>OY743226.1:8640297-9840297 GCA_963555765.1 Orthonevra nobilis | reverse complement strand
AGCTACCCAGCAACAGGTTACCTCCAGCCAGCTAGCTACTCGCCCCCACTGCAGCCAGCTACCCACCAACTGGCTAATGCCAGCTACCCACCAACTGGCTACCGCCAGCTACCCAGCAAATGGTTACCCCCACTGCAGCCAGCTAGCCACCAACTGGCCACCGCCAGCTACCCACCAACTGGCTATCGCCAGCTACCCACCAACTGGCTAATGCCAGCTACCCACCAACTGGCTAGCTCCAACCAGCTAGCTACTCGCCCCCACTGCAGCCAGCTACCCACCAACTGGCTACCGCCAGCTACCCAGCAACAGGCTACCTCCAGCCAGCTAACTACTCGCCCCCACTGCAGCTAGCTACCCACCAACTGGCTACTGCCAGCTACCCACCAACTGGCTACCGCCAGCTACCCAGCAATTGGTTACCTCCAGCCAGCTAGCTACTCGCCCCCACTGCAGCTAGCTACCCACCAACTGGCTATCGCCAGCTACCCAGCAACTGGTTTGCTCTGGCCAGCCAGTTACCTGCTCCCACTGCTTTGGCCATGTCTAATCAGAACAAAATCGAGTTTGTTAAATGTGTTAAGATTTTTAGGGCTCCAAAGAATAACTATAAAAGCTTTAAGGTAATTGAGAGAGAGAGAGAAAGTGAATTTTGGTTGGGATCGATGTAACCTCTTTGATTATGGGTCAGTTAAACGTGGCTATAATTGCTGAGGTCTTAACCACGAGGCGAAAATTTGTACTAACAAAATTGTGTGCGCAAAATGTGGTGAAAACCATGAAACGAAGATCATTGTAAAGTCACGCATGTGAAGTGTTTAAGAAAAAAGAATTGGAAAAGAAAAGAATATCCTACCAGCCACTTATACCCCCAAAACTCAATCTTATCTATTTAAACATCTGCGATTTAACAAACAATTTCGACGAGTTACAAAATCTAGCCATTAATAAGGATTTCGATATTTTATTCTGTCCGAAACCCATGTAACCAAAGATGTACAGTGAGTAACAAATATATTTGCACACCCAATTCCGTTAACATCCCAGAAACACGGTGTAAAAAAATTGCAGACAGAAAAGGCGCAAACTCCAAGACCACTTCTGCTATTGATAAATTTAACTATTCTTACTGACAAGTGAAGAAAGACCCGTTCGGCTTTAACAATGTGTCCCAAAGTGATTGAAATTCCGTGTCTTCATGCGAAAAAATAATTCCCTTGCGCGATAGTGGCAAAAGCTACAGAGAAATAGTAAATTCTGTAGGACGCCACGTAATACAGCGCTAACGAGAGACTGGATCAACCGGAAATAAACTTCGTTCTGGAAGACCAAAAAAGCTGACCGTGCGAGACAGACGTTCATCAGTGAACAAAAACTAGCCCCACATCAGGAAGAACAGTAATCCACAAACCATTAGCAACGTGTTGCATTAGGCGAACATCTATGGGAGATCAGCTAGAAAGAAAACCCTTTATATCCGAGCAAAATAGACAAAAGCGCTTAGCATTCGAATTGTGGAGAACTGTTTCGTTTTCCGATGAAAGCAAATTTAATCTGTTTGGCTCGGACTGAATGGCGTAAGCCAAAAACAGAGCTGTTTTGGTTTGGGGTTGCGCAGCATATAATGGCATTTAACCTGGTTACCTGGGATTTATTGAGGGCACCTTGACAGCTCTTGCTGCGATATAATTTGCCTCAGAGCGTTCAACTGTTAGGCATTCATGAGTCATTCTATTTTCAACATGACCCCAGGCATTCAGATACTGTAAAAAAGAATGATTGTTATATAATGTGCCATATCAACTCATTACGCCACCCAATAGAAAATTTATAGAATATTTTCGACAGTCAAATACGGAAAAGAAGAATTTCAAACAAAAATGACTCAAAAACAGCATCGTATAGATTCAATGCCAAGGAGACTACAAGCCATTATTGAAGCAAACGGAATGCGCACAAAATATTGAAATTTTAGAAATTCTAAGTTTTTTTTTCTTTTCCTTCAGAAAATTAAATGTGCAAGTACTTTTTTGAATATTTATATGACACCGATTTTGAAATTTGGACTTTTTCTTTCTACATTTTCTCATATACAACACGTTCCTGTATCTTTGAAGGAAAATATTAAAATACTTTCTTTCCTCACTAAAGACGACAGTGACAACTTATGCTATCACTTAACAAATGATCCTACACGTAACAACAATCGCATCAAGGCTCAAATCGATAAAGATATGAGAATAAGTGATCATGAAACTATCACAATTGAGCTCGATATTAAAGAGAAGTTAATAAGTGTTAAATAATCTATTCAGAGGCTTAAATAAATCTATTAACGTGAATTGCAGAATGACCAAATAACATCAGTGCCTTATTTAGAGTTTAAAAAAAAACGTAATTACATTTGTAAAAACTAAATTTTAAACTTATCAAAACATTTGCTTGATATTTTTATGTTGTTTAACATCTATTTATTAAAATGTATGAATGTGTTTAAAAAGCTTCAAATGCTAAATAAACTTCTGACTACCTTCACAGTCAGTTAACAACTGCCAACCTTAAGCTAGCAACTGACTACCTTCACAGCCAGCTAGCAACTTACTACCACCACAACCTGTCAACAACCACCAACCTCGAGCCAGCAACTGATTCCCTCCAAAGCCAGCTAGCAACTGACTCC
The DNA here is from genome assembly GCA_963555765.1 of Orthonevra nobilis. Classification (NCBI taxonomy): domain Eukaryota; kingdom Metazoa; phylum Arthropoda; class Insecta; order Diptera; family Syrphidae; genus Orthonevra; species Orthonevra nobilis. The sequence goes on along the minus strand of OY743226.1, from coordinate 9,837,617 downwards.
CTAAACAGCCAGTTAACAACTGCCAACCGCCAGCTAGCATCTGACAACTTCCACAGCCAATTAACAACTGGTAACCTCCAGCTAGCAACTGACTTCCTTCACAGCGAGATAAAAACTGCCGACCTCCAGCAAGCAACTGATCACCTTCACAGCCAGCTAACAACTGACTACCTCCACAGCCTGTCAACAACTACCAGCCTCGAGCTAGCAACTGAATCCCTCTACAGCCAGCTAGCAACTGACTACCTTCACAGCCAGTTGACAACTGACAGCCAGTTAACAACTGCCAACCTCCAGCTATCAACTGACTACCCTCACAGTCAGTTAACGACTGACTCCCTCCACAGCCAGCTAGCAACTGACTACCTTCACAGCCAGCTAGCAACTTACTACCACCACAGCCTGTCAACAACCACCAACTTCGAACCAGCAACTGACTCCCTCCACAGCCAGCTGACTCCCTCCACAGCCAACTAGCAACTGAATCCCTCCACAGCCAACTAGCAACTGAATCCCTCCACAGCCGGTTAACAACAGGCAACCTCGAGCTAGCAACTGACTCTCTCCACAGCCAGTTTGCAACTGACTACCTTCACAGCCAGTTAGGAACTGCCAACCCTCAGCTAGCAACTGACTCCCTCCACAGCCAACTAGCAACTGAATCCCTCCACAGCCAGTTAACAACAGCCAACCTCGAGCTAGCAACTGACTCCCTCCACAGCCAGTTTGCAACTGACTACCTTCACAGCCAGTTAGGAACTGCCAACTCTCAGCTAGCAACTGACTCCCTCCACAGCCAACTAGCAACTGAATCCCTCCACAGCCGGTTAACAACAGGCAACCTCGAGCTAGCAACTGACTCTCTCCACAGCCAGTTTGCAACTGACTACCTTCACAGCCAGTTAGGAACTGCCAACCCTCAGCTAGCAACTGACTACCTCCACAGCCAGCTAGCAACCGACTCCCTTCACAGCCAACAAGCAACTGACTACCTTCACAGTCAGTTAACAACTGCCAAACCCTCAGCTAGCAACTGACTCCCTCCAAAGCCAGTTTACAACTGCCAACCCTCAGCTAGCAACTGACTACCTCCACAGCCAGTTTACAACTGCCAACCTCCAGCTAGCAACTGACTACCCTCACAGGCAGTTAACAACTAACTACCTTCACAGCCAGCTAACAACTGACTATCTCCACAGCCTGTCAACAACTCCCAACCTCGACCAAGCAACTGACTCCCTCCACAGCCAGCTAGCAACTGACTGCCTTCACAGCCAGTTGACAACTGACAGCCAGTTAACAACTGCCAACCTCCAGCTATCAACTGACTACCCTCACAGTCAGTTAACGACTGACTCCCTCCACAGCCAGCTAGCAACTGACTACCTTCACAGCCAGTTAACAACTGACTTCCTTCACAGTCAGTTAACAACTGCCAACCTAAAGCTAGCAACTGATTCCCACCAAAGCCAGCTAGCAACAGACTACCTTCACAGCCAGCTAGCAACTGACTACCTTCACAGCCAGTTAACACCTGACTACCTTCACAGCCAGCTAGCAACTGACTACCTCCACAGCCTGTTAACATCTACCAACCTCTAGTTAGCAACTGACTCCCTTCACAGCCAGCTAGCAACCGACTACCTTCACAGCCAGTTAGCAACTGACTGCCTCCAGCTAGCTAGCATCTGACAACTTCCACAGCCAATTAACAACTGGTAACCTCCAGCTAGTAACTGACTTCCCTCACAGCGAGTTAAAAACAGCCGACCTCCAGCTAGAAACTGACTTCTTCCACAGCCAGTTAACAACTGCCAACTGCCAACCTCCAGCTAGCAACTGACTCCCTCCACAGCCAGTTAACAACAGCCAACCTCCAGCTTGCAACTGACTACCTTCAAAGCCAGTAAGCAACTGACTACCTCCAGCTAGCAACTGACTACCTTCACATCCAGTTAACAACTGCTAACCTCCAGCTAGCAACTGACTCCTTCCACAGCCAGTTTACAACTGCCAACCTCCAGCTTGCAACTGACTACCTCCACAGCCAACTAGCAACTGAAACCCTCCACAGCCAGTTAACAATTGCCAACCTCCAGCTAGCAACTGACTCCCTCCACAGCCAACTAGCAACTGAATCCCTCCACAGCCAGTTAACAGCTGACTACCCACCAACTCCACCAACTGGCTGCCGCCAGTTACCCAGCCACTGGTTACTCCAGTCAGCTAGCTGCTCGCCCCCACTGCAGCTAGCTACCCACCAACTGGCTACCGCCAGCTACCCAGCAACTGGTTACCTCCAGCCAGCTAGATACTCGCCCCCACTGGAGCTAGCTACCCACCAACTGGCTACCGCCAGCTACCCAGCAACAGGTTACCTCCACCCAGCTAGCTACTCGCCCCCACTGCAGCTAGCTACTCACCAACTGGCTACCGCCAGCTACCCAGCAACTGGTTACCTCCAGCCAGCGAGCTACTCGCCCCCACTGCAGCTAGCTACCCACCAACTGGCTACCGCCAGCTACCCAGCAACAGGTTACCTCCAGCCAGCTAGCTACTCGCCCCCACTGCAGCTAGCTACCCACCAACTGGGTACCGCCAGCTAGCTACTCGCTCCCACTGCAGCTAGCTACCCACCAACTGGCTACCGCCAGCTACCCAGCAACTTGTAACCTCCAGCCAGCTAGCTACTCGCCCCCACTGCAGCCAGCTACCCACCAACTGGCTTATGCCAGCTACCCACCAACTGGCTACCGCCAGCTACCCACCAACTGGCTATCGCCAGCTACCCAGCAACTGGTTAGCTCTAGCCAGCTAGCTGCACGCCCCCACTGCAGCTAGCCAACCGCCAACTGGCTACCGCCAGCTATCCACCCACTGGCTATCGCCAGCTACCCAGCAACTGGTTAGCTCTAGCCAGCTAGCTACTCGCCCCCACTTCAGCTAGCTACCCACCAACTGGCTAATGCCAGCTACCCAGCAGCAGGTTACCTCCAGCCAGCTAGCTACTCGCCCCCACTGCAGCTAGCTACCCACCAACTGACCACCGCCAGCTACCCACCAACTGGCTACCGCCAGCTACCCAGCAACCGATTACCTCCAGCCACCTAGTTTCTCGCCCCCACTGCAGCCAGCTACCCACCAACTGGCTACCGCCAGCTATAAACCAACTGGCTGCAGCCAGCTACCCAGCCACTGGCTTCCGCCAGCTACCAAGCAACTGGTTACCCCTACTGCAGCCAGCTACCCACCAACTGGCCACCGCCAGCTACCCAGCAACCGATTACCTCCAGCCAGCTAGCTACTCGCCCCACTGCAGCTAGCTACCCACCAACTGGCTACCGCCAGCTTCCCACCAACTGGCTACCACAAGCTACCAACCAACTGCCTGCCGCCAGCTACCCAGCCACTTGCTTCCGCCAGCTACCCAGCCACTTGCTTCCGCCAGCTACCCAGCAACTGGCCCCCGTCAGCTACCCACCAACTGGCTACCGCCAGCTATCCAGCAACCGATTTCCTCAAGCCAGCTAGCTACTCGCCCCCACTGCAGCTAGCTACCCACCAACTGGCTACCACAAGCTACCAACCAACTGCCTGCAGCCAGCTACCCAGCCACTTGCTTCCGCCAGCTACCCACCAACTGGCCCCCGTCAGCTACCCACCAACTGGCTACCGCCAGCTATCCAGCAACCGATTTCCTCAAGCCAGCTAGCTACTCGCCCCCACTGCAGCTTGCTACCCACCAACTGGCTACCGCCAGCTACAGGTTACCTCCATCCAGCTAGCTACTCGCCCCCACTGCAGCCAGCTACCCACCAACTGGCTAATGCCAGTTACCCAGCAACCGAATACCTCCAGCCAGCTAGCTCCTCGCCCCCACTGCAGCTAGGTACCCACCAACTGGCTACCGCCAGCTACCCACCAGCTAGCTACTCGCGCCTACTGCAGCTAGCTACTCGCCCCCACTGCAGCTAGCTACCCACCAACTGGCTACCGCCAGCTACCCAGCAACAGGTTACCTCCAGCCAGCTAGCTACTCGCCCCCACTGCAGCCAGCTACCCACCAACTGGCTAATGCAAGCTACCCACCAACTGGCTACCGCCAGCTACCAAGCCACTGGCTTCCGCCAGCTACCCAGCAACTGGTTACCCCCACTGCAGCCAGCTACCCACTAACTGGCTACCGCCAGCTACCCAGCAACCGATTACCTCCAGCTAGCTAGCTCCTCGCCCCCACTGCAGCTAGCTACCCACCAACTGGCTACCGCCAGCTACCCACCAGCTAGCTATTCGCCCCCACTGCAGCTAGTTACCCACCAACTGGCTACCGGCAGCTACCCAGCAACAGGTTACCTCCAGCCAGCTCGCCCCCACTGCAGCCAGCTACCCACCAACTGGCTAATGCCAGCTACCCATCATCTGGCTACCGCCAGCTACCCAGCAACAGGTTACCTCCAGCAACTGGCTAACGCCAGCTACCCAGCAACCGATTACCTCCAGCCACCTAGTTTCTCGCCCCCACTGCAGCCAGCTACCCACCAACTGGCTACCGCCAGCTATAAACCAACTGGCTGCAGCCAGCTACCCAGCCACTGGCTTCCGCCAGCTACCAAGCAACTGGGTACCCCTACTGCGGCCAGCTACCCACCAACTGGCCACCGCCAGCTACCCAGCAACCGATTACCTCCAGCCAGCTAGCTACTCGCCCCACTGCAGCTAGCTACCCACCAACTGGCTACCGCCAGCTTCCCACCAACTGGCTACCACAAGCTACCAACCAACTGCCTGCAGCCAGCTACCCAGCCACTTGCTTCCGCCAGCTACCCAGCCACTTGCTTCCGCCAGCTACCCAGCAACTGGCCCCCGTCAGCTACCCACCAACTGGCTACCGCCAGCTATCCAGCAACCGATTTCCTCAAGCCAGCTAGCTACTCGCCCCCACTGCAGCTAGCTACCCACCAACTGGCTACCACAAGCTACCAACCAACTGCCTGCAGCCAGCTACCCAGCCACTTGCTTCCGCCAGCTACCCACCAACTGGCCCCCGTCAGCTACCCACCAACTGGCTACCGCCAGCTATCCAGCAACCGATTTCCTCAAGCCAGCTAGCTACTCGCCCCCACTGCAGCTAGCTACCCACCAACTGGCTACCGCCAGCTACAGGTTACCTCCATCCAGCTAGCTACTCGCCCCCACTGCAGCCAGCTACCCAACAACTGGCTAATGCCAGTTACCCAGCAACCGAATACCTCCAGCCAGCTAGCTCCTCGCCCCCACTGCAGCTAGGTACCCACCAACTGGCTACCGCCAGCTACCCACCAGCTAGCTACTCGCGCCCACTGCAGCTAGCTACTCGCCCCCACTGCAGCTAGCTACCCACCAACTGGCTACCGCCAGCTACCCAGCAACAGGTTACCTCCAGCCAGCTAGCTACTCGCCCCCACTGCAGCCAGCTACCCACCAACTGGCTAATGCCAGCTACCCACCAACTGGCTACAGCCAGCTACCAAGCCACTGGCTTCCGCCAGCTACCCAGCAACTGGTTACCCCCACTGCAGCCAGCTACCCAGCAACCGATTACCTCCAGCCAGCTAGCTCCTCGCCCCCACTGCAGCTAGCTACCCACCAACTGGCTACCGCCAGCTACCCACCAGCTAGCTATTCGCCCCCACTGCAGCTAGTTACCCACCAACTGGCTACCGGCAGCTACCCAGCAACAGGTTACCTCCAGCCAGCTCGCCCCCACTGCAGCCAGCTACCCACCAACTGGCTAATGCCAGCTACCCATCATCTGGCTACCGCCAGCTACCCAGCAACAGGTTACCTCCAGCCAACTAGCTACTCGCCCCCACTGCAGCCAGCTACCCCCCAACTGGCTAATGCTAGCTACCCACCAACTGGCTACCGCCAGCTACCCAGCCACTGGCTTCCGCCAGCTACCCAGCAAATGGTTACCCCCACTGCAGCCAGCTAGCCACCAACTGGCCACCGCCAGCTACCCACCAACTGGCTACCGCCAGCTACCCAGCAACAGGTTACCTCCAGCCAGCTAGCTAGTCGCCCCCACTGCAGCCAGCTACCCACCAACTGGCTAATGCTAGCTACCCACCAACTGGCTACCGCCAGCTACCCAGCCACTGGCTTCCGCCAGCTACCCAGCAAATGGTTACCCCCACTGCAGCCAGCTAGCCACCAACTGGCCACCGCCAGCTACCCACCAACTGGCTACCGCCAGCTACCCAGCAACAGGTTACCTCCAGCCAGCTAGCTACTCGCCCCCCCTGCAGCCAGCTACCCACCAACTGGCTAATGCCAGCTACCCACCAACTGGCTACCGCCAGCTACCCAGCCACTGGCTTCCGCCAGCTACCCAGCAAATGGTTTCCCCCACTGCAGCCAGCTAGCCACCAACTGGCCACCGCCAGCTACCCACCAACTGGCTACCGCCAGCTACCCAGCAACAGGTTACCTCCAGCCAGCTAGCTACTCGCCCCCCCTGCAGCCAGCTACCCACCAACTGGCTAATGCCAGCTACCCACCAACTGGCTACCGCCAGCTACCCAGCCACTGGCTTCCGCCAGCTACCCAGCAACTGGTTACCCCCACTGCAGCCAGCTACCCACCAACTGGCCACCGCCAGCTACCCATCAACTGGCTGCCGCCAGCTAAACTCCAACTGCCTGCAGCCAGCTACCCAGCCACTTGCTTCCGCCAGCTACCCACCAACTGGCTAATGCCAGCTACCCACCAACTGGCTACCGCCAGCTACCCAGCAACTGGTTACCCCCACTGCAGCCAGCTACCCACCAACTGGCCACCGCCAGCTACCCACCAGCTACCTACTCGCCCCCACTACAGCTAGCTACTCGCCCCCACTGCAGCTAGCTATTCGCCCCCACTGCAGCTAGCTACCCACCAACTGGCTACCGCCAGCTACCCAGCAACAGGTTACCTCCAGCCAGCTAGCTACTCGCCCCCACTGCAGCCAGCTACCCACCAACTGGCTAATGCCAGCTACCCACCAACTGGCTACCGCCAGCTACCCAGCCACTGGCTTCCGCCAGCTACCCAGCAAATGGTTACCCCCACTGCAGCAAGCTAGCCACCAACTGGCCACCGCCAGCTACCCACCAACTGGCTACCGCCAGCTACCCAGCAACTGGCTACCGCCAGCTACCCAGCAACCGGTTACCTCCAGCCAGCTAGCTCCTCGCCCCCACTGCAGCTAGCTACCCACCAACTGGCTACCGCCAGCTACCCACCAGCTAGCTACTCGCCCCCACTGCAGCTAGCTACTCACCCCCACTGCAGCTAGCTATTCGCCCCCCCACCAGCTAGCTACCCACCAACTGGCTACCGCCAGCTACCCACCAGCTAGCTACTCGCCCCCACTGCAGCTAGTTACCCACCAACTGGCTACCGGCAGCTACCCAGCAACAGGTTACCTCCAGCCAGCTAGCTACTCGCCCCCACTGAAGCCAGCTACCCACCAACTGGCTAATGCCAGCTACCCATCATCTGGCTACCGCCAGCTACCCAGCAACAGGTTACCTCCAGCCAACTAGCTACTCGCCCCCACTGCAGCTAGCTACCCACCAACTGGCTACCGCCAGCTACCCAGCAACAGGTTACCTCCAGCCAGCTAGCTACTCGCCCCCACTGCAGCCAGCTACCCACCAACTGGCTAATGCCAGCTACCCATCAACTGGCTAATGCCAGCTACCCAGCAACAGGTTACCTCCAGCCAGCTAGCTACTCGCCCCCACTGCAGCTAGCTACCCACCAACTGGTTACCTCCAGCCAGATAGCTACTCGCCCCACTGCAGCTAGCTACCCACCAACTGGCTACCGCCAGCTACCCAGCAACAGGTTACCTCCAGCCAGCTAGCTACTCGCCCCCACTGCAGCTAGCTACCCACCAACTGGCTACCGCCAGCTACCCAGCAACAGGTTACCTCCAGCCAGCTAGCTACTCGCCCCCACTGCAGCTAGCTACCCACCAACTGGCTACCGCCAGCTACTCAGCAATTGGTTACCTCCAGCCAGCTAGCTACTCGCCCCTACTGCAGCTAGCTACCAACCAACTGGCTACCGCCAGCTACCCAGCAACAGGCTACCTCCAGCCAGCTAGCTACTCGCCCCACTGCAGCTAGCTACCCACCAACTGGCTACCGCCAGCTACCCAGCAACAGGTTACCTCCAGCCAGCTAGCTACTCGCCCCCACTGCAGCTAGCTACCCACCAACTGGCTACCGCCAGCTACTCAGCAATTGGTTACCTCCAGCCAGCTAGCTACTCGCCCCTACTGCAGCTAACTACCAACCAACTGGCTACCGCCAGCTACCCAGCAACAGGCTACCTCCAGCCAGCTAGCTACTCGCCCCCACTGCAGTTAGCTACCCACCAACTGGCTACCGCCAGCTACCCAGCAATTGGTTACCTCCAGCCAGCTAGCTACTCGCCCCCACTGCAGCTAGCTACCCACCAACTGGCTAATGCCAGCTACCCACCAACTGGCTACTGCCAGCTTCCCACCAACTGGCTACCTCCAGCCAGATAGCTACTCGCCCCCACTGCAGCTAGCTACCCACCAACTGGCTACCGCCAGCTACCCAGCAATTGGTTACCTCCAGCCAGCTAGCTACTCGCCCCCACTGCAGCTAGCTACCCACCAACTTGCTATCGCCAGCTACCCACCAACTGGTTACCTCCAACCAGCTAGCTACTCGCCCCCACTGCAGCCAGCTACTCACCAACTGGCTACCGCCAGCTACCCAGCAACAGGCTACCTCCAGCCAGCTAACTACTCGCCCCCACTGCAGCTAGCTACCCACCAACTGGCTACTGCCTGCTACCCACCAACTGGCTACCGCCAGCTACCCAGGAACAGGTAACCTCCAGCCAACTAGCTACTCGCCCCCACTGCAGCTAGCTACCCACCAACTGGCTGCCGCCAGCTACCCACCAACTGCCTTCAGCCAGCTACCCAGCCACTTGCTTCCGCCAGCTACCCACCAACTGGCTAATGCCAGCTACCCAACAACTGGCTACCGCCAGCTACCCAGCCACTGGCTTCCGCCAGCTACCCAGCAACTGGTTACCCCCACTGCAGCCAGCTACCCACCAACTGGCCACCGCCAGCTACCCACCAGCTAGCTACTCGCCCCCACTGCAGCTAGCTGCTCGCCCCCACTGCAGCTAGCTATTCGCCCCCACTGCAGCTAGCTACCCACCAACTGGCTACCGCCAGCTACCCAGCAACATGTTACCTCCAGCCAGCTAGCTACTCGCCCCCACTGCAGCCAGCTACCCACCAACTGGCTAATGCCAGCTACCCACCAACTGGCTACCGCCAGCTACCCAGCCACTGGCTTCCGCCAGCTACCCAGCAAATGGTTACCCCCACTGCAGCCAGCTAGCCACCAACTGGCCACCGCCAGCTACCCAGCAACAGGTTACCTCCAGCCAGCTAGCTACTCGCCCCCACTGCAGCCAGCTACCCACCAACTGGCTAATGCCAGCTACCCAGCAACAGGATACCTCCAGCCAGCTAGCTACTCGCCCCCACTGCAGCCAGCTACCCACCAACTGGCTAATGCCAGCTACCCACCAACTGGCTACCGCCAGCTACCCAGCCACTGGCTTCCGCCAGCTACCCAGCAAATGGTTACCCCCACTGCAGCCAGCTAGCCACCAACTGGCCACCGCCAGCTACCCAGCAACAGGTTACCTCCAGCCAGCTAGCTACTCGCCCCCACTGCAGCCAGCTACCCACCAACTGGCTAATGCCAGCTACCCACCAACTGGCTACCGCCAGCTACCCAGCCACTGGCTTCCGCCAGCTACCCAGCAAATGGTTACCCCCACTGCAGCCAGCTACCCACCAACTGGCTACCGCCAGCTACCCACCAACTGGCTACCGCCAGCTACCCAGCCACTGGCTTCCGCCAGCTACCCAGCAACTGGTTACCCCCACTGCAGCCAGCTACCCACCAACTGGCCACCGCCAGCTACCCACCAACTGGCTGCCGCCAGCTACCCACCAACTGCCTGCAGCCAGCTACCCAGCCACTTGCTTCCGCCAGCTACCCACCAACTGGCTACCGCCAGCTACCCAGCAACAGGTTACCTCCAGCCAGCTAGCTACTCGCCCCCACTGCAGCTAGCTACCCACCAACTGGCTACTGCCAGCTACCCACCAACTGGCTACCGCCAGCTACCCAGCCACTGGCTTCCGCCAGCTACCCAGCAAATGGTTACCCCCACTGCAGCCAGCTAGCCACCAACTGGCTACCGCCAGCTACCCAGCAACAGGTTACCTCCAGCCAGCTAGCTACTCGCCCCCACTGCAGCTAGCTACCCACCAACTGGCTGCCGCCAGCTACCCACCAACTGCCTTCAGCCAGCTACCCAGCCACTTGCTTCCGCCAGCTACCCACCAACTGGCTAATGCCAGCTACCCAACAACTGGCTACCGCCAGCTACCCAGCCACTGGCTTCCGCCAGCTACCCAGCAACTGGTTACCTCCAGCCAGCTAGCTACTCGCCCCCACTGCAGCCAGCTAGCCACCAACTGGCCACCGCCAGCTACCCAGCAACTGGTTACCTCCAGCCAGCTAGCTACTCGCCCCCACTGCAGCCAGCTACCCACCAACTGGCTAATGCCAGCTACCCAGCAACAGGATACCTCCAGCCAGCTAGCTACTCGCCCCCACTGCAGCCAGCTACCCACCAACTGGCTAATGCCAGCTACCCAGCAACAGGTACCCACCAACTGGCTAATGCCAGCTACCCACCAACTGGCTACCGCCAGCTACCCAGCAACAGGTTACCTCCAGCCAGCTAGCTACTCGCCCCCACTGCAGCTAGCTACCCACCAACTGGCTAGCGCCAGCTACCCAGCATTTGGTTACCTCCAGCCAGCTAGCTACTCGTCCCCACTGCAGCTAGCTACCCACCAACTGGGCCATGTCTAATCAGAACAAAATCGAGTTTGTTAAATGTGTTAAGATTTTTAGGGCTCCAAAGAATAACTATAAAAGCTTTAAGGTAATTGAGAGAGAGAGAGAAAGTGAATTTTTGTTGGGATCGATGTAACCTCTTTGATTATGGGTCAGTTAAACGTTTCTATAATTGCTGAGGTTTTAACCACGAGGCGAAAATTTGTACTAACAAAATTGTGTGCGCAAAATGTGGTGAAAACCATGAAACGAAGATCATGGTTTAAATCTCGTTGTAAAGTCACGCATGTGAAGTGTTTAAGAAAAAAGAATTGGAAAAGAAAAGAATATCCTACTAGCCACTTATACCCCCAAAACTCAATCTTATCTATTTAAACATCTGCGATTAATAAGGATTTCGATATTTTATTCTGTCCGAAACCCATGTAACCAAAGATGTACAGTGAGTAACAAATATATTTGCACACCCAATTCCGTTAACATCCCAGAAACACGGTGTAAAAAAATTGCAGACAGAAAAGGCGCAAACTCCAAGACCACTTCTGCTATTGATAAATTTAACTATTCTTACTGACAAGTGAAGAAAGACCCGTTCGGCTTTAACAATGTGTCCCAAAGTGATTGAAATTCCGTGTCTTCATGCGAAAAAATAATTCCCTTGCGCGATAGTGGCAAAAGCTACAGAGAAATAGTAAATTCTGTAGGACGCCAAGTAATACAGCGCTAACGAGAGACTGGATCAACCGGAAATAAACTTCGTTCTGGAAGACCAAAAAAGCTGACCGTGCGAGACAGACGTTCATCAGTGAACAAAAACTAGCCCCACATCAGGAAGAACAGTAATCCACAAACCATTAGCAACGTGTTGCATTAGGCGAACATCTATGGGAGATCAGCTAGAAAGAAAACCCTTTATATCCGAGCAAAATAGACAAAAGCGCTTAGCATTCGAATTGTGGAGAACTGTTTCGTTATCCGATGAAAGCAAATTTAATCTGTTTGGCTCGGACTGAATGGCGTAAGCCAAAAACAGAGCTGTTTTGGTTTGGGGTTGCGCAGCATATAATGGCATTTAACCTGGTAACCTGGGATTTATTGAGGGCACCTTGACAGCTCTTGCTGCGATATAATTTGCCTCAGAGCGTTCAACTGTTAGGCATTCATGAGTCATTCTATTTTCAACATGACCCCAGGCATTCAGATACTGTAAAAAAGAATGATTGTTATATAATGTGCCATATCAACTCATTACGCCACCCAATAGAAAATTTATAGAATACTATAAGACTACAAGCCATTATTGAAGCAAACGGAATGCGCACAAAATATTGAAATTTTAGAAATTCTAAGTTTTTTTTCTTTTCCTTCAGAAAATTAAATGTGCAAGTACTTTTTTGAATATTTATATGACACCGATTTTGAAAATTGGACCTTTTCTTTCTTCATTTTCTCATATACAACACGTTCCTGTATCTTCGAAGGAAAATATTAAAATACTTTCTTTACTCACTGTAGACGACAGTGATAACTTTTGCTATCAGTTAACAAATGATCCTACACGTAACAACAATCGCATCAAGGCTCAAATCGATAAAGATATGAGAATAAGTGGTCATGAAACTATCACAATTGAGCTCGATATTAAAGAGAAGTTAATAAGCGTTAAATAATCTATTCAGAGGCTTAAATAAATCTATTAACGTGAATTGCAGAATGACCAAATAACATCAGTGCCTTATTTAGAGTTTAAAAAAAAAAAAACGTAATTGCATTTGTAAAAACTAAATTTTAAACTTATCAAAACATTTGCTTGATATTTTTATGTTGTTTAACATCTATTTATTAAAATGTATGAATGTGTTTAAAAAGCTTCAAATGCTAAATAAACTTCTGACTACCTTCACAGTCAGTTAACAACTGCCAACCTTAAGCTAGCAACTGACTACCTTCACAGCCAGCTAGCAACTTACTACCACCACAACCTGTCAACAACCACCAACCTCGAGCCAGCAACTGATTCCCTCCAAAGCCAGCTAGCAACTGACTCCCTAAACAGCCAGTTAACAACTGCCAACCGCCAGCTAGCATCTGACAACTTCCACAGCCAATTAACAACTGGTAACCTCCAGCTAGCAACTGACTTCCTTCACAGCGAGATAAAAACTGCCGACCTCCAGCAAGCAACTGATCACCTTCACAGCCAGCTAACAACTGACTACCTCCACAGCCTGTCGACAACTACCAGCCTCGAGCTAGCAACTGAATCCCTCTACAGCCAGCTAGCAACTGACTACCTCCACAGCCAGTTAACAACTGACTACCTTCACAGCCAGCTAGCAACTGACTACCTCCACAGACAGTTAACAATTGACTCCCTCCACAGGCAGTTAACAACTAACTACCTTCACATCCAGCTAACAACTGACTATCTCCACAGCCTGTCAACAAATCCCAACCTCGACCTAGCAACTGACTCCCTCCACAGCCAGCTAGCAACTGACTACCTTCACAGCCAGTTAACAACTGACAGCCAGTTGACAACTGACAGCCAGTTAACAACTGCCAACCTCCAGCTATCAACTGACTACCCTCACAGTCAGTTAACGACTGACTCCCTCCACAGCCAGCTAGCAACTGACTACCTTCACAGCCAGTTAACAACTGACTTCCTTCACAGTCAGTTAACAACTGCCAACCTAAAGCTAGCAACTGATTCCCTCCAAAGCCAGCTAGCAACAGACTACCTTCACAGCCAGCTAGCAACTGACTACCTTCACAGCCAGTTAACACCTGACTACCTTCACAGCCAGCTAGCAACTGACTACCTCCACAGACAGTTAACAATTGACTCCCTCCACAGCCAGTTAACAACTAACTACCTTCACAGCCAGCAAGCAAATGACTACCTCCAAAGCCTGTTAACAACTACCAACCTCTAGTTAGCAACTGACTCCCTTCACAGCCAGCTAGCAACCGACTACCTTCACAGCCAGTTAGCAACTGACTGCCTCCAGCTAGCTAGCATCTGACAACTTCCACAGCCAATTAACAACTAGTAACCTCCAGCTAGTAACTGACTTCCCTCACAGCGAGTTAAAAACAGCCGACCTCCAGCAAGCAACTGATCACCTTCACAGCCAGCTAACAACTGACTACCTCCACAGCCTGTCAACAACTACCAACCTCAAGCTAGCAACTGAATCCCTCCACAGCCAGCTAGCAACTGACTACCTTCACAGCCAGTTAACAACTGACTACCTTCACAGCCAGCTAGCAACTGATTACCTCCACAGACAGTTAACAATTGACTCCCTCCACAGGCAGTTAACAACTAACTACCTTCACAGCCAGTAAGCAAATGACTACCTCCACAGCCTGTTAACAACTACCAACCTCTGGTTAGCAACTGATTCCCTCCACAGCCAACTAGCAACTGAATCCCTCCACACCCAGTTTACAGCAGCCAACGTCCAGCTAGCAACCGACCCCCTTCACAGCCAACAAGGAACTGACTACGTTCACAGTCAGTTAACAACTGCCAAACCTCAGCTAGCAACTGACTCCCTCCAAAGCCAACTAGCAACTGAATCCCTCCACAGCCAGTTTACAACAGCCAACCTCGAGCTAGCAACTGACACCCTCCACAGCCAGTTTGCAACTGACTACCAGCCAGTTAGGAACTGCCAACCCCCAGCTAGCAACTAACTCCCTCCACAGCCAGTTAACAACTGCCAACCTCGAGCTATCAACTGACTAACTCCACAGCCAGCTAGCAACTGACTACCTCTACATTTAGCTAGCAACTGACTACCTTCACAGCCAGCTAGCCACTGACTACATTCACAGCCAGTTAACAACTTCCAACCTCAAGCTAGCCACTGACTCCTCCACAGCGAGTTAACGACTGACTCCCTCCACAGCCAACTAGCAACTGACTACGTCCACATCCAGTTAACAACTGACTCCCTCCACAGCCAGTTAACAACTGCCAACCTCCAGCTAGCAACTGACTTGCTCATCAGCCAGCTAGCAACTGAATCCCTTCACAGCCACTTAACAACTGCCAACCTCAAGCTAGCAACTGACTCCCTCCACAACCAGTTGACAACAGCCAACCTCGAGCTAGCAACTGACTTCTTCCACAGCCAGTTAACAACTGCCAACTGCCAACTGCCAACTGCCAACCTCCAGCTAGCAACTGACTCCCTCCACAGCCAGTTAACAACAGCCAACCTCCAGCTTGCAACTGACTACCTTCACAGCCAGTAAGCAACTGACTACCTCCAGCTAGCAACTGACTACCTTCACATCTAGTTAACAACTGCTAACCTCCAGCTAGCAACCGACTCCCTTCACAGCCAACAAGCAACTGACTACCTTCACAGTCAGTTAACAACTGCCAAACCTCAGCTAGCAACTGACTCCCTCCACAGCCAGTTTACAACTGCCAACCTCCAGCTAGCAACTGACTCCCTCCACAGCCAACTAGCAACTGAATCCCTCCACAGTCAGTAAACAGCTAACAACATCCAGCTAGCCAGCAACTGACTCCCTCCACAGCCAGTTTACAACAGCCAACGTCCAGCTAGCAACTGACTACCTTCACATCCTGTTAACAAATGCTAACCTCCAGCTAGCAACCGACTCCCTTCACAGCCAACAAGCAACTGACTACCTTCACAGCCAGCTAGCAACTGACTACCTTCACATCCTGTTAACAAATGCTAACCTCCAGCTAGCAACCGACTCCCTTCACAGCCAACAAGCAACTAACTACCTTCACAGCCAGTTTACAACTGCCAACCCTCAGATAGCAACTGACTACCTCCACAGCCAACTAGCAACTGAATCCTTCCGCAGCCAGTTTACAACTGCCAACCTCCAGCTAGCAACTGACTACCTTCACAGCCAGTTAGCAACTGACTCCCTCCAAAATCAGCTAGCAACTGACTACCTCCAGCTAGCAACTGACTCCCTCCACAGCCAGTTTACAACAGCCAACATCCAGCTAGCAACTGACTACCTTCACAGCCAGCTAGCAACTGACTACCTTCACATCCAGTTAACAACTGCTAACCTCCAGCTAGCAACCGACTCCCTTCACAGCCAACAAGCAACTAACTACCTTCACAGCCAGTTTACAACTGCCAACTCTCAGATAACAACTGACTACCTTCACAGCGAGTTAGCAACCTACTACCTACACAGCCAGTTAACAACTGCCAACCTCCAGCTAGCAACAGACTCCCTTCACAGCCAACAAGCAACTGACTACCTTCACAGTCAGTGAACAACTGCCAACCCTCAGCTATCAACTGACTCCCTCCACAGCCAGTTTACAACTGCCAACCTCTAGCTAGCAACTGACTAACTTCACAGCCAGTTAGCAACTGACTCCCTCCAAAGCCAGCTAGCAACTGACTCCCTCCGCAGCCGGTTAACAACTTCCAACCTCCAGCTAGCAACTGACTCCCTCCACAGCCAGTTAACAACAGCCGACCTCCAGCTAGAAACTGACTTCTTCCACAGCCAGTTAACAACTGCCAACTGCCAACCTCCAGCTAGCAACCGACTCCCTCCACAGCCAGTTAACAACAGCCGACCTCCAGCTAGAAACTGACTTCTTCCACTGACTACCTTCACATCCAGTTAACAACTGCTAACCTCCAGCTAGCAACTGACTCCCTCCACAGCCAGTTTACAACTGCCAACCTCCAGCTTGCAACTGACTACCTCCACAGCCAACTAGCAACTGAAACCCTCCACAGCCAGTTAACAATTGCCAACCTCCAGCTAGCAACTGACTCCCTCCACAGCCAACTAGCAACTGAGTCCCTCCACAGCCAGTTAACAGCTGACTACCCACCAACTCCACCAACTGGGTGCCGCCAACTACCCAGCAACTGGTTACCTCCAGCCAGCTAGGTACTCGCCCCCACTGCAGCTAGCTACCCACCAACTGGCTACCGCCAGCTACCCAGCAACTGGTTACCTCCAGCCAGCTAGGTACTCGCCCCCACTGCAGCTAGCTACCCACCAACTGGCTACCGCCAGCTACCCAGCAACAGGTTACCTCCACCCAGCTAGCTACTCGCCCCCACTGCAGCTAGCTACTCACCAACTGGCTACCGCCAGCTACCCAGCAACTGGTTACCTCCAGCCAGCGAGCTATTCGCCCCCACTGCAGCCAGCTACCCACCAACTGGCTACCGCCAGCTACCCAGCAACTGGTTACCTCCAGCCAGCGAGCTACTCGCCCCCATTGCAGCCAGCTACCCACCAACTGGCTAATGCCAGCTACCCACCAACTGGCTACCGCCAGCTACCCAGCAACAGGTTACCTCCAGCCAGCTTGCTACTCCCCCCACTGCAGCCAGCTTCCCACCAACTGGCTAATGTCAGCTACCCACCAACTGGCTACCGCCAGCTACCCAGCAACAGGTAGCTACTCGCCCCCACTGCAGCTAGCTACCCATCAACTGGCTACCGCCAGCCAGCTAGCTACTCGCCCCCACTTCAGCTAGCTACCCACCAACTGGCTAATGCCAGCTACCCAGCAACAGGCTACCTCCAGCCAGCTAGCTACTCGCCCCCACTGCAGCTAGCTACCCACCAACTGGCTACCGCCAGCTACCCAGCAACAGGTTACCTCCAGCCAGCTAGCTACTCGCCCCCACATCAGCTAGCTACCCACCAACTGGCTACCGCCAGCTACCGAGCAACTGGTTACCTCCAGCCAGCTAGCTACTCGCCCCCACTGCAGCCAGCTACCCACCAACTGGCTAATGCCAGCTACCCAGCAACAGCCAGCTAGCTACTCGCCCCCACTGCAGCTAGCTACCCATCAACTGGCTACCGCCAGCTACCCACCAACTGGCTATCGCCAGCTACCCAGCAACTGGTTACCTCCAGCCAGCGAGCTACTCGCCCCCACTGCAGCTAGCTACCCACCAACTGGCTACCGCCAGCTACCCAGCAACAGGTTACCTCCAGCCAGCTAGCTGCTCGCCCCCACTGCAGCTAGCTACCCACCAACTGGCTACCGCCAGCTACACAGCAACTGGTTTCCCTCCAGCCAGCTAGGTACTCGCCCCCACTGCAGCTAGCTACCCACCAACTGGTTAACTCAAGCCAGCTAGCTACTCGCCCCCACTGCAGCCGGCTACCCACCAACTGGCTAATGCCAGCTACCCAACAACCGATTACCTCCAGCCAGCTAGCTACTCGCCCCCACTGCAGCTAGCTACCCACCAACTGGCTACCGCCAGCTACCCACCAACTGGCTATCGCCAGCTACCCAGCAACTGGTTAGCTCTAGCCAGCCAGCTGCACGCCCCCACTGCAGCTAGCCAACCACCAACTGGCTACCGCCAGCTACCCACCCACTGGCTATCGCCAGCTACCCAGCAACTGGTTAGCTCTAGCCAGCTAGCTACACGCCCCCACTGCAGCAGGCTACCCACCAACTGGCTACTGGCAGCTACCCACCAACTGGTTACCTTCAACCAGCTAGCTACTCGCCCCCACTGCAGCTAGCTACCCACCAACTGGCTACCGCCAGCTACCCAGCAACTGGTTACCTCCAGCCAACTAGCTATTCGCCCCACTGCAGCTAGCTACCCACCAACTGGCTACCGCCAGCTACCCACCAACTGGCTGCCGCCAGCTACCCACCAACTGGCTGCCGCCAGCTACCCAGCAACTGGTTACCTCCAGCCAGCGAGCTACTCGCCATTGCAGCCAGCTACCCACCAACTGGCTAATGCCAGCTACCCAGCAACAGGTTACCTCCAGCCAGCTTGCTACTCCCGCCACTGCAGCCAGCTTCCCACCAACTGGCTAATGTCAGCTACCCACCAACTGGCTACCGCCAGCTACCCAGCAACAGGTAGCTACTCGCCCCCACTGCAGCTAGCTACCCATCAACTGGCTACCGCCAGCCAGCTAGCTACTCGCCCCCACTTCAGCTAGCTACCCACCAACTGGCTAATGCCAGCTACCCAGCAACAGGCTACCTCCAGCCAGCTAGCTACTCGCCCCCACTGCAGCTAGCTACCCACCAACTGGCTACCGCCAGCTACCCAGCAACAGGTTACCTCCAGCCAGCTAGCTACTCGCCCCCACTTCAGCTAGCTACCCACCAACTGGCTACCGCCAGCTACCGAGCAACTGGTTACCTCCAGCCAGCTAGCTACTCGCCCCCACTGCAGCCAGCTACCCACCAACTGGCTAATGCCAGCTACCCAGCAACAGGTTACCTCCAGCCAGCTAGCTACTCGCCCCCACTGCAGCCAGCTACCCAGCAACTGGTTAGCTCTATCCAGCCAGTTACCTGCTCCCACTGCTTGGGCCATGTCTAATCAGAACAAAATCGAGTTTGTTAAATGTGTTAAGATTTTTAGGGCTCCAAAGAATAACTATAAAAGCTTTAAGGTAATTGAGAGAGAGAGAGAAAGTGAGTTTTGGTTGGGATCGATGTAACCTCTTTGATTATGGGTCAGTTAAACGTTGCTATAATTGCTGAGGTTTTAACCACGAGGCGAAAATTTGTACTAACAAAATTGTGTGCGCAAAATGTGGTGAAAACCATGAAACGAAGATCATTGTAAAGTCACGCATGTGAAGTGTTTAAGAAAAAAGAATTGGAAAAGAAAAGAATATCCTACTAGCCACTTATACCCCCAAAACTCAATCTTATCTATTTAAACATCTGCGATTTAACAAAGAATTTCGACGAGTTACAAAATCTAGCCATTAATAAGGATTTCGATATTTTATTCTGTCCGAAACCCATGTAACCAAAGATGTACAGTGAGAAACAAATATATTTGCACACCCAATTCCGTTAACATCCCAGAAACACGGTGTAAAAAAATTGCAGACAGAAAAGGCGCAAACTCCAAGACCACTTCTGCTATTGATAAATTTAACTATTCTTACTGACAAGTGAAGAAAGACCCGTTCGGCTATAACAATGTGTCCCAAAGTGATTGAAATTCCGTGTCTTCATGCGAAAAAATAATTCCCTTGCGCGATAGTGGCAAAAGCTACAGAGAAATAGTAAATTCTGTAGGACGCCACGTAATACAGCGCTAACGAGAGACTGGATCAACCGGAAATAAACTTCGTTCTGGAAGACCAAAAAAGCTGACCGTGCGAGACAGACGTTCATCAGTGAACAAAAACTAGCCCCACATCAGGAAGAACAGTAATCCACAAACCATTAGCAACGTGTTGCATTAAGCGAACATCTATGGGAGATCAGCTAGAAAGAAAACCCTTTATATCCGAGCAAAATAGGCAAAAGCGCTTAGCATTCGAATTGTGGAGAACTGTTTCGTTTTCCGATGAAAGCAAATTTAATCTGTTTGGCTCGGACTGAATGGCGTAAGCCAAAAACAGAGCTGTTTTGGTTTGGGGTTGCGCAGCATATAATGGCATTTAACCTGGTTACCTGGGATTTATTGAGGGCACCTTGACAGCTCTTGCTGCGATATAATTTGCCTCAGAGCGTTCAACTGTTAGGCATTCATGAGTCATTCTATTTTCAACATGACCCCAGGCATTCAGAAACTGTAAAAAAGAATGATTGTTATATAATGTGCCATATCAACTCATTACGCCACCCAATAGAAAATTTATAGAATATTTTCGACAGACAAATACGGAAAAGAAGAATTTCAAACAAAAATTACTCAAAAACAGCATCGTATAGATTCAATGCCAAGGAGACTACAAGCCATTATTGAAGCAAACGGAATGCGCACAAAATATTGAAATTTTAGAAATTCTAAGTTTTTTTTTCTTTTCCTTCAGAAAATTAAATGTGCAAGTACTGTTTTGAATATTTATATGACACCGATTTTGAAATTTGGACCTTTTCTTTCTACATTTTCTCATATACAACACGTTCCTGTATCTTCGAAGGAAAATATTAAAATACTTTCTTTCCTCACTAGACGACAGTGATAACTTATGCTATCAGTTAACAAATGATCCTACACGTAACAACAATCGCATCAAGGCTCAAATCGATAAAGATATGAAAATAAGTGATCATGAAACTATCACAATTGACCTCGATATTAAAGAGAAGTTAATAAGCGTTAAATAATCTATTCAGAGGCTTAAATAAATCTATTAACGTGAATTGCAGAATGACCAATTAACATCAGTGCCTTATTTAGAGTTTCAAAAAAAAAAAAAAATTGCATTTGTAAAAACTAAATTTTAAACTTATCAAAACATTTGCTTGATATTTTTATGTTGTTTCACATCTATTTATTAAAATGTATGAATGTGTTTTAATAGCTTCAAATGCTAAATAAACTTCTGACTACCTTCACAGTCAGTTAACAACTGCCAACCTCCAGCTAGCAACTGACTACCTTCACAGCCAGCTAGCAACTTACTACCACCACAACCTGTCAACAACCACCAACCTCGAGCCAGCAACTGATTCCCTCCAAAGCCAGCTAGCAACTGACTCCCTAAACAGCCAGTTAACAACTGCCAACCGCCAGCTAGCATCTGACAACTTCCACAGCCAATTAACAACTGGTAACCTCCAGCTAGCAACTGACTTCCTTCACAGCGAGATAAAAACTGCCGACCTCCAGCAAGCAACTGATCACCTTCACAGCCAGCTAACAACTGACTACCTCCACAGCCTGTCAACAACTACCAGCCTCGAGCTAGCAACTGAATCCCTCTACAGCCAGCTAGCAACTGACTACCTTCACAGCCAGTTGACAACTGACAGCCAGTTAACAACTGCCAACCTCCAGCTATCAACTGACTACCCTCACAGTCAGTTAACGACTGACTTCCTCCACAGCCAGCTAGCAACTGACTACCTTCACAGCCAGCTAGCAACTTACTACCACCACAGCCTGTCAACAACCACCAACCTCGAACCAGCAACTGACTCCCTCCACAGCCAGCTAGCAACTGACTCCCTCCACAGCCAACTAGCAACTGAGTCCCTCCACAGCCAGTTAACAACAGCCGACCTCCAGCTAGAAACTGACCACCTTCACAGCCAGTTAGCAACCTACTCCCACTGCAGCTAGCTCCCGCCAGCTACCGCCAGCTACCCAACAACCCACTAACTGGCTACCGCCGGCTGCCCAGCAACTGATTACCTCCAGCCAGCTAGTTGCAGCCAGCTACCCACCAACTGGCTTCCGCCAACTACCCAGCAAGTTATTACCTCCAGCCAGCTAGCTACTCGCCCCACTGCAGCCTCCTACCCACCAAGTGGCTACCGCTAGCTACCCAGCAACTCGATACCCCCAATGCAGCCAGCTACCCACCAACTGGCTACCCCCACAGTAGCCAGCTACCCACAGTAGCCAGCTACCCCCATCCAGCTAGCTACAGCCAGCTACCCACCAACTGGCTACCGCCAGCTTCCCACCAACTGGCTACCACCAGCTACCAACCAACTGCCTGCAGCCAGCTACCCAGCCACTTGCTTCCGCCAGCTACCCAACAACTGGTTACCCCCACTGCAGCAAGCTACCCACCAACTGGCTACCGCCAGCTACCCAGCAACCGATTACCTCCAGCCAGCTATCTACCCACCAACTGGCTACCGCCAGCTACCCAGCAACAGGTTACCTCCAGCCAGTTAGCTACTCGCCCCCACTGCAGGCAGCTACCCACCAACTGGCCACCGCCAGCTACCCACCAACTGACTACCGCCAGCTACCCAGCAACCGATTACCTCCAGCCAGCTAGCTACTCGCCCCCACTGCAGCCAGCTACCCACCGACTGGCTACCGCCAGCTTCCCACCAACTGGCTACCACCAGCTACCAACCAACTACCTGCAGCCAGCTATCTAGCCACTTGCTTCCGCCAGCTACCCAGCAACTGGTTACCCCCACTGCAGCCAGCTACCCACCAACTGGCCACCGCCAGCTACCCACCAACTGGCTACCGCCAGCTACCCAGCAACCGATTACCTCCAGCCAGCTAGCTACTCGCCCCCACTGCAGCCAGCTACCCACCGACTGGCTACCGCCAGCTTCCCACCAACTGGCTACCACCAGCTACCAACCAACTACCTGCAGCCAGCTACCTAGCCACTTGCTTCCGCCAGCTACCCAGCAACTGGTTACCCCCACTGCAGCCAGCTACCCACCAACTGGCCACCGCCAGCTACCCACCAACTGGCTACCGCCAGCTACCCAGCAACCGATTACCTCCAGCCAGCTAGCTACCCACCAACTGGCTACCGCCAGCTACCCAGCAACAGTTTACCTCCAGCCAGCTAGCTACTCGCCCCCACTGCAGGCAGCTACCCACCAACTGGCTACCGCCAGCTACAAACCAACTGGCTGCAGACAGCTACCCAGCCACTGGCTTCCGCCAGCTACCCAGCAAATGGTTACCCCCACTGCAGCCAGCTAGCCACCAACTGGCCACCGCCAGCTACCCACCAACTGGCTACCGCCAGCTACCCAGCAACCGATTACCTCCAGCCAGCTAGCTACCCACCAACTGACCACCGCCAGCCACCCACCCACTGGCTACCGCCAGCTACCCAGCAACCGATTACCTCCAGCCACCTAGTTTCTCGCCCCCACTGCAGCCAGCTACCCACCAACTGGCTACCGCCAGCTATAAACCAACTGGCTGCAGCCAGCTACCAAGCCACTGGCTTCCGCCAGCTACCCAGCAACTGGTTACCCCCACTGCAGCCAGCTACCCACCAACTGGCCACCGCCAGCTACCCACCAACTGGCTACCGCCAGCTACCCAGCAACCGATTACCTCCAGCCAGCTAGCTACTCGCCCCCACTGCAGCTAGCTACCCACCAACTCGCTACCGCCAGCTTCCCACCAACTGGCTACCACAAGCTACCAACCAACTGCCTGCAGCCAGCTACCCAGCCACTTGCTTCCGCCAGCTACCCAGCAACTGGTTACCCCCACTGCAGCCAGGTACCCACCAACTGGCCCCCGTCAGCTAACCACCAACTGACTACCGCCAGCTACCCAGCAACCGATTACCTCCAGCCACCTAGTTTCTCGCCCCCACTGCAGCCAGCTACCAACCAACTGGTTACCGCCAGCTATAAACCAACTGGCTGCAGCCAGCTACCCAGCAACTGGTTACCCCCACTGCAGCCAGCTACCCACCAACTGGCCCCCGTCAGCTAACCACCAACTGACTACCGCCAGCTACCCAGCAACCGATTACCTCCAGCCACCTAGTTTCTCGCCCCCACTGCAGCCAGCTACCAACCAACTGGTTACCGCCAGCTATAAACCAACTGGCTGCAGCCAGCTACCCAGCCACTGGCTTCCGCCAGCTACCCAGCAACTGGTTACCCCCACTGCAGCCAGCTACCCACCAACTGGCCACCGCCAGCTACCCACCAACTGGCTACCGCCAGCTACCCAGCAACCGATTACCTCCAGCCAGCTAGCTACTCGCCCCCACTGCAGCTAGCTACCCACCAACTCGCTACCGCCAGCTACCCAGCAACCGATTACCTCCAGCCACCTAGTTTCTCGCCCCCACTGCAGCCAGCTACCCAGCCACTGGCTTCCGCCAGCTACCCAGCAACTGGTTACCCCAACTGCAGCCAGCTACCCACCAACTGGCCACCGCCAGCTACCCACCAACTGGCTACCACCAGCTACCAACCAACTGCCTGCAGCCAGCTACCCAGCCACTTGCTTCCGCCAGCTACCCAGCAACTGGTTACCCACACTGCAGGCAGCTACCCACCAACTGGCCACCGCCAGCTACCCACCAACTGGCCGCCAGCTATCCAGCAACCGATTTCCTGCAGCCAGCTAGCTACTCGCCCCCACTGCAGCTAGCTACAAACCAACTGGCTTCCGCCAGCTACCCAGCAATTGGTTACCTCCAGACAGCTAGCTACTCGCCCCCACTGCAGCTAGCTGCCCACCAACTGGCTACCGCCAGCTACCCAGCAACAGGTTACCTCCAGCCAGCTACCTACTCGCCCCCACTGCAGCTAGCTACCCACCAACTGGCTACCGCCAGCTACCCAGCAACAGGTTACCTCCAGCCAGCTAGCTACTCGCCCCCACTGCAGCCAGCTACCCACCAACTGGCTACCGCCAGCTACCCAGCCACTGGCTTCCGCCAGCTACACAGCAACTGGTTACCCCCACTGCAGCCAGCTACCCACCAACTGGCCACCGCCAGCTACCCACCAACTGGCTAATGCCAGCTACTCACCAACTGGCTATCGGTGGCTCCCAGCAACTGGTTAGCTCTAGCCAGCCAGTTACCTGCCCCCACTGCAGCCAGCTGCCCACCAACTGGCTAGCGCCAGCCAGCTAGCTACTCGCCCCCACTGCAGCTAGCTATCCACCAACTGGCCACCGCCAGCTACCCAGCAACAGGTTACCTCCAGCCAGCTAGCTATTCGCCCCCACTGCAGCTAGCTACCCACCAACTGGCTAATGCCAGCTACCCAGCAACAGGTAACCTCCAGCCAGCTAGCTACTCGCCCCCCACTTCAGCTAGCTACCCAACAACTGGCTAATGCCAGCTACCCAGCAACAGGTTACCTCCAGCCAGCTAGCTACTCGCCCCCACTGCAGCTAGTTACCCACCAACTGGCTACTGCCAGCTACCCACCAACTGGCTTCCGCCAGCTACCCAGCAACTGGTTACCCCCACTGCAGCCAGCTACCCACCAACTGGCCACCGCCAGCTACCCACCAACTGGCTACCGCCAGCTACCCAGCAACCGATTACCTCCAGCCAGCTAGCTACTCGCCCCCACTGCAGCTAGCTACCCACCAACTGGCTACCGCCAGCTTCCCACCAACTGGCTACCACAAGCTACCAACCAACTGCCTGCAGCCAGCTACCCAGCCACTTGCTTCCGCCAGCTACCCAGCAACTGGTTACCCCCACTGCAGCCAGGTACCCACCAACTGGCCCCCGTCAGCTAACCACCAACTGACTACCGCCAGCTACCCAGCAACCGATTACCTCCAGCCACCTAGTTTCTCGCCCCCACTGCAGCCAGCTACCAACCAACTGGTTACCGCCAGCTATAAACCAACTGGCTGCAGCCAGCTACCCAGCCACTGGCTTCCGCCAGCTACCCAGCAACTGGTTACCACTGCAGCCAGCTACCCACCAACTGGCCACCGCCAGCTACCCAGCAACCGATTACCTCCAGCCAGCTAGCTACTCGCCCCCACTGCAGCTAGCTACCCACCAACTCGCTACCGCCAGCTACCCAGCAACCGATTACCTCCAGCCACCTAGTTTCTTGCCCCCACTGCAGCCAGCTACCCAGCCACTGGCTTCCGCCAGCTACCCAGCAACTGGTTACCCCCACTGCAGCCAGCTACCCACCAACTGGCCACCGCCAGCTACCCACCAACTGGCTGCCGCCAGCTTCCCACCAACTGGCTACCACCAGCTACCAACCAACTGCCTGCAGCCAGCTACCCAGCCACTTGCTTCCGCCAGCTACCCAGCAACTGGTTACCCACACTGCAGCCATCTACCCACCAACTGGCCACCGCCAGCTACCCACCAACTGGCCGCCAGCTATCCAGCAACCGATTTCCTGCAGCCAGCTAGCTACTCGCCCCCACTGCACTGCTAGCTACAAACCAACTGGCTTCCGCCAGCTACCCAGCAATTGGTTACCTCCAGCCAGCTAGCTACTCGCCCCCACTGCAGCTAGCTACCCACCAACTGGCTACCGCCAGCTACCCAGCAACAGGTTACCTCCAGCCAGCTAGCTACTCGCCCCCACTGCAGAGAGCTACCCACCAACTGGCTAATGCCAGCTACCCACCAACTGGCTACCGCCAGCTACCCAGCCACTGGCTTCCGCCAGCTACACAGCAACTGGTTACCCCCACTGCAGCCAGCTACCCACCAACTGGCCACCGCCAGCTACCCAGCAACCGATTACCTCCAGCTAGCTAGCTACCCACCAACTGGCTACCGCCATCTACTCAGCAACAGGTTACCTCCAGCCAGCTAGCTACTCGCCCCCACTGCAGGCAGCTATCCACCACTGGCCACCGCCAGCTACCCACCAACTGGCCACCGAAAGCTACCCACCAACTGGCTACCGCCAGCTACCCAGCAACCGATTACCTCCAGCCACCTAGTTTCTCGCCCCCACTGCAGCCAGCTACCCACCAACTGGCTACCGCCACCAACTGGCTACCGCCAGCTACCCAGCCACTGGCTTCCGCCAGCTACCCAGCAACTAGTTACCCCCACTGCAGCCAGCTACCCACCAACAGGCCACCGCCAGCTACCCACCAACTGGCTACCGCCAGCTACCCAGCAACCGATTACCTCCAGCCAGCTAGCTTCTCGCCCCCACTGCAGCCAGCTACCCACCAACTGACTACCGCCAGCTTCCCACAAACAGGCTTACGCCAGCCAGCTAGCTACTCGCCCCCACTGCAGCTAGCTACCCATCAACTGGCTACCGCCAGCTACCCAGCAACAGGTTACCTCCAGCCAGCTAGCTACTCGCCCCCACTGCAGCCAGCTACCCACCAACTGGCTATCGGTGGCAACCCAGCAACAGGTTACCTCCAGCCAGCTAGCTACTCGCCCCCACTGCAGCTAGCTACCCACCAACTGGCTACCGCCAGCTACCCAGCAACATGTTACCTCCAGCCAGCTAAATACTCGCCCCCACTGCAGCTAGCTACCCACCAGCTGGCTACCGCCAGCTACCCAGCAACAGGTTACCTCCAGCCAGCTGACTACTCGCCCCCACTGCAGCTAGCTACCCACCAGCTGGCTACCGCCAGCTACCTAGCAATTGGTTACCTCCAGCCAGCTAGCTACTCGCCCCCACTGCAGCTAGCTACCCACCAGCTGGCTACCGCCAGCTACCCAGCAATTGGTAACGTCCAGCCAGCTAGCTACTCGCCCCCACTGCAGCTAGCTACCCACCAACTGGCTACCGCCAGCTACCCAGCAACATGTTACCTCCAGCCAGCTAAATACTCGCCCCCACTGCAGCTAGCTACCCACCAGCTGGCTACCGCCAGCTACCCAGTTACAGGTTACCTCCAGCTAGCTAGCTACTCGCCCCCACTGCAGCTAGCTACCCACCAACTGGCTACCGCCAGCTACCCAGCAACAGGTTACCTCCAGCCAGCTAGCTACTCGCCCCCACTGCAGCTAGCTACCCACGAACTGGCTACCGCCAGCTACCCAGCAACAGGTTACCTCCAGCCAGCTAGCTACTCGCCCCCACTGCAGCTAGCTACCCACCAGCTGGCAACCGCCAGCTACCTAGCAATTGGTTACCTCCAGCCAGCTAGCTACTCGCCCCCACTGCAGCTAGCTACCCACCAACTGGCTACCGCCAGCTACCCAGCAACATGTTACCTCCAGCCAGCTAAATACTCGCCCCCACTGCCGCCAGCTACCCACCAACTGGCTAATGCCAGCTACCCACCAACTGGCTACTGCCAGCCTCCCACCAACTGGCTACCTCCAGCCAGATAGCTACTCGCCCCCACTGCAGCTAGCTACCCACCAACTGGCTACCGCCAGCTACCCACCAACTGGCTACCGCCAGCTACCCAGCAACAGGCTACCTCCAGCCAGCTAGCTACTCGCCCCCACTGCAGCTAGCTACCCACCAACTTGCTACCGCCAGCTACCCAGCAATTGGTTACCTCCAGCCAGCTAGCTACTCGCCCCCACTGCCGCCAGCTACCCACTTACTGGCTAATGCCAGCTACCCACCAACTGGCTACTGCCAGCTTCCCACCAACTGGCTACCTCCAGCCAGATAGCTACTCGCCCCCACTGCAGCTAGCTACCCACCAACTGGCTACCGCCAGCTACCCAGTTACAGGTTACCTCCAGCCAGCTAGCTACTCGCCCCCACTGCAGCTAGCTACCCACCAACTGGCTACCGCCAGCTACCCAGCAATTGGTTTCCTCCAGCCAGCTAGCTACTCGCCCCCACTGCAGCTAGCTACCCACCAACTGGCTACCGCCAGCTACCCAGCAATTGGTTACCTCCAGCCAGCTAGCTACTCGCCCCCACTGCAACTAGCTACCCACCAACTGGCTACCGCCAGCTACCTAGCAATTGGTTACCTCCAGCCAGCTAGCTACTCGCCCCCACTGCAGCTAGCTACCCACCAACTGGCTAATGCCAGCTACCCACCAACTGGCTACCGCCAGCCAGCTAGCTACTCGCCCCCACTGCAGCTAGCTACCCACCAACTGGCTACCGCCAGCTACCCAGCAATTGGTTACCTCCAGCCAGCTAGCTACTCGCCCCCACTGCAGCTAGCTACCCACCAACTGGCTAATGCCAGCTACCCACCAACTGGCTACTGCCAGCTTACCACCAACTGGCTACCTCCAGCCAGATAGCTACTCGCCCCCACTGCAGCTAGCTACCCACCAACTGGCTACCGCCAGCTACCCAGTTACAGGTTACCTCCAGCCAGCTAGCTACTCGCCCCCACTGCAGCTAGCTACCCACCAACTGGCTACCGCCAGCTACCCAGCAATTGGTTTCCTCCAGCCAGCTAGCTACTCGCCCCCACTGCAGCTAGCTACCCACCAACTGGTTACCGCCAGCTACCCAGCAATTGGTTACCTCCAGCCAGCTAGCTACTCGCCCCCACTGCAGCTAGCTACCCACCAACTGGCTACCGCCAGCTACCCAGCAATTGGTTACCTCCAGCCAGCTAGCTTCTCGCCCCCACTGCCGCCAGCTACCCACCAACTGGCTAATGCCAGCTACCCACCAACTGGCTACTGCCAGCTTCCCACCAACTGGCTACCTCCAGCCAGATAGCTACTCGCCCCCACTGCAGCTAGCTACAGCAACATGTTACCTCCAGCCAGCTAGCTACTCGCCCCCACCGCAGCTAGCTACCCACCAACTGGCTACCGCCAGCTACCCAGTTACAGGTTACCTCCAGCCAGCTAGCTACTCGCCCCCACTGCAGCTAGCTACCCACCAACTGGCTACCGCCAGCTACCCAGCAATTGGTTTCCTCCAGCCAGCTAGCTACTCGCCCCCACTGCAGCTAGCTACCCACCAACTGGTTACCGCCAGCTACCCAGCAATTGGTTACCTCCAGCCAGCTAGCTACTCGCCCCCACTGCAGCTAGCTACCCACCAACTGGCTACCGCCAGCTACCCAGCAATTGGTTACCTCCAGCCAGCTAGCTTCTCGCCCCCACTGCCGCCAGCTACCCACCAACTGGCTAATGCCAGCTACCCACCAACTGGCTACTGCCAGCTTCCCACCAACTGGCTACCTCCAGCCAGATAGCTACTCGCCCCCACTGCAGCTAGCTACCCACCAACTGGCTACCGCCAGCTACCCAGCAATTGGTTACCTCCAGCCAGCTAGCTTCTCGCCCCCACTGCCGCCAGCTACCCACCAACTGGCTAATGCCAGCTACCCACCAACTGGCTACTGCCAGCTTCCCACCAACTGGCTACCTCCAGCCAGATAGCTACTCGCCCCCACTGCAGCTAGCTACAGCAACATGTTACCTCCAGCCAGCTAGCTACTCGCCCCCACTGCCGCCAGCTACCCACCAACTGGCTAATGCCAGCTACCCATCAACTGGCTACCTCCAGCCAGATAGCTACTCGCCCCCACTGCAGCTAGCTACCCACCAACTGGCTACCGCCAGCTACCCAGTTACATGTAACCTCCAGCTAGCTACTCGCCCCCACTGCAGCTAGCTACCCACCAACTGGCTACCGCCAGCTACCCAGCAATTGGTTACCTCCAGCCAGCTAGCTATTCGCCCCCACTGCAGCTAGCTACCCACCAACTGGCTAATGCCAGCTACCCACCAACTGGCTACCGCCAGCTACCCAGTTACAGGTTACCTCCAGCCAGCTAGCTACTCGCCCCCACTGCAGCTAGCTACCCACCAACTGGCTACCGCCAGCTACCCAGCAATTGGTTACCTCCTGCCAGCTAGCTATTCGCCCCCACTGCAGCTAGCTACCCACCAACTGGCTAATGCCAGCTACCCACCAACTGGCTACCGCCAGCTACCCAGCAACAGGTTACCTCCAGCCAGCTAGCTACTCGCCCCCACTGCAGCTAGCTACCCACCAACTGGCTACCGCCAGCTACCCAGCAATTGGTTACCTCCAGCCAGCTAGCTACTCGCCCCCACTGCAGCTAGCTACCCACCAACTGGCTACCGCCAGCTACCCAGCAACAGGTTACATCCAGCCAGCTAGCTACTCGCCCCCAATGCAGCTAGCTACCCACCAACTAGCTACCGCCAGCTACCCAGCAATTGGTTACCTCCAGCCAGCTAGCTACTCGCCCCTACTGCAGCTAGCTACCAACCAACTAGCTAATGCCAGCTACCCACCAACTGGCTTCCGCCAGCTACCCAGCAACAGGTTACCTCCAGACAGCTAGCTACTCGCCCCCACTGCAGCTAGCTACCCACCAACTGGCTACCGCCAGCTACCCAGCAATTGGTTACCTCCAGCCAGCTAGCTACTCGCCCCTACTGCAGC
This sequence comes from Orthonevra nobilis, assembly GCA_963555765.1. NCBI lineage: Eukaryota > Metazoa > Arthropoda > Insecta > Diptera > Syrphidae > Orthonevra > Orthonevra nobilis. Next base: position 9,806,135 of record OY743226.1, on the reverse strand, counting down.
TAGCTACCAACCAACTCTCTACCGCCAGCTACCCAGCAACAGGCTACCTCCAGCCAGCTAGCTACCCGCCCCCACTGCAGCTAGCTACCCACCAACTGGCTACCGCCAGCTACCCATCAACAGGTTACCTCCAGCCAGCTAGCTACTCGCCCCCACTGCAGCTAGCTACCCACCAACTGGCTACCGCCAGCTAACCAGCAATTGGTTACCTCCAGCCAGCTAGCTATTCGCCCCCACTGCAGCTAGCTACCCACCAACTGGCTAATGCCAGCTACCCACCAACTGGCTACCGCCAGCTACCCAGCAACTGGCTACTGCCAGCTTCCCACCAACTGGCTACCTCCAGCCAGATAGCTACTCGCCCCCACTGCAGCTAGCTACCCACCAACTGGCTACCGCCAGCTACCCAGTTACAGGTTACCTCCAGCCAGCTAGCTACTCGCCCCCACTGCAGCTAGCTACCCACCAACTGGCTACCGCCAACTACCCAGCGACATGTTACCTCCAGCCAGCTAGCTACTCGCCCCCACTGCCGCCAGCTACCCACCAACTGGCTAATGCCAGCTACCCACCAACTGGCTACCTCCAGCCAGATAGCTACTCGCCCCCACTGCAGCTAGCTACCCACCAACTGGCTACCGCCAGCTACCCAGTTACAGGTTACCTCCAGCCAGCTAGCTACTCGCCCCCACTGCAGCTAGCTACCCACCAACTGGCTACCGCCAGCTACCCAGCAATTGGTTACCTCCAGCCAGCTAGCTATTCGCCCCCACTGCAGCTAGCTACCCACCAACTGGCTAATGCCAGCTACCCACCAACTGGCTACCGCCAGCTACCCAGCAACAGGTTACCTCCAGCCAGCTAGCTACTCGCCCCCACTGCAGCTAGCTACCAACCAACTGGCTACCGCCAGCTACCCAGCAACAGGCTACCTCCAGCCAGCTAGCTACTCGCCCCCACTGCAGCTAGCTACCCACCTACTGGGTACCGCCAGCTACCCAGCAATTGGTTACCTCCAGCCAGCTAGCTATTCGCCCCCACTGCAGCTAGCTACCCACCAACTGGCTAATGCCAGCTACCCACCAACTGGCTACCGCCAGCTACCCAGCAATTGGTTACCTCCAGGCAGCTAGCTACTCGCCCCTACTGCAGCTAGCTACCAACCAACTGGCTACCGCCAGCTACCCAGCAACAGGTTACCTCCAGCCAGCTAGCTACTCGCCCCCACTGCAGCTAGCTACCCACCAACTGGCTACCGCCAGCTACCCAGCAACAGGTTACCTCCAGCCAGCTAGCTACTCGCCCCCACTGCAGCTAGCTACCCACCAACTGGCTACCGCCAGCTACCCAGCAACAGGTTACCTCCAGCCAGCTAGCTACTCGCCTCCACTGCAGCTAGCTACCCACCAACTGGTTACCTCCAGCCAGATAGCTACTCGCCCCACTGCAGCTAGCTACCCACCAACTGGCTACCGCCAGCTACCCAGCAACAGGTTACCTCCAGCCAGCTAGCTACTCGCCCCCACTGCAGCTAGCTACCCACCAACTGGCTAATGCCAGCCACCCACCAACTGGCTACCGCCAGCTACCCAGCAACAGGTTACCTCCAGCCAGCTAGCTACTCGCCCCCACTGCAGCCAGCTACCCACCAACTGGCTAATGCCAGCTACCCATCAACTGGCTACCGCCAGCTACCCAGCAACAGGTTACCTCCAGCCAGCTAGCTACTCGCCCCCACTGAGGCTAGCTACCCACCAACTGGCTACCGCCAGCTACCCAGCAATTGGTTTCCTCCAGCCAGCTAGCTACTCGCCCATACTGCAGCTAGCTACCAACCAACTGGCTACAGCCAGCTACCCAGCAACAGGCTACCTCCAGCCAGCTAGCTACTCGCCCCCACTGCAGCTAGCTACCCACCAACTGGCTACCGCCAGCTACCCAGCAACAGGTTACCTCCAGCCAGCTAGCTACTCGCCCCCACTGCAGCTAGCTACCCACCAACTGGCTACCACCAGCTACCCAGCAACAGGTTACCTCCAGCCAGCTAGCTACTCGCCTCCACTGCAGCTAGCTACCCACCAACTGGTTACCTCCAGCCAGATAGCTACTCGCCCCACTGCAGCTAGCTACCCACCAACTGGCTACCGCCAGCTACCCAGCAACAGGTAACCTCCAGCCAGCTAGCTACTCGCCCCCACTGCAGCTAGCTACCCACCAACTGGCTACCGCCAGCTACCCAGCAACAGGTTACCTCCAGCCAGCTAGCTACTCGCCCCCAATGCAGCTAGCTACTCACCAACTGGCTACCGCCAGCTACCCAGCAATGGGTTACCTCCAGCCAGCTAGCTACTCGCCCCCACTGCAGCTAGCTACCCACCAACTGGCTACCGCCAGCTACCCAGCAACATGTTACCTCCAGCCAGCTAGCTACTCGCCTCCACTGCCGCCAGCTACCCACCAACTGGCTAATGCCAGCTACCCACCAACTGGCTACTGCCAGCTACCCAGCAACAGGTTACCTCCAGCCAGCTAGCTACTCGCCCCCAATGCAGCTAGCTACCCACCAACTGGCTACCGTCAGCTACCCAGCAATTGGTTACCTCCAGCCAGCTAGCTAATCGCCCCCACTGCAGCTAGCTACCCACCAACTGGCTACCGCCAGCTACCCAGCAACAGGTTACCTCCAACCAGCTAGCTACTCGCCCCCAATGCAGCTAGCTACCCACCTACTGGCTACCGCCAGCTACCCAGCAATTGGTTACCTCCAGCCAGCTAGCTACTCGCCCCTACTGCAGCTAGCTACCAACCAACTGGCTACCGCCAGCTACCCAGCAACAGGTAACCTCCAGCCAGCTAGCTACTCGCCCCCACTGCAGCTAGCTACCCACCAACTGGCTACCGCCAGCTACCCAGCAACAGGTTACCTCCAGCCAGCTAGCTACTCGCCCCCAATGCAGCTAGCTACTCACCAACTGGCTACCGCCAGCTACCCAGCAATGGGTTACCTCCAGCCAGCTAGCTACTCGCCCCCACTGCAGCTAGCTACCCACCAACTGGCTACCGCCAGCTACCCAGCAACATGTTACCTCCAGCCAGCTAGCTACTCGCCTCCACTGCCGCCAGCTACCCACCAACTGGCTAATGCCAGCTACCCACCAACTGGCTACTGCCAGCTACCCAGCAACAGGTTACCTCCAGCCAGCTAGCTACTCGCCCCCAATGCAGCTAGCTACCCACCAACTGGCTACCGCCAGCTACCCAGCAATTGGTTACCTCCAGCCAGCTAGCTAATCGCCCCCACTGCAGCTAGCTACCCACCAACTGGCTACCGCCAGCTACCCAGCAACAGGTTACTTCCAACCAGCTAGCTACTCGCCCCCAATGCAGCTAGCTACCCACCTACTGGCTACCGCCAGCTACCCAGCAATTGGTTACCTCCAGCCAGCTAGCTACTCGCCCCTACTGCAGCTAGCTACCAACCAACTGGCTACCGCCAGCTACCCAGCAACAGGTTACCTCCAGCCAGCTAGCTACTCGCCCCCACTGCAGCTAGCTACCCACCAACTGGCTACCGCCAGCTAACCAGCAACAGGTTACCTCCAGCCAGCTAGCTACTCGCCTCCACTGCAGCTAGCTACCCACCAACTGGTTACCTCCAGCCAGATAGCTACTCGCCCCACTGCAGCTAGCTACCCACCAACTGGCTACCGCCAGCTACCCAGCAACAGGTTACCTCCAGCCAGCTAGCTACTCGCCCCCACTGCAGCTAGCTACCCACCAACTGGCTAATGCCAGCCACCCACCAACTGGCTACCGCCAGCTACCCAGCAACAGGTTACCTCCAGCCAGCTAGCTACTCGCCCCCACTGCAGCCAGCTACCCACCAACTGGCTAATGCCAGCTACCCATCAACTGGCTACCGCCAGCTACCCAGCAACAGGTTACCTCCAGCCAGCTAGCTACTCGCCCCCACTGAGGCTAGCTACCCACCAACTGGCTACCGCCAGCTACCCAGCAATTGGTTTCCTCCAGCCAGCTAGCTACTCGCCCATACTGCAGCTAGCTACCAACCAACTGGCTACAGCCAGCTACCCAGCAACAGGCTACCTCCAGCCAGCTAGCTACTCGCCCCCACTGCAGCTAGCTACCCACCAACTGGCTACCGCCAGCTACCCAGCAACAGGTTACCTCCAGCCAGCTAGCTACTCGCCCCCACTGCAGCTAGCTACCCACCAACTGGCTACCGCCAGCTACCCAGCAACAGGTTACCTCCAGCCAGCTAGCTACTCGCCTCCACTGCAGCTAGCTACCCACCAACTGGCTAATGCCAGCTACCCACCAACTGGCTACTGCCAGCTACCCAGCAACAGGTTACCTCCAGCCAGCTAGCTACTCGCCCCCAATGCAGCTAGCTACCCACCAACTGGCTACCGCCAGCTACCCAGCAATTGGTTACCTCCAGCCAGCTAGCTACTCGCCCCTACTGCAGCTAGCTACCAACCAACTGGCTACCGCCAGCTACCCAGCAACAGGTTACCTCCAGCCAGCTAGCTACTCGCCCCCACTGCAGCTAGCTACCCACCAACTGGCTACCGCCAGCTAACCAGCAACAGGTTACCTCCAGCCAGCTAGCTACTCGCCTCCACTGCAGCTAGCTACCCACCAACTGGTTACCTCCAGCCAGATAGCTACTCGCCCCACTGCAGCTAGCTACCCACCAACTGGCTACCGCCAGCTACCCAGCAACAGGTTACCTCCAGCCAGCTAGCTACTCGCCCCCACTGCAGCTAGCTACCCACCAACTGGCTAATGCCAGCCACCCACCAACTGGCTACCGCCAGCTACCCAGCAACAGGTTACCTCCAGCCAGCTAGCTACTCGCCCCCACTGCAGCCAGCTACCCACCAACTGGCTTATGCCAGCTACCCATCAACTGGCTACCGCCAGCTACCCAGCAATTGGTTTCCTCCAGCCAGCTAGCTACTCGCCCATACTGCAGCTAGCTACCAACCAACTGGCTACAGCCAGCTACCCAGCAACAGGCTACCTCCAGCCAGCTAGCTACTCGCCCCCACTGCAGCTAGCTACCCACCAACTGGCTACCGCCAGCTACCCAGCAACAGGTTACCTCCAGCCAGCTAGCTACTCGCCCCCACTGCAGCTAGCTACCCACCAACTGGCTACCGCCAGCTACCCAGCAACAGGTTACCTCCAGCCAGCTAGCTACTCGCCTCCACTGCAGCTAGCTACCCACCAACTGGTTACCTCCAGCCAGATAGCTACTCGCCCCACTGCAGCTAGCTACCCACCAACTGGCTACCGCCAGCTACCCAGCAACAGGTAACCTCCAGCCAGCTAGCTACTCGCCCCCACTGCAGCTAGCTACCCACCAACTGGCTACCGCCAGCTACCCAGCAACAGGTTACCTCCAGCCAGCTAGCTACTCGCCCCCAATGCAGCTAGCTACTCACCAACTGGCTACCGCCAGCTACCCAGCAATTGGTTACCTCCAGCCAGCTAGCTACTCGCCCCCACTGCAGCTAGCTACCCACCAACTGGCTACCGCCAGCTACCCAGCAACATGTTACCTCCAGCCAGCTAGCTACTCGCCTCCACTGCCGCCAGCTACCCACCAACTGGCTAATGCCAGCTACCCACCAACTGGCTACTGCCAGCTACCCAGCAACAGGTTACCTCCAGCCAGCTAGCTACTCGCCCCCAATGCAGCTAGCTACCCACCAACTGGCTACCGCCAGCTACCCAGCAATTGGTTACCTCCAGCCAGCTAGCTAATCGCCCCCACTGCAGCTAGCTACCCACCAACTGGCTACCGCCAGCTACCCAGCAACAGGTTACCTCCAACCAGCTAGCTACTCGCCCCCAATGCAGCTAGCTACCCACCTACTGGCTACCGCCAGCTACCCAGCAATTGGTTACCTCCAGCCAGCTAGCTACTCGCCCCTACTGCAGCTAGCTACCAACCAACTGGCTACCGCCAGCTACACAGCAACAGGCTACCTCCAGCCAGCTAGCTACTCGCCCCCACTGCAGCTAGCTACCCACCAACTGGCTAATGCCAGCTACCCACCAACTGGTTACCTCCAACCAGCTAGCTACTCGCCCCCACTGCAGCTAGCTACCCACCAACTGGCTACCGCCAGCTACCCAGCAACATGTTACCTCCAGCCAACTAGCTACTCGCCCCCACTGCAGCTAGCTACCCACCAACTGGCTACCGCCAGCTACCCAGCAACTGGTTACCTCCAGCCAGCTAGCTACTCGCCCCCACTGCAGCTAGCTACCCACCAACTGGCTACCGCAACTGGTTACGTCCAGCCAGCTAGCTACTCGCCCCCACTGCAGCCAGCTACCCACCAACTGGCTAATGCCAGCTACCCACCAACTGGTTACCTCCAACCAGCTAGCTACTCGCCCCCACTGCAGCTAGCTACCCACCAACTGGCTAATGCCAGCTACCCACCAACTGGTTACCTCCAACCAGCTAGCTACTCGCCCCCACTGCAGCTAGCTACCCACCAACTGGCTACCGCCAGCTACCCAGCAACATGTTACCTCCAGCCAACTAGCTACTCGCCCCCACTGCAGCTAGCTACCCACCAACTGGCTACCGCCAGCTACCCAGCAACTGGTTACCTCCAGCCAGCTAGCTACTCGCCCCCACTGCAGCTAGCTACCCACCAACTGGCTACCGCAACTGGTTACGTCCAGCCAGCTAGCTACTCGCCCCCACTGCAGCCAGCTACCCACCAACTGGCTAATGCCAGCTACCCACCAACTGGTTACCTCCAACCAGCTAGCTACTCGCCCCCACTGCAGCTAGCTACCCACCAACTGGCTACCGCCAGCTACCCACCAACTGGTTACCTCCAACCAGCTAGCTACTCGCCCCCACTGCAGCTAGCTACCCACCAACTGGCTATCGCCAGCTACCCAGCAACATGTTACCTCCAGCCAACTAGCTACTCGCCCCCACTGCAGCCAGCTGCCCACCAACTGGCTACCGCCAGCTACCCACCAACTGGTTACCTCCAACCAGCTAGCTAATCGCCCCCACTGCAGCTAGCTACCCACCAACTGGCTACCGCCAGCTACCCAGCAACAGGTTACCTCCAACCAGCTAGCTACTCGCCCCCAATGCAGCTAGCTACCCACCTACTGGCTACCGCCAGCTACCCAGCAATTGGTTACCTCCAGCCAGCTAGCTACTCGCCCCTACTGCAGCTAGCTACCAACCAACTGGCTACCGCCAGCTACACAGCAACAGGCTACCTCCAGCCAGCTAGCTACTCGCCCCCACTGCAGCTAGCTACCCACCAACTGGCTAATGCCAGCTACCCACCAACTGGTTACCTCCAACCAGCTAGCTACTCGCCCCCACTGCAGCTAGCTACCCACCAACTGGCTACCGCCAGCTAACCCAGCAACAGGCTACCTCCAGCCAGCTAACTACTCGCCCCCACTGCAGCTAGCTACCCACCAACTGGCTACTGCCAGCTACCCACCAACTGGCTACCGCCAGCTACCCAGCAATTGGTTACCTCCAGCCAGCTAGCTACTCGCCCCCACTGCAGCTAGCTACCCACCAACTGGCTATCGCCAGCTACCCAGCAACTGGTTTGCTCTGGCCAGCCAGTTACCTGCTCCCACTGCTTTGGCCATGTCTAATCAGAACAAAATCGAGTTTGTTAAATGTGTTAAGATTTTTAGGGCTCCAAAGAATAACTATAAAAGCTTTAAGGTAATTGAGAGAGAGAGAGAAAGTGAATTTTGGTTGGGATCGATGTAACCTCTTTGATTATGGGTCAGTTAAACGTGGCTATAATTGCTGAGGTCTTAACCACGAGGCGAAAATTTGTACTAACAAAATTGTGTGCGCAAAATGTGGTGAAAACCATGAAACGAAGATCATTGTAAAGTCACGCATGTGAAGTGTTTAAGAAAAAAGAATTGGAAAAGAAAAGAATATCCTACTAGCCACTTATACTCCCAAAACTCAATCTTATCTATTTAAACATCTGCGATTTAACAAACAATTTCGACGAGTTACAAAATCTAGCCATTAATAAGGATTTCGATATTTTATTCTGTCCGAAACCCATGTAACCAAAGATGTACAGTGAGAAACAAATATATTTGCACACCCAATTCCGTTAACATCCCAGAAACACGGTGTAAAAAAATTGCAGACAGAAAAGGCGCAAACTCCAAGACCACTTCTGCTATTGATAAATTTAACTATTCTTACTGACAAGTGAAGAAAGACCCGTTCGGCTATAACAATGTGTCCCAAAGTGATTGAAATTCCGTGTCTTCATGCGAAAAAATAATTCCCTTGCGCGATAGTGGCAAAAGCTACAGAGAAATAGTAAATTCTGTAGGACGCCACGTAATACAGCGCTAACGAGAGACTGGATCAACCGGAAATAAACTTCGTTCTGGAAGACCAAAAAAGCTGACCGTGCGAGACAGACGTTCATCAGTGAACAAAAACTAGCCCCACATCAGGAAGAACAGTAATCCACAAACCATTAGCAACGTGTTGCATTAGGCGAACATCTATGGGAGATCAGCTAGAAAGAAAACCCTTTATATCCGAGCAAAATAGACAAAAGCGCTTAGCATTCGAATTGTGGAGAACTGTTTCGTTTTCCGATGAAAGCAAATTTAATCTGTTTGGCTCGGACTGAATGGCGTAAGCCAAAAACAGAGCTGTTTTGGTTTGGGGTTGCGCAGCATATAATGGCATTTAACCTGGTTACCTGGGATTTATTGAGGGCACCTTGACAGCTCTTGCTGCGATATAATTTGCCTCAGAGCGTTCAACTGTTAGGCATTCATGAGTCATTCTATTTTCAACATGACCCCAGGCATTCAGATACTGTAAAAAAGAATGATTGTTATATAATGTGCCATATCAACTCATTACGCCACCCAATAGAAAATTTATAGAATATTTTCGACAGACAAATACGGAAAAGAAGAATTTCAAACAAAAATGACTCAAAAACAGCATCGTATAGATTCAATGCCAAGGAGACTACAAGCCATTATTGAAGCAAACGGAATGCGCACAAAATATTGAAATTTTAGAAATTCTAAGTTTTTTTTTCTTTTCCTTCAGAAAATTAAATGTGCAAGTACTGTTTTGAATATTTATATGACACCGATTTTGAAATTTGGACCTTTTCTTTCTACATTTTCTCATATACAACACGTTCCTGTATCTTCGAAGGAAAATATTAAAATACTTTCTTTCCTCACTAGACGACAGTGATAACTTATGCTATCAGTTAACAAATGATCCTACACGTAACAACAATCGCATCAAGGCTCAAATCGATAAAGATATGAGAATAAGTGATCATGAAACTATCACAATTGAGCTCGATATTAAAGAGAAGTTAATAAGTGTTAAATAATCTATTCAGAGGCTTAAATAAATCTATTAACGTGAATTGCAGAATGACCAAATAACATCAGTGCCTTATTAAGAGTTTAAAAAAAAACGTAATTACATTTGTAAAAACTAAATTTTAAACTTATCAAAACATTTGCTTGATATTTTTATGTTGTTTAACATCTATTTATTAAAATGTATGAATGTGTTTAAAAAGCTTCAAATGCTAAATAAACTTCTGACTACCTTCACAGTCAGTTAACAACTGCCAACCTCCAGCTAGCAACTGAACACCTTCACAGCCAGTTAGCAACTGACTCCCTCCGGCTAGCTAGCATCTGACAACTTCCACAGCCAATTAACAATTCGTAACCTCCAGCTAGCAACTAACTTCCTTCACAGCGAGTTGAAAACAGCCGACCTCCAGCAAGCAACTGACTCCCTCCACAGTCAGTTGACAACTGACTTCCTTCACAGCCAGCTAGCAGCTGACTACCTCTACAGCCAGTTAACAACTGCCAACCTCCAGCTAGCAACTGACTACCTCCACAGCCAGTTAACAACTGCCAACCCTCAGCTAGCAACTGACTCCCTTCACAGCCATTTAACAACTGCAAACCTCCAGCTACCAACTGATTTCCTCTACAGCCAGCTAGCAACTAACTACGTCAACAGCCAGTTAACAACTGCCAACCTCGAGCTAGCAACTGACTCCCTCCACAGCCAGCTAGGAACTGACTACCTTCATAGCCAGTTAACTACTGCCAACCCTCAGCTAGCAACTGACTCCCTCCACAGCCAGTTAACAACTGCAAACCTATAGGTAGCAACTGATTACCTCCACTGCCAGCTAGCAACTGATTACGTCCACAGCCAGTTAACAACTGCCAACTCGACCCAGCAACTGACTAACTCCACAGCCAGCTAGCAAATGACTACCTCCACAGCCAGTTAACAACTGCCAACCTCCAGCTAGCAACTGATTCCCTCCAGAGGCAGCTAGCAACTAACTACGTCAACAGCCAGTTAACAACTGCCAACGTCGAGCTAGCAACTGACTCCCTTCACAGCCAACTAGCAACTGACTACCTCTAAAGCAAGTTAACAACTGCCGACCTCCAGCTAGCAACCGACTCCCTCCACAGCCAGTTAACAACTGCCAACCTCCAGCTAGCAACTGATTACGTCCACAGCCAGTTAACAACTGCCAACCTCGAGCCAGCAACTGACTACCTCCACAGCCAGTTAACAACTGCCAACCTCCAGCTAGCAACCGACTCCCTCCACAGCCAGTTAACAACTGCCAACCTCCAGCTAGCCAATCCACTAGCAGTTGGCAACTGACTTCCTTCACAGCCAGCTAGCAACTGACTACTTCTACAGCCGGTTAACAACTGCCAACCTCCAGCTAGCAACTGACTACCTCCACAGCGTTAACAACCGCCAACCTCCAGCTAGCAACTGACTCCCTCCACAGTCAGTTGACAACTGACTTCCTTCACAGCCAGTGAGCAACTGATTACTTCTACAGCCAGTTAACAACTGCCAACCTCCAGCTAGCAACTGACTTCCTCCACAGGCAGTTAACAACTGACTTCCTCCACAGCCAGCTAGCAACTAACTACCTCTAAAGCCAGTCAACAACTGCCGACCTTCAGCTAGCATCCGACTCCCTCCACAGCCAGTTAACAACTGCCAACCTCCAGCTAGCAACTAACTACCTCTAGAGCCAGTTAACAACTGCCGATCTCCAGCTAGCAACCGACTCCCTCCACAGCCATTTAACAACTGCCAACCTCCAGCTAGCAACTGACTCCCTCCACAGTCAGTTGACAACTGACTTCCTTCACAGCACGCTAGCAGCTGACTACCTCTACAGCCAGTTAACAACTGCCAACCTCCAGCTAGCAACTGACTACCTCCACAGCCAGTTAACCACTGCCAACCTCCAGCTAGCAACTGACTCCCTCCACAGCCAGTTAACAGCTAACTACCTTCACAGCACGCTAGCAACTAACTACCTCGAAAGCAAGTTAACAACTGCCGACCTCCAGCTAGCAACCGACTCCCTCCACAGCCAGTTAATAACTGCCAACCTCCAGCTAGCAACTGACTTCATTCACAGCCAGCTAGCAACTAACTACCTCTAAAGACAGTTACCAACTGCCGACCTCCAGCTAGCAACCGACTCCCTCCACAGCCAGTTAACAACTGCCAACCTCCAGCTAGCAACTGACTCCCTCCACAGCCAGTTAACAACTGCCAACCTCCAGCTAGCAACTGACTCCCTTCACAGTCAGTTAACGACTGACTTCCTCCACAGCCAGCTAGCAACTAACTACCTCTAGAGCCAGTTAACAACTGCCGACCTCCAGCTAGCAATCGACTCCATCCACAGCCATTTAACAACTGCCAACCTCCAGCTAGCAACTGACTCCCTCCACAGTCAGTTGACAACTGTCAACCTCCAGCTAGCAACTGACTCCCTCCACAGTCAATTGACAACTGCCAACCTCCAGCTAGCAACTGACTTCATTCACAGCCAGCTAGCAACTAACTACCTCTAAAGACAGTTACCAACTGCCGACCTCCAGCTAGCAACCGACTCCCTCCACAGCCAGTTAACGACTGCCAACCTCCAGCTAGCAACTGACTCCCTCCACAGTCAATTGACAACTGACTTCCTTCACAGCCAGCTAGCGGCTGACTACCTCTACAGCCAGTTAACAACTGCCAACCTCCAGCTAGCAACTGACTACTTCCACAGCCAGTTAACAACTGCCAACCTCCAGCTAGCAACTGACTCCCTCCACAGCCAGTTAACAGCTAATTACCTTCACAGCCAGCTAGCAACTTACTTCCTTCACAGCCAGTTAACAACTGACTTCCTCCACAGCCAGCTAGCAACTGACTTCCTTCACAGCCAGTTAACAACTGACTTCCTCCACAGCCAGCTAGCAACTAACTACCTCTAGAGCCAGTTAACAACTGCCGACCTCCAGCTAGCAATCGACTCCATCCACAGCCATTTAACAACTGCCAACCTCCAGCTAGCAACTGACTCCCTCCACAGTCAGTTGACAATTGTCAACCTCCAGCTAGCAACTGACTACTTCCACGCCCAGTTAACAACTGCCAACCTCCAGCTAGCAACTGACTTCATTCACAGCCAGCTAGCAACTAACTACCTCTAAAGACAGTTACCAACTGCCGACCTCCAGCTAGCAACCGACTCCCTCCACAGCCAGTTAACGACTGCCAACCTCCAGCTAGCAACTGACTCCCTCCACAGTCAATTGACAACTGACTTCCTTCACAGCCAGCTAGCGGCTGACTACCTCTACAGCCAGTTAACAACTGCCAACCTCCAGCTAGCAACTGACTACTTCCACAGCCAGTTAACAACTGCCAACCTCCAGCTAGCAACTGACTCCCTCCACAGCCAGTTAACAGCTAATTACCTTCACAACCAGTTAGCAACTTACTTCCTTCACAGCCAGTTAACAACTGACTTCCTCCACAGCCAGCTAGCAACTGACTTCCTTCACAGCCAGTTAACAACTGACTTCCTCCACAGCCAGCTAGCAACTAACTACCTCTAGAGCCAGTTAACAACTGCCGACCTCCAGCTAGCAACTGACTCGCTCCACAATCAGTTAACAACTGCCAACCTCCAGCTAGCAACTGACTACCTCCACAGCCAGCTAGCAACTAACTACCTCTAGAGCCAGTTAACAACTGCCAACCTCCAGCTAGCAACTGACTCCCTCCACAGTCAGTTGACAACTGTCAACCTCCAGCTAGCAACTGACTCCCTCCACAGTCAATTGACAACTGCCAACCTCCAGCTAGCAACTGACTACCTCCACAGCCAGTTAACAACTGCCAATCCAGCTAGCAACTGACTCCCTCCACAGTCAATTGACAACTGCCAACCTCCAGCTAGCAACTGACTACCTCCACAGCCAGTTAACAACTGCCAATCCAGCTAGCAACTGACTTCCTCCACAGGCAGTTAACAACTGACTTCCTCCACAGCCAGCTAGCAACTAACTACCTCTAAAGCCAGTCAACAACTGCCGACCTTCAGCTAGCATCCGACTCCCTCCACAGCCAGTTAACAACTGCCAACCTCCAGCTAGCAACTAACTACCTCTAGAGCCAGTTAACAACTGCCGATCTCCAGCTAGCAACCGACTCCCTCTACAGCCATTTAACAACTGCCAACCTCCAGCTAGCAACTGACTCCCTCCACAGTCAGTTGACAACTGACTTCCTTCACAGCACGCTAGCAGCTGACTACCTCTACAGCCAGTTAACAACTGCCAACCTCCAGCTAGCAACTGACTACCTCCACAGCCAGTTAACCACTGCCAACCTCCAGCTAGCAACTGACTCCCTCCACAGCCAGTTAACAGCTAACTACCTTCACAGCACGCTAGCAACTAACTACCTCGAAAGCACGTTAACAACTGCCGACCTCCAGCTAGCAACCGACTCCCTCCACAGCCAGTTAACAACTGCCAACCTCCAGCTAGCAACTGACTTCATTCACAGCCAGCTAGCAACTAACTACCTCTAAAGACAGTTAACAACTGCCAACCTCCAGCTAGCAACTGACTACCTCCACAGCCAGTTAACCACTGCCAACCTCCAGCTAGCAACTGACTCCCTCCACAGCCAGTTAACAGCTAACTACCTTCACAGCACGCTAGCAACTAACTACCTCGAAAGCAAGTTAACAACTGCCGACCTCCAGCTAGCAACCGACTCCCTCCACAGCCAGTTAACAACTGCCAACCTCCAGCTAGCAACTGACTACCTCCACAGCCAGTTAACCACTGCCAACCTCCAGCTAGCAACTGACTCCCTCCACAGCCAGTTAACAGCTAACTACCTTCACAGCACGCTAGCAACTAACTACCTCGAAAGCAAGTTAACAACTGCCGACCTCCAGCTAGCAACCGACTCCCTCCACAGCCAGTTAACAACTGCCAACCTCCAGCTAGCAACTGACTCCCTCCACAGCCAGTTAACAACTGCCAACCTCCAGCTAGCAACTGACTCCCTTCACAGTCAGTTAACGACTGACTTCCTCCACAGCCAGCTAGCAACTAACTACCTCTAGAGCCAGTTAACAACTGCCGACCTCCAGCTAGCAATCGACTCCATCCACAGCCATTTAACAACTGCCAACCTCCAGCTAGCAACTGACTCCCTCCACAGTCAGTTGACAACTGTCAACCTCCAGCTAGCAACTGACTCCCTCCACAGTCAATTGACAACTGCCAACCTCCAGCTAGCAACTGACTTCATTCACAGCCAGCTAGCAACTAACTACCTCTAAAGACAGTTACCAACTGCCGACCTCCAGCTAGCAACCGACTCCCTCCACAGCCAGTTAACGACTGCCAACCTCCAGCTAGCAACAGACTCCCTCCACAGTCAATTGACAACCGACTTCCTTCACAGCCAGCTAGCAGCTGACTACCTCTACAGCCAGTTAACAACTGCCAACCTCCAGCTAGCAACTGACTACTTCCACAGCCAGTTAACAACTGCCAACCTCCAGCTAGCAACTGACTTCATTCACAGCCAGCTAGCAACTAACTACCTCTAAAGACAGTTACCAACTGCCGACCTCCAGCTAGCAACCGACTCCCTCCACAGCCAGTTAACAACTGCCAATCCAGCTAGCAACTGACTCCCTCCACAGCCAGTTAACAAGTGCTACAGCCCACCCACCAACTGGCTACCCCCAACCAGACAGTAATCTGCTCCCACTGCAGCCACCTACCGCCTGCAGTTGCTGGGTAGCTGGCGGCAGCCAGTTGGTGGCTAGCTGCAGTGGGGGTAACCAGTTGCTGGGTAGCTGGCGATAGCCAGTTGGTGGGTGTTATTATTTATAAAGGTTGTCAATTTTTTCAATTCTTGCTAAATGAAATAAAATTAGAAATGAATTTCAACACCTTTAAGAGAAAAGTTATAGAATTTATAACAAGCAATTTCCTTATGTGAATTAATTTTGTTTTTTGTATATAAAAATATGCTTTATTGTAAATTTTATTTCAAAAAGTGGAATATCCTAAATAAATTAATAATAATAATATACATTGAAGTTGGCATACATCCAAGGGATTGTACAACGGGCTAACACCCCACTGCATACAAAATCCTTTGTTACGAGCGAGCCTCTTAACCGAAGACGATAAAATAGACGACACATATTGGAATGCAGATTCATTGCGGGACTACGTTTAAGAACGAAGACAATTGATTTCAAGGCATTGTATTAGAGAAAATGTGTCTGGCGGTAAATGGGGGCAAAACAAAATATATGCTGTCATCAAAGAAGGTCGCACAACGCAAACAAATCGAACAATCGAAATGCACAAAATGCTCGCTATACCGAAATTATAGCTGCTCTTTTTGGAAGAATAATTAAAGAAGATGCGAATATCGATTTCACGGCGAGCACAGCACTTGGATTTGTTTCACGCCGCGTAATTTCGTTATTTTGCAGATGGATTTGAATCTACACGCTTATAAAGCTGAACTTACTCAAGAATTGAAGTCAGTTCCTGGATGGTCAATTTTCACAAAACAATTTCTTCGGCATTGAGGCTCGTTTTTCACTTTTTTGTTTTGCATGGCCACCATGGGCACGCTTGCAGAAATCCAAACGCTGAACCTAATTTTCGACGGTTTTCAAGCATAAATTGGCCGATACTGCTGCAATTTCACGTTCGATATTCGTACGAAGTTCATTAATCGTCGCTGGCTTGTTGGCATTGACCATAAACTTGACGTAGCCCCACAGGAAAAAGTCTAGCGGCGTCAAATCGCACGACCGAGGCGGCCAAGCGACTGGACCATTTCGTGAGATAACACGTTCTCCAAACTTGGTTTCCAATAAATTGATTGTGACATTCGCTGTGTGGCTTTTGGCGCCATCCTGTTGGAACCACATGTCCTCTAAGTCCAAATCATCCAATTGGGTCCAAAAATATTCGGTTATCATTGAACCGTAGCGATCCCTATTCACAGTAACGTGCTGGTCTTGATCATCACGGCCCAATGATGCCGCCGGCCCATAAACCACACCAAACCGTATTATTTTCGGCATGCGGCTTCAGTTCTTGCGTCAATTTAATCTTGTAAGGATGTAGTCCAAAATCTTTTCGCAAAATTCGCCACAACGACGTCACAGAGATGACGTGTGAGAGACACATTTGGGCTTTCTGCAACTGAAGCCTGAGCGGCAGCAATATTCTCGACACTACGGGCACTTCTTTGTCTCACTGGCACGGGAACATTTTGTAATGTGCCTGTGGATTCAAATTTTTCCACTAGACGCTCAATTGTTGATTTGCTAGGACGATTATGACGACCATAAATTGGACTCCGAATTTCGGTAGTAAATTTTAATAATATCGACTCCGTTGTTGGCTCGTATATCTTTCCATCATAAAATGGCAAAACTTACTGAAGAGAAATGTCAAAAGAGCGGCAAGAAATATGGCATCGTTTGCTGTCCCTGTCGCTCTACTTTTGTTGCGTCCCTGTTGAAAAACCCGTTATAACCAAATGTTAAGCGTTTTTTGTCCGCAAAGATATGTACTACTGTGTCCAAAAAATAAGGTGACATATGAATTTAAACTGCGCGCGTCGAAGGATTTGGAAATTTTTCTTTCTTTTTAGGTTGGTAGTACTGTCAGTGACATCTATGTGAAAGTTCATGTCATAATATATTCATAGTATTTGAGATACGCGTCGTTTTGTGAGCTGCTAAAAGTGAGTTTTTCGTTTTTTGCGATGTCGAAATTTATTGAGCAAAGAATTTGCATTAAATTTTGTTTGCGGAATCAATTTTCTGCTGCGTATACGTTGAGGATGGTGCAGAAAGCCTTTGATGATGAGGCTATGTCTAAAAAAAAGGTTTACAAGTGGCATAGTGATTTCCAAGCCGGCCGTGAACGTGTCGAAGACGGAGAGCGTTCTGGGCGACCATCAACCTCAACCGATGAAGCTCACGTCCAATTTCATAGAGACCTTGCTGATGAAGTTGGCTTATCGAAAGGCTCAGTCAATACCATTTCGAAGGATGCTTTGGGCCTCAAGCGCGTCAAATCTCGACTGGTACCGAAAACATTGAATTTTTTGGAAAAAATGCGTCGCGTTGAAGAGTGTGAAACAATGCTTTCCGACTACCAGGATGTCATAAAACGCATTATAACTGGCGATGAGACTTGGATCTATGCTTACGACCCCGAAACAACCGATCAATCGAGCGAATATCGTGCCAAAGGAGAGCCGAGACCAAAAAAACCGCGCCAAAGTCGCTCAAAAATCAAGGTCATGTTGACTGTTTTCTTCGATTATCGTTGTGTTGTGCTTTATGAATTCCTTCCAACCGGCCAAACAGCCAACAAGGAATATTATTTGAACGTTATGCGTCGTTTGAGTAACGCTATCCGCCTAAAAAGGCAGGAATTGTGGAAAGACAATTCTTGGTTTTTACACCACGATAATGCACCATCCCATACCGCACTCGTAATTCGTGATCATTTCGCCAAAAACTCAACCCATATCGTTCCGCAACCACCGTATTCACCTGATCTGGCGCCATGCGACTTCTGGCTGTTCAACAAGCTCAAAAGACCGCTCCGGGGACACCGTTTTGATACGATAGAGGAGATTCAAGCCGCAGCGAAGACGGAACTGAAGGTCATCCCGGAAAGTGACTACAACAAGTGTTTCAAAGATTGGAAAATCCGTTGGCATAAGTGCATTGCATCGGGAGGGGATTACTTTGAAGGGGATGAAATTGATTTGGAAGAATAAATAAAGAATTTTCAAAATAAATACATTGTCACCATATTTTTTGGACATAGTAGTATATGGAAGACATCTATTTTTAACTGTCACTGCTTACACAAAACTAACCTTTTTGGCTATATTGCAAAAGAAATGTCCTCAATTATTTGCTTTACGATGAACTGGCCAACAAGATCGTTGATTTGTCGCCGCTTGATTCCTTGCCCACAATTCGCAGACTCTTGACGCTTTGTGAAGATTTATGGCCGAGTTATTGCCCGATATATATCAAAGTCTACAAAAACTATATTTTTACTTTCGGCGCCACTTATATTTTTTATTTGTTTTTCTATAGCCTTTATTAATATATTATTTAAAAAAAATCACATACTTCGTGTTCCGTAGAATATTTATATATAGTATATACTCCATAATATTAAATTATGTATCATTATTTATATAACAATTTTCTTATAAATGATTATTTGCCTTGAGAATAGAATTATTTATTTAATTATTTTTTTCCATTTGTTTTTAGTTTTATTTCGATTGGTTACATTTGGAAATACAAAAGTTGAGAAAAGTTTATTTACTACATATTTACAGATTTAAAAATATTAGATGCGGTTACATTTTCAAAACTCTTTTAAATGACATGAGGGCTTGAGAATAAAAATTCTAATATAAATTTATTTATAAAAATTGCATCATAATCAGCAGGCGTAAACGTTTTAATACTCAGCTTAAACTAAAGCATGAAACACAAGTTGGTTGATTTGATTGGTTTTAGAGTTTCAAGAACTTACTTGAGGCGGGTATCAGAGTACATCTGGCCTCTGTTGTTGATCCATGTCCAATTGATTGAGTGTTCACTATATCAGGACTTAAAAAAACACGGGACATGAATCCTGGTTATGACGAGATACCTCATGTTTAATTTCGGTATCGTCCTTAAGGGATCAGTTAGCATTGGTGCCCATTGTGATAAGACATAACAGACTCTGCACCTAATTAGATTCCTTTTTAAATGAGTAGCCTCTGTATGAGAGGTTTTAAAAGGCATGAGCATCTATTTGTGTGTTATCGTGTCCATATGCCAATCTCCATGTTCGTTGCATACATATTTTGCTCTGTGCGGTCCCTGTGACCGCATTTGGAAATGATCCCACTGAGTCTAACACAAACGTGTTAGCTTCCACGAGAATGCGCTTTGCAATGGAAACTTCAGAAGCTGCAATGATGGTTTCCTTATGATATCAACAAAGAAGAATAGCCATGAAGAAGTATTGGTCGTCCTAAAATCTGCAGCTGATCGACAACAATACTCTTGCAGTCTGCACCTTCGAGAGCTCACTCAAGTGGAGAAGGAACTCAGAAAACAAAGTGTTAAAAGAACAAACTGAATAAAGGGTAGTCTTATAAATGCCATTCCAGACAACTGGCTTATTCGATCCATACTCGTACCAAGATTGAAGAAGGCAGACTTAAGAACAATTTGTAAGACACGTTTACTTATCTTTCATAAGAAAAATTGTGGTGTAGTTGTATAATCTTCTTGCCAACATAGTATTAAACTCTTAAAGCAATTATAATTTACAGAAATTATATACGGGCCGCCATTTTTATATGAGGTGCGCTTAGGTACAAATAAACTAGAACTGGGTGAAGGTATCCAAGAACCAGGTTTTAAAACTGTGGCGTGCACGTGATAAGAAACCCAACTCCTGTGTTTCTACCCAAATCTTCAAATGTTTGTTTTAAGAACAATGGCCCCGTTCCAGCACGCCTTTGCTAAACTGGTATACTGCTCCGCTACGGGGAAATTCCTCTGGGACGCATTTGAAGCAACAGAAAAAATGACGTCACGTTTACCAGCAAATCAAATGGGGTTTGACAGCTTTCCTTGCGTAGCGGAGAAATCTTTGCTAAATTTCCCTCAAATATCCCTTAAACTTCCCCGTAGCGACTCGCTACCCTTCGCTACCTTCCGCTTCGGTAAGAACTGTCATCTCAGTACATTTTACGCATAGCGGATCTGCGCTACGGCGTGCTGGAACGGGGCCAATGACTACCAAACTTGCAACACAAGACTGGCATTGCACTGACATGTGATACCGTTACTCCAGCATAGCAACCTAATGTCTGATTCACAAAGCAGCGCGAGATCGAGACGAGAGCGAGGCGAGTCTAGCGCGAGTTGTCAAAAAAAATTTCAATCAATGCAAATGTGTGAAGCAATGACGCGAGACTCGTCCTATCGCATCGGATTGTTTTCGAAAAAAGAAAAAACTCTCGCGGCGTTACAGCGTGACAGCAGGCTGATATGAGCAGCCAGAAAGAGAAAGATGGTGTTCAGTGGTGTAGTTTGTTCATCTTAGACACAAAGATTAATGACGCTGTCAAAAATTTGGCTTTCATTGGGTACTGGAAAACGATTTAATGACGACAGCGTTTGCTCGCCTCACTGTCGCGCTGCATTGTGAATCGGGCATAAATTGGGTAAAGTGAGCTAAACCGATCGTGCAAATAATTAGAAACCGGGTACAATCTCTACGATCTTACGATCTTTAAGAAGTTCAAAACTTTTTATTCAATTTGAATTGACCTTATTTTTTTTTAACTTTTGTACAATGGTTGAAAAAAAGCGAGACGCGCAATTTTGTAACCTTTTTTCAGACTTCCAGTAGATGAAAATTCATACGCCCAAATTTTAATGCAATGTGGTTCAGGAAAAGCGGAACAGAAGAGAGAGCCCCACGCAAACCTAGAGCAAGGTGAACATCTTCGCGAGAAGATTCATTGATTGTGCGGCACACTAAAAAAAAAGAACCCACACTCGACAAGCGGAGAATTTCGGGCATAGTTTTTTCGAAACAGATAGTAGACCATCTGTGGACACAGTCAAACGTAGATGGTAAGAACCCAGGAAGAAGACATTGTTAATTGAGCGATAGCGAAGCAGACGCTTGGAAACCGCCCATAAGTATAAATATTGCCCTATACTGTTTTCCGATGAAACCAAGATAAATAGGATTTTCTCTGATGGAAAAACAACCGTTTTAAAAAGTTCAATTTGAGTGCACGAAAAACTGAAAAATGGTCTGCCAGCTGAGCTACAAGCACCGAATCATCTTCCAAGTATGGGTGTGATGAAGCCATGCCCGATGACTGGAATATCGGCTCTACCACCATTTTCAATAAATGTCTTGTAAGAACTATCGAGGTCTATCGCTGCTAAATGTCGTATATAAGATCCTATCCAACGTACCTACTGTGTGAACGTCGGAGACTTTCTGCAACACTAATCGGCACGTACCCGTGTGGCTTCCGGCCCGGACGATCGCCAAATATTCACACTAAGACAAATTCTGGACAAGACCAACGAATTTCAAGTCGACACTTACCACCTCCACAGCGACTTCAAAGCCGTATATGATAAACTCCATTGTTTTGAGCTCTACAAGGCTATGGCCGAATTCTGGATCCTGGTAAAACTGATCCACGTGTGACACGGAAAACACACATTGCAATGTGCAATTTGGAAACATTCCCTTCCAACTATTCAAAGCATGCGTCGGATTTCATGTGACCTCTTCAATATCGTGCTGGAACGGATAGTGCACAAGACATGTGGTAACACGGAAGGCACTATCTGCAACAAATCTGTACAGCTGCTGGAATATGCGGACGATATTGACATCATCGGTCGCTCTTAGCGTTGGATATCAAGTAAACGAGGACAAAACCACAACAACAATCAAAGAAACATCTGTCCACCGCATAGGACAGAACGTCACTGTTGTGAACAGTAATTTCGAAGAGGTTTTGGAGTTTACCTTACTCGGAGTAAATATCAACTCCATGAATGGCACTTAAACCTAAGAAGCCGCTGCTACCTCGGATGAAAAAATGAATGCTCTACTTAGCTTGGATCCTACCAGTTCTGCGATATGGAGCCGAGTGCTGCACGATAAGCAGAAAGACAGAGCAGATTTTGAACAGCTTCGAGAGAAAAATTCTTCTTCGAATATTTGCTCCCATATGCGAGGAGGGCAAATGGAGGAGAATATATAACCGCGACCTATATGAGCCGTATCAAGATGTGGATGCAGTCCAAAAAGCCAAAATACGTCGACTACACAAGCTCGGCAACATCGAGTGAATAGACAATAATCCTCGAGCAAACAGGATCTTCGAATCATAGCCCCTAAGCTCGAGCTGACAAAGAAGACCGAACATCCGTTTTAAGGATCAAGTGATCAGGATGCCAGTGCGCTTAGTCTAGATAACTGGAAGCAGCGTGCCCGAGATCGACAAGACGGGTCAGGAGAACCGTAGAGAAAAGAGAGTACACGAAAAACAAACATGACTCTCACAATTTAAGCATTAGCAGCGTTTCTAATTGCGTGAACGCCAATTTACGTGTGAATCTTGCTTTCCGAACAAATTAACATACATTTACTTTTATAATTTACTACCTCGCAGAGTTTTATGACTCCTTATAATGCACAGAGAGAGAAGAAGCTGATGAAGATTGTGTAATGTTTTGGAAGTCTAGATGGTCAATTCGCAGTTTTAGTTTGGCTTTTTAAATAAACCCTGCATAGAGAAAGAAGCCTTAGCCGTCAATTGGACAATTTATACGATTTTTATAGCGACAAATAGTTGAGAGATTAAACTTAACAACAAAAGTTAAAAGCTAAATTGAACAATGATTGGCTACATTCATGCACTCCGAAACCAATTAATGATCATTACAAATAGTAGAATAGATGACACGACTACTAAAGAGGCACTACCATTAGATTGTAAGGCAACAGATTGAATGCATTTATATTGTTCGTTGATATGTTGGGTAATTAAGCGCAAGCAACACAACTGTGAATTGGTTCTACTTCTCCATAGCAATGCAAATCAATAACAACAACAAGAGCAAAACCAAAAAATGAGAAAAAAAAGCACCAAATTTGTTCATTTTACTAATAAGTGTTGGTTTCCCTTTATATATTTGCTTCTCGACATTTAATTGAGTTTCTGTATTGTTTTTTTTTTGTTCTTCTACTTACAAGCTATAAATTATACAATAATAATAATAATTATGTATTAAATAATCAATTGTTTAGCATTAATCCGTATATAAATACTATTATTATCAGTATTTTAAACTATTATAAATTTTGTCTGCGCGTTTGCATTTATGTATAATTACAATTACAGGACATTGTCTGGAACTTCTCCTTGGGTTGGCAAACGATAGTCGTCATCTGGTTCCAGATTATCTCTTTTTTATATAATTTTAAAAAAAGAGTATAGTTCCGTATGTGAAATTATAATCAAAAGTTTGAATGGTGAACGAAATACGCGCTTGGGACAAAGTTTGCAATACCTTGAGTGTTCACAGTGTGGCGAGAATTCGAGTGAAGCCCAGACACGCCGATACTATCGTCTGTCCGACACCCCAGACCATGGCGTAGATCGGTGACATGGGTAGACTCGATGCTCGATGGACGAACGCTATCACAGCGCTGCTGATCATTCCGCTTGTGGCTGGCGATGCGAAACCCATCACCAAAATGAGTATGGAGAAAAAACGACCGAATTTGTGTTTGCGTAGGGTTACGAAAGCGACAAGGGCGGCACACGTGTGTATGAATATCGAGGAGAAGAGCGCCCACAGGAATATATGATACCACATCTCTTTGAATGTGTTTAGACGGCTCTGTGAGCGTAGTCCCATAACATCGGCGATTGTATCGAGCTCATCGGTGTCATCCGCATCGGACAACATTACAGAACATTAGCTATGGCTGGTGGTGATGGGGGCAAAGTTTTACACAGCAGCGTGGAAGTTTAAACGTGTTTTGATTTTCCTTCTAGTTATGATACTGTCTCCTTAAGGCTTATTAATTAGAATACGATTTTCGTGCAGTTTGCTCTTTTGTGTATTGCACGTCTTATGTAGTCCAAGATAAGGTTTAATTGCTCATAAATTTGCTTGCAGATGCGATACGATTGCAGTGCAAGTATTTGTGG
Source organism: Orthonevra nobilis (assembly GCA_963555765.1). NCBI lineage: Eukaryota > Metazoa > Arthropoda > Insecta > Diptera > Syrphidae > Orthonevra > Orthonevra nobilis. Next base: position 9,781,867 of record OY743226.1, on the reverse strand, counting down.
AAATGTTGCATGTAATTTAGTATTAATTAGTAATTCTTTTTTAGTCTGACCACATTACATGTGGATCGCATTGGCTGCAGATCAATCGATAGACAGATTCGGATCGAGTTGAAAATGCACTTGTTGCACGACCAAGTGGTGCTGATGCTGCTGATGATGATTAGTACTTTTATTTTGTGTTATTGGAGGCTCTACGAAGCGCCACCAGAAGCGCTTATCAAATATGTTCTTTTGTTCTTCGTTTGGCATTATTCTCCACTTGAGTTATCTGGAAATAGAAGTAAGAGAATAAGTGAGTAAAACTTGAATGAGGAATGGACTGAAAGGAAATTAAAAAAGTCTGGGTTTTGTTAAAAAATCATTGTTAAAAAAACTCATACGAATGTTTGTCGTTTGTTTGGACACAGTTGACTTTCACCTGCATCAATTAGTGTCAGAAATATTACAAGTAGTATGGTCAAACTAAAACACTAACAAGAGAAGGTAATTACCTTTAAACTCTCCATACTCGTGCTTGTAAACGACACTTTTAATAGCAAAAGTGAAGAATAATTTAATCGTTTGATGAATTAATCATGTATGAATTTCGGGCAGTTATTTAAATGTCTTGTTTTGAAACCAAACGAGGTAATTTTAAATATTCTCACCTCGTCCAAAACGTCAAACTGAAAATCGTCTAATTCTCATCTTAAATGTTTTTAAGGCTTCCGTTCCCAAGTGGTCCTAAGGAACATCCGCCGTGTGCCCACCATTAGACGGAGACACTTACAATTTTCGCACAAGGTGAACAGCTACTGATATGAAGTTAAAAAAAGGGGATCACCATACAAAGACAGTGTTTTACAAAATCGCAACTCAAATGAGCGCCTAATAGTAGACAATTTGAGCAACTTAACAACTTTTTAAAGCATGCAATCATTTCTTCCATCCAACACAATGTAAATGCTCGCAAACAATAAAAACATTTTGCAAATTGTGCGAACTGAATGTTGTATAGTTTTCTACCCATCATTATAATCAATGTCGTTATTGTAAACTTCAAGTAAACCAATGTCCAGCCGAGTAATCCGATTTGTCTCGTTTACTCTTGTTTGTTTCTGGCCGAAAGTAAGAGAAATCTTAAATTAAATAAGTAGTGTTTTGCGTACTTTGAGAAAGCGCGGAACCCTTCGTGTAAGAATCAATACTCGGTCACATAGTCGCCAACTGTTTTTTTTATAAGATTTAATGCTCTCAACTTTTTCTGTCTTTTATTTATGAAATGTTGTATCCATAGACGTTATGTTGGGTTGAAATTCTCTTTTTTTTCCCAGTAGAGCCCGATAGTTGATAAAAAAAAATGCATTTAAGGAATATTTAGGTGTTAAAGCGACAGAGGCCTAACGGGAGATTTATAGCGTGAGTGGAGATTCGGCAATTGCGGCTGACACTTGGCATCGCTGGTTTACACGGTTTCGCTTCAACAAAGACCTTGCTGATACTGCTCGCTCTAGACGACTATCCACTACAGACGTCGATCAAATCTTACCATTTCACAGAGACTGAAAATCTCGAAAAAGATGGATGTTTGGGTTTCTCACGAAATCAGTGAAAGAAACATTATGGATCGCATTATGATCTATGAGTGAATGTTGAGATGCTGAGCTCCTGGTCAAACACCGCAATCGGTCGGTAAGCAAGATTTGCATCCTGAAGCTGAATTTCTTTGGCTGGTAATTCAGCACACACCGTGCTCTCAAGACCTTGCGCCGTCTGATTACAATCTCTTCCGCTCTCTCCAAAACGATTTGGACGGAAGGCAATTTAATTCTGAGGAGGACATGAAAACGCAAATGGAAAAGTTTTGGCCAAAAGTTTACTGGTTTTTACAAAAAGAGGAAAAGTGGCTCTTCCAGAATGTTGGATGAATGAAAAAGATCGAAATGGACAATATTTGATTGATATATACACATATGATTTTAAACGAAAAATGTGAATTTAACTTTAACAAAAAAAAAAACTGCAGAGCTTATTGAACAACTCAATAGTTTTTGATTTTTACCCGAACATACCGGAGCTAGTAAATACAAAAAGCAAATCGGTTGGTTCAAATGGCAACCATTATGATTAAATTGAATTAAGTTTTTTTTTCACATATTGAAATTCAGCACGAAAATATACCTATCGTCCCATTTAAGAGTGTAAGCTGGGAACTTTTTCGTGATATTGACTACAATTCGGTTCAAAAATTTATGGGGGCAGACCAAGTTAAAAGTTTTGAAAAAAATCAATTCCTTTTTTTTTTGTTTTGTATTTCCTGAACATTTTAGAGGGACATTAAATAGTCCCGGAAAAGAAAATGCAGTTTAACCATTTTTTCGAAGTAGGTGGTCACTTTAACTTGAGAATGGCTTTCAAATCCTTTCGTCCACCCGGAGCATCATGACATTAGTTAATTAGTCCTTTTGATGTTTTTTTGATTTATAATGATTCAGTGACTAGCTGCATTGATCGCGGCAATGCCATTCTTATTTTCGCATATTTCTCATAGTCTTGAGTAATTGATGATATTTTCTTCAATGAAAGATAAATATTTCATACGAAAAAACATTTGTCATTAAATAAAGAGCTATCTTGGACGTCAGCCGCCTTAAAAAGGCATTTAATTCAGCTGTTTGATATAAATGTGTTTAAACTTCGTAGGTACGTGTATCAATGGAAAGCCTCAAGCGTATTGTCTGCGGAAAGAAATTTTTTTAGGGTATGGATCTTGTCTCTTACTTTACGAATTTTTCTCCCAGAACAATAACTTTAAAACAAAATCATTGAGTTTTTCTTTTAAATGTAAAGGTAACTGAATCTATTCATTACTGTTTTAATGAACTCGATATTATCGACTCCTTGTGCGAATGGGCAACCCAATCCAGCACCCCACCACATCCGTGATTGACTGTAGGATGTAAGTTCTTTGGCAACAGTGCTTCACGTGCGCAACGCCATTCTAAATGCGCCCTCCTGACGCAAATATATTGAATTTTGTTTAGTCAGAGAAAATTACTTTAATCCAGAAGTCTTGTGGAGTATTATGTTTCACGAATTCAAGTCTCTTTGACTTTGGAAATTACAAGTTTTTTTTTACAGCTTTTGTAACCAGCTTTGGAATTATTCTTGGAGAAGAACGGGAAGAAACTCTTTTACCAAATTCTTCTTCAACCTTGATTCTCCTATTTTTTATCATGTTGCGATTAGGGATGTCCATTTCTTTCTGTAGTTTGTTGTTCTTTCCTCCTCTTTGAATCTTTTCATTACATTTCTCATGGATGACTTTTTTCTCATGAATTTTTTCCCGATCTGTTCGTATGTCATATCATGTTAAACAAAAGCCGAAACATGATAATGAATGATCACAAAAGTCACTTTAGATAACTGAGGATCAAGAAATCCACCAAACCCGTCGATTGAATAGAATTCCTGGAACTTTTTTTAAATACGACAAAAGTAATTCAATATAGAATAAGGAGAGAAACTGGATCTTTATGAACAGTTACTGGGGATTAAATAATAACGACTTCTGTGAACATTTGATCTCAAATTGCATGATTAAAAAGACTTTCCTTCTTCTACATCTAAAACTGTATAAAATTAGAAGAGCAAAGTATTTTTTTTACAAAAACCTTTCCGATCTGTAAACTTTACAAGTAACCTACTCCGTAACCAAAGAAGAAGCTCTTTTGTGTTGGCTTACATTTCTTTTGCAAATGGCCAATGAAGCACTACATCAACATTCTTTGATTGCGAGAATAAAGAAACCGCGATGTTTCTTACATTTTTTTACGAAATACGACACTCGAAATAATTCATAATCACACAAGATAAGAATGAACTAGTTTTCATGTGCTCTTTTGCTACACGGCGCTTGATTTGTACAAATATATTATTTATGCTGTGTTGTAAATAGCGTTCCCAAAAAGTTACACTTTATTACATATAAATAAACAAATCGATTATCAGTGGATTAACCGAGAACACTCTACAAGATTATCATTGAACAATAAAATATTATAGACCACGATTTAATAAGACAAACACTTTGCACTCATAGCATCCGGAGACAATTACCGAGTTGATGATTTGAGTCAAGCGATTGGCTTATCAGTCGCATAAAGGAAACTTTATTGAATCTCTGATTGCGACTGAAACGAGGCCCTGAGTCATGAAAAAACCCAAAACGCGGACTTTTATAGAAATAAAATTAAATATTTTTATTTACCTGTAATCAGGAAACCAATTGGCTCCACCGTCACGTCAACACACCCCTAATGATTTTTCCTCCTTCGTAAAATCATTTTCCATTTGCGTCCATCAAAAACAATGCCCAAGTTAGCAATTATTGTTTCTATTTGTTCGACCACTGTGCGAAGTGAAGGATTTGATAAATGTTTAAATTTGTTTTATCACGATATTGCGATGGATTTTTATTTTAAGACCTTGGAATTTACAATTTGGTATTTTCTCAATTTTCGCTTTGTGACAGCGCTATTGATAGCTTCCAACCCATTTTATTTGACTTGAAGTTTTCCTCTTTTCTTTTTGGTATGAGTCTTTTATTATTTGCAGGTTGGTAATGTACATGTTTTTATCTGTTTGACAGCTCTCTCTCTTTGTCTTGTAAATTGTAGATGATTGAAAAACAAATTCTGGTCGCCGCTGATCTAGTACAAAGTGTGCTGCTTCGGCTTCTCATCGAAGTGAGATAAGAACTGCCAAAGCAGAAAATCGATGTGACGTTTAAAATACGTCAACGTCACGATGCACCGTTCAAGATTTAGCTAGGGTCTAGCTTCACTATTTGTGTGTTTACTGTCGATTTCGCACGGCCACAGAAGCTTTTCTTGACCATTGTACTCATCGGAGGAATATGAGTAACTGGCGAGTGGTAGGGTGTAAAAAAAACTTTGTTGTCCTCAACTGGATTTGAGCCCGGACCCTCGCGTTCAGTAGCTGACGCACTAATACTTGACGCACGGGCATTCTCATTAAGGTTTACCTACACTCTAAAGTGTATTTTTTTTAAAGGTTTGCTTTTTAAGCCGACTGTTTCTACAGATTATCAATGTGACATTTGCAGATTGATTTGTGATTAATACGTTTTGCCATTTTACGATAAATAGATCAACGCTAGAACAATGCAAATTTAGTTTGAAAACCATGGTTCGGTTCGTTCATACTAAACGTGCGCTACGTCGACTTTAAGATCGACATCATCGTCCATCTGTGCAAGTGATACGAAATCCAATGAATCGTTTCCGCACCACGTGGAAAATATGCATCTTCAAGGTCGATGAATGCTGCGCAGGATAAATGATTCCTTTTGTGGAGCGCAGTATTGAGGAGAATCCGATTGATCTGATTCGCCATCGTGCACAGCAATTTGAGGTATGCCCGTCCACTTTGTGGAAGATTTTACGAAACGATCTTGGTTTAAAGTCTAATAAGGTCCAAATTATGCAAAATTTGAAACGGCATGACTATTATACGCGACGAAGGTTCAGTGAATGGGCCGAAAACATGATTCAGCGTGGTCCATATTTTTAACGCCAAATTTTGTTCTTCGATGGGGCTAATTTTAAGTTAAATGGATATGAAAACAAGCAAAATTGCTGAATTTGAAGTGCAGAAAACCCAGAAGCCGCTATGGAGACATTCTTAAATCCGTTTATGTCTAATGGAATCATCAATTGAGAACTCAAGACTCCGCATTAGGCAAAAACCACTTCGCCACCATAAACTCTTGCGCATTTAATATGAACTCCATTCGATCCAGAGTTGCTATAACTTTTTTTACTTTATTTTTTTAAAGCGAATTGATTTTGAGCCACTTATTAACAAAATTTAAGATTACAGAAAACCATTGCCTGCAAATTACCTCTATAATATATATTTTAATTCTTTTGACATCTCGTTTACATAAATAAAGTTATTAGCCACCCTGTATAAATAAATTCTAAGATTGCACAAACAATATCATGTCAAGTAAATGGCAGCACTCTTTTTTGTACTAGATCCCTTCCCCAACGAAGGGGATGACAACTGACAGTTCCAATGGAAAAAAAATACAAAGCACAAGTAAAGCGCGACAGACTGCAAGATTTTTCGAATACTTGCTCCCGGCATTCCTTGAAAAATCTATAAAATATTAAATAACGACTTTTTATTCCACGTCACATAATTTTCTAGTGTAAACAACTTTCAATAACAAATCCAAAAACATGAACAAAGAAGAGAACTACGCCTCGGATAGCGACGAAAGTGATGAAGACTTCTGTCCAGACAAAGCCAACCATTCAGATGCACCACCAAGCGAAGAGGAGTCCGACGATCCAATATCTGAGAATGACGATGCACCTGCCACAAAGAAATCGACAAAGAAAATAAGTTTGAAAAAACGCACGAAAGTTGAGAAAGTTGAGCCGCAACCACCGCCACAGGAAGAATATGTTGTCTCGACGCGTAACCGAGTGGAGACAGCAACAAAATCCCAGCTGGAGAAGGATGAACTCGAATCAGATGACGAAGATGCAAGCAGGAAGGATGCTCTCTGGGCGGATTTCCTTAGCGATGTTGCACCAATAACTCAGCCCGTAGCTTCACAAACACGCAGAGAAACCGCTTCGGCTGCTGAGAAAAGGAAAGAATGTGCTAAAGAAGTGTCCACACCAGTTGTTCCCGAAGAACCAAAGAAAGTTGTAATCACAGAGATATTCGAATTTGCTGGAGAAGAGGTCCGTGTGGAAAAAACTGTCAATGCTGAAATCCTTAATGAAAATGGAACAAAAAACGCCCTACCGCAGAAAATTGGAACCGAGTCTGCACGAAGCTCAGTTAAGCGGCCAGGTGGAGGCGGGGGATTGGGTTCCATATTGGGTCAAATCGGAAAGAAAAAGAAAATATCCGTCTTGGAAAAGACAAAAATCGACTGGGATAGTTTTAAGACGACGGAAGGCATCGAAGAAGAACTCCAAACGTTCAACAAAGGCAAGGATGGGTAAGTTCTCCATAACAACAAGTTCATAAATCAAACGACTAAATATGTTTTTATTTTGCAGCTATTTACAGAGACAAGATTTCCTAGAGCGCACGGATTTGAGACAATTCGAAATCGAGAAGAGTATTCGACAATCTAGGAGAAAGCCAATGTGAACCTCGGGCAGATGCTAATGTTGACGCCAATGAACTATTCCTTCAGCTGTTATATACAGATCTAACAGTTTTTATCTATATTGTGTGTGTATTATCAATTGCATTTCCACAATTCAACATGTATACTAGTGAACGTGCCCGCAAAATGTAGAACTGCATACATTTGAGGCTTCCTTTTGGAGTCGCTGGACAAATAAATATACTCTTTTTTCCTGAAGATTACTTTTTTATCTGATAAATTCTTGGAAGTGACAAACGAAGTAAAGATATTGGGAACTATTTTATTAAATAAAGCAAGCAACAGCGGCCTCACGATAAACGGAGTTCCTTCGTCTTTTGATTGAATATTTAAAGATTAAAAGGCACTTCTTCTATAGCGTTTTTCGAAGCAGATGCCAAATTAATGCTGTACTGCGCTTTGTAGATAATAAGGTTGTATTCTCTTGGGAAAATTCTTTTCTTTAAAGGTTTGTGGTGATTTCAATGCAGACTTGTTAAAACGTGACTCGGGTGCATTAAGTTTCTGATGCCTGTTACTCCCTAGGTCTGTGCATTCTTAATTCGAAACCCTCACATTTTCACCCTATTTTTTTATTCTAGTCTGCTTGATCTTGTAATTGTGGCTAGCACATCAGTAGTTCTTGTCTAAGATCAACTGTCCCTGGACTGTATTTCACAAATGATAAAAAATCACCGGACGTTTTTAGTTTCAAAAACTTTATTTATATCAATCTTGAGCTGCTGTATGATCAGCTCCATGAACCCAGAAAATCCTTACCTAAGAAGCACATATGCTCTTTTATCTAAAGCAAAATTGGCTTATTCTACGTTTAATTTAAAACTCATTTTTTATTTGAAAACTAGTAAAAAAACCTGTCATACGAAAAGAGAATGTCATAAACATTTATGTAATGGACCCCTTTCCGTATGTTGTTTTTTTTTTTTAATTTAGAATTAAATATCTCATGGCAATTATCTTCACAGTATTTGTTTCTTTGAATACACCGTTTTTTGATAATATTTTGGTCGAACCTGAAATTATTTTTCCTTGATGTGAACCGTGTTTCTTAATTTTTAATATTCAAGTCATTTTCGAGACGAACTCTGGACATTGCAACGAGATGTGCCCGTGTCTAAATACTCGTACTGTTTGCCCTTGTGACTTATTATTTTTCATAGCTAATGCTTATTTAATTCATCAATAATATAAATGCCCCAACTATGATCTCCTTAATTGTGAATAAACGGTAGGATCTAAATTTGGGTCAAGAAGGTTTATCCTTTCAGTTTTTATATTGATTTGTGTTATTTGGATCAGCAGTGAAGAAATAAGTCTCTTTCAAGTGTTTTTTTTTTAGATTAGATTAACTTCTTTATTAAGCTTATCGCTATTCCCTACCAACTAATTACATATGAATTTTAGTATTATTGTTAATCAGCTTGTTAATAATAGTTTTGTTTAATTTTAAACGTTAATTTTCTTTTAATGGTAATAAAGTAATGTTAATTTTTTGATTCGTTAGGTAGTCTTAATCTTCTTCCGTTCTCAAATTATAGGGCTATGCATCGCCTACTATAACTAATTGTCTGACTTAATATTGGGGTACAATTTTTTCAACTTAAATATAAATAACAATACGTTCATTAAATTTCTTTGGTTTATCGTTAGCGAATTCAAGGCATCAAGCATCGATCTTATTTGAGTTAAAAAATTGCACTTAAAAATACACCTCATATTTATTTGTAAATTTGGTCTAATTCGTTTAAAGAAACCAATTTTCTTATGATATTTTTTCACAAAAATAGTTTAAGTGCACGTCAAACTTTAGTTGTTTATTAATAACCACTCCTAGGTATTTAATTGCACTCACTTTTTCAATTACTTCTTTATTAATAACAATGACTTTACTTGAATTTTCATTAATTATAAAAGCCTTAGTCTTCTTCGTGTTCAGTTTTAATTTATTCATTATTAGATATATCTCCATACTCTTCAGGTCGATGTTCAGCTTATCTATGCACTCGTCTGTTGAAGTTCCCGATACATATAATAAAGTATTTTGCATTGACTCAGACCATGTCATTTATGTATGTAAATGATGAATAGCAACGTTTCTAAAACTGCCCCTTGAGGTACCCCTAATACCACTCGTCTAGAAGGCTTTCTGCAAATCCGAGAAATGTTAATTCATTATCATGTAAAATTCACATAGTGATCTTTGGTGCTTCTTTTCCATGCATTGGGCACCTCCTACACTTTTCTGTTCAACTTCATGCATCATTTGAAATGTCATGAAAAAGCTTGAAACTTTGCAACTACTTTTTTCATTCAAACTCATTCTTTGATCGACAGCAGCAGCAGGATCAAGAATATAACACTGTGCAAAAAAATCGTTGATCAATAATGTTGAGATAGAGAGTTCCCGTACGATGATAGATGATTTCTTGAGATCTGAAACAGGAGGGCCCTTATACAAGTGGTATCGTTATATTTGCACCCAATTTCGGGCGAAAAATGGCGAAACATTTTATGGACAGATGAGTCCAAAGTTGTTTTGTATTTTGTCATTGGAACACGCCATTACGTAAAACGTACCCCGAAAACCGAATATTGGCCATAGTATACCACAAAAACGTTTAAGCACGGTGTTTCAAAATCATTTTATGGGGATGTTTTTCGTTATAGGACTACCGGTTGAAAATGTCGTTATTGCAGACAACTTCATATCCATTATTCTGAGTGAATTTTGACCATGACAGCTGTCACATCAGAAACTTCATGTCATTGTCTAATTATTTCAGTCTAGGTTATTGGTCATTAGTGAAAACACACAAGTTTTTGTAAAGCCATCACCAGCCAGGTGAAAAAGTTTGAAGACCAAGAATTGGAGACATTGCTCGATCAAGATCCGTCACAAACGCAAGAAGAACTTGTAAAATCACTTGGCGTCGCTCAGCAAAAAAATTCCGGTAGTTTGAAAGCAATGGGAATGATCCGAAAGGTAGGACATTGGGTGCCGTATGAATTGAAGCCACGAGACGTCGAACGCCGATTTTGCATGTCCGAAATGCTGCTTGAACGCCACAAAAAGAAGTCTTTTTTGCATCGAATCGTCACTGGTGATGAAAAATGGGTACATTACGATAATCCAAAACGTCGGGCAACGTATGGATACCCTGGACATGCCTCAACATCGAAGGCCGTTCAGAATATTCATGGCCTGAAGGTTATGCTGTGCATTTGGTGGACCCAGAAGGGTGTTGTGCATTATGAGCTGCTTAAACTGAATGAAACAATCACAGGCGAGGTCTACCGACGACAATTGATGCGTTTGAGCCGAGCACTGAAGGAAAAACGGCCGGAAACGGTCGCAAGACACGATAAAGTTATTTTGCAACATGACAATTCTCGGCCACATGTTGCAAATGTCGTCAAAACTTACCTTGAAACGCTCAAATGGGATGTCCTACCCCACCCGCTGTATAGTCCAGACCTTGATTACTATCTCTTCCGATCGATGTAACATGACCTGGCTGACCAGCACTTCCGTCATTTCGATGATGTCAAAAAATGGATCGATTCGTGGATTGCGGCCAAACTGGTCGATTTTTTCAGAACGGGTATTCATGAATTGCCGGAAAAATGGTTGGCTAGCGATGGGCAATACTTTGAATATTGAATTTATGTCTTTTTTTCCTCAATAAAAAATTGATTTTTGAAAAAGAAAAACGACATTTTCAACCGGTAGTCCTATTAATACATGATGTGTATGTAGACATGTCATTCAAATGGGTTTTTATGCAGTACAAGGGCACGAAACACATTAGTCGAAAAGAAAGAGTGGTTTCGGGTCAATGGAGTTCAGGTTATGAATTGGTCAGCTCAGTCTTTTGAGGTTGTCCATTAATCCGAGCCGACAAACAATGTCCAGCTGTGGGAAGTAGTCCAAAGTGCTGGATATGCTCTACCACCAGGACTCTGCAAACGTTTAATGGATTCAATGCCGCGATGTTGTCAAACAGTGCTGAACTTGACATGTAAAATTAAAGTAAAAAATAAATTTGAAAGTAGCACTGCTATTTTCGTGTTTGGTAAAAAGACTTAATTTTGTATATTTTTAAAATACTGCCATGAACTGCAAATAAAATAATTAAACAAGCAGCTTGAAGTTCAAAAACAAAAAAAAAATTACAGGATACAAAATTTTTCATTATTTCGATTATTTTTTGCCTGCTGCTATTTTCGTGTCCGCAACTGTCAGTGTATTTCGTGTGGTGTTCATCTGACGGATACATCAGATGAACACCATCTCATGAAGATTCCTACATTGGTGCTTACGCTGATGGAAGCAAGCCTGCCGAAGAAGATAATTTTCGAGACTCAATTTGATAGTGAAATAAATATTTTTTTTTTCTTTTAATATTTGCTTAAATTGTTGTCTTTATTACTAGCGTTTGTTAACAGACTACCTTTTTGTATAATAAATAAGGAATTTTTCATTTCATTTTTCATTAACATTATAATGCTACTGTGATATCTGTTTGTTCATATTTATCGTCATTAATGAGCTCTTTCTTCCTATAGGTATACTCACTCGTTCCTCTATTAAGTGATCTCACTCGAATTCGAAGATCGCTCAATGATGTGAGGTCGTGTTCACAAATACCGTTCCTCTGTTATCACATGAAATGCCACTTGATTCGGATTCACAAAAAGGTCCACAGAATTATTAAGGTCAGCTCAACTTTGAAATTGGTTGCTTCGATTCATGATGAACCTGCCGTAGGTACACAAACTTTGAAAAAATTGTGGATTGAGTGGAAATGCGACGAGTAAGAATTTTTCACCAGTTTCCATCATCTCAAAAGACATCTTAGTGTTCAAGAGTTAATTTTAATATTCAAAGTCCGTTTAAGTTCTACTTTAATGTTATAATTTTATTTAAGCTAATTATTTGTTTTCCCCGCGTCTTGACGAGTTAGTTAACCGGACTAATTTGTTGCTGCATTTTATGTGCATTTAAAAGATAAATCCCAATTATGAATAATACAAACGATGCAATGAAAGTTATAAATTTGACATTTCCAATAAGACGAATCGTTCTAAGAAATAGCTTTTCATAATTTTTCACATTTTCTAAAATACTTTCTCGTAAATGAAACTCACCTTAACATGGTTTTCAGTTCATCTGTGAACTCTGGCAACGAATTGAGACTTTCATCAGTCCAAAACATTGGCATGACTAGTTCTTGTAAGTTTTCCATTCCCGATATTTCAGCAACTGGCTTCACGTCCAAATTGAATTGTATGCGTTTATAGACGGAAAATGGTGTCTGCGAAATCTAGGAAGGATTCGACATAACAAAATGGTTGTTTGATACATATACATATGTATACGACTAAATTTGTTACAATTTCGACATCAACATGTGACGCATGCTGGCTGTAAATTGGATGGAGACCATTGACTTTTTGGAGTAATCTCTTATCGCCGTGAACAAAATGTGGCATTGAGGCTATCATCGGAGTTTTTGTGCACGGGTATAAGTCCATAGTTGTCTTCAACGGGCAAACGGTAGGGAACGACAGACAGAGGCACTTTTTTTCTGGTTCATTCTATAACAAAAGATCAAAATCATATAGGAAACGAAGAATTGTTTTTTTTTATATTTTATCACAAGGCTAAATCGATACCCGTATTATGAAAGAATATAATTTCGGTGGAAAGGTGTAAAGTATTCGTTTGCAGGACCGTCAGAACTATCCTCGTCCGGTGAGCTGAGCGGGCGACCGTGTCGTCGCTCTTAGATATGCCCAAATCTTCGATGTTTCTAGTTTATCAAAAAACAATGATTGATAGAAGTTTTGTAGCAGAAAACAAAACAAAAGGTTGGTCTGGAAATGATCACTGGGACTTCGATGCCATAACAAAATCCTCAAATAGAGCTGAGGAAGATCTTAATGATCCGTTGGATTGCAAGTATGAGGAGCGAGTATTTTATTTTTCGAGGTAAGTTAAAGTTAACTATGCAAGACTGATGTTGAATAAGTTAAAAAAGATTCTCCCTTTTTTTTTAAATTTGGTTTAAATTCGACGGCAAACTTCGCAAGAAGTAAAGTAAAATGTGACATAAAATCCAGCAGTCAAAATGGTTGCTACACATAAATCCTATTAACTGTTCGTCCTTAAAAGCAGTAAGCAGCTGTTGCGATTTAATAAAGTGTATGATGTGTGTTGGTATAAATAAAGACATTGGAATAAGACCAAGAATATTCAAACGTAATTTTCTTCAGCACGCACCTTTATATCCCCAAAATCCATTGAAAATCGCGCGACAAGAATATCGGCATGATTTTCTATTCCAGAAAATGTTGGCGCCATTGATCGACAAATCTCTGGCGAATATGTTAAGAGTCCATCATAAGGATAAAAAAATGGCGAAAATAAAGAGCCATCCGTTCCGCTCATCTCATTACATTCAAATGCAAACCAAATATTTGGCATCCTTTTACCATCAATCTCAAGCACCTTGCCAAGATCACGAGAGTTTTTTTGCCCACGCAAGAATATAAAGCGTCCAGCATCGGTGTGATTACTCTGGAATAAGTCTATAAAGCTTAGATTCTAAATTTCAAAGAAATAAAACTGTTCACCTCCCCCATCAGGGAGAATATGAATTTTGTATCGTTCAGCTTTGTGGCACCTTTAACACTACCCGTTTCAAAAAGTTCACATACGGCTTTGGCTGCATAGTGCTCATGACTACAATCAAACGTGATGCCTCGGAAAAAGAGGTCCATGAATGGGGCTGTTATGAAAGCACTTGCATTTTTGAAAACCAAATTCAAACCTTCGGAAATGACATTGATTGTGTCAGGATTTCGTCGTTTCACAAGAATCCCAATCGTCTGAAAGTATTTTTTTTTTTTTGCTTTTTAAGAAACTACACTAAATCATTTCAGTCACGGACTTACATACCTGAATAATTGGATGCGGTATCGTAATAAGTTCCTCACCAGTAAGTCCATTTGATTTATCGGGCCGAAAAACAAAAGTGTTTCTTATATTAAAGGACACTGTGTCTTCTTCTTCATTTTCCTCGAAATTATTCTTATTCTTGAATTCGCTTGCAAAGAAAATGCATATTTTATTTGAACATAGGAAATCCGCAAGACTTACTCGAAAACAAATGGTCCGATATCTTGAACGCTGGGCTTTCCCCCATTTTGTACCTCCAAGGGGTTGGAAACATTGAACACATGAATCCCATATTCAAAAGGAGAGGCAAAGGATTGCTTAAGGTTACGTATGGGTGTCTTTGGGCTAATATTGATTCTCTAAAAAAAAAGAACTTTATTTTCATTACATTCTGGTGAGTTAGAAAAGCATGAAATAATTTATAAATTCGTTAATTACATTAAAAATTACACATTAATGCAAACAGCTTCGTATTCACTAAAACCTTGGGAGTCGAAGGACATGCAGAGGACATGCACATGGGAATCCAATAAAATTTCAAGAATGCAAACAATAAAAGTGAGTGCAAAGGAATAAACGAATTCAATGAATGCTATCAATAAAATCGAATAAATAAAATATTTTTGTTTGCAAAACATACTTTAGCCATTCTAGAATTTAGTTCATTTGGGTCTACTTACACGTTTGAGGTGTTTCTTCAAAAGCACAGGGTACGCTATCCATCCTAAGCAAATCGAAATTATGAAAAATAGAGCTGAAAGTGTGAGCACTACTTTGTAAAGTTCAATCATGGTACATTTTCTTATGGGCCCAAAATGGTTGGTAAAACTGAGGCTTCGCGAATGAATATTCTTAACCCAGATGAAGTAGCGTATGCAAGCGTCGAATTAAGAATGGATAATTTAGGATGTTTACTTATTTGGTACTTGGTAAAGTTCAAAATAATAATGAATTTTCAAATTTTCGGGGCTATTTTTCTGGGGTGACAGGTATGTTATTATTGGAAATTTAAATTTTTTATAATGAAGGAAGTTCCGACGTATTTGAAATAAACGCCAATGGGGGCTGAGAAAAGTTTTAAATGTTGATTGAAATTATACATTTTTTTTTTAATTATTTGCTTCGCTCTTTAAGAGGATATTAAGACTCTTATAATGCGGGTAGCACAGAGCGAGTGGAAGAATTAGGAGAAGAATGAAAGATTGTGTAGAGGTTTGAGAAACTCAGGTGTAATTGATTTCAACTCACTTCCGTGGGTGGAGCCCGAAACGGGACGGAGAATTTTCATATCGACCTATTTGCTTTAACCTTATTCGTAGGATTTTATTCGACATTAGTTATGATCTATGAACTTTGAAAGTTTGAAAGATTTAGCTTAAACACCCCGCTGTTAGTGATATGCCTTCACAGCAGAGCCATCTGTACACAATCTACACAAACCGCTATTTTGAAAACACGAATTAGGAACTAAGCCGATACAACAACCACTACAACAACGCCACCCATTAGTCAGACTACTATCACTGGTCGACCAACCCAGTGATGGTGCCATTAACTGATCCCAATGGCAAATGGTGACTGGACCAGATTCGAAGAACTAGACCACTACTCTAGGAATCGAACCTGAGACCTATCAATTGAATCAATTGAAAGGCAGGCGCTCTACCAACTTCGCCACCCAGGCCAAGAGTCTTCGTACGCTTTTTACAAATATAACCCAAGTATTCGAGGTGATGGAAAATATACATGCTATAGGGCTAGCAATTTAGTGGCTGTCTGTAGATAGCCATAAATTAGGCTCCGCTGTCCGTTCGTCTGTCATAGAGCTTTATCTTCTGAACCGTCAAAGGTAGATACGTAATTTTCGCAGAACATGTTCCACTATGGCCGCTTTAACAAAAAATAAAAATAATTTTAATTTCAAAATAAAAGACGTCTCCATACAGAAAAAGTGAATTTAAAAATCTCAATTCAGTTTAACGTCAAGGTGTATGAGAAATTTAAAATAAAAATACTAAGTATTTTGTACTGTGGTACGGACCCCTAAGTGTGCATGCTTTTTTTTATTTCTTCGCATGTTTTCCATCCAAAATGAAAAACCTATTGACGGTCCGGTATTGTTCTTCTTCTATTTAATCGAAAATCGCGAAAAGCTGCCTAAAAGTGCATATAAACCTAACCTATAAATGCGCGTTTATTTCAAACATGGCAGTTCACTTTTTTAAATGCCAACTTCCCTCAGCAAGGCCGCCTGTTTTCAACCATAAGTTGATATATTGATGAACCCAGTAGCTATCAGTGGTTACACTTG
The DNA here is from genome assembly GCA_963555765.1 of Orthonevra nobilis. Classification (NCBI taxonomy): domain Eukaryota; kingdom Metazoa; phylum Arthropoda; class Insecta; order Diptera; family Syrphidae; genus Orthonevra; species Orthonevra nobilis. The sequence goes on along the minus strand of OY743226.1, from coordinate 9,765,397 downwards.
TTGATGTCAATTTAGTGCTAAGGATTAAAAAATCCCTCTTAAGATATTTTTTTTTTATTATATTTAAAGCATTTATTTCATTCCATAACATTTAACAGCATACATTAAAAAATCACAATGTTTTTTTTTTGTTTTGATAAATATTCTATATGATTATGATGGATATAGATTTTATTGAAGTATGTATAAAAACTAATTTGTATATAAAATAATATTTCTACTCGTACATCAAACAATTCACTATTTTTCCTTTACACTCCACTCCATAAAAACGATGTAAAAATACCAAATAATAAAATATTAAAAATTGTCATTTTAAGTCGGAAATCTTTGCCTTTGGTCTTTCTAAAAAAAAAAATTAAGCTTTAAACATCAAACAAATTCTTAATATTGATGTAAATAAGTGTTTTGTTATAACAATAACCAAATAATTCTAATTTAAGACTAAATTCTTATTGTTAAATCAATAAAAGTATATTTAAACATATTTACATTCCATGCAATTTTTTTTTTATAAATTTAATTTTGTCACAATAAAGCTTAACAATTTAAATTCACTTTTTTGTTTGTTTGTCTAGAAATAACTAGTTTCGTTTTGTGGTTTTGTGTTATAACAATAAATATAAATTTTATTATAGGCTATGTTACATTGCCACATTAAAATCAATTGTACAATTTGTTAACTTCAATCTTGAACCCTAGTTTATCGATTTTTTGTTTTATTCAGAGTTTCTTTTCCTTGTTGGTAAGGGATACTATCACATCTGTTCGAAGAAGACGTTTTAAAAGGTACACGGCCAAGGCAATAATGGACAAGTATAGGGCAAAAACGTCCACCAAGTAGTACTGTATCCAACTGAGAAATTAAAATATTTTGATAAAAATAACGGACTTTGGTGTAAAATGCGGTAGCTTACCTCAGATTGCGAGCTGGAGACTGGAGATGAAAGGCTCCATTGTACTTCAGGACATATTCAGTCCAATAAACCGCAGTGTCGAGAGCTGAGCTTCTTTGATCCAAAAGAAGTTTCTGACGGAATCTAAAAAAATAATAACAAACTTATTGGAATAATTGTGGAAAACAAAACAAAGTTTAATGTATGTTTTGGCTAGCCAAGCCATCAACTTTCAATTTGATTATGCCAAAAGTAATAACCGTTAATAAATGTGAAGATCACTTGTACCAACTAATATCGATAGCTCTATAGATGTTAGATTTGAAATAGCTTGCTTCTAAAGATTGCGATCGCCTCCTTGTCTTACGTTTACATTTGCTGCTTTGTTTCTTTTCATATTGACTTGGCATTAGACGATATTGTTTAGAGTAGCCTTCTGGTTTAAAAATTCTGTCGCTTGTGCTTTGTATAAGTGTACATTAAACATCGGTACTATCGATATTTTTTAGCATCGATAGTTTTTGGAAATGAGAAAATTCATGTATGTAAACTGTTGTTAAATTCTCATAATCGGGGAATTCGCGCAAAATATTCCCTTTTGACTTTTTTACTTTCCTGTGCGTTCTCCATAGTGAAGTTTTGTGTAACTTGTTCTCTTAGAAGTATTTTTCGGTTTGTTTTTTATTTCAAAGAGTGATTTCGCTAAATGTGTTTTGTGCAATCACGAGTATAAGACTAGCGGAAATACCACAAATTAAGCGCTGTCGTGAGTTTGACAGGCTTTCTCCCAACTTACGAGAAACTCTGTCACAACGCACGACCTCAAAAGCTGTACCCACACTGTGACTTCATGACGGTCGCGCGTTGAGAGGTTAGGAATGTGACCGAATAATGCACTGTTCGTATGACACGATCTCGCAGTAATAATTAGAATAGAAATGTACTCTTTTTAGTTGATTGGTAAGGTTAGGAAACACAAATATAATGTGGATTCTTGTTTTGATTTTTCAAAACAGAAGATAAATGTCAATTAACGTGTTTTAGAAGCTTTTTAAAATTATTTTCAAACAACATTTTTCAAACACACCACCAAAGTAGAGAGTTACTCTACTTCGACGTCGAGGTCTCGCTTACGATATTTACGACCAAATACCAACCAAACGCGCGAGGTCACATTAAGTGTTACCACATAAGATCTCATTGTTTCTACCGAATCTGTCAAAGCACAAGCGCGAGGGCTCAACATTGTGTTCCCACTTTTAGACCTGAGTGGGCAATGATATCTGGCAATTTCGACGAAATCAGTATGCCAGGCTGTAGTTCCTGTCTCAGTAAGTCAAGAAGGACTATTGAATAATATTTATATTATCTGTGACAGAAGTATCAGATGAATATGAACAAGTTTATGAATGCCGAGCATACACATCCGCAGGCACAAATATTCCTGCATCTGAAAATACATTCCTTACTGAAATGGATATTAGGTTAAAGAAGTCAAAGGAAATGCTGTTTCCATCGGGCGAAGATTCAAGACGAAGCGCTTGCGGTTACGGAACCCGATTAAGTGACGCAATAAATGACATACGACAATTTTTGGAAAAACTGCCAATTTACTGTGATGAGGGCCCCATATATTTTTGTATAAAAACCCAACTCCGAGTTTCTGAAGATATTTACACAGTTATATTTGTTTATAAAAGCGACTTTAATTCCCAGCGATAGTTAAATATCGATACCATCGATAGTTTCAAATTTAAAGTTCGATAGCATCGATGTAATAAACTATCGATGTTTAATGGACCCTAGCTTGTACCACTTCCGTGAGGAAGTTCGCTCGAGTGTCAGTTTCCATCTTTGGTATCATAGTATTAAAAGATATATCACGGTTCGTAAGTTATTTCAATCCAATCGTAGTTCTCTATTTTCAAGTTTTTGGAAAGATTCAACGGAGTACTGTCATCTGATGAGGTCGATCTGTCATTAGAAGTTGTCATCGAGGCAAGAGGCATACAAATCATTGAGACATTTTCCAACTTATCTCCTAGTTTTGTGGTCTTTTGCATCAGTCGAGAGTATGACGATTGTGCTTCTGAGCCTAGGCCTGCGGAACCTCGGAATACAATAAGTACGCAAGAAAATGACTAACTCCGTTTTTTCTGGCTAAAATGTCTTATCGGGCAGTATGTGCGTTTAAGAGAGTAAGTAATTCTATCGACCATAGTATCGATATCTTCGGGGCAGGCAGAGTTTCCTGCTTTGACTTTCTTTTTAAACGTAGACTAATCTTTTCTACGATAGTTATGCGTTACTTAAAGAGTATCCAATAATGGACAGATAGGGATCCTTTGTCAGACTCTTATTTGCAACCTCAAACCTAACTCCTCTACACTGTAACGAAGGTGGAGGTATTTCTGGACAAGGAAATATAATATAAATATAAGAAATATACTGAAACAAAGCCTCGCGTCTATCAACCTTCTGTTCTAAAAGAAAAGGCTTAAGTTCTTTTGAGCTGAATCCTTGTGCCTAAGTACAGTAAATAACTTTGCCGATAACGAATTTTCCCGATTTGAATGAAGTCTAATCGGGCAGCACTTTTTTTAAATTTCAATATAAAAATTAAAAACTGGGCGCCAATTATAGGTGCATTCTTCATTTGGCAAAGAATTAATCTTGATCTTAAAATACTTAAATTGTTCACTTGTGTAAAATTTAATTTGGTAGAATAACGTGTTAAAACGTACCTGGCAGCTTGTCGGAAGGCAGGATCATGTACAACCTTCATTACGGCCTTGTATAATTTATCGGCAGTCAACGTTTCTAAATTCAACTTGACGGCATAACCATCGACTTCCGCCTTCGCCGAATTGACATCATGATCACAAAATACAGGCATTGTCACCACCGGCACTCCATGGTACACCGTCTCGTACATGCTCAAAAGTCCTCCATGCGTGACAAATGCGCGCATTTTACGATGCCCCAGAATATCCTGTTGCGGCAACCACCGGCTGAGCTTGACATTTGGCGTTAAGTCATGCATTTCTGAGGCACTGCCCTCCCACTTCCAAAGGACATGATATGGTAAACGTGCGAATGTCTTAACCAGCAACCTACGTAATGACTCTGGCATATTGGACGCCTTTACTGATGATCCCATTGACACGTAAATGAAACCTGATTCCCCAGCTGATGCAATGAAATCTTCCAAGTCCTTCGGCAATGGCCTAGCCGGTTTACAATGAATGCACGCAACCTCAGCTATGTTAGGGTTTAACGCTCGCGGATATGATACCACTGCATGACCATTCTGAAGGATAAAGCTGACATTCTTCGATATCTCATAAGGATGAGGATGGTCCGCTCCAAATCGATCCTGCAGAACCTTATACACCAGTCCTATCACAACCTAAAAAGAATGTCATGACATAAGACAGACCATTCGTGTCCAACAACAACACTTACCTTATGCAATGCGATGAAAAACAGCTGCACAGCAGTGTTCATGGCCCGCTGAATCAGATTCATGTTATCCGTGAAAGGTGTGTAAAAGTTTGGCGTTATAGCAAACGATGCGGGATTCCCAGCTATCGATAGGCTTCCTGTATAGAAGCCGACGGTATTCATATACATGAATGGTATCTTATAGTGGCGCACCATGCCAAGGGCGCACTCCGGGTACGCGCCATCAAGAATAGCCAAATCAAAGCTTCGGTTCATTAGTTCCTTCGTTTCTGCATCTTCCAGCATTGCGTCACAAGACTGAAAATTAAAACAAACAAAAAAAAGTGTAAATCAAGAAAGGATCGTGGCTTGTTATGGACGATGAGCCAAAAATGGCGTGACTTGGTGTGTTTAAATGAAAAGCGGTTGTGGTACAGTGGAAAATTCCCTCCCTACTCACCATCACCAGAAGCCTATAACCGGCTCGACAACTATGCTAACCACACTAACTAAAGTTGCCCGCACGAAGCCAATCTATATAGCCATTTCGAAATGAACGCTATTGAACCCTGTGCAAACTAAATGCAGCTTTCTACCAGCGTTGAGCATTGTTTTTGGTTTGTTTATGTTTTCCATGCTACCGCGCTCGTAATGCGTATGCGCGCCCGAGGAATTCCATCATCATACTAGCGCGCAATGCATGCTGCATAAAGACGTTTCGAACGATATCGCAATTTGGATAGCAATGGGGAAACTTGTCGTGGGCCTGGATGGATGATCCGAGATACCGAGTTGGCAATTAGTCAATGTGTGACATGAAAATGTGCTCCATTCATGGACGCACAGCGCAATTATTCGGGTCACTAAATAACAACAAAAATGTGTTGTTTTTATTTTCTGTAGCTTTTAAATTGATGAGCGACTCTTGGGAAATTCCGACGAAGATGAATTGAAGCCTAATGAGGGTTTTATACGAAAATAAGTCATAATTCCCTCAAGGTCACATTTAATAAGAGCAAACAGCCTTCGTCGATGTCTTGATCTAATTTTAAGCCAAATTGATCTAATAAGTGGATTGTTGAGGAACTAAAATGAGTTCACTTATCCCTTGGAAGGCTTCGATTACTAATTGGGGAAGCAAATAAGCTAGGAAAGATACCAATGTTGAATTCGCGGACAAAATAATTAATAAAAAAAAACTGGCTAAGAACTCGTCGAGCAATATCAAGAAGCGTTTCAAAGCTGTTTTCACAAATTAAGGTTTGACTTAAATTGTTATATAAAAGGCTTTGTCAATCATATATCGATTAAGGCTCGGTTTTTCAGTGCTTAGTTAACTCGAGTTAACTCAGTATAAGCTAACTCTGGAATAAAATTAATTCCGAGTTAACCCATGAAGCAGTTTTTCAGTTAGACTCCATGTTATCGATTTAGAAGTAAAAAAAACTATCGAAATCTGTCAATTCTGACGGATCAGTTGTTAGTCGATAAAACAGGAGAATTAAAAATCTGAATTCAGCGGAAATATTTACATTTTCTTTCTTTTCTTAAACGAAATGTTTACACAAATAGAAATGAAATGAGTTTCTTCGCTTACTTTTTCAGTATCTGTCAAAAAACATCTATTCATTTTATCCGGAGTTAACTCACCAAATTTGCTAAGTTAACTCTTTACTGAAAATCACGTTTCTGGGGTTAACTCGGGCTTTACCCTGAGTAAACTTAGTTCAGACTTAACTCAGCTACTCTTGGTGCATATGGGCCTTTCTGTTAAGATGCGGTTACCTTCAGATGGGTTAATTAATGCTCCAATCACATGAAAGAGTTGGAAAAGGGATAATGTGTTGATTGCTATTAAGCAGGTGGAAGCCTAGCACGAAGTTGGTGATAATGAAATAAAAATTCTAAAAGTTAAGAGTATTTTAATACCTGCCGAATGAACATTTTATACCAGATTTTTAAGTGTTCAAAACTTTAAAGGTGTCGGTGATCTTTTTGACCTTTTGAACACTATTTCTGAACATAATTTACGAGGTTATGCTGTCGAGTTACTTCAAATTAATTAATACTTTTTATTTTAAAATAACAAATTAGCCGATTTCCCTTCAAAGTTTTCCAAAAAAGTGAAAAAATTAAAATTTCGAAAAACCCTCCCAGCATTACCTGGAATAAACTATTATCTAACGAATGAACTTTAATTTTTTGATTTCAGATGCTCCAGCACCAAGTTTCGGATAAGTCCAGACCAATATACATGACGCCATTTTATCCATTCGTCTCGAAAAAGAAGTTAAATAAAATATAAATAATGTACTTAAGTTTTGGGAACTATTATTTATACACGGTTAATACTCTTACGTTCTTAAACATTTAATGCAAACTGACTTAGTGCGACTAAATAATTAGCCCCAAAGCAATAAGCTAAAAACAAATGTTAAAAAAATGCATGGTCATAAATAGTGACTGTTCCTTAAATTTATAAATTGATGATAAAGACATTGAACTTGTGCAAGAAGTCTAATACCTGGGCATAGAACTAGAGCTAAAACTTAATTTCTTAAACCAGATATGGCTTTTAAAACAAGCAAAATATCAAAAAAAAATCAGTTTTCTAAAACGGATCACAAAAAATGTAACATGTGTGTTATCAACGTTTACAATTTAATAATAAGACCAGCCCCGAATTTTGTTCAACTATAATAATGAGATGAAGATAACAGATATCTACTCGACGAATGTAAAACAATCATTTACATTTAACATTAAAATTTTTGTGTTTAAAATGGAGCATAAATTGGTTCCAGAATATTTAACCTCAAATTTGTAATAAGGTTATGACTTGCAGCCTTATTCGTGATTTTAGATTTTTACATTATAGTAATAATCATACGTAAAATATGGTGTTGTATAAAATCTTTGAATTATTAAATGAACTTCTTCATGAACTTAAAAATGACTCTTTTTGTAATGGTTTAAAAAAAGGTGTATAACACAATAGCATGATTTTAATTTTTTATTTATCTTTATTATTTTGAAAAGTAGTTTTGTTGCAAATACTAAATAAATTTATCAATCAATCCCTGACAAGTTAAAAGTTATTATGTGATAGTGTTTCAAGGAAACCCAACTCTACCTTCTCCCACCCAATTTAGACTCTAAAAAAAACTGTGAGGCATAGAAGATCCTTTGGAAAACATAAATCCGGCAATACGAGTGCGACTTCCGTTCTGGCAATTCAACACTTAAGGGAATATACATATTTTTGAAGTTGTTTCAAGCTGTTAGGACATACAGGACATACGACTTGCCATCAGACAAGCAAGCTTTCACGGTGGTTGAAGAAGCGGCCAGAAGATTTGGCTTTCAAGTTAATGAGGACAAAAATACATTCTAAAGTCGATTCGTCTAACACCAGCAGGAACAAAATATCACAATCGACATCTGAAACATTAACGTAGTTAAGTAGCTTATTTATCTTTGGACAAAAAACACCTTGGTAGAGACCTGATGAAGCCTCATCCAAGGCAATCGATACTTCTTCTGTTTGCCTAAATTAGGAACAAACCGCCTGCCTCCAAGGACCAAAATCATGTTTTGGTTCTTCTTTAACTAGCCGGAAATTGAAAGATAAGCAAAGCAGCGGAACCGACTTCTTTTCTGTGGATCTATTCCCAACGGCAAATATTCACATCATATAACGAAAGAAAAAGGTTAGATTGTCTTCGAATTCCATGCATCAGGTTCATGAATTAGGGGAATGCTGGATGCCAGAAAGCTTGGTCTAACCAACTTAAAGCAGCGTTTGCGTGACCATGAAGAATGAAAAGCAGTTTAATCTTTTGCACAAATCTCCAGCGACAAGGACACCAGTAAGTAATTAAGTAAGTAATTTAATAAATAAAAATATGACGCGACGTGGAGAAGCCTTAAAAACTACTTAATAAACCGTTTACATGGAAACTTTCAGGTCCACCAGTAGCTTTAGAGTAGCAAAAAAGCGGCTTTACACGTTCCAAATGGGACTAATTGAAACATACCTTAAATTTAATCAACTGACGTTTAAAATGTATAAACCTCAAAATTGTAGACGAAGACGCTTCAAGGCGTCACCTCCTTGTAGTATTTTTCGATTAAATCAATTTGTTTCGCAAAGTAAAAACAAAAAACTATATAAGGTTAAACATGAACAAATTTCCCATTCAAGACTTTCAGTGCTAATCACACAATTTTATATTTTTATTTACTTCTCTGACTCTGTCAAATCCGTGTATAAAGTTGTAATTAAAATGGACCTCGACATCTTTAAACCAAGTTCATTTGATTTCATCATCACTTCAAATATATGATAGTACTGCCTCTGCCAGTGACAACAAACTAATGCTAACGTAATGGAATCAAGCTGAAGTAAACTTCTTACCTGGAATGCATAACGAATGCCGTCCCAAAATGTTATTGGCATTTCTCCAGACATTCTGGCGCCCAGCAAGTCCCAATTCGTGTAATTCTGAATGTATTCAACCAATCCCGCTGGTGTAATCTCATGCAATCCATTCATAGAGAAATCCGCTGGAAAGCCGCTCAAAAATGTAATGTTATGCCCTCTGGAAATGGATATGGAAATTAGAAATCAAAACAAATCAATCGATTGTAAGATCAATGCAAATTATTTGTCAAATTAATTAATCGATCTCATTCATCTAATAGCTTTCTATATCTATAAAAGGCTCACTGATAAAATTTTTGAATTCTGCCGAATAACGAACGAAAGTTCTTCAAACAGATTCGGTAAAAGAGGTCAATAAAACAACTTTTTTACCTATGAATCCATGTTTTTTTTTTTCAAACAATGACAGTCTTAAAATTAACGTTTTTCGAGTACATAATCAAATTTGTAAAACGAAAAAAAAAAAAAAATCAATAAAAAAACGTGTCCGATTCGTTTTGTTTGAAAAAACAAGCCCATGAACACTCCAGTTAATGTGCACTTGACTCTTGCGGAAGGGAGTCGTGAAAATGCTTAATTGACTGAAAATTTTATTAAATAATAACACGTTCATTAATCAATCGGTTTATTATGCAAATTAAGTGTGACGAAATTGAGTGAAATAAATCTCAACTCAATGGGTAAGGTGTGGAAAACAATGGAGAAGAAATCGACACCAAAAAAGGAGAGAAAGACGGACAGACGGACGGACGGTCTTAGAAAAACGAATTAGATGATGAACAAAACGAAACAATTAAAATGGAAGACCGTTTTGTAGGTTTTGTTTGCAATGTCAATAACATCTCTGTTCTGTCAGTTATGTCAGTTAGTCATCATTGAATCATATGAGGCTGTCAAAACATTATTGTTTGGTACAATGCATTGCATTGTTTCTTTTTCGGGGGCAATGCCATTGTAAATTTAATTCTAAGGTATTAAACAATTAATAACAATATCGACGTGATTATTGTTTGACAGAATCAAAACGTTTTGACAGATGCCGATAAGTAGGTTTTGTGAATTTTTTTTTAATGCAGTATTGTAACAATGCTGAAGGAACACATTTTTTGTTTGAGCATGGTAGTGGGACCAGGCTTGAAGGTCTTCGCGGCAATGAAGAGTACATGATTTTTAGAACTGATGTCAAGACTGAAGATTGGTCGGTTGGTTTTCTCTTGATTGCTAGAAAGTAGGGATCTCCTTAATTAATATTTTTTGTACCATGGCTGATATTGATGATAGACAAATTTTTATCAAGAAATATTCTCGGGAATCACCTTTTAACGGACGAGCTCGAGTCGTGAGAGATTGCAATTGTCCTCAATGACCAAAAATAAAAAGCCCACAATCGCACCTTCTGAATTCAAAGCATTATTAAATATGAACATTCTAAGAGAAAATAATTAAGGTATGCTAAAATCAAGTTCTGCAGCTGACTGTTGCGGAGCTCTTTCTGGACGATTTTTATTACAAAAAAAAAAAAAAGAGACGTGTGATTTATTAAGCTGCGTGGTACAGAAAGTATCAATTTGAACTCCAGTTCACGCGTGTGCACAGCAACCAAAGGTCTATTGTGCTGGCCTTTTAATTGCCCTTCGGCTTACTTAATACTTTTAGACCTTCAAGTTGTTTTGGGCTTCCATATGTTCTCAAGTTTTAGTAGTTCCCTTCTTTGATGTAACTATAGAATTAAAATTATGTAATTATCATTCTATAGTTTGGAGGCTAGTACAACTTTTTTGCGATTGACAAGGTTTAGGGTTCCGTACGCAAAGGGTGTCAACAGAAACCTATTTCTATGGCTCCGCTGTCCGTCCGTTTATCACAGGGCTGGCTTTTTCTTTACCGTAGGAGGAAGACGCTTGCTTTTTTCATAGTGTGTCAACTTTGTCCATATAATTATTATAGTAAAATAATACTTTAATTTTTGTTAATTTTATAAAAAATTTTAAGGTGCGCTACTAACATAAGTCCTCCTTTTTTTATGAAAATGTAATTTTATTGTAAAAAAAATGGTTATAAATGAATGAATGAAAGTATTGCCCATCGCTAACTAACAATGTTTCCTTCTAGTAGAGCTCGAATACCGTTACGGCTAAAGTGGTCATCTTTTGAGGATATCCACAAATCGCAGCGCGAATATTCGGCTGCGGCGACGACATTGAAGCATGACCGGATAGTCCCTATGGTTTTCTTTTCTTTGGGTCCATTTTTAATCACCCATCACGATGCGATGAATAAGCCCCTTCCTTTTTTGCCGCTGAAGCAGTTGTTCACAGGCAAAAAAAACGACGCTAAACAGCCCTTGGCTTAAGGTCGTAAGGAATCCATTTTCTTGTTTTTGAATCCCATTTCCAACGCATGCAATCGCTTAGAAATAGCTTGCCGGATAACTCGTGTTGTTGAAGCAAACTGTTCTTGCATTTGGCACGGATCCTCATCGTATAATGCCTCCAATTCAGCGTCTTGAGATTTTTTTTTTAAGGTCTTGATGTGCTTCAGACGCCGAGTTTTCCGAATGAAAGGAGAAAATCAACACTTCCCGCAAATGACGTTTAATTGCCACAAAGCCAGACATTTTTACACAATAAAAAGTATATGACGCCAAATCAAAATCACTTATGCATCAAAACAGTGTGCGATATGTCAAAGTCGACCAGCGCTTACTGCTGGTGCCATCTATTAAAACCTTAGTTGCACACCTTATATGCAGTTGAAAATAGAGGGTACCTCTTCCAAAAACCTGTTTTCTGGCATTTCTTTTTTAACAAGTACTGTTTTAAATTATGTAGTGCTAAACATTGCCCAATGCTACGGAACCCTTCGTGTGCGTGTCGTATTCGCACTTGGGAGCTGCTTTCTATTCAAGAAAAGCCATGAGATCATTTTGAACAACTTCTTGATGTAAAAGGTGACAGACGGGAACGATTATGGTTCTATGGACAGCTTATTTGATGTCGTAATGTAGACGTGATCGAGGTAAAATATTTTGACAGACGATGTGGCGAACAAGTTATAACAAATACTCCTTTTCGAAAACTAGCACCACTTATTTATAGTTTGAACTTAAAATGTGAAAATAACTCTGCAATCATCCAGACAAAAGATGTTTCTGCTACCTACCTTGAAATAAGGCCTTTGGCTAGTTCCCAAAATGGAATCTTATGTGATTTAGTTCCACCCATTGTCACCATGAAGATGTCCGCTGCGATTGTCCCGCCAACACAAAGTAGGAGAAACAGCCCCGCACTACTTATCGGCGTCATTCTAAAACGACAGAAAAAATAAACACTAATTGAGTAAAACTTAAATAAATTGTCAAAAATTATAAAAGACATTTACATTTAATCGTGTTACAATTCGCGAGCCTTATATTTGTTATCTGCATTCGAAATACCTTCCCAACTACCGCCAATGATAAACGCTTACCTTTGAATGGTTCAAAACTGTTGGCCCAGAATATTTTTTGACAAAATGGTTTAAAAAAAAGAAATAAATTTTGAGGTTTAATACCTCAGGGCAATAAAAGTCATTTTTAATTGTTACCAAAAAGTTAACTCCGCAATTACAAACGCACGATCGGTCAGATAGTTGAAACATTCAGGCACAGCAAAAATTAGGCAAGTTTTTTTTTTTTATTTCATAATCGAGTCGAACATTATGGCGACAGATTGATCAGAATTTATGCGAATATCAGATACAGATACAAAAAGCTCAAAGTTAATTTGGTCATTGTTAAATGAGTTGTGAGATTTTTTTGCCCCCCTGTTTTTTTTTTTGTTTTTAACAAAATTGTACAGCAATTAGTCGCCATCAATTTTTGGGCACAGTAAGTCAAGCGCGTAATATCGGGCCAAAGTACGATCGATTGGATCTCTGAAATTACAAACTGGTTGTATGTTTTTTTTTCTGTTGCCAATAGACTTTGCGTTAAAAAAAATCCTTAAGTAGAATCTAAGGATAGACCAAATTACAATGTGATCGCGAGTAAGTGGTCAGCGATCAGGATTTCTTTAGAGCTTTGTCCAAAGAAGTTTCTTTATATGGTCTTGCGAAAGGGGGTCTTTGATAAAATAATTTATGCATGTTGCAATTGGTAATTGCTGCATTGACATAGTGTTTAGTAGTAATGGTAAGACGAAATAGAAACTTGAAAATGGCCTTAGAAACTTGTTGGTACATATGTGAAGATCAATGGTTAGATAGTGCAGTGGTTTTAATAAGAATTGATTTTTATTACGTTGAGTAATTTTTTGATATTGCACCATTCACTTAGCTACTGGCATTGGTATTTAGTGGGTTTGTCAGACAGTGGCATTTGCGGAAAGTAATAAGAAACTTGAATGCAGTTATTATAGCTTTAACCACATATTTGAAGAAAAAAAAATTTAAAGTTAAGGTCCAATTCAGTAGGTCTAAGTAATATTTCGTTAAGGGGTTTTTCCTAATAGACTAAAATATTGTCGCCAGATAAGTCACTTTTAGTCACTATATTTGTTAGAGCTACCGGTAACGCTCTAATATATACTCAACGAATCAATGATAATAATAATTATGTTTATTAGTTCGCTGAACTTTAAGTTAATATTGATAACATTTTAACGAATAAAGAGATTATATTGATGACAATTTAAAGAATAAAGAAGATACAGTAATTTCAACAAAATAAACAATTTTTAACAATTTAATTTAACAAATTCTATAAGTATTTTCTCGAAAACTAATATTCCTTGTTAGCCTGTTGGTAATCGGTTGAAGTTGATTAAGCCCTTGTACATAAGTGAGTTTTGCGTACTAGTCAAATAACACCCGGTTCGTCTTTGGTTATTATAGTTCCTCAAATTAAACTGTTGGGCATAAACAACCCGAACAATGTTTGACTGTAGATATTCAGGCAGCATTCCCTTCGTAATTTTATATTGGAATATCATTGCGTTGAAGGTCAATCTCTGTTCAATACTCATCCAGTTTAGAACACCCAGAATGTTTTGTATCGCTGTAGACCTATTGCACCGCAATATTAAAATTAAACTCTGGATTGTATTATCTTTTTCTCTTCAAATTTCCTATTTTCTTGCATTCAATTATTCCGCCATCAATTCGAACTTCAATTTGCCAGCCGGAATTTCGTACACTTAGACTTTTTTTTGATTCATTTTTAACAGGTTTATCTTAGGACAACTATTAACACTTTCGATATCCGCGTTTGATATTCGACACATTTCTTTAATGTTCTTTCCACAAATATAAAGGGTCTTCCAATAGGGACTTCTGAATTTTGACGCTTGATAGCGGCCATATTTTTGGAGCTACATTTGTCAAATTGGCTGTCATTTATTCGGTCTGTTTTGCCAAGTCACTATGGACGGATATAGCGTTGAACATCACATTCAAATACTTCAATTGTTACATCAAATTGTGTGTTCTGTTCGAACAATGCTCCGCCCATTTGATGGTTACCATAATCGTCCTTCCGAGAGGACTATTCGCAGTGTGATGGATAAATTTGAGTACACCGGTTCAATGAAAGGTCAACCAACAAACGTACATTGACGAAACGAATGATCTGTCGAAAAAATCGCCGCTGTCCGTGAGAGGGTGCACGAGAACTCGAGACAGTCGATTTCGCATTGCTCACTAGAACTCGGCCTTTCGCAGACCACAACTTGGCCAATAATGGGTCGTGATTTGGACCTGCACCCGTATGCAATACAACTGCCCAGGAGCTGAAACTTAACGACGACCATAGACAACGACGTGTGTTCGCAGAATGAATGAGTCGTCAACAAGAAAATTGTAGAATTTGGAACGATAACATGAGATCCAAGAGCTTCCAGTGCACTCCGAAAAAGTCAATATTTGGTATGGATTTTGGGCTGGCGGTCTCATCGGTCCGTATATATTTTTGAGAACGACGTTGGCCAGGCCATCACCGTCAACAGCAAGCGCTATAGGTCGATGATTACCCACTTCTTTTAGCCTGAATTAGATCATATTGACACCAACGATATGTGGTTTCAACAGGTTGGCGCAACGCGCCACACTGAAAATTATGCACGTGGAGGTAATGTGAACTGATCACCAAGATCGTGCGATTTGGCCCCGTCAGACTTTTTCTTGTAGGGTTTTCTGAAGTCGCAGGTCTATGCGAATAACCCATAAACCAGGACGGCCCGCAAGTTCAACATACCCCTTGCCATTGGTCAAATTCAGCCTGATTTATGTGCCATACTGGAAAATTGGACGTTTCGGATGCCGTATACAGTTCTTTATGCCATGAATCAGGAAAAGAATTACACCCAACACTGATCGTTGGGCTAAAACATCATTAATTTTTGTCCTTCTGAAACCGCTGAAGTTCTACACCTTTTATGACAAGTATTTTAAAAATATGTACTAATATGTCTGTCAATATTTTGAAACGCATGTTTCAAATCTTAAAAATACCGCTATAACCGAGTTACTATTATTCACATCTTTCTTCTAGCCGAAGATTACACAATTTAATGCTGACTCACATGAGTGCCGTCCTCTGAACCCCGATTGTTCAACAGCTAGCAACTTCTTGCTGTCCAAGCAATCTTGTAACTTAACGTTCGATAATTTACTCGAAAAATGGTCAAATACTTATGGGACGAAACTATTCGCAGCCAATCGCGTTTTTACATTTTCAACCGGTATAACATATTTCAGATCGTTCTGGCATCACAGTATTTCAATTTAAACGTTTACGGGACAAATATACATATTTGGTGGGTTGTATTGCACATTTAGGAATTAATGAATCAAACTGGCCAGTTACTCTTAAAAGAGCTAAGAACCTTGGTTAATATTAGGGCTCAAATTGAGCTATATATATATATATAGCTATACAATGAACCATAACAATCTTTAAAACCGAGAAAGTCAGTTATCGAGTTCTGGCACTTTCACTACGATGACTTATTCAATGACGAACAAAAACATTTTTGCATCTTAATTTCGTTCAAAGCTACAGTTTATTCAATTAAGTTGTTTCTTGCTGAGAACCTTGCTTAAGTGAATAAAGAAAAGTAAAAGTTTCACCCTATTCCTATTCGACTTTAATAAATAACAAAACATAAGTAACAGCACAAGCGATGTCAACCTAATTATTTTAAAGCAGTCAGTTTTAATCATCATTTTATTGAGTTTCCCATCTCATCCGGAAGTGTCGCGAAAAATATGAGACTTACTATTTTAACTCAATTTCATTATAAATTCATACTTCTCACCAAAACTACGAATGCTAATTTAAAGGGACTGTTATTTTAATTAAATTACAACTTTTCGGATATTGATCGTAAAACCTGCTTTCCAAAAAAACAGTTTGTTCATAATTCAAATTTTGCAAATTAAATTTTCGAGGAAGTCTGTAATCGATCATTAAAGGGGAAATCTTTATGACATCTGATTACAATTTCATTTGGTCCATCAAAGCCACTCTAATTTTGTTTGGTTCACATGATAATCAAACTATTGGAATAAAATAGTTATCGAGCTATTACTTAACAACATGCCAATCAAGTCTTCAAAACTCATTCCTTAAACTAAGGAATAAGACAGAAGGGTGCGTGATCTACATTCAGCCTAAGAAATTTGTAATATTGATCCTTTTACGATTTAAGCTTTGAGCTTAAATCACAACGATCCTTTCCTTCTTAATAGGACGATCAGACCAATTTTCTTGACGACAGTTTCATCTTCGAATTGAGCGTTCGGTTTTTTTTCATTTCATTTCAGTGCATTTTTAATATTTATTATTGAATTCATTTTCCTTGCTGTAAAAAATAACTGACCCTCTGCCAGCGTTTTATGCTAAGCCTAACACTTTAAAAATATGTCTTTCGACTTGAAACTAGTTTTAAATTTAAATTTCACTAATTAATAAGAAAACTAAGAAAAAATATTTATTATAAGAGAAAACTTGGTAAATGACGTTTTGATTATTTTCTTTTTAAAACTAGAACTAAATACTGAATTACGTTCTAACCAAACAAACCTTAAATCTTAACGGAACTTAAAATAAGATTTAAACTACTTACACTACCTTAAAAACATACGTAAGCCGGCCAAGGCTGAAGGGACATGCTATTTTCCTTGCCTTAGGGGAACACAGGATTAAAATATACGAGGGCTGATTGATAAGTTTCCGACACGACAAAGAAAAACTTGAAATAAATTAATTTCTCAACGTAGTTGCTTCTACCTCGATGCATTTAGTCCACTGCTTCTCCAATGCCGTTACGTTCAAAATACTTGATTTCATCTCTGGCCACCTAACCATTTCTTCAAGCTTGGGAATAAGAGGAAGTCGCACGGGGCCAGCTCTGCGGAATAGGGGGGATGCGGTTGCAATTCGAACCGCAGTTCCCTTTTAAAACGTAAAACTTTATCACCGCATGATTGTCTTTTTTTTCTATTGTTAAGAAATTCCATCTGTTAGACTAAATTCAAATTTGACGTTCCATTTTGGAAAAGCTGCCGGAATATAATGTAATATTATTTTATTAAGTTCGGAAACTTATCAATCAGCTCTCGTACGTACGGAAGAGTTCTACGCTCAGCTACCAATAGTGTTGATGTTGCCTTTCGATATCCGCGATCTGATACTGCTCTACTAAACCGAAGGGTCTCTGGTGGTGAGCTACTTGCGACGTCTGGGTTGTAGTTGACTCGTCCGACCACATATCTTCGACCAACGTGGAAAAGGTCAAAGGGAAAAGTCAAGTGAAACGTCGCTTTGGCTCTGACCAGAGCAGCATCTATATGTTTGCTAAAATACAAATACTGATCTAGCCAGATCACAAGGTATCTGACAACACTTCGATTCGCCAGTGGCTGCCATGTTGCTAACGTTAGAGAACATTTGCAACTTCTTTCTAGTATTTCTAGAGCCCTCAGATCTTCGAACTTGACCTGTATGCGATCAAGTCATCTGGGTACTCTTTGGATTGGCGGAGAGAGTCAACAAGATCGCCCTTGAAGATCGTATCTTGACGCCATTTGCGAAAAATATAAGATGTTGACACAAATGGTGAAGATAGGCCCTCAAAGGAGCTGTTATACCACAAATTTTTTTTTTTGTAGACCCTTTGGTTGTCGCGACTATAGTCACGTCATAGTATAGCTCATAGAGTTAACACTTGTACCTTCTTTTCCATTCGCCTTCTTCGCAGACAGGATCATATATCTAAGGCAGAATTTTTCATTCGAAGGTACCATAAATCTGTTGAGCTTGACGTCCAATGGGCATGATATTTTTGTAGACAATCGAATGAGTATCGATTGAGGATGAATTTTTGTTGAATTTGGAGTTGATATTTGTCGTTCAGTGCTTGTACTTCAATGTTTTATCTATCAATGACTATGTTTTGTCCCAGTTTGTATTCGCCGGATTTATTTCTTATCGATGGCGTGTAGTTTGATTAATCCTCTTAAGTTTGAAGACCAGCTCTTCTGGCCTAAAAGCCCTTATCCACTCTTTCAAAAAAAAAAAAAAAAAGTGCATTAAGAGAACGCATCTCCTTATTATCTTAAACGATTTTCAAGTAGTTCCTCGCGTGTAGGACTGCCTTACATAAAACTTTATTCAGGGACATCTTACTTTTCAGATAAAGTTCAAGGATTGGAGATTGAATTAGATCACTGATAATGACTCTGTCTGCAGCGCAAGATAATCTACTATATTTCACTCATTCCTAAATATAATTTAATTTTTCTTTCTTCTTTTTTTATTCATTAACATCCTGCGCAACAGTCCGGGACGGACATGGGCCTCAACCAACAAATATCTCCAGCCACTTCGATCCAAAGCTAGCTGCCTCTATTGACTACATTAAGTTTTGATCTACTAAAAGCCTCGGTAAACAATTTAAGAAAGTAAGTCATCATCAGTAAGTGGCAGTAAACAATGGATTATTTCTGAATACAAGAAATAAAAGCGGACACAAAATGGAGCCCTGTGGTACACTAGCATTAATATAGTTTCTAGTACCTTTGCAGCTCACTTTTTGTCCGTTTCGATAACTTTAAAAAGAAGAAATTCAAGCGCAACGGAAAAAGTTGACGGGGGAAGAAAAAGAAGTTTAACGTAATGGTTTTACCAGCAAGGAAGAGCAACTCTTCAGAGGAATGGGAAATATGTGTACCACTCAAAAAATGGTACACATCAAGACAACAAGCCGACAGACGGAATATGAATGAGATACTCGTAAGTTTTACAAGAGTAAACCATGAGTATGATGCGATCAGATTGGCCATATCCAAAGAGCTAACCAAGCTGACGTCATTGAGAATGCCTTTCCCGTTGAAGAATCTCACTTTGAAATCTATACCATCCAAAAACTTTTAGCTATGTACGTCATGCATCAAACTCTTATTATTGTAGAAGAGCCTTACAAGCTACATATACAATTATTATACCAACTTTTCGAGTCACAGTTTAAAAACGACTTAATGGTGGTCGTGAGAGATTATGTCCCATTAGGTTGACATTAGAATAAATAGGTGTTAAACATGCGTGACATTAAAAAGAGTAATTTGAAAATGACTCTGCAAAAACTAAAGCACATTGCCCCGACTTAAAAGTAATCTGAAAAGAAAAAAACTTTGCTAACCCATGAACTTCATCACTCGACCCTTTTAAGAAGAACTTCGTTTCAAAATTCTTTCGAAATCAAAGACTTTAAGTAGCAGTCCATTAATTTGACGTTTATGAGCTTTTAAATGTAGATCTATTTAATTACCGAGATCTTTAATGTAAGTTTCATATTTTCCAAATGACTTAATAAAAATTTCTACGTAAACATATCAAATTTGAATTGAGCTAATGTTTTGTAAGACGGCGGCAAAAAACGAGTCCATGGACGTGGCTCGAAGTAATTTCAAATAATATGCACATTAGTTTGTCTAAACTCTGACAGTATTTATGTTTAAAGGGATAAATGAATTTTTTGTTTTCTCTAGAAATGGTTGTTCAAAAAAAAATGAAGCTTAAGTAATAAATTGAATTGAACAATTACTTCAAGCAAAATTTGCACGTTTCTCGAAAGAGTTTTTACTGCTTTTATTGAAATCTGACAATAAATATTTGTGAATGAATGTTACATAATATCGGTGTTATTCATCGGATTGTAAAAGTAACTTTCAATCAAAGATTTGACTATGCTCAAATTTTATGTTTTACGATATTTTATGCGCATGCGCCATGGGTTAAAGTTTTGCAAACGAGATTGTGGTTCAAGTGGTTACAGAGTGATCGCTCATAAGCCCACAACAAATTTGAATGTAATTGTATGGGTCCTCGTTTGTATAGAAACCTTAGGCAGGCCTCACACGAGTCCATTTCTGCCGCACTCGACACACAACAAATTAGTTCAGATTTTCGCACTTGCAACTTTTCACCAAAAAATTTCATTATAGCCCACATAACTCTGCGTTAATTTTTATTGCAACAAAATCATGAAAAACAATTATTTTGCTTGTTATTTGTCCTCATTACACCATTAATTCTTGGAAGTCATTCCAAATTGAGTATTCTTAAATCACTACTTTTATAAAATCAAGGAAACTTTGTTTTAGTACCACGTATATTGGAGGTGTTTTCAATGATAAAGAATCCTACACTCTTATGAGCGCGCTGCAGTTCATTGATCCTTAGAGAAACTTTACATCCATCACTAGCCTGTGCTCGCTTCTTTCCAAGACTCCGCGACTGTTTGATCCTTTAACCTGGGGTTTTTTCATGTCTCTTTTCGTAAGCTTAGTGGCTCATATACGAAGACATTCTTATCTGGATCATGACGTATAAAATACCAGTTTTTTGACAGGTGCTGGTTGAATCATTCATCATAAGTAGAGTTTACAGCATTATTCTCAATTTTGTACCCCAAAGAATGCTCAAAAGTCGTCCAAGACGTGTCTAGTTTTCGAAAATCTTCTACTTCTTTAACCGATGAAAACCTAGAAATCGTGTACGAGAATGCTGAATCGCAATTGAGAGACAAATTTCATATCTCTGAACCTTAAACTCCACATTTAAGCGGGGTTGAAGGGTCCTTTAATTGAACCCTTGGATTTTCTGCCTCACTCTTTGCATTATAAGGACAGTCATAAGCCTGCGAGAGTAAGCAAATTGTTGAAAAAAAAAACGAGTCTGTTCTTTCGATTTCGGGATTAATATGCGTCTCCAGCGGTTAGTTCCTAAAGATCTGCATTTTCATAAGACATAGAAGCCCATTCTGATTTCACTTTTAAGGACCGCATATGAACGGGTGACGAGATTCCCTTCTCCGAATTTCATATGTCAACAAGGAAGCAGTCATAAGAACGGAGGAGGACAAAACACGAGTCTAAACCGAAAAAATCACGAACGATTTTTGGAAGAAGAAAAGAGCGGGAAATGTGCATAGACAAAAAAAAGTCAACCATCTCATGTGAACCATGCATCTTCTTAAACTGACAACCCGAAGAACACGGTTTAACCAGTCAAAACCTTAGCGCAAAACTCGTGAAACCTGCTAAATGTACTAAAGGAATACGGTGAAGTCAAAATAAACTTCTATCTGACAGCACACGTTGACAGAATAAACAACCGATGTGTCACTCACTTACAGAATGTCAATACGTCAACGTCATCCTTCAGCAAAATTGGTAAACTCACGCATATATTTGCTTCAATGTAAGGATGTCAAGGTCGAAATGTATGCATCATGTGCCATGCCACAATCCTTCAAGCCTTAACTTTAAAAAAAAATGCACGCCACGGTTTTAACAGTTTTACAAATTATGAAAACCGAAAATTTAGTCCAAGTATTACCAATACCCTTTTTGCGGCAAAATAAAAAAAAGGTGCCGCAACAGCTCGTGTCGGGAATCCACGTTGGCTACCTACTGTCCCAAAGTGTACTCTCTACGACACATCGAAATCGAAATACATACTCTCGGTGTCAGTGGCGTTTTTACAAACATTTGTACATGTATATGCCAAAAAAAGGAGGGGAAAAAAAAGTTGCAACAAAACTGTAAAGCGACCCCAATACGTGCTACGCATGCGTTGCGTTGACTTTCGTATATAATTGTAAGTTTAAAGTTTGTAAGTGCCTAGGCCACTCCACTGCCAGCGTGACATCAATAGCCAACGTTCGTTGCAGGCTCACACTTAATTTTGTAATTTTTCAATGTTGCTGTTGTTTGATTCAAATTCATTTTCATAATCTACCTCATAAACGGCAATCACATGAAAAAAAAAATCATAGCTATCCGGGTATCTGATGGTACATAATTGTTCTACAGAGCGGCTCTAATGATCAGTTACAAAAAACAACATTGCACCTCATCCGAAGATCGGAACTTTATTCCCTAATTACAGTCTGTTACCATGTTGTTTTTTCATTTTCGTTTAGATTGTTGCATAATGGTGCTCCAGTGAATAAATTTAACCACGAGTCGCGTTGCGTACGCGGACGCGGGCATCATAATGGAAAACTGTTTAATAATATTTGCCGTGGCGTCTGTCGCGCGTCTGTCGATGTGATCGTGGATCGATCGTATCTTCTCTGTGTACTGTATCTTTTCTTTGAATTTTCTATTTTATAGTATTTAACATTCAACAGGTACCGTACGCGTGTGTCTGCATTCAATTTATCAAATATTAACGAACAACAAAGAGACTCCTCTTCCGGATATCACTGCTGTCGATCCCCTCGATCGATCCGAATTTCATTGGCGCGTATTCGGTGCGGAATAAAAGTATCTTTTTGGCTTCGCCGAACCGTTCCGAGCCCGTAGGTGGCAATCGAATAATCATACGACGGCGGCTTACTCCAAAGAAGCAAATAGATACTGCTTATACAACCAATTCCATAAGTCGTCACCATTCGTCAAGAAGAAATGCCATGTGAAGCCTCGTGAAAGTGGCATAGTTGCTCCATTACATACTGCTCGAGGGGGTCTGCAGTCAATGGTTTGTGGTCGCGCTGTCATTTGTCATCGTTTATTTTGTGGAATCCGAAGAAGAGGGTCTTAATTTTTGTTTAACCAAAATATGCTCATATTTTGAGTTTCCTTCTTTGAGAGGCGTTGAAATTAATTGTCCATTGTGCAGACACTACGCAGCGGTGAGTTGTCTAGACTGTGCTCGTCGGTCAGTGTAAAGAGGAGACGCAGAAGCCTTGTCGGCTCTCATTTCGTTCATGATCTATGTGTGTTGCTGGATGATTACCTTGAACTTGACAATGGGCCAAGAGACTCACCTCAAGACTGAAGAAAATATCTACCGATTGTAAATACAGCTTAAATAAGTAGATACGTATAATTAAGTTGAACAGGAATATAATGAACGAAGATTTGTTGATAGTTTGTTTAACTTTTTTTCTTTTTCTTTTTTTTTGCGGCATTTTTTTTTTTCTCTCAATAACAATTGGTTAGGATGGGAGCACACAACCAAGTGTTTAATTGTTGGTGCTGGAGGTTATTTTGTTGGATTGTAAATAACTTTTTTTTTGATTGATTGAACCATTTGAGTTTTTTTTTGTGCCAACTCAAGGCCACTTCTTGCGGTGCGGATGTATGAAAATAGTACAGCAAGTTTCGCTGGAGCTAAGAGGAAACGTGTATTTGCCTTGTGTTTTGTTTTAGCATTTTGTTAATTATGGACGAATGATAATCATTATTCCAACACTTACATCGCTTGTTTGAGAAGTTGTACCGAAAGTGCTTAGAAAAAGGAGAAAAGAAGATAGGCAGATGATGTCCACGAATTAATCAGGCTGATCAATTGATCAACTGATCAACATCAACAAACGTATGAATGATCTGGTCCAGATGGTATTTCCCTACAGTTCCGAAAGAGGTATTCTTCTTCGCTGGGAAAACCACATCGTTAGCTTTTTCATGTGTCTTGCTCTTCAGGTCTATTTCCGAGTAGATGGAAAACTGTGGAAAATTGCGAATCTTCTCTCTCCAATTACAGACCCATACAACTTACGTCCCTTCTTTGTAAGGTTATGCAAACGCTGACTAATCATCAGCTTATGAAACATCTTGAATCGCGAAAACTTTATTATGACCGGCAGTATAGTTTTCGTATTAACAGGTCCACAGGTAATTTGATGACTTGTCTCACCGAAAAGTGTAACCAATCTTTACATAATTTCGACGAATCAAAGATAGTTGCACTTAATATATCAAAGGCATTTGACAGATCCGGCTGGTTTGTCGAAAATGCGTACAGATGGGATCGGTGTGTCTTTTTTCCATTGATTAGAAACTTACTTTCCAGTCGTACAATACAAGTTGTGTTGGATGGTTTCACGTCTGAAATTCACCGCTTAAATGCTGGTGTTCCCTAAGGCTTAGTTTTGTCTCCGACTCTCATTTTAATTTTCATTAACGAACTCTTGTCAATCACATCTAATATAATATATTCCTTCGCAGATGGCAGCACCCTCAATTTGCGTTAAATGACTCACGCTCCTACACTTCGGACTTAGATATTGAACGGCAACGTTCATTAAATTCTGATATTGACAGCATAATTAGAATTTAATGCTTCCAAGCCACAATGCAATCTTTTGTCATTGGAGCGAAACCTTAATACCCAGCCATTGTCAATGAATGGCGCTTGCGTTGTTGAAACCGAAAAAATTTCAATGCTAAATCTAACAGACGTTGGAAGGACCACATAATCGAAATAGTGAAGAATGTAGCAAACCGGTTTCCTAACCCGGTGCAAGAAATACTTTACCCCTTTCCATTGTAGACAGAATTTATAAGGATCTTATTCGGCTTAAATGGAGAACAAGGCTCACATCTGGGCAGGTGCATCCAAGACCACCTTGCAACTACAACTTATCGAAATCAATACACTCGCTAGAACATCGTAGAAAGGTTTTTTGCTTTGCCAATTCACAATTCACTCGCAACGCCCGCATATCATCGAATGCTCAACGGCTTACCCTTAAGCCCTACTTTCGGGTGTACTGTAAAATTTAGAGGCACTTTTCTAGACCGAACACTGCGCATATGGAATGCGCTACCTCTATTTTTCCTTTGGACTGCAACTTACAGCAAATTAAAACCACGAGCATTTTTGTTTGGGCTGTGTAAACAAAATCACGCTAAGGGTACTTTCAATCCCTTGAGCACTTGAGCATTATTTAAAAAAAAACGTTTGGTTTATATCTGTTGGTTTTTTCTTATCAAATGATGTTTTGGCACAACGTTGAGATCTAAAGTGGATGTTATGTTGCCGAAACATTGCGAATTCGAAAAGAAATTTTGATCGAAGTAACGCTCAACTGTCAAAAATGTGCGCCTAAGTTCAAGATCGCAGCAACTGAACATTAGTCAGACTTGTCTGAGGAGACTTTTACCCAAAGGTCTCGGATAATTGGGTTATAATGTGCAATTGTCTAAAGAATTGAAACAAGATTTCCATCCGCTTCGTTATCGATTCTTTTTTAGAGCTTGAGGTCAACTCAAAACTGACGACAAATTTGCTAAAATGAATCATATTTTCAAAGGAGCTAATGCATCCTTGATGTGTGACTGCTAAGTGTGCTATTTAGAGTGATGACAATGAAAGAAACGTGAGAATTCTATCGATACATGATAACGAATTTTTATGGAAAGAATTAGAGGTTCTGAACTTGGCCGCGACAAAGATCAGAGGACCCGTTTTGCTGAAATTAATTCAGTTCTGGACGCAATCTTGCTGATCGATTTCGCTTAATTTCGCTTGAGCCACTTGTTTTTTGGAATGTTTGAAAACCTCAAACTATTCGATAAAGAGAGAGAACAATGTAAGCTTGAAAACAATTTCTATTAAACACCATTAACAATACAATACGGGTTTTCTGGAAAATGAAAGTTAAAGACTCAGCTACTCTTAATCAGTGGAACAGGGAAGAGGCAGAAGATTTAAGTCTCGGAGACAACGGAAAAATCCAAAAGAGCCTGGAGGGAAGTCACCCAATCATACCACTTTGATTAAAAAGTTCCCAGAATTTATTCAGAAAATTAAAAATGCAAGTTTATTCATCTAAATTTATATTGCCCCCTTCAAAGTAATCCCCATCGAGTGCAAAATACTTATGCCAGCGCATGATCAAATCCTCGCAGCATTTTTTATATTCGGTTTTCGGTATGTCCATCAGTGCCTCCAGCGATTTTTCCATTACTTCCTCTCGGCTGCTGAAACGCGTTCCCCGTAATGTTTGTTTAACTCGATTGAACAGAAAGAAAACACAGGGAGCCAAATCTGGTGAATTCGGTGGCTGTTGGATGGTATTTGTTGCATTTCTCGTCAAAAAATTACGAATAATGATGGCACTGTGCGACGGTGCGTTATAATGGTGCAAAATCCACGAGTTTTCTGCCCACAATTATGGTCTCTTTCCGCGAATCGCTTCACGCAAACGTCTCATAAGGCCCAAATAATACTCTTTGTTTACTGTCAGACCTTCTGGAAAAAAATGTTGATGCCCTACACTTTTGTAATCCATGAAACCCGTGAGCATTGCCTTCTTTTTTACTTATAACGACGTTTTTTGTTTTGGTCTCGGCTCATTTGGTGAACGCCATTCAATTGCCTGATATCTGGATTGCGTGTCGTACTCATAAACCCACGTCTCGTCTCCAGTAATGATCCTTTTGACGAATGTGGGATCGCATTCAGCCTCGCAAATCATGTTTTTTGCGACGTCCATTTCTAAAATTGTTACGCCAACACACCCAGAGGTAGATGTTTTCTTGCCTATGTAACTTTTGCAAATGTCAAGCTATGACGCTAAGATTAAGAGGGAATATCAACAACAGATGTATTTACCAACTTAATAAAAGAACAGAACTCAAATCAGAACGTTGGGAGCGCCACACGGTAGTTACTCCGTGAACTTTTTGATCAAGGTGATATGCCACCCCTCAAAAGATGATACGGGAAGGAGCGTAAAGATGCTCAGTTTTTCTAAACAAAGCAGGAGGACGAAATACAAAGTCAGGGGAATAGACAATTAAACAGAAACGGGATGGCTTTGTGTAAAAATGATATACGTATTTTGATCGGTCGAGTAATTCTTAATATATTTTTATTTAAAATACAATAAAAGAGAAAGAAGAATCCCTGCCGCCATCTCTAAACGAACTTAATAATATTGCCAAACTCTTCAATATTTCTGTTTCCTGTTTCTGAGTAGATACATATTATTGAACTACAAGACCTTATCGGTAGGGTCAGCCCCGAAGAATGCTTGAAGTTGATAAAAATGTAGAATCTTTGGCTTCAAGTGGTGCAGATTTTCGAGTATCTGCTTAACATTTATTCAGATAAATGGACTCGGCATCTGCCTACATTTTAAAAAACTTTTTAATAAGGTACGGTAGAAAAGAATAGAAGCTGACAGTTCCTTGCATGGAGTCAAGATTAAGTATCCGTTAGAAACATGAGAAGATCCAATAAACTTGACTACAAACTTGACTTCTGGAAAAGGATCAGAAGTCTTAATCCTAGTCTTACCCCAGCATATTTCTTTCTTTTGTACTCTTTAATTTGACAGGAGCAAACTTACAATGACACCAATAAAATTCTGTTTCTTAACATTACATATCTGATTTACTAAAAAACATCAGGGATGTCACTATGCAGCCAAAATATACAACTCGTGTCAAGAAGCCAAAAAAAATCATATCAAAACACAAGTGGCAATAAAATTTGTTTTAATTGGGACAAAAATACATTGAATTATTTTGATATAAATCAAACAGGAAAAACTGACAAAACGTACGTGCCCAATTTAATAAGTGCTTTGTTTGATTTTTATAGGAAACCAGGAAGACATGCGAAACGCTAAACTCCGTAAGCCACTAATATAATTGCGGTTACTTGTGGCGGTAAAACTTCCTAGTCCTGGGTTATGTAGCGCCACATAACTTACGTTTGATTACGCAGTTACAAATGAATGTAAACAGACAAGGCTTCATTCCATAACGGTCGATGCAGGGTTGTTAAATTTTTCGTGTGACCCTGCGAGAAGTTGTTGACATGTAATAGCTTCTTATGTAGATGGATTTTTTTGTTTGAAAAATTGCAATAAAAGTTGCGAGTTCGTTGACTTAGCGCGACAGCACGCTGGAGTAATTTCAAACCAAAAACGATTCGTTTAATGATCACTTTGAGTAATTGGAGTGGTGTATTTTGGATCCATTATTGTTAATAAGAAGTAGCAGCATTTTTTAATTAAGTGACAAAGTTCATTTGGACTGCTTAGAAATATATCTGTGTATTAACCAAATTTAAAAATTTATAAATGTAGCTTAAATAAAAGAAACTATGGTGTAATCTTTTTACGAAGAAATTGGATATTTTCTCGTATTTCAGCGTACTTCATTTATATTTCCATTATTATTTTGCCTTAAGACATAATATTAAGCCACTCTGTTTTTTTTTTTTTTTTTTAAGTGACCTCTTAATAAATATTCGATCAGCCGATTTTTCCACAATTAACGGAGAAGCCCAACTGAATTTGGAAATCATTGTAAATGTAGGACGACCTTACCTAATCATCAAGCTTGCGATCCTGAATGGATCATTACTTGAATGAGAACGGCTTTACATCCTTTATTGTCCTTACGTTTGCAATTGCTTATTCTTAAACGGAGGTTGTGTCTAACTTGCCTTCGCAAACTTGGTGGCTGGAATTCGAAAGTGCATTTTCCTTGACCATTATTGTCTATTTACTCGATGTGGCCAAAGTGTGTAGTAGGTAAGTTTACTTTATCCACCTATAGACAAAAGTTGGCATCCTCTATCTACAGTATTAAAAAAGGAAGTCCTATAAGTCACAGATTGGGTTGATCAATGCTTTCCTTGCAAGTCAGATACCCCCTCAAAGTTGCATCTTAACACTTTGTAGATTCTCACAATGAACGTACAACTCCTTTGGCCATGGATAAATCTACAAATCCGCCACAAGCATACGGTGGCTATTGAGGATGAAGATGAGACCATCCAATATTTACTTTGTAAATTTTTGCCCTATAGGAACGACGCCTTCGCCAAGGTTTTCTAATGGCTTATCAGAGAGAAAAGAAAAGTAAATATACTGGATATTCTAAAACTCGAGAAGGGAGTCAACCATTTCAAGAACTTTCTTATTTACTTCCTTCAATTTACCAAGCCATGGATACCTAAAGGACCTGAGCCTGAGCTATACAGTGGTGAAAATATTTGTACAATTTTCAAAGAGGACAGCCTTATTTCACGGCAAGTAAGAGAACTTATTTTTTCACCAGCAAGGGTATTAACTCTGCTATGTCGTTCCAACTATGTAAGTGCACAAATTACATTTAGGACCGTGAGGAACCGACTTTTGGAAGCAAACTTGCTGGGTTCACTTCTCGCAAAAAACGAAATGCTTAAAAAAAAAATTAAAATTTCCCTTGGAGTTTGCTCAAGACCATGCACAAAAACCTATCTCATTTTGGAAAGGAATCTTCTGGAGTCATGAGTCAAAGTTCAATATGTTCGGATATGTAAGGCTGCCAGTGAACAAATAATTCGATCCCAAGTACACCATCAAAACGATAAAACATAGTGGTGGAAATTTCATAGTTTGAGGAGCGTTTTCCTGGTATAATGTTGGTCCCATTGTGAGAATAAATGGGCGCATTGATCAGCATGTATACATGGACATATTGGAACATGAAATGGAGCAACCTGCTGATGACCAATGACAGTAATCTTACATTTTTCAGCAGGATAATGATTTTGTAAAGTGTTGGTTTGAGGAACAGCAAATTGATGTTCTGAAGTGACCAGCGCAAACCGACCTCGATCCTATTGAGAACCTGTGGACTGATGTCAAGAGAGGTTTGGGGCAAAAAAAAGTCGATTTACTCTGCCGAACTCTTCAAAAATATTGAGGAAGTGCGGAAAAACGTCCATCTGAAAAGATTCCATGACTTGGTAGCCAGTCTAAAGAAACGCTGCTCAACTGTTTTACAAAATAAAGGAAAGGATTGATTTTTTTTAAGCTTTTTTACTTGTACGCTTTAAGATATTCAAAGAATATTGTTTCTTATTGTAATTCCACCTTAAAATATACTTTATTCTTTATTTGTTTAAATTTGTTTCTATTTACGATATATTTCTTTGTGTTCATTTTTTTATTGGAAAATCTAAAGTTCGAGTTCCTGTTTTCAGGAAACTGACAGATTTTTGCCAAAAAATAGGTCTACATATTCCATAACAGCTTCTCCTCCATTTGCCTCAAACAGGACCTTACATTTTTCTTTTA
Source organism: Orthonevra nobilis (assembly GCA_963555765.1). Taxonomy (NCBI): domain Eukaryota; kingdom Metazoa; phylum Arthropoda; class Insecta; order Diptera; family Syrphidae; genus Orthonevra; species Orthonevra nobilis. The sequence goes on along the minus strand of OY743226.1, from coordinate 9,735,260 downwards.
AGGAATCCTAAAATATCTGCTTACCCTAAGAACCAGGAAGATGTGTTCGAGTTCGGAGTTTTTATGCTGCTTGTTTGGACAAAGCGAAGTTGTATCAATTTTTTTTGTATCTTACAGCCATGATTTTTTGTCGGTATCATGTATTTTGTATTTCCTCCTTTATTCTTACCGTTAATATCTAACGTTCAATAGACAGACTTGAAATGATATCTCCTTGCATGGTGACATCTGCCAGTCGCGGTTTCTGTTTAAGTATTGGATTGAATGTATTTTTGCGGGAATCCGATTTAACTTTGGGATAATTCGAATGTTCTTGGTACATCACGAGTTAAAGAATAAGTTGCTTTTCATGCACTTTAGGCCTACATAGTACTTTTTTATTTTCTACTAAGTTTTTTGAATTACCAAGAAATCCATTCCATTATTTAAATGAAGTTTGAAAAATTGAATCTAAACAAGGTGTTCGTAATTTAAGATTCCACTTGCCACGTGTCTCGTTATCATCAGCTTAAATCGAGTTAATTTTGTGCGCGTACTTAGTTCAAAGTTTTTTTGAGTTTTTTTTTTTTTTTTGTTTTGACAAGAAGACAATATTAGAGGTCCAGTCCTGAAGCTAATTCATTCGAATTCATGAGCTTTTGCATACCATAAACAAATGCTATGAACAATAAAATACTTTACTTGTCTCCTACAAATGCATACTCCAAGTATTTATGATAATTGACAGCGCCCGACTAGTACGTCTCAAAAATTATTGATACAGAGAGTGGCGGACGTGCAAAATGATGGAGGTTTTTTTTTTTGTTGATTTAAGGCCCGTAGTTTTGAATGTTAGAGAAACTGTTGGACACAATTATTATGCCATATTGGATAGTCGATGAAAATTGCCCATCAAAAGTGCCATCAATGAGTAGATATCACTTTTTGCTTGACGTCAGAGAAACGCCTTCTAGGTACGGCTTGCTGTATGAAGTGTGTCGATTTATGATATGAAGCATGGTGATAGAATTTGTGCTCACCAATTGCGTTTGATGGGTATTGACTACAAAGAATTGTGACTCAGTAATGTGTGATGCCATTTACGACTTAAGATAGGGTAAAGTCGAGTGATTTGGTGCAGCGGGGGAAGTGGCACACTTTTAATTTCTAAACCACCAAATTGTCTATCGATCCATACCTACATGTAAGACAATATTCAATTCAGTTGTCACATAGGACTCAAAGGGTATAAAAGTGTTTGTTCATAAAACATTTTCTTTCAATCTTCTTTGAGATCAGTTTTTTCGGTTAGTTCCTGACGACTTTAAGTCATTCTTATATACAAACGCATGGTAGAAAACACTTGGGTATCAGTCGAAAGGTAAATATCGATAGCATGTCCTATCAGCCTTGGCCGTCTTAGAAATATTTAAGGAATTATATTAACTAAATTGGTAATTTCTACCTTTAAGCATATGCTGCACATTAGTCAGTTGCTTTTTGGTCTTCCTCTGGTGGACCTAGGTGTGCCCAATAAATCAATTGATTCACTTAATGCAGCATGATCCATGGATGTACATTGATCCTTTTCACTTAAGGAAGCGTAAATGGTATTGTTAAGTAGTTTTAATATGAGATAGATTTCGATTTTTTAGGTTTAAGATTAGTTTAAGTTTTGGTTTAAGGTCTAGTTTAAATTGAAAATTATTATTATTATTAGTTTTTTCTTTGCATAACATTTTTCTTAGTTACGATGATAATTTTTTTAAATTTAAATAAAGTATATAAAAATTTGTCAAAAGACATATTTTAAGTTGTTAGGTTTAGCTAAGAGCCCCGCAGATGGCCAGTAAGTTAGTTTATAAAGTTAAGCATTTCTTGGAATATATCATGTTAGGTAATGAATTGAATTAAAAATGCACTAAATTGCAAAAATTCATAGTAAAAAACTTTTTCAGATGAATATATTTAAATGGCTATGAACAAATAAGTTAAGTTTTGTTTATTCGAGTAATTAATCATTTTGTTCGAAATAGCTAATGACTGAGGGTGGCCTTACAGATGCCTTCAAAAGAATAAGATCCAACTTAACATCCATTAACGCCATTTCAAGTCTGTATTAAATACCATCTACACCATTAAAAACTGAACTGAATGGATGAAATAAGGGGCTTTGGGAATCTTGTTTTGGGCGCTGAATTTGAGCTAAAAATGAAAGTCCAGATCAGAAACCTATAGTATACCCATACCCATTGATACGCTCCAAATAGGAAAAAAATGTATCGAATGGCGTAAGGCATTGCTGAAAGGTATGATATTGAGCCCCGATTCTGCAGAGACAATAAATGCTAATAAAGGATGGTTTGAGCTTTTTTTGAACTCACATCTAGATTTTTCCGTCCATAAATTAGAAGAAGTCTTCCAAGTTCGGGCAATTGGAATGAAACCAGGCGAATTTAGTTTAGAAAATAATTTAAATGGAAAAGCAACCGTTAAGATCTAAATGCGTGTCTTCATGGCGAATCTGATGGTACTAAGCGCTTATGGGAATGCTTTTGTGCTGGGGAGGATTAAAGCAATATATACTTTGCCAAACGTAGTCTCCTGACACTTGTAAATCTTATGCGAATACGTGCTATAAAAGTGGTAACAAAAATTTAATGCAGCTGGAATGTGCCAAATCATCCTTCATGGTGTACCATATTAGCCGCCCACATGGCGGGTATGGTTTTTTTATAGTTTTTTATTTCTTTTAATCCAGACTGAATTTAAATGTGTGTTTCTTTTTATCTTTATACCTGTAGACCCGACAGACGTTGTCATATCTGCAAGTTGGCTTGTATGCGGGCTCAGCATGAGTTTTACATTTTACTTTTAATGAACCATTCAACACTCCGTACATTTAAAATGATTTTTTTCGTTGCTCAAATCATAACTTAAAAACCGATTGAGATAATCTAACAAATGATGCTCAAGCTCTTGCCGGGACATAACGTATCTTAAGCATGAGATCTCATGGTGCTGTAGACATATTCGACAAATCTTCGTGTTTTCGTGTTTCTGAAACTTTGCATGTATTTTGATTTGATGTCTATGTTTTTGGCAGATTTTTTTTTGCCATACGTATTATCGAATTCGTGTTTTGGTGTTTCTAAAATGCACTTTGCGTTTTCTTCTTTATATTGCTCTGTGCATATCCGAGATACCATAATTGCTTTTGCCCTCCTGTCGTAGACCATGAGCATGCAGTGGTGGTGCAGCAGCTTCTCGGTGTTTTCTTGCACACTGGACAATATTGTTTGGATTTGCTATTTGTTTTTTCGTTCAAAATCTTTCCATTAATCATTGTTGAATAATATTTAAAGTTAATGAAGATATTCCTATTCTCCTTCATAGTTCATCAATTTGTTTTCATTAATTTGTGAGTGCACCTTGAATAATACTTCGCGTCTCTTTTGCAGACGCAGACATAATTGGCCCTTAGAAGTGGACTGATGATGACTGAGGAGCGAGGGCTTTTCCAATGCTCGGAACGATCACTTCCTAATCACAGAGGAAATGAAGAAGCCATAAACAAATGTTTGGGTCTGTATTAATTTAACCTCCTGCAATACTTAAACTTTGTTTATTTCCACTTTTGCACTTTTGCTTAATAACGTTACTCAAAAAAAGTTTTTTGGTTTTGTTCACCAATTCTTGAATTTTTGGTAATATTGTTGTACTAAAAATATTATATCTCCTATTTGGAATATGTCATATTCAGGTTAAATTCATGAAATTGAGTATTCTCAAGGGCCCCGTCTAGTCGTCTGGTTTGCATTTCCTTGACAGTTTCATCTTTAGGGCATTTCTGGCTGCTGTTTTCCTAATGAAAACTCCAAGAGAAGACAACCCTTTGAAAGCTTACATTTGTGCCTGAGAGCAGGTGCTTACTGCACCAGTGATGTCCAAACAAACTATGCGTTGTACCTTTTCTAGCTTTATGGAAGTGGTTAGTTCTAAAGTTTTGGTCCACTTCTTCTCCTTAAGATCTTAAGATAAAAACTTGTAAGATTTTTAATTGCGCCATGTGAGACTTGTCAGTTGGATTTAAAAAATATCAACAGTCCTCTTGATTTCGAACCACTTTATCACTAAGACCAATCTTCTTTACACCAAGCCAAGAAGCTAAAGGTCTTCAAATGATTTTGTTCATATTTTTATCGTACATGGTAAAATGAGTCTCTTTTCCCTTCATAGTAGCACTGATAACTCTGAATGGACACTGGAATTTCATTCATGAGGCATGTCCAATTTTTTTAAGGAGTTTTCTTCGAAAAAATATTTTTCCAAGCGGAAGGCATTATCGTAATCAAGCATCTAGCTCTCTTTAATGCTGTTCACATTTACGAATTATAAATAAATTAGCAGTTTGGCAACTGTGATGAAATTTTCAATAAAAAATCACCGAACTTCGCCTTAGGGAAATTAAAATTCTGAACAGGTTTGCACGTTAATAAGAAGCTTAATAATTTACCAATTTTGATATGCGTTTATTTTTTCGTTTTTTTAATCATCTCACACCTGTTCGAAAAAGGACGATTGGAAAGCCAACACTGGTTTACCTTAAAGTACACGTACTGTCTAAGAATATTTTTTTTTTTGTTTGACAATCCAAATTTTCAGCCCAACTCTGTACAGATACTTATATTTTATTAGAAACAAATGTATGCGCATACAAATATTAAAAACATACATCTTGGCATGTATGACTTGAATGGCGCCAAAAAAAAAAATTGCTGATTACACGTTAGATCTTTATACAGTCTGTTCACCATGTACGGGTTACAGTGGTGGCGCGCTTGGAGATAGTTTCAAGTACGAATGTGCTTAATGGTTACTTTGATCACCTCATTGATGGTATTGATTTTGTCAAGCTTAGGACAATTTTATTCAAATCAGTAGCAGTTTTGAACGTGAGCACCGCTTTTAACACTTCCTTGACATTTTTATATAACATCCTAGTAAACATGTCGAATCAACAAGAAGGAAACGATTTTTCGTAACAACAGCTTATTCTTATTGTGTTTTCAGTAGCACATAAAAGAGACTCGGGCGGAATCAAATTCGTTGTCAATTGGAAAGAAGAGATTGGGTACTAAGGTATAGAAGTTCAATTATGACAAACATATTCATGAATAACTAAACCAGAAAAGAATTCATTCGCAGCAAAAGGTTCTCAACTAAATCCTTACCATGTTGTGACTCATTTCAAAATACGTATCAACAAGATGGAGTGCCTTCGAATGCAAAGAATCTGCTGCACGAGTTGGTCTAGGTTGACTTGGATTAATTTTCTGCTGTTACCCAAATTGTGGGTGCCTGTGGCTCATTAAGCGTGAGGACCCGACGCCAAATCCGGGTATGAACTTGATTTTTCACGGTCCCACTACTCACAAGTGACTCCGATGAGTAAAACTTACATGAAAAAGCTTCTCGGCCCCTTCGGAGTCGGTAATAAATTGTAAGTCCAAGCCCCGCCATTTGCGAAAAATGTAAGACGCACACAAAAATGGTAAAGCTAGGCACTGGCCCTTAAAAGAGCTGTTTTTTTTTTGGTACACAAATTCCTACCACAGTAAAAATGAACTCAAAATGTAAAATCTACGAAAACAAAAAATGTCCATTTTATTGATAGTTTTTTTTTTCAAAATTGAAACCGTCGTTTCCGGGATTAACCTTCTGACAGACAAAACAAAAAACTTTTTTGAAAGTTTTGCTTTATTTATTTTGACACCACAGGTAGACGCTTAAATTTTATTCACATCTTAAGATACTATTTAATCAACAAAGTCTGCCAAAAAGCTGTGGTATATATTAACAAAGAAAATTTGCATAAGAAAGCACTGCGCCGGTGTGAACTTAGTGCTCTGTCCCATTTCTGTTAGCACAAGCTCCAATTGACCTTGCAGTGAGGCAAACAAATTTAGTATTCAACATAAAAGTCTCAAGTTTTTCTAAATTTTTGTGGCAGTAACCTGATCAATAAACTTACTAGAAGCGGCTGCAGGCATAGCCCTCAATCACCGAAGGTGTGCAACCATAAACAAAATCTCAAATGCGTCACGGGTCAATTGTTTGAACACCAAAGCGTGTCCGAAATGGTTTTAACGATGCGAGAAGTAGGTCCACGTGTTTGAATAACCAAGTTATAAATTGGAACTTCAAGATAATCTTATCATAGCAGCTTCTTTTTTCGAACAGCCAAAAACAGTTTTCGACAAACAAAAGATTTTGATTAATCTGAAAACAATTAATCGAATCCATAAGAATAAGAAAAATTGATTCTTGGTGATGATCAACAGATAAAAACTTCTTTGTTAATAAAAAAAAATATTATAAGCCGTACGAAATGAGGGAAACGAAATGTACAGCAATGAAAGTGAAACTATCCAAACTAAGGTAAGAATAAATTAAGCCAATAAATAATTATATTTAGTAAAACTATCAGCTGGTTGAAAAGGCATACAATTTTTTTGTAATAATCCACAAAAAATTTCACATAAACAAACAAAGCGGTGTCTAAAGCGTTATAAAGATCTAAAAAGTTCAATTATCAAAAAGATGGAGTAATCTATATTTTTTATTTCAAATAATAGTTTTGATCTTTTGTGGATGAATCTACTCGTAGGTCGACTTGTATTGCAAAATGTTTATTAGCATATAGCTGTGTTGTTTGAAGCACGAAGCATATGCCTTCGATGACTAAACGAAAATATACATAAGATATGCGATCGGTGGGAGAAAGCAGCATTTTTTTTCAATAAACCAGCCTGATGAGTATCCTTTAAATAAATACCCCAACCAGCGGCTAAATCTCTTTCGCTTTATATGTTTCTTTTTTATGGTTATTATTATTATGTAAGACACAACAAACTGAGAGCATGATCAGTGAGCAATTTTACTTTTCATTTCAATGTCGAAACCAACAGCGCGGTTTTCATTGCTCTTTGGTGAGGCTTCGCTACATTTCGAGTGAAAGTGTTCTCATTTTCTTCTCGATTTGCAAATGTACGAAAAAAAAACAAAAAGAATAGCAAAGGGAAAAACAGATGAAGGAAAAAACACAGTTACTGAACAAAACAAAAGCAAATAAATAAATTATCTCAACTGTGTCCCGATACTTGACTCAGGTTACGGATAATTTTTTTTTTTTTGTTCCGTTGTCGCATCGCTTTTTGCAACAAAAAAAAAATAACAAAAAGAAACATCAGCAGAAAAAAACTTTCTATGTAAATCTTTCGGTTTGACTTTGGATCTTATATCGAATAATCAATCGAGGTGACGCTTTTGAGTGAAGTAAGAAAAACAATCAAATTACACTTGCCAGCGGCATATGGACGCGCAACTATGACATGGTGACTTGTGACAGAAAAGGGCAACCTAGAGGCCTGATGTGTAATGCTATAATGCTAGTCCGAAGAAATAAAAAGGGGCAGCTTTCATTTATGAAAGTCACATTGAAGTTTTTGATGATTCAAGCATATTTCGAGACGAAATTGAACATTGGGTAGATTTTTAATTTTCAAAATATAAAAGAGTTGAGCTGCGAACTTGGCCAATTAAAATTAAAATAAACTTTTTTTTTATTTAGAATTTATTGCTGTTAATGAGAATTAAATCTTTTAGAGAACATCGTGTCGTTCGAAATATTTTTGCAGCTATACTCTTTTATTCGCGTACATAAGAAAGATGATATTTTCATCGAAATATTTTAATCATTCAATAAACACTTATAGTATATCAAAATCGAGGGCTATGCCACTGCATTAAAATATAAATAATAATAAAAAAATATTAAACAATAAATAATAATATAAAAAAGCGGAACGTAAACGCCAACCTCTAAGAACTTCTTTCATAAGCCATTTTTCCGACAGCAAACCTTAACAACACATTGAATGTGAAGCACACACTTGGTGTATAGTTTTGAAAAAATGCGTACTGGCGATATTTCAACATTTTGACATCCTTTTTAAACTGTGAGAGATTTGTTATCACTATAACTTAAAAGAAGAAAGAAAAGAGGAAATTTCAGATAACCCAAGATTTTCGAATATACGAGTATTATCTATGAATCCATGGTTTTCACTGGAAGTTACAATAAACATCATTTTATTTCAAACAAGAGTTTTTGGTAATATTTCTGACTGAATCACGAGTATTCTCATCTTTGATATGATCCGTCAATCAAGCGACCTGAGATTAATTTTTATTCGCTTAATTTGCAGTGTTTTATTTGTGGTTCATATACTTTCAAGTGAATTTTTCTGTGTCTTTAATGATAGTGTCAGCATTCTACTGTCAGTGTTTTGTTTTCTTGTTACAAGATTAAAATGGCGAATCTAATGAAGCATTGTTTGCGTCGTACATTCGGTAACGATAGTTACAAGCAGAATTGCCGTTTTTGAGGTTAAACCCCACAATACTCGTATACACGTCATCACAATCACTTTAACCTTCTTCCTAAATCAGCGAGGCTATAACCTGAATAAGAGGGAACATATATATAGCTCTCCAATCCAACTGCGATTCACCAGATCATAATCATTATCATCTTTATCTTTGTTTAAACGTGGATCAGATGAAGGAGTCCACCTTACCTAACCTTAAAAACCTTTTTCATATAAATCATTACACCTTTCCTCTCTCTTCATCCAACATCACATCATGCTCTATCAAAGCTAATTGGATCACACAATAGCTTTTTTGAAAACAAAAGATGGTGCATGTTCATCCATAAACCAAAGCATAAGCCCACAAACAAGGTATTACATAGTCTAGCGAGCTAAAGAAAGTATAAGTGTCATAAAAAAAGAATGTTACCATAAATTTATGAGTAAAATTAATGAGATAACTTAATAAGGCATTCGACTCTTCATATTTCCTCTAAAATGGCTAATTAAAAAGTTAAATTTTATAATAAAATATAAATAAAAAAATAAATTCATTTGAAATATAAAACCATTATTAAGCATCTGACTTGCCACCGTGCGATGACTTGTTGGCTGAGCTTCGAAAAATCGAGTCTTCTTCAAAATATGGAGCATCCTCAATTATCACATAATCAACTGGCCAAGCAGAAGAGCAGTTCAGTTTCACAGATATTCGCAGTCACGTAAGGCTCTTACGTTTAAGGTCCGATGTCTTTGAATTTTGCGCGCGTTTGCATTTTGAGGCAATCAAACTCAACACGATCACAGACAGAAACAATGGCCGGGTGCCAAATAATAATAATAATATAATGATCACAAAATATAACTCCACGTTGAATTTAAATTCGAAGAAATGAAGTACGAGTATTGTAGAAACCCCTCGTCGCATATGAGTTGATGTAGCCTAGCGATTCGAGTGTACACGAAGCGTGTCCGTACTATGGCGTACGAGTATCTAAGTATTTGCTGCATTAAACCGCCTACCAACAACGAGCACCGAAAGTTTTACTTTCAGTTTCGAATGTGTTTTTGGTTTCGTGATTGTGACTACAAGGTTTTGGCAGCACTACTTTCGCAAAAGCTACGTGAATGCATTTGATGCGGGGCGGGAGAATGATTGTTAAGTGGAAACGAATTGTCCAACTGGTAAAATGGTAAAACACTTTGCTTGTGGGGTTTTTTATGCGATTCAAAATGGTAAGAAGGCGTCTCATTGATACTCAGTGGCTTGAATAGAGATCGATACAAAGTGGTTTTTATTTCAATGTTCCGGTACGTGGATTGTTCCCAAAAGTTGCAGTACACCTGATTTATTTCCATGTTTCTCCAATTAAAATGTTTAATTCTTCTCTTTGCACGAGTTTTTTTTTTGCTTGTATTGAGTGGAAACCATAGGTCGTAGAAGACCATTTGGCTTAAGGACAAACTGTTGAGTATTTCTGGCGATTTGGGTTGCGATGATCTTGAACTGATTTAGTTGATTTTGCAAAAGTTTAGTCATCTTTTGAGTCTCATTGTTCGATTTTAAATCTTATGAATCAGGCCAAGAATGGTTAGTGGAGCGCCGGCCCAGATATAGGAGTTGGAACGAATGTGATCCCGGTGTGGGTCAAGAGATTCAAGATTTTGAAACAACACCTTACTTTGGGAGTTGCCTCTCCAAAATGTCGAAGCGCTCTTGACGTCCAAGTTAGGGATTCTATAAGTAAAATGTTCTTTTTTAACCTGAGAAGTGCAATTTTTTCGGTTTGGAACTTGAGCCAAATCTCCGTATGGAAGAACTTATAAGGCTTGATTGGCGTAGAGACAACAGTTGGTGAAAAATGTCAAAGGAAATCTTGTGAAGCCACAAAAAAGGTCAACATTTACGCCTGGAATTTTCTAGTTCAATGGCATTCCAAACCATTTGTTCCCAAATTTTTGTTTGGACTGAAGAACAAAATGTAAAAGTCGAGAAATTCTTAAACGACACACACGAACAGGATAAAGACATATCGACAAATAGGCCGATACTAACCGAATAGGCCGAAACCTGGGCTTAGATATCTCGAGACAGATATTAAATGACAACAAAGCACTCATCTTGCTAGTTCTTCTAGATATATGAAGCCAAATGTGGGACGCTAAGCAAGGCAGCTGTACAGACTTATGGGAGACAAGAAAGAAAAATCCTTAATACGATATACGGTTCTGTCTTTGGTTAGAGCGCAAACTCTATGAGTTTTTGAATGATGTGGATCAAGCCGGCAGAAATAGTTCGTATTCACGTGCTCGGTGTCCGAACTTCCGGTTCAAAAATTTAAAACTCGCGGATGCCAGCAAGCTTGAAAACTGCATGCATGAGAACCCGAATGACGAGAGGCGGCTTAAGCTCAGGATTACGAATCTCCAATGGCCGATGGCCGGCTAAGTAAAAAAGAAAATGGTTCTATTTATATCCATATGGAAGTTTTAAGTTTTTTCCTTGAACAAAATTAATGACACATTTATTGACAGATAGCAAAACAACGGGCCGTTAAAAAACGTCTTCTTTAACACTTCTTCTGCGAAAATAAGAATCAACAACGGAACACAAAGTTAGTATTTGTTTTACCAAAATACATTCCTTACATTCTTACATTCGTAAACAATAAAACAAAACAAACGAAAAACGAAACACTTATATTAGTCCATACTTTTAGACACTTAACGAGCATCACCACTCGGGCTTATGTCAACAACAAATTACTCTCTAGATCCACTCATTATGGATCTCTTGCCAATAATTTATTTATGAGTAGTTTTTCGTCATAACTAAATAGAAAATAAACAACTAAGTGCGTCATATATCTGCAACTCAAAAAGACCGCCTCCATTAAAATGACAGAAGCAGTAACCGTTTTATGCACTACTTCCGCCAGTTTCGTGATTATATTTCACAAATTCCGTGCATTGTGGATAAATCTCGGCCGAGTGACAAGCAAAGTGAATTGTCGTGCAGCAGTTATGAATCACAAAGAGACTTATCTGCCGCCATTGTTGTTATGGTTGTCAAACAAATCAGATTACGTGACATAAGAAGCAACAAGCGTTCAATTTTGACAACATCAGGATGTTTGAATGTCAAAGATCAAGAAGACACTTAGCATCACGTTTTTTACTGTTAATCGATTATGGTTTTATGGCATGCGCTAAAATGGCATAAACTAGCTAACTACAGCTTGTTGTAATAAAATGCGCAAACATTATATCCGTGACCCAATAAAGGCAAGTAAAAGAAAAACGAAAAAAGACACAACCTCAATGTGTCTGCCAGAAGATTTTCGATTTTCACTTTTGAAAAAAAAAAAATAACACAAACCATTGCCAAGTGTCAACACAAGTGTCAAACATCAACCAGAAATGCAACAGCATAAGGTGGAGGCACACTGCATGCAAAAGTAATCAAATTTTTTTTTAATTTTTCTTTCGAAAAAGGGGTTTCTTTGGATTAACGGTTATACTATATTATGCCATCCGGTTTTATAATTTGCAAAAAGGAGTTGACGTGTTTTTGTTCAATTAATTTTTTTATATTTTTCGAACCTTTTTCTTTGATGTTATTTTCCAAGTGAAATTTAAGCTCCTGCGAGGATTAAACGATTTTTTTTTAATTCCAAATTGTCGTCGGTTGCAGGAGGCCTATGTGCATAATCAGTTCACTTAATTTACTTTTTATTGGATTTATTTAACACACAATCACTAGATTTAATAAATACCGAACCGAGTTTCTACTTCGGCTCGAGGGATTTAAATTTTTTTTATTTAATTTTTTGCACAATCAATTTTTTATTCGATTGAGTAGCACATTTTATTTTTTTTTTAATTAAACGACCATCTTAGCGGTTATAATTTTTTTTTATATAATTTTCTTAACGAATTTCCTCTCGAAATGAAAAAATGTATGGAATTAAATTCGCGCACAATTATGTCCGAACAGACGGCGGCTGAAACTTGAACTGGAACTGGCCTTAACTAAACGAAATGAACGTTCGACTGCGACGTGCAACAGTGGTTTGGCTGTGGTTCGGCCAAGTCGGTTGGAGTAGGTGCTTTGGACCCCCATTTGTTGCCACTATTTCGCAGAAAGTATCTGTTTTTTTTTTGGTTTTCTTTATCGACGTTACACCTCGTGTAGTATTTCAAGTTGTGTGTGGCTTCATTAACCAAAACGGTTGAAGCACACGAAGAGACGACGAAGAGAACAAGACTGCCGGTAAATCTTCGTGGAGAAGGTATATTTTAAGAGCACCTAAAAAAGCTTTTAACGATGGTAAATCCTTTATTTTTCTTTCTGATTATTTGAAAAAATAATAAATGATATTGGGCTGTATCACTTTCTGGTGCATTCTCGAATAATTTCGGGTTTTTTTTCTTGTAAAACTAGTGTCGACTTTTGGAGCACTACGAAAGATTGATGGGTATCTCGGAAATAAAATGTTAAAATATTTTAAGTAATATTTTTGGCATGAGCACGTTTCATACGTGTTGACGAATTTAACCCAAATCTCTGACTTAAATGATTCGAGACTTAGATACGTTATCTACTCGTATGTACCATTGCGTATTTTGCATAAATTTATGAAGCTGCGCCCGAGCTGAGGCTATTTGCTTTTAGTTCAACATCCAACTAACTCAAATGTGGAGGTTTTTTTAATGGGAGGTATTAAAATAACGTGCCTCTGCTCTCATGGCCAATTCTTTGCTTTGCTAGTTTTTCTTTTTCATATCGTATTGCTCTGTGGTGATGCACGTTTCAGTTCCACATAAGAGATAATATCCTAAGTAATGCTGTCGGTTTTTTGCACTATTTTTTTTTTTAAACACACTTTTGAGGGGTTATGAGTACCCTGATAATAACAGGTGGAATAGGAATGTTAAATACGAATTTTAGATAAGGAAGTTTCTTTGGCCAAGACAATTTGGATGAGATTTTGAATTATAACTAATTGGTCGGCTCAACAAAAGGGATTAAATTCAAATTCAAACCACATTTTCGGGTGCACATATAACCTACATTTTTAAAGTATTTATTTATAAATATATGAACAATGCACGATGCAATCAACAAGTTTCCGAATGGAATCAATTAAAACATTGAAATAGTGTTGGATCTTATTTCCAATATTATTGATTCCTTCGCTTATAAATGCTCTAGCGAAATCCAACTCTCAATGTTAGACACTGCTTTGGAACCCCTCTGTCAAGTTTATCCCAAAGCTGTTCTTTTGGGTTGAGGTGGGTTTTTGGTAGTCTATTTCGAAGTTACTTTTCCGCGTATGATCGAACAAGCTTGAAAGATTGCATACATGTGAATGCTGCACGCAATGCAATGATTTTAAGGTGGGTCCTTCCCCTATTCATCTATAATTCTTGCCAGTGTCACAATGGCGAAAAATGCTGTCATCTCGTTTTCGCTAAAATATATTCAAACAATTAACAATTGAACGCAGCACGTCGGCGATAACGCAAGTAAGCAATTGTGTGCAAAGATTTGCAATTCCTGATCTCTAAAAAATTAAAAGAAACAATATTAAATAAAATGCTTTGTGGGTGTTTTGCGTACAAAAATGGAAAGCAAAAAAAAAAGAAGTCAACAGAAGGTGGTGGATTAGACCAAACTACCAATTGAGAAGTAAATTTGGTTTTTATGAAACAACATTTCAACAAAATTTCAAAATATGGACCCGAATTTTTTGCTAAAGCTGTCAGAATGATTCCTCAAACATTCGATATGTTATTCCATTTGGTCCGTTCGTGTTAAGAGGAATCATCTTTAAGGAAACCAATCTCCCCAGAATGTCGCCTATTTATAACATTGATGTGAGAAAGACCAAAATTATTATTTGATAAAATCGGAGGTATGTATATAATTTGACTTATTGCACATGGTGGTTGCCGTCAAGTTTATGCTTTATGTTTCAAACTCAAAACTGCAAAGAATGATCCCAAAAGAGATTGTTAAGTTCTTGCCTTCACTAGTAACTTAGAACTAATCTTTTTTTTAAGCATTTATAAACACACACTATTATCTGCAATGACCGATGAATGGAACTTTAGTATTGTTTGCCCGATCCTTAAGATAGGAGGTCCTAAGATTTTGCCTGAAGTCAACGTTCTGAAGGGTCCATATCAGTATGGCCTTAGACCAGGAAAGTCCAACATTGAACAAATTTTCAATTTATGAATCGACATTCTCCACCTTTTCATTGCTTTCAAGGCCGCCTATGACAGCATCAACAGAGACGAGCTGTATGAAGCCATATCAAGTTTTGAGATTCCTGCCAAGCTCGTCAGCTTGTGCAGGATGGAGAACTCACTCTGACCCATTAAGTTCGGCAATGATCTCACCGACCCATTTGATGTCGAAAGGCCTGTTCAAGTACTCACATACTCCAATGACGACCAACAAAGGACGTCTTGGTCAGAACGTCACGAAAGACATCTATGGACTTTGCCTACCTAGGCTCCGCTACAAAAGTAGATAAATACACCTGCGGTGAGATAAAAGGATCGCTGTTTCTTTGGGCTAAGAAAGCAATTGAGTAGTAAAGACTTCTCTCGAAGAACTTAAGTATGATAAAATACCCTTATCGTTGCGGTCCTGTTATATGGTGTTATAGGGGCACTTCCGAAAGCGAATAAGCGCGCCGAAGGAACATTCTACATGTGATTTTTGGTCCCGTCTGCACAGACGGTGAGGGGAGGAGAAGATACAACAACAAGCTGAACGGGTTGTGCAGCGACATGGACTTAGCCAAAAGGATAAAAGCCCAGCCCAGGCTGAGATGGCTAGGTCATGTCGAGCGAATAGACACCATTTTTAAAGGGTGTTTTTTTTTAAGTTTGATTTTTAAACTGGCACCACTGTCTCTACGGATTGTCAATATGACAGTTGAAAGTTGATTTGTGCTTAATACGTTTTGCCATTTCACGATTAATAGATTAATGCCAGAACAAGTGAAAATTGTGCAAACTTATTTTGAAAACCATAGTTCGGTTCGCCAAGTCTTTCGTACGCTACGACCATTTTACGGTCGACAAAATCGTCAATCTGAATAAGTTATTCGGAATACTATGAATCGTTATCGCACCATGTACACTCTAGTATATCCAACACACAGTGCGAACAGAAGAAGTTATTGCCATTATGGAGCGCAGTGTTAAGGAGAATCCGAATGATTCGATTCGACACCGTGCAAAGCAAAATTTTGTTTGGAGTTTTTGCATTTGGAGTGACCAGATTTGATCGATTTTGATAAACCAGAGACGTTGATTTATTCGGAAGCCAAAATTCGACGTGTTATTCCTGATATACGATCACAGTTGCTGTCGAAAATTGGACTTCACGATTGCGCTTCCATCACTAAGCCCTTGCGCGCATACCGGTTTCAATTTTTCCAAAGAAATTATAGTAAAACATAAAAATTGTGATAATATATATTTGGCATTTTTTATTTAAATAAATTTCATATGCATTTAATAATAATAACATTATTTTGTGTATAATATTGCAAACTATGAACAACAAAGATATTTATATATATATATATATATATATATTTCTATATTCAAATTGGTATAATTCATGTATTCTAAATACAAACTACAATTGATAGATTTCCGTTTGTTTTTTGTTTTAAACATTAGAACTAATATTCCAATTTTTTGGCAATTTTTTCTTTATGTTTAAGTATCAAAATAGATGAATTTGCTTAATTATTTGTAAAGGTTTTCTTTTTTGTTCTTTTCTTTTTAAATTCACATGAGTTTTATTTTTTATTGAATACGTAAATTGTGCGTACTTTTTACTTTGTTCGAAATCTCTTATATTAAAAAGTTTATCAATAGAACACTCAAATTTTTTTATTTTGTGTAAATCTTTACGAGTCCTCGTCTTTATTTATCTAATAAATTATATTCTTAGAATCTAATTATTTTTCTAAACGTTTCAAACAATATTTATATATTTGAAACATATTTATTTTCTAAGGATAAATAATATTTGGTTTAAATAATTCATAATATCCTATGGATTGATTTATTGCATAAGTTTGATTTTAATTTAAGGTTGGCGAAATTATTGGAGCATGGACTAGGGTTTTGTGCGTAGTTTTTTATTGTTAAGAAGGAGACAATTGTTGGTCTTTTTTTGTTTCTCGATAATACTTGGAGAAGAAATCAACATTTAAAATATAAAATTCAAAACTTCCAGCAGGCAGAATATATTTTGCACGATGTCTTGGAGATGAAAACCGTCGATGATTCAACGACCGGCTTAGCGTTGTTGCAGTGTAATCGATTGGACTTTTTTCAATGTTTCCGTTGCCATATGAATTGGTCCGCGGAGTCAAAGGAGCGTCATTAAAGATAGTGAACGAAGAAATAAAGGAAAAAACAGCCTCATGCGGTGAAGAAAAGATGGCCAACGACTTTTATCTGTTCCATATTCTCAAGTTGCGGTTGCTCTTGGGTAAGAGATTCAGATCGAATCGCGGGAACTGAGGCATTTTTCGAAGGTTTGAACGTTTCCTTCTACAGATGGCATCGATATGTTGGAAACTTGGTATACCAAGTGTATTGCTCTCAAAGGTAACGTTGCCTAAGAAAGCTTCCCGGGTGGACCTGGGCCTAAGTCAACCTTCTACACCAACTATATCGGCCGTGAGCTTGGTGTTCTGCAGAGGTCCCTATTCAGCTGGGCACACCACCGGAGGCGAAATCTTTCTCTACCTCTTCTCGCATCCGAGCGCCGACGGCACCGAACATATTTCGAGGGATTTTCCTCTTGAAGAAACCAAGAATCTCTTCTCTCTTGATATTGTCCGTGCTTCTGTTCCATACAGCAGGAAGCGGGGTATCAACGACTTATATAAGGATTGCTTGGTTCTTCGAGAAAGGACTTTGTATTTCAATTGCAGTCTAAGCCCAGAGACAGGAAGAATACCGGCTTCTTCTTAAGAAAAAGTCGGAGCATAAGAAGCGCGCGACCGATGTAATTGAGAGCTAAAAAAAACGAGTTAAACTCATAAAGCCCAACAGAAGCCTGCAAGGATAACAATGGGACGGGAAAAAGAACAAGATAATGGAAGGACTTTCCAGGTTGGTACTGAATGGAACTGTACTCGAGGTAATGAAAAATGGATTACATTTTGGACATGCACTTGTTTTAATAACTTAATCCGTTGTTAAGATTCACACATATCACATATCAACTTCCTTCAAGCTTTGACAAATAAATGATCAACCAAGATTATTTCAAAAAATTGTAATAAATATTACAGAGCGGCCTCCGTATAAGTTGTTTCAAACTTGAATCGTAAAAAAAATTTCATCTTGCCTCGATGAAAGACGACTTTGCCCAACACTTAAGTCTTTTGGAAAAATTAATTTCCAAGTTTATTAACCACTTATTTGGTAGCATTCATATGGTAATCATGAAAGGTGCATATGTACAGGGTGGCGCATAAGAAACGTTAAGAGTGAATACTTTTTTTTGTTAACGTATTTTTTTTTCAGAATTAACTTTGAAAAACTTGGAAATTTATGTTGGAAAGATTCAGCATAGAAAAAAGAACCAAAGGGAATCAAATTTATTTTGAAAGTCGACACTCAATTATAACCAGACAAAGATTACATCGAAATGTCTTTCATGTTCGGAATGCCGATTGGTTCAGCATTTTCAGCAACAACGGGCTGTTTGTTATCTTCCGCGTGCTGGGAGACTTCGTACAGTTCGAAATGATTGAACTTTGTTCGGGTGCAAGGAAGTATTGAGAAAAACCTCGAAACTTCCGCCAAGCGACGTTCTCAATAGCTTCACCTCAACGGTAACACGAATAAACAAAATTGTTGAAAAAGGGGCATCGAAAATTCCAAAATCATTTTTCTTAAGCAGGTTGTTAGTGGTCGATACATTACGTTATCACCAAACAATTATTTCAATATCGCCATGTATCATTTTTCAATTAAAAATTGTAAGCGCTATTTCCGAAATTCAAATATTCAGTTAAGGGGGTTGCTGATTGCGGGGTAATGTAGCTTTATACAGTGTACTGAAAAGTATTGCGATTAACATGTCCGCGGACATGACGATATATGCCGTGAAAAAATTTAAGATCTGTCAGTGCGGGATACGCCGAATAGAAATACATTATATGTCCATAGTCCAGCATTTTGTCAAGTTATGGTCATAAAACCAGACATGCGTGGTTCGTTGTTTTCAAGCCAACGAATTCCGTTGGGCTTTGCTTGCTTCAAGATCTAGCCTTATGTCTCCATTCCTCTACAGAGACCATCGTCTTATTATGAATGATTTCTACAATAGTGTTGGTCTCTCCAAAACACTGTTGACGCAAATGACACATACCACCGGAACGTTACGCACTAATCGGAAAAGAAACCTTAGTAAAGTAACGACTAAGAAACTTACACACGAAGAACATGTGTGGCTACGTCAAGGTCAGGTTTATTTATCGAAATGCTGCGACAGAGGTGGCGTACATTGTATTACAACTGCGAACCATCCTGTAATTATAACAACTTCCAACCTATATGAACATTCGTAGAAAAAACCCAAGGAAATTTATTTTTGTAATTGCTTCATGTCTGTGATTGGAAGAGCGGGTCAAATGACATCGTACTATTCCTCACCAAGAAAAACTATTCGCTTGTATCTATAAGCAAGTGACGTTCCACATGCTAGATGTTGCGGTCTGGAATCCATTTAACAAATACTGATAATAAGAAATTGGAATCTCGCTTATACGTTATGCCCAATAGCACAGAGATTGGAAGATCGTTTGGGCTGGATCATGATCACGGAAATAGATCATCCGTTTCTTCACCAAAACGAACATCGACTTTAAAAGGCGGTTCAATTGATAGTTCTCGTGCACACTTCATTGAAAAAATTCCATTTCAAACTAAGGAAAGTTGTGTATAAGAGATGCAAGCAATGTATCAAGTCAAAGTTAAGGATATACTACTGTATGCAAGCAAACTGAATTGTTATCACACCAGAAAATTCATTCATTAATCACAAATACATTAGAGGTACTTAAGCGAAGTATGAAGGTTCGAGGAAAGGCCTTTATTCTAATAGACAATTCTAACACGAATCGCGGGATGAGTATTTAATTTCTCAAACGTAAGTTAATTTGTAAATTAAATAATCAACGAAGGAAGTTGGATTGTTTTCCAACTTTAACTGGATACATTTCAAACAACACTTGTAGTACGTAAGTACTTCAATGAAAGGCGTAGTCTCTCGCGACTTGTAAAACAAATAAACGATAATATTCGAGCTACGCTCTTCGATAAATAAAAATAAATTTAAATTAATTTCTTAAAAACATGCCAAGACGGGGCATCTACGAATTTTGGAACACTAATCCACGCTCTTCAGCCAAATACTCTTTCAGTTTGATTGGAATTTCAAGCTTTGGTATATTGTCCAATGAGACATTTCGCTGTACAACCCGACGACAGAGATCCTGTAATTTCAATATTCTTATGTACCTGCTTACGGGATGCAGCAAAACAACTGGCATCGAAGGCTGATACTCGATTGGTGCCTTCACGTAAGTAACAAAATTATCCCTCGTACATCGCAGCACAATGTCATTGATCATCTTGACAATTGACGTGTACTTCAACGAATCGAACCACCAATGGCCATCTCGGCGCTCTATCCGATAGTGCAGCGTACAATTGTTTGTGCGAAAACTCACTGTGAACCAACAATCATGCGATCCAATGGTCTCTGAATCTCGCACTAAAAACGATCCATTTGGTCTGTCCTTCAATTCGCGCTGCGAATCTGATCGCGAAATCTCTCCCCAATACCAAACTTGACTAAAAAACAAAAAACGCACATTGCTCTTTTGAATGATTCATAAAATGGATAAGGCATTTCATTCCATCATACTCACGCAAGCAGCTCCAGACACGCTTCATATATGATACTATTGGAACCGCAGGCATTCCTCAGCCATTTATTCCGAACAAATCTCATATATTGATAGGAAAATGGTACAAAATGATGAGTCGACGTTGGTGACGTATCACTCTGATTGCAAATCTGCTCTAATTCTGCTGGAATGAAAATATTGCAAGCAATCACGAAAATATAGCTACTGCACAAAAGTTCTTCATTACACAATACCTTCGTTTTGTGAATCATTTAAATTGGAATTCGGTGCTGTTGTCTGTTCTGCACTGGACTTTTTCCTTCGCATCGAAAAACGGGGTGGCCATGCACGTTTCTTGAGCCTTTGCAATACATTCTTGCGTTCGTCCTTGGGCTTTTTATTCTTCACTGTGGTGTCCTTCGTTCCTTCGTCAGTTACTGACGATTCCTCACTAGATGCTAGTTTTGGCATTGCACCCGAAGAACTGCCGCTCCGCCGGGACAATGAAGAAAGCCAATTTTTCTTTTCCGATTTATCTGGAGTGCCAGAGCTTCCACTCTCGTTAGTCATGTTTGTTGCTCAGCAAATCAAATCGCAAAAAAATATAAAAAAAAAACAAATATAGTTCCAAATTATGTTGCCATCCGTCTTAAGCACGTATTCATTTTGGATTGATGACACCACTCGCAGTATTCCTTGTTTTTTATTCTTTTTGCAGGAGTAAAAATCAAAAACTTATTTTCTACAAAAAAAAAAATTTATTTACTTGTTAACTTGTATGTGTAGTGAATAAAAAAACAGCCCAGAATTCATTGCAACAGCTGTCAAAATTTGCAGCGAATTGACTTTTACAGCGAATGAAAAGTGTTGTCGTGGAAATTTTGCATTCGTGTTCTCTTTTTGTACATTCTGTACCACAGTACTTTGAGCAGAATTAAACAAAACATGCAGCTTTAGGCACAACTCTTATGTAATATTATGTAAATAAAATACTACCTCAATAAATATGAGCAAAATGATGATGGTTTGGGCTTTTTTCAAAGATATATATTTTTCCCGTTTGTCTACTTAGGGGCATATGTGAACTCCACAAACCACATTTCAGTGGAGAATTACCCTTGGCTAATGTTGCTATTTCGGAATATCAAAACAACTTGAGTCGAGACTCCTCAGAGCTGATTGATTCCTTCGAAAGAAAAATCCTGCGTCGGATATTTGGTCCTGTATTCGAGGAAGGCGAATGGAGGAGAATAAACATAACCGCGATTTCTATGAGCAGTACAACGTCGACTACATTGGCTCGGCAATATCGAGCTCCAGCTAAAAGAGTCTTTGAATCGGAGCCTCCTGCTTCGAGAAGAAGAGGAAAATCGAGCGGATGGCAGACGATTTGGTATTGGCAACTGGAAGCAACGCATCAACTATGAAGGGCAGCCTTAGTTTAGGCTCAGACCCTACATGGGTCTGATGGCAGCAAATATATCTTTCTTATCCCCTAAACATTTCCTTCAAAACGACTTACACTGTTGGCTTGGCCATACCAATATGGAAACCTTGCACATAAGAAAAAATAATTGTTTGCACATCCATATGTCAGGAATTTGGAGTTGTTAGAAAAATTGACAAAAGTCATTATTATTGACAACGCCAATACCAAATCTTTTACTTTACTTTTAATATACCAAAAATATGATTATTGATGATCGTAATACGAGTTCCCAAAAATAGTGGATAAGAGTCAATTATCGTATTGGTAATTGACAATTGCCAACCAGAACCAAGAAAGTTCTACTCTTTGAACTCAATCGTTGAAAAATGTTCCTTGTTTTTGAAAAAGACATTAAAGGCTGGTAGTTTTGCATTTCTTCACATCCTTAGTAACGGATCATCACTCAGAACTAGGACTTAATAGTTCTTAAATGGTCTAAAACCGATTTTGACATTGAATTGGTATTTGAAAAGCATGTTACTATTATATCCATAATTTCTCGCTTCCGATTTCCGCCTATCGTATCATTCCGTGTACCACGGTTTTCGTTTTGATGGTCTCATGAACCCAATTCAAAGAATTATATTGTTAATTATTCTCTTACAACTCGCAATGCTTACATTCCGGTGAACTTGTTAGTGTCAAATTGACTGACACTTGGATTAATCAGCTGATTTGTTGTGAAAGCAACGAAGTGGTTTATTTAAGCAGTTAAAATTCCATACCCACAAAAAAACCGAATTTAAAGATTGTTAAACAAGATTTAATTCAATCCCAAATAAATATACATTTTGAATGTTCAAATATAACCACAATCAATTTGTCATTGGAAACTCAAAATGGTAAGAATTGGAAAAAAAACCCAAATGCGACACATCTTCCAACGCACCAGAGAACAAGCACTATCCACCCCGATAATTGCCAACGATAACAACAAAGACTAAAACTGGAATTTGTTTTTTTTAATTTTGTTCACAGAGCTACCAAGACGAAGAAGAACAAATGGGCTACCATGTCGATTCATTTCCCAAGGATTTCGGCTATGGAGCATTCGAACACGACACCGATAACCAAAGTGTCAGCGAGTCAAAACCACGTATCTTGCTAATGGGATTGCGACGCTCGGGTAAAAGTTCAATACAAAAGGTGGTGTTTCATAAGATGTCACCCAATGAGACACTATTCCTCGAGTCGACGAGCAAGATAGTCAAGGACGACATCAACAACAGCAGTTTTGTGCAATTTCAAATTTGGGATTTTCCTGGTCAGATCGATTTTATTGACCCGACATTCGATTCGGACATGATCTTCGGCGGATGCGGAGCTCTGGTGTTTGTTATTGACGCCAAAGACGATTACAATGAGGCGCTAACCAAATTCAAAAACACCGTAATCAAAGCATACAAAGTGAATCCGAGGATAAAATTCGAAGTTTTCATTCATAAGGTGAGGGGCAGTCTCAGTTATTGTTTATTTTTCCGCATTGTGTGTGTTATCAGCGAGTGTACGAGTGAGAGATATTTTCCAATTTAATAACAACTTGTTAGCGTAGTAGTGTTTTTATTATTGCACGCCGAGCAGAGATAGTGTGGAATTGAGTATTGATGACTAAGAGCTTGCCTCAGTGCAACGAGATATTTTGTTATGAATCCTAATCGAGCTGTTTGGCGTTATTAAATGTCGCAATGGTTGGTGTAAGGAATCTTATCACTTGTCGGTTATCACACCGAAGGTTAAATAGCCAGGCTTCTGTCGCTAAAACGTTACAAACATAAATGGTATTTTTAATGACTTCAGCATAGCGAACAATGGAATGCTTCTGATTCATGAGGGTCTTTTGAGGGTCCGAACTTCTGTCGGATCTGCTTTCCATTGTTGTCGTTCCTGTACCTCATCTTCTAATCTTTGTGGAAGGTAGAATACTTTCCTTTGCAAATGGGATAATGAATACAAACCAAAGTTAAAATAAAAATATTTATAAATTTCTCACTCCGAGTTTGTTTCCTCGAGCCGAGAAATGGTTGACTTGGAGAAGGCCTTCGACACCATTTGGTTAGGAGTGCTCTTTTACAAGTTGAACAGGCTTGGCATCAGTACTGTACATGCTTACCAATAGACGGTTCGTTCTGAAAAATGGCAATGTTGCTTTCATTTGCATTTCCGCATTAATAGAGGTCTACAACAGGGTGCGGTTATTTGTCCAATACTTTTCAGACAGAGCTGTGGTAATTGAAACGTGTTTCTGCTCTTGTCTAAAATCAGGGCTTTAGTTTTAGTTGGATTTAATTTAACCTGAACAATTGTTGTCCCAACACAGAACCCAGCGGAACACCGGAAGGAACTAACAAACGAGTGCAACATCTGCTATTGTGATTGGACAGATACGATGACAGAAGATAAAGTAAGGAACAATTTCGTTTTTAGCTTATTGATCAAAACTATCAAAGCTTTCGAGAAGTCTATTATGTTCTTTCGAGATTGAAAAATTGCTCATTATGTCGGTGCCATGCAGTCGATTGTATGGTAAATGCAATGAAACATTGATTCCAAAGTGTCTTCGGTTAGTTGGGGAATCCCAAAGAGAATGACATCAGCTGAAAGTTCCATTCTTTCAATTGCGTAACACTTATCCCTTAGTGTTCTGAGTTCTTCGTTCAACTTCTTTCAATGTTTTTTTATTTTATAATTTACACACGTTCAAGGGGTTCTGAATGCCCTTATAAAGTTTACACATAACGCGGGTGGAGGGGATCAGGGACGAAACCGAGACAAGCACTGATGCACTTTGTTTTTGAATTGCTGCAAATCAAAATGAGTGAGAAATATAGATCGTGTCCGAGCGTTCCACATTCGTTTCGTGCAGTTCAAAAAAGAATCTCTGTACTTGACTACGACCGAAGTTGGACTTGAGGGTGAAGTGATGAGCATTGTTGAGCATTTCTGGCGGGTGTTACGGTAAAAGTTATAAGGGGGAGAAATACAACTAGCTAATTCAACAGAGCACATCTTGAGGTAAAAGCAATTAAATAAGGTAAGGCAGGAGACGTTAAGACGTTGGTGAAGAGAATCAATTGACTTTATTTTTGTCTCGAATTCGATTTTGAGTTCTGTCAAACAGGCTCAATATGGTCTTTGGAGCACCTACCCATAGATGGAATTTTCTACTCCATCTTCTTGCATCGCTTAGGGAAACCTAGACATTCCGTAGCATTTTTGGCTAGAGATTGTTGTTGATACACAGTGAGCGATGAAGTTTCTCATACTCTCGATGCATACTCCAGATTCGTTCCAAGAGTGCAGATAAATCTTGACAAGGACTCTTCATTTCCAGTGAGAAACGATTTATGATGTCTTCAGTGTGTTTCCTCAGTTGATCCTCTAGTACAGAAATGGTGCGACTTCTTGAAGGGGTTACTATTGCGCTCTTGGAAGTTGGTGTACAGTTGTTTTGCTTGGTTGTTGCGGCTGAAGCTGCTGCTGTGTTTGTAACTGCAAATACATGCTTGCTGGGGTGTTTAATCACGCGATGGTTCATTGTACACAAATTACAATGTTTTGATATTGTATTTCTATTTTAGAGCGTTTGGGTGACTGTAACATTTAAGAATTCGCGAGTGTATTGCATATGTTATTGATTTCAGATCTCAACAAAATTAAAGAACCATATTTGCAAATAAATGTTGCTTTTTTTTTTTTTTAAGGTCGATGGAATCAGTGATGATTCTAAAATGGAATCCCAACGTGACATTCATCAAAAGGCCTCCGATGACTTAAGCGATGCTGGTCTCAATCAAATTCATTTGAGCTTCCACCTTACCTCAATATATGATCATTCAATTTTCGAGGCTTTCTCCAAAGTCGTCCAAAAACTGATACCCCAGTTGCCAACGCTGGAAAATCTCTTAAACATTCTTATTTCGGTAAGTCCCCTCAGGCGCTAAACTTATCCATTTTTATGCTGATGCTTGCATCTTCTTATTGTTTCAGAACTCTGGCATTGAAAAAGCCTTCCTCTTTGATGTTGTGTCAAAAATATATATTGCAACAGACTGTTCTCCAGTCGATATGCAAAGCTATGAATTATGCTGTGACATGATCGATGTGGTTATTGATTTATCCAGCATTTATAGGTAAGTACTTCTTAAAAAAAAAGACAAGATTGTATGAAAAATAAAAACTTTTTACAGTTCTGAGGAAACAGCGTTTGATAACAAAAGTTCTAGTCTAATAAAATTGAACAACAGTACGATACTCTATCTGCGGGAAGTCAACAAATTCCTTGCATTGGTTTGCATTCTGCGAGAGGATAATTTCAGCAGACAAGGTGTCATCGATTACAATTTCCTATGTTTCCGGGAAGCCATCAGCGAGGTGTTCGAACTTCGTATGAAGAACCAGAAACTGGAAACTTTGGACGAACAGGAGGAAGACGAAGAGGAAGAAGATGACTATAAAAGTGCAACGCTCGTCAATGGTGGTAACTCCATTGTCAACTCGGCGAATAATTCAATCATCGCTTAAAAACTCCCGCTCTTCTTGTTACTGTCCATCGTTTTCATTTTGGATCTTTATTCCGAACGCGTACATACTTGGGTTTTTCTTTGCCATCCTTTTTTTTTCTTCGTTTTTCTTTTTTTAAATAATTATGTGCCTTGTTTCAGTTTATCGTTTGTATTTTGTAAAGAAAAATTAAAAATAAGATGTTTCGTTGAATTTGTTCTTCCTTGTACAAATCCACAGATCTTCAACCAATGAAGGGATGAGACCGATAAAGGTAGTTATTCGTCGTTTGCTGATTTAAACGAAAAGCTCATTTCAATAAATAAACATTGATGCGAACAAAATTATTACAAATAAAATATTCAAAACGAATGAATGTTTTGCTTTTTAAGGGGGGTGGTTGTTAAGTTTTTGCATTGATTGCCCAATATTTTTAAAATGTTGTGTCAAAATTTCAAGTTGGTTGGATCAAAATTGACGAAGTTACGAGTATTTTTATACCTGTCGGATGAAAGTTTTATGCGATTTTAACTGTCGTCACAAATGAAAACATAATGGACTATCAAGTCAATTAAGTCAATCATAAAATGTTGCTAATCTATAAGCATCGGTCTAAGCCATTAATCGTTAAAGAAACGTTCAAACTGCTTTACACTTTTTTGAGCTCAAGATTAAGTTGAAAAAGGATTTAAGTTCTTCTGTTGTCACATGAAATATCACTCGACTCGGATTTACAAATGGGCCTCCAGTTCTCATCACCAAAATTTGGCAGTGATTCTCGAGTCGCATTGGGTTTTTCATTTCCCCTTATTTTCATTTGGTCTAGATATTAAAAAAATCGATTTTTTTTTTATATTTTCAAAGTTTAACTTTTATAGAATATACTACAAGAGGATTTTTCAAAATTCAAACTTTTTCGGAGATATAGGTATTTTGCTGACCAAACTGGTTCGGCTGGAACTAATTGAACAAAAGACATTAGGGATTTTCCGTCTACCTGAATCCATATTTCTATTGCTGTTTGTATTTTTAATGGAGGCTTCATTGCTATTTTAAAAATGATGGAGCTTATGGGAATTAAAACTCGCCCGGAAGCTCAATTATTGTGAAACGAGACAGCGCCCGAATTGACCGCTCCGAGATATGAGCATTCAATTCCTCAAAGAGGACAGAACTGCTCGATATGAAGAGAGAAACACGGAAAATAGTTTTTTCGAAGTCGAGAAAGGTCCGAGGTATGAAGCAGGAATGGCAGAATGAATAAATGTTAGTCTAAAATATCAGACTGCGAAAAACTTTAAACGTTTTACCCACGATTTCATAGGTTCTACTGGACCGATTTACATGTAATTTTTAGAGTGTTCTTTATAAACTTGTCTATTTCTGGATCCTATACCCCAAATATCCTCAAAATGTCTAATAGGACTATCGGTTGAAAATGTCGTTATTGCAGACAACTTCATATCTATTATTCTGAGGTGAATTTTGACCATGACAGCTGTCACATCAGAAACTTCATGTCATTGTCTAATTATTTCAGTCAGGTATTGGTCATAAGTGAAAACACACAAGTTTTTGTAAAGCCGTAAAATGTCTACACTCGTGCCATCAAAACAACATTTGCGAAAAGTTTTAATATGCTTCTTTCATTTAAAGAAAAAAGCAAACGAAGCGCATCAATTGCTTACCAAAGCTTACCCGGGCTATACTATAGACGTTAGAATGTGTCACCGGTGGTTAAAGCGGTTCAAAGATGGTGATTTCGACACCGAAGACAAAGAACGCCCCGGCCAGGTGAAAAAGTTTGAAGACCATGAATTGGACGCATTGCTCGATCAAGATCCGTCACAAACGCAAGAACTTGCAAAATCACTTGGCGTCGCTTAGCAAACCATTTCCGGTGGTTTGAAAGCAATGGGAATGATCCGAAAGGTAGGACATTGGGTGCCATATGAATTGAAGCCACGAGACGT
Organism: Orthonevra nobilis; assembly: GCA_963555765.1. Taxonomy (NCBI): domain Eukaryota; kingdom Metazoa; phylum Arthropoda; class Insecta; order Diptera; family Syrphidae; genus Orthonevra; species Orthonevra nobilis. Next base: position 9,706,915 of record OY743226.1, on the reverse strand, counting down.
CGAACGCCGATTTTGCATGTCCGAAATGCTGCTTGAACGCCACAAAAAGAAGTCTTTTTGCATCGAATCGTCACTGGTGATGAAAAATGGGTACATTACGATACCCCGGACATGCCCCAACATCGACGGCCGTTCAGAATATTCATGGCCTGAAGGCTATGCTGTGCATTTGGTGGGACCAGAAGGGCGTAGTGTATGGGCTGCTAAAACCGAATGAAACAATCGCAGGCGAGCCTACCGACGACAATTGCTGCGTTTGAGCCGAGCACTGAAGGAAAAACGGCCGGAAACGGTCGCAAGACACGATAAAGTTATTTTGCAACATGACAATGCTCGGCCACATGTTGCAAATGTCGTCAAAATTAACCTTGAAACGCTCAAATGGGATGTCCTTTCCTACCCGCCGTATAGTCCAGACGTTGTGGCATCCGATTACTATCTCTTCCGATCGATGCAACATGGCCTGGCTGACCAGCACTTCCGTCATTTCGATGATGTCAAAAAATGGATCAATTCGTGGATTGCGGCCAAAACGGTTGAATTTTTAAGAACGGGTATCCATGAATTGCCAGAAAAATGGGAAAATTGTGTGGCTAGCGATGGGCAATACTTTGAATATTGAATTTGTATCTATTTTTCCTCAATAAAGCATTGATTTTTGAAAAAACGACATTTTCAACCGGTAGTCCTATTAGATTAATAATAGTTTTTTTTTGGTTTCAAATTGCTAAGAGGGTTGAAATCGTGGGTATGGTCTCGCGGCAATTTTTGAAGAGCCCCCATAAAATAACATAAAAATAATATGCGACAATTTGTTTCGTTCACGGAGTGAAAAATTAGCTTCAGCGTGTGAAAATTGGTCAGTCATTCGCTTATATTAGCACAACAGCAAAAAATCGACGTTGTCTGCAAAATTTGAATAGTCACATTTTTTAGCAAACAACATAGCGGACATATGACGGTTTTGGGAGAACGAAATCATGCCCGTCGACTGAAACTTCGACTCTATACGTCCCATATTGCTGCTTAACTTTGCATACAAAATTGTATCCAGTGTATGATCTTGACAAATAATAGAGAACGAACAACCACGAACCCTACGAGCTGTACAATGATGTGAATAAAGTTAGGAAGGTAATAAAATATTGACTACAATAGGAAGCTTGGTCTTTTCAACTAGGAACCTGGACCGTGCAAGATTGAACTAAAGTTTTAAAAATATTGAATAGTTTCGAAAACTTACGTGTATACAGAATGTTGTTCTGTTTCTCTTTAGTACACCCCCTGAAAGAGCTGAGGAAAGAAAAGTAAATAAAAAACACTTTGTTTTCATAGAAGTTTTTCTTTTTGTTTTTTGTTTTTATTGTATAAGTAGCGTTCGGTTAGGAGAGTAACTATTTATATGTCTGCTGGTTGAGAATATAAATCCATGATTAAGAAAGTATTCGTTATAAATTCAGAGTCTATATAATGTTATTATTTAATTTTTTTTTTAATGTATAATATATGTTTTTCTAATATGTATTCATATTTATTTTGTATATATTGTTTCATTATTTTGCTATTGGAATGCTTTTTGTTTATTTATTTCTCTTAGAGATATATGAAAGACTGTATTTTTGTGTGTAAAGGAAACAAGTACGTAAATACATACATTAAAAAACATTAAACTTTAAAGACAAATTATAAATTATTGTGTTTTTATTGTTTTTGAAACCTTACTTAAGCATGAACTTTAAGAAAAAAAACAAAAATATTGTTAATGTTATGGCATAATTTTTTTTATAGACGATATGTTGTTTGATGTCAACACAAAAACAAACAGTATTTATATGAATTTTTTTCTTTATAAATTAACAAAATAAAATTGCACATTTTCTATATCAGGGAACATTGTTAAAATTTGTTTCTTTATTTTATTTTATTTTTGTATTTAAAAAAATACTCCTAGCTAGTCTAATCTAATATAAATTAGCATTTTATATATAATATATATATCGATATATTCTTAGTTGTAGATACTAGATAAGAATTGTATTTGCACAAAAGGAAATTTTTCTTTTTTTGAAAAAATATATTTCGTTTACATGTTTTTATATAAGCGTGGAATGTATATATAAATGATTTTAAACAGATCATATGTTTTTGCGTTTTTTTTTTTAAATGGGACCCAGCTTATAAAATTAATTTTAAAAATTTGCAACAAGATGTAAATTCGTTAGAAATCGATAAATAATAAAAAACATTTTAAGTTATTTTTGTTTAGTTTATTTTTAGCTTGTTCAATCGACTAGTTAATGTTTCGATAATTGCTTTGGTGGTTATAGAGAGCATAGTCCGTTGACCTTTGTATAATTTTATTCGCTTAAATAATTAATTTTGATTTACTTGTTCCAGAACGTGGTTAATTGATTGTTTCCAAGAAATTTAGATATTCATATTTAATTTGGAAGTTGTTTAATAAATAGTAAAAAAATAAAAAGAAAAAAAAAATTAGTGCTATTCTTTCCAGATGAATGCCACTGATACATTTAAATGTAAATGCAACAATCATGCTTATATGCTTTTTTTGAGTGAGTTATCAAGACCGGAGTATACAGAAGTTAGTGACAAGAACATTCAAGGTAACAAACAATATCAGTTTGTCTTTCTCATTAGACATCAAGTGCATTTATCACGCACTCTTTGATAATTTGAGGACACCTATTGCAACGCTTCGCAACATCGCAACTGAACCAATAAAGAAGGAATATTTCATAAATACATAGTTCTAAATGATGTGTGTGAAAATACAAAACTCATGAGGCGAATGTTAAGGTAATTTTTTCCAAATTGCATATAACATTGAGCTGAGGATCACGACAACACCAAAACAGGATCCTGGTACATGAAAAATGCCTCAATCACAAAGTTCTACCACCTCAGCCAAGATGTAATGGACTCACCTATCAAGTGAACCGGTACGTCGATCACGAAGAAGAGGCAATACTTCAGAGAATGCGATACAAAAAAGTAAGAGGAAATAAGAATGAAGAACAAAGTTATTATCAATTTTGCTGACGAAAAAAATCCATCTATCCACCCCTCCGATTTTGAGTCGAGCCTTGGGGAATCACTAGAATATTCCCAACAAGGACCTGATCACGCTACTTACCCCTCGACCAGTGGCTCTATCGAATCAAAGCCTCAGTCCGTTGAGAGCCTAGACGATCTACAGAGTAACCCACAAGACATATGTAGAGCCATGATCCACGGGCACCGATTGTCTTTCGCTACTTTATCAAGACTTTAAGGACATCCTTAAAACCAGAGATGAGGAGAAAACCAAAATAATCAAGAGAGACAAGACAACCAATTCAAAAGCCTATTCTTCATGTGCGAAATCTTAAGACTTTTTAAAAAACGACTTTAAGAAGCATGGGAGTTCGTGAAGAGGTGTAACGCATTCAAGTATATCAAGAAAATTGAAAAAAAAAAAAAAAATATGTATAAGAAACATAGTGTGTTCCGTGAACTGGGATGCCCAATTGAGTCTGTAGACTAATGAAACTGCGAGAGAGAATGAAATAATTACCCGAGTAACTTAAATATTGAAAAATTGGGAGTGAGATCGAAGCAGCGCTAAACACTAGAAGGATTAACGCTGTCAGTGTGACGGGAAAATTTTTTTGATGGCTTATAACTTTTTGTCAATTCTGCAAAAGTTTTAATTTGTAATGTCCTTTGGGAACACATCCAATGCGATTCGACTATGGAACGGATCCCATGACTGTCAATCTGACAGCGCCGACTCCGTCGGGAGCTTTATGCCATACGACGGGGCCATTCTGGTTTTGAGCGCGAACGAGTGAAGTCAAAAGTGTAAGTCTTGAAGGACAAAATAAAAATATTAAAGATTATAAATTTAATAAAAACAAATGAGTAGGTACACACAAATTCATTGGTGTGTAGTCACTTGGCCCGTTCGTGTCGTATATTGGTTAATATTTTTTTAATGCACAATGACCGAGGTTATAAAATGCGCTTGTTTAACCTCTAACCGGCAGTTCCGCCTCTAAGCGGGGTCAATCTAAATCGCTTAAAAAAAACTTTACTTCTGTAAACGCCCCAACAACGCCATCTGTTTGTAAGCACTAAACTATATTGTTAATGGTATTGACACAAACTTCAGTCAGCACTAGACGTTCCGCACGCCCTCCAGTAATCAAGAGATCTCCCAGAAGACTTCGTTCAAGCAGCATTTGCCGACGAAGAAGAAGTTTTAATAGCGCGGCTTGAGAAAAGAAAACGTATCCTACAGCTGCGTCAAGAGCTCCAGCCTCTGGAGGAGCAAGCTGCCATTCACCAGTTGAATAAGTTGAGCATCTCCGACGTCGAGGGATTGGTAGCTCCGTTCAGCGGCGACGACGCATACGCCGTCGAGAAATGGCTTAAGGATTTGAAAGTGTCACACAAACAAGTCGATGTGATGATCACTTTAAATACATGTCCATGAGAAGGCTCTTAAGGGGCACAGCGGCAGTTTATCAACGTTCCAGTAGTGCGTCAAACTACAGTCGGTTGAAGGAGGGATTGCTAAAGCAGTTCAAATTGAATCTGTCAATCACAGATGTCTTTCGGCAGCTGCAGGGGCGCACGAGGCACAAGGGTGAAAACATCATCGCATACATTCTGTTTATGCAGCAGACCGCCACACAGGGCCACATCAGCGAAGAAGAAACCATCGGCTTTGTTATAGAAGGAGTGCGCGACGGAACCGCTTACACCTCAGTGCAATTTTAAAATATCTAATATGTTATATAGTCTAAGTAACGATCGAGGCCGATCATTTTGTCAGGTCGGCCGATCTGTAATGTCTTTATTAATACTACCCGTGTTTTTTTGAAGCCTAGCCAGCCAGTAGTTGCTAGCAAAGTCAATTTTTACATGTAAAACAAATACAAGAACCTGCTGGCGACAATTCTTGATATTAGCCGCGTTTTTTTTTAAGCCTAGCCAGCCAGTAGTTGCTAGCAAAGTCAATTTTTACACGTAAAACAAATACAAGAACCTGCTGGCGACAACTCTTGATATTATCGCCAGCCAAAAGCAACTGGCTAGGAACCTTACGTTATCCCATTGCTAGGTGGCGCAGAAAGAAATTTTTTTTTATATAGACGTTGGTAATTATGTAATTTTTCTGTTCTTTTGACATTTGACGGTAGTCTGTGCACCAAAATGGAAGGCCAAGGAAAAAGGTATTTATTTTGTTTATGAATGATTAAAATAAAATAAGAAAATATATTTCACACAGCAAGAAAAATTGGACCAAGGAAGAAACAGAAGCCCTGCTCGAATTTTATAGTGCGCGGAAGGAAGAATTCGTGCACCACCGGCGTAAGAAATACGCTTATGGACATGTTTTGGAAGATATGATTTCATCCGGGTTTGCTGTGCGTGTTATTTGTTTTTTTTTTTTTTTCAATTATGTAAAGTTCATAAATTCCTTCAATATCTATTTATAAATATTTACAGGACTCCAGCACAACCATTGCGCATTTGGAAGTCAAAATGCAGACGCTGCTAAGAGCCTACAAAGCCGCAAGAGACAACGCGACTCGAACCGGAGCGGTCCCTGTGTATCTCCATTTATGGGCCAAATGGACGAAATATTCAGCAGCAAACCGATTATTTCAAATATAAATACAATTAACACTGGGGCACTTGAAGTAGTAGTGGTAAGTAATAAAATCATATGCAAGTATATTTATTTTCTAATTTTGAATTTTAATAGCAGGATCACGAACTTATTCCCTCGATGTGTTCTCCAGAAATATGTCTTGACTCGCCCTCATTCGAAGAGACACGACGCTCTGGGTCATTTTCTTCATTAAGTGGTATGCCCTTATCACCAGGACCATCTACTCCATCCGGATCTTTAGCTTCAACATCATCAGAAGGTCGCGGAATTAAGCGCAAGATGACGCGTTCATCTTACTTTGAAGAGCGGTTGAAGCAGAGAGCTCTAGATAGGGAAGAGAAGACGAAGCGCTGGGACCAGTGGATGGAGTTGCAGGCAGCAAAAGAAGAGAGGAGAAGACAACAGATGGAGATCATAAAAAAGATTTTAGACAAATAGAAAAAATAAAATAAACGTTTAAACATTAAGAATTTTTGGATTTTATTGATTTAAAAACAGTTTTCAGATTATATTTCTCTCGGCTAGATCAGTGAATAAAGTTTGCCGTCTGTTCACAGTTCCACCAGCTAAAGAAGCATCTGAATTTATTTCGTCACCAATAACATTGTTAAGAAATAATAATGTACTAAATAACACCCTGTATTAACTCAGATGAAATGTCAAATTCTTTCAATAGAAAAAAAAAATGTATGTCTTAAAACTTCCGGTTGTCATCCATTATTAATTCAATTCATTCTGAGTTGTTTCATTTTTTTTTTACTTAAGCCTTTTTCTCCCTCACCATCATCGAAACTTAAACAAAATTAATTTCGCTAAACATTTGCAGGCCTCGGCGAGATTAAGGCTTTTAAGTATTTTGTTATCATTTTTAATATTCGTGATTCTCAATTCTTACGTGCCTTGTGTAATCACGTGAAATATCTGGAGATGAAAATGATAACTACAACAGACCTGGAACATCAGGTTCTTCAGCAGCCTCACAGCTAGGACCCAAGAAGACCAATGCGGAGGAAGGTGATATCGGAGCTGGAAGAAAAATCGACAAAGTATTGGCTAACCTCAAAAATCGTCGTTCCGTATGTGAGCAGCAAATGAAACGCGTAGATGATTATCTTACACGTATTGGAATGGATCCAGCAACTACATCTGTAGCCGAAATGAATATTCGAGCCGAAGCATTCGATTCACACCTGTAACAACCCATCATAATTTGAATTTTTATTTTTGTTTAAAAAATCATTTTAATCAATGCATTTCACTGAATTCATTTCTTTTCTTTTACTTTACTTTTACTCTGTTGTTTGTTCTTGAATTAAAAAAAATTGTTTTAAGAAATAACTTTGATAAAATATAAAAATTAAATTTGTTATTACTGTACAGAACGAACATGAAGCTTGGCCAGCTGTGGCCGAAAAAGCTTTTAAAAGCTCCCGCAGGGTAGTATAAAAGGGCCGCTCCGATCGCAGAAAAGTTACTGGTTCAGTGTTGACAGCGCAAGCAGACACACAGGCAACAGGAATTATTAATAAAATCCTTTTAAAAAAATATTTGTCTAACAATTTATTCAGGTCAGGTAAAAGTTTTTTTCAAAACATTACCTACCTCGCTTTGCCGGCTACCTGCAAAAAAAAAAAAAAATGATAATAAACAAACATTCCAGCAGGATAACGGGAAACCCAACCCAAATGGGCAGGAAAGAGGAAAGGAAGGATAGCGTGAACGCTACCTTCGATGAAATTATTAAAAAAATCAAGAACGGAGCAGCCAACCACGGGAGGGAGTTCATGGTTTCTATCCATGAAAAACTCTCGGACATCGACGCCCTCTATGAGAGTATGCCTGCATACTCCTCAGACGACGGCGAAGATGAGGAAGAATTAAGGATGGAGGAAGAAGACCCATCCGACTGTGAAGGCTCCTCATCCGAGGAAGAGGAAGAGCTAAACTCAACGATTGTTGAGCAAGCAGAGGCAACCGAGAGTGAAGAGTCGGCCGAAGAAGAATCTTTCACCTTGGTCAAAGCAAAAGAAAAGGAAAAAGTCGGACTCTCCCAGTCCAACAGATTTCACCACGACAACAACCGCATCCACATCAGCAAGAACCGACAACAACCGCAACACACCAACAACATCAACCAAAAAGGCAACGAGCAACCCCAGCGTGTAACCTATGAAGAGAGCTTCCGTAATGCCCCCAATTATTTGTTTTGGCCTCAATGTTGCAGAACTAAGCAGACACACCAAGGGATTGGATGTGGTCTACAAAGTGCACAACATAAACTCCAACAAATCCGTCATAACAACCAAAACGAGGGAAGGACACGAGCGAATAAGGAATTACCTGAAGACGAGGAAGTTCCAATTCAACACTTTCACTCCGAAAGAAGACCGTAAAAACCTCTTGGTGCTCAAAGGCATTCACCATAGCTACGAGACAGAGGAAATCGTAGAGGAGCTGAAGTCAGAAGGAATTCCTGCCATCAAAGTGAGCCTCTGCAAAAGCCGAGCCGACAAAAATTTTAACAACTTTGTTGTCGAGGTGGAAAAGGGAGCTGATATCCCGTCAAAAGGTTCACTGGGAGAAACTTCAGACGCAGGGAATCACGCAATGCAAGAACTGCCAAAAGTTCGGTCACGTTGCTAGCAACTGCGGAATGGCGTACAGATGCGTCAAATGCAGTAACAGCCACGCACCCGGAACCTGCCCAAGGACCACCAAGGATGAAGATGTGTACTGCATCAATTGCCAAAAAAATGGACAAGGAGAGGGTCGCCGCAAAGGACAAAATGGCTCTGAAAAAGAAGGAGCAGCAGAAATTTGCCAAGGAATCAGTCTCCAAAAAGATTGAAGCTGGACTCAGCTTTGCAAATGTTGCTGTCCAGGGTATAAGGAAAGTCAACAATCCCATCAAACCATCACAGCCCGCAAAAACGGCCACAAAAACTGCCGTAGAAACCACCACTGCACCAGCAACCAGGAAGGCAGCACCATCGCCGTCGCCTTCACACAATATCTTTGACGATACCGAACGCTTGTTTGGTACAGACTTACTAACCCTCGTTCAGAAGGCAAGGAAGGTTGTACCAAGCAACTACGGAAGTCTGGATGATAAGGCTAAAACAATGGTATTGGGTAAACTTATTTGCGAACTATGCATCTAAGAAAATGGCTAAGTATCATTACATACAATGTTAATTCAATTTATTCATTAGAAAAAAGGGCTTCCTTGGCCATGTTTCTCAAGGCAAAGAAGCCCGATATTTTATGTTTACAGGAAACCAACCTCACACCCAGGAATCGGTACCTGAAGGATGGATACAACATTTATCGGGAAGACAAAAATGACGGAAGAAGCACAGCCCTTTTCATTAGGGATAACTTAAATTCTACGAAGCTGGAAATACGAGGACTAAGCTGCATGGAGGTCACAGCAGCCGTAATCAGATGCAACGATGGAGAAACCCTTCTTGTGCTTGCATTATACAACCACTGTAATGCAAGTAAGGAAAACATCAAGAAAGACCTTAGCATCATCAACAACATCTCCAACCTGTACAACCTTACAGTGTAATTGGCGGGGATTTCAACGCCAGACATACACTCTGGCATGACGACAATTGCTCACCCCAAGGATGCGTAATTGTCGAATGGTTGGACGAAAACGCCCATGTTCAATCATGGGTAGTAGCTTCGCAACCACAAAAGACGTTCCCGAGGACTCCCTCATCGCTTGACTTTTTCCTCAAATTTCATAAATATAGTTCCATAGTTCCGGAATTTCACCTGCGAAGCCCACTTAAGTGACAGTTCATCTAGCAGTTGAGCTGAGGGTCAAACCGAGTATGCCAATCATGACCATTCATCGTACACCAGACACGTACCTGGATCACAAAAAAGTGGACTGGAGGAAATTTGCTTACGACGTCGAGAGCAACATCAACATACTGTCACAGGAAAGGAATCTCACCAACGCCGAAATTGACAACACGATACAAGAACTAAAGGATGTGGTCCTTAACGCTGTCGATGCCCAAAAAAAACCGAAGAGCAGCAAGGATCGATATGCCCACTTGCCACTTAACATCCAAGCCATCTACGCTCACCGACAGCGTCTCCGGAAGAAGCTTCAAAGGATTTTGCATAGAACATGGAACACGGTCAACGACGAGTACAGGAGCGTACAAGCGGAACTGAACTGCATCAACGTGATGTTCAGAAGAGCCGTGAAACACCACACTGAGGAGCAATTCATAAGACGTCTGGAGAAAATCAAGCCTGGACCGGACACATTCAAGCAAATCAATGCGATAGTTGGCAAATCCAACAAGATTCCAGCAAGCTTGAACAGCGGACGAGGAGTGGTTACAACGCCAGCAGATAAGGCTGAAGCCTTCGCCGCGCACTTCGAAAGGAATTTCACCGAGAGGCCACCAATGCACCTACCAGAGTTTTTGGAAGAAGTTGACGATGTGATCAACGGAATTCTACTTGACACCAGCACTGTGACGAACTTCAGCAGAGAAAATCCCGCAACAAACCCAGCCCCAGGTATTGGCGTTTTCACAAATGCCGAAGAAGTAGAGGACCTAATTTTGAGTGGAAACTCAAAAAAGTCCACAGGTCCAGACCGCATTTCCAACTTTTTACTAAAGAAGTTGCCAAATGTTGCTATACTACTTCTGACTGTGATCTTCAATGACTGCATCAACAATAGCTATTTTCCCAACTCCTGGAAAATAGCTAAAGTTGTTCCAGTCCCGAAAAAAACAAATAGATCCAGCATTGACGGGTATAGGCCGATAGCGCTGCTGTGTTGGGAAAGTGCTGGAGTCAGTATTGCTGCGACAAATCATGGCAATTTGCTCGGAGAAGGGAATTCTCCCAAACCATCAATATGGTTTCCGGGCGAAGCATTCAACCATCCATCCACTGCTGAAGATGCATCATGATGTCACCAAAAGTCTGAATAAGAAGGAAATCGTAGTGGCTTGCCTGCTAGACATAGAAAAGGCATTTGACAGCGTCTGGATTAAGGGCCTCATCTATAAAATGAAGACAATGGGATTTCCTCAGCATCTGGTAAAAATCCTGTTCAATTCACTAACAGAAAGATTCTTTTTCGTCTAGATACAGGATCATCTATCAACTTTAAGAAGACTTCTCGGTGGAGTTCAACAAGGAGGAAAGGTCTCTCCCATCCTTTTCAACATCTTAACAGCGGACCAGCCAGCCAACGACGCCCGAACAAAGACACTCCTCTACGCAGATGACTCCATCACATACGCTACGTCTTTAGCCCCGGAAATAGCAGCCGTTAGGGTAGAACAACACCTAGCGAAGCTATGGGACTACTACCAGAAATGGGGACTGAAGATCAACAGCAGCAAGACAGAGCTCATTTGCTTCCGACCACCGACCACAGCAACAAGAAGTAGGAAAGCTTTCGCGACGAGATGCCACGACACGAGAATAACGATGCCAGATGGTAAGGAGATTGCTCCACAGCTCAAAACGAGGTACCTGGGGATAACCTTCAGCGAGCGATTCCAGTTCCGGGAACACGCTGAAAAGGCTATTCAGAAAGCCAATTTCGCCCTTCATCTTGTACACCCTCTCCTAAAAAGGAGGAGTGGTCTGCATAAAAACACCAAATTACTGGTGTATAAGCAACTTATAAGACCAGTAATTACTTACGCCTTCCCAATTTGGTTCACGGTGCCGCCAAGATCTTGGAAAGGAAAACCCTCAGATCATGCACTGGACTGTGGAGAAATCTCAGCACGTTGAAATACGTCAGCAACTCAACGCTGTACGAAAGCGCAGGGATCACACCAATCAAGGAATACATGCTGCAGCTGTCAAGAAAAATCATTGAAGGGTTAGGAAGCCACCCTAACGAAGAAATCAGGAACATCAGCAGACAAGAAGTTGAGCCAGCCCACAGGTACCTCAGCACACGGACAATCATCGATGAACACCTTCAAGAGATCATCGACTGGACCTCGTTCTACACGAAAGCCGACAAAAACTACTACAGAGGTTAATACCCTGTATAATATGTTAATTATTTTTCGTCTTTAAAACAACTCCCTCAGAGTCAATTTTCATAATGTTTGGAAAATTGTATATAAATCGATAAGCATATCATGTCCACAAGTTTTGTAAAGAAAATTTAGTATTGTATAAAATCACAACCGAAATACGTTGGGCCCTTATTGTTGAGCCAACAATATATAAAATTGTAGTTATAAGGCTAAAGTCTAGTTTTAACTCAAAATTGTAAATATTAGACTAAATAAAAATAAATCTTAATCGTAAATCGTAAAAACAAAAAAAAAAAATTCACTTCTGAGTCAATCGGGAGTTTGACATTTTAGTACGGAGGTACACTACCGCCTGCAAAAATAGCACACTCTCTGCGCGTTTTAACCTTTTTTTAGTTTTGAGTTCTTCAACGAGTACTGCGGACTTTGACTGCATACTCGTGGGAGCACAAAGCCGAACAAAGGCCGTTTCAGGAAATTCAAATATTATTGTTTTTGTAAAACAAGTAAAATTATTGCTATAAATAAATTTTGTTTTTACAACATAAAAAGTTGAGTTGTTAATACGACGATCCCCGCTACCCAGCTCTACAAGCGAATAGAGCTGCTACACACCTTCATTAATATTCAAGGAAAAATCGAAGAAAGGGATTTCGACGAGATTTCCAAGCCCAATAGGTCAACGTACGAGGAACTGTATTACCTAGCAGCTTCAGCTTTGAAGGTAATAATTGCGAAACATGACGAACATGAAGCAGCGTTAAATCGGAGCAGCACTACGGCAGCAGATCGAGACGAAAGGAATGGTTTCATTAAATTGTTGTATTCCACAACATACACCCCGTACAATGCCGTACATTGGTGTACCCAGACACTCGAAATACAATACACCTATCCCTCGTTTTACACGCTACTCGTTCTGCTCGTTTTCGATCTTACACGGTTTTTAAAATCAAAATTTTAAAAAGTAAAATTTTTAAAAAATGCCAAATTTTGACTGCACGCGAATTTATTTATACATACTTAATTATAAACCGGTAACACTTCAGACGTATACATGCTCTACTGTCATAAACTTATATATGTATGTATATGTTGTTCTTTGATAAGAACACAAAATAAAATGGGAATTCCCCTTTAAGTGTCCAAAGCCAAATTGTATGTGTTTATGAATTAATGGATTTTATACAACAGAACGAGTATCATCATTGTTTACCTACACATTTTAAATTTTTTATTTTTCATTATTTCGTATTAGTTTTCACAATTTATTATACATATTGTGTAAATTATTTGAAGTAAGTAACTAAATAAGAATTATGTTTTAAAACATCCTTTTAATTAATTTTAAATTTTAGTTTTATCATGGCAAAAGTAAAAATTAACAAAACAGAGATTAAGAGAAAAATTATATCTTTGGAAACAAAAATTGAAATTTTGGACCGTCTAAGAAATAAAGAAAGGATAGTAGATGTTGCTAAATTTTATTTTATGAATGAAGCAACAATACAAACAATAAAGAAAAACGAAGACTTAATTAGAAAAAGTGTAGCAGCTGGAATGCATACGAGGATGAGTACAACTTCACATGTAAGAAATGTTACGATGGAAAACATGGAAAAGGCTCTAATGATATGGCTAGAAGACCAAAATCAAAAAAGAATTCCAATTGATACGTATGCCATACAAAATAAAGCTTTAAAAATTTATGAGAAAATTCAGAATCAAGCACCGTCTACTTCTGCGAATAAAGTGCCTTTTCACGCGAGCCATGGTTGGTTCCAACGATTTAAGCAAAGACATTCCTTGCATAGTCTTAAATTAAAAGGTGAGCAAGCATCTGCTAATTTGGAAGCAGCACAACAATATCCCCAAAAATTTTCTGAAATTGTTGCCGGAAAGTCTTACAGTCCTGACCAGGTTTTTAATGCTGATGAATCCGGATTATATTGGAAGAAAATGCCTGAGAGGACCTTTTTAGCAAAACATAACAAGTCAGCTAGCGGTCATAAGGCAGCAAAAGATCGTATAACGATTCTTCTCTGTATCTGTATCTCTGTTTAGCAAAGCTAAACGACCACGTTCGTTTAAAGGAATAAATATTAACAATCTTCCCGTTTATTGGAATGCGAATAAGAAAGCTTGGGTTACCGCCACGTTATTCAATGATTGGTTCCATAACTTTTTCGTGCCAGATGTGAAAAATTATTTAAGCAAAAAAGGTTTACCTTTTAAAGCCCTTCTTGTTCTTGATAATGCTCCAGGTCACCCTCATGATTTGCAGCATGAAAATATTGAAATTGTGTTTCTACCACCAAATACAACTTCTTTGTTGCAACCACTAGACCAAGGGATAATTTCGACATTCAGATATATTTTAGATCATACGGAAAGTGAAGGATCTCTTTCAATTATTGATGCCTGGAAAAAATTTACTATGTTAGATTACGTCAAGCATATAGGAATGTCATATGCCGAGATTAAACAATCAACGCTCCATGGGTGTTGGAAAGCAGTATGGCCTGACATATTTCAAGGTAAAAATTATAGAACATCTTTGGAGCAAGAGTATTCTCAGATAATTGAGTTGGGTCAAGAATTGGGTGGAGAAGGCTTCGACGATATAGCTGAAGCAGATATTGCTGAAATAATGGAAGTCCAAGAATTAAATGAAGACGACTTAATTGAAATTATCAAAAATATTAGTGAAAACGAAAATGATGTTGAATCTGACGTTGAAAACTATGAACCCAATGCTTTCACAGCAAAAATCGTTAACGAGGGACTTGTGTTAGGAAGAAAATTAGGAAACTTTTTTCAAGAACACGATCCGAATGTTGAACGAGCTCTCAAATTTCAACGAGATGTTAATAAACTTTTAAGTCAGTATGAAGAAGTCTACAAAATATAACAAAAAATAAAAAACAGATGCTTATTTCAGACTTTTTTCCTGACAAGTCTCAGCAAACTACGGCAAAAATCCATACAACAACTGTAGAAAGTGAATCTTATGAGATAATATCCAGTGATGAATCTGATATTATACAATTTCGTTAGAGAAGACTTATCGTTGAAAGTGACAGCAATTAAGTTTGATTTAAATAAGGAACATAAGTCTTATTTATAATTATTATTATGAATGAAGTCCAATACATATGTATATTTTTTTTGCTATGAAATAAATTTTTTATGCTTTTTTTCATTTTACAAATAAATTTAATTATTTTTATGTTTTCTATGATTTAAATGATACTTTTATATTTTATTAAGTGTTTTAGTCATATTTTGTGTTCAAGAAATGTCTAAAAAAAAGCTTGTTTATAGTTGTTTTCGTTTAACACGATTTTTCCATATAAAAATTAATTTTTCGAATTACA
Source organism: Orthonevra nobilis (assembly GCA_963555765.1). Classification (NCBI taxonomy): domain Eukaryota; kingdom Metazoa; phylum Arthropoda; class Insecta; order Diptera; family Syrphidae; genus Orthonevra; species Orthonevra nobilis. The sequence goes on along the minus strand of OY743226.1, from coordinate 9,691,814 downwards.
CGGTTTTTGTCAGGAACGTATCTACCGTGTAAAACGAGGGATAGGTGTACACCAACACGATCATTTCCATTTTCCAAGAATGAGTTAATCATGTGTAGGACCAAAATAACCTAAACAAACGCCACAGCAAATGTAGCCAGGTCCTCGAAAAGATTCCTTATCGGTTATATGTCGAAGTGCCGAAATATGTTTTGACCCAAGCCATTGCACTTTTAATGGGTTAACACCGACGGAATACATCGGCTGGGTAAATGACTTGTATTACTGATTATAATATTGTAAAAAGAGTGGTTGAAAAGGTTTAAGGACAGAGTAGTTTGTAAAGAGTAAGAGATAGGATATACTTTATAAGGTTGCAGCCTAGACCAGACAGCGGACCTTAGAGAATAAAATCTTTTAAAAAAAATTAACTAACTAAACTACAAATAAACATGTTTCAATACTCTCCGATCAACACTCTTCCCTCAAAACACTGAGGAAGCACGGTGTAAACGCGTAACATTTGGTGGCAGCGGTGGGATAACCTTAAAAAGGCTATCCTTACTACCAACAACGAGAGCTATAAAGAAAAAAATCATCAAACAACATCATCATCAAAAAGCCAGACATCGACCAAGCATTTATTTTCAAAACTTTTTCTTTTTTGTGTCCATTCTATACTTCTATATTTTACCGAATAAATATTATTTCTACTTTTATACTTATTTTGTTCAACTGTAGTCCGTCTTACTCTGTTAACCTTTCTAACTAGAAAAAACCAAACAGACGGTAGAACTGCTTCAAGCTCTACCTTTCTCCGGCGAAGAAAATGTTATAACCGAATCCCTTCCCTTAAAAAATGGAAGTAAAAATTAGTCTTAACGACGTTAATAAAATTGTCCCATCATTCGATGGGAACCCCAGAGCAAATTTATTGCATTTGGCAATACCCTATTTATGCATATCACAGATGCAGACCAACATGCACTTTTCCTTAGTATAGTCAAAACAAGACTCCAAGGGGCAGCTTTTGAGTTTACCCAATATAAAACCTTCTCTCAATGGAAAGATTTAGCAGCGGAATTAGAATCCCAATTCAAGGAGTGTAGATCACGATCTGCTTCACAGAGCAAACTCTTGTCCGCCAAGCAGAGACAAAGGGAAACCTTAAAAGAATTCGGAGACATGGTCACTCAGCTTCTGTTCGCTCTGGATACTGGATACTGCTACAGTACCATCGACGAACAAAGCGTGAGAGATTACTTAATAACCGAAAACAAAAAACTAGCTCTACATACTTTCGAGGATGGTCTTAAAAACCCCACACTAAGAATTTTAGTAGAAGCACCTTGGAACAATCGATGCGGTTGGAACCCTTGGACAATTTGGGTTCATCCATTGGTAATTATAATTCCAGACCTACATGTCAAACGTGTAATAAGGTCGGTCACACATCGAACACCTGTTATAGAAACCATAGTCCTGCTCAAAATTCCAGACCCATTTGTCAAATATGTTACAAAATAGGTCACTCCTTGGCTACTTGTTACAAAAATACTAATAAACCTAACTTCGTTCCAGCAAAAATAAAAAGAGAGGTTCAGTTTATTAGATGTGAGTATTGCAACAAGCCCAACCACACCCAAAGTGAATGTAGAGCCGGGTGGGTTAATTCAGGGACGCAAATGCAAACCACACGACCCCTTTCGGGAAGAACCTCCCAAAAATAACCTAAACGGAACACCTCCGAATCATCATTCACGCCATGAGGTAAGACATCATGCGAACAGGCTGCATTACCAAAATGACTACAAAAACGATACTTCACGTACAAACAAACAGGGAAACTAAGATAAGGAAGATGGTGTCGACAATCTATCCCGAGTACATGTAAAGTGCGACATCCACAGAACGCAAAATTAAACTTAAATATATTCATATCGTTCTGTCCTGAATTTCAAGAACCTGTGATTCGTATAAAATTCAATCCATCGGGAAAAATATCGGTAACTTTCTTGATCGACACAATTTCAATGTACTTAGGTTAAGCTTAAATTAATCAACAATTAAATCATCACTTATGTATGTCAAACTATTGAAGCTGGTCGGTCTTATAATTTCTTTGTGACGCGCCGTCGTTTTCATGGTCCTTCGATTGTGGGTGAAAGTGAGAAGTGAAAGTAAGCTAAATAAAAGCTATAAGCTGTGAAACTGTGTTAATCTCTGCACAAAAAAAAAAAGAAAAAAAAAACAAACTGTGAACTTAAATTTTATTTAACTTAAAAGAAGTGTGACTGTGAACTAAAAACTGTGCAGACAATAAACTGTGAATTAACTAACTCCATAAGAATCAGTATGGATGAACTGTTTGCTGAACAACAGGATTTGGGTAAGTCCATCCAAATTACATATGTACATTAACTATAGAAAAGATGGTGGGGTTAAAAAAAACTTTTTAAATATTTGAACGCTCGGATAGATACATTAACTACAAAATGGGAAACATTTTTAATCATTTCAATTAGCGCTTCAATTCTATGCCGAAAACGGCACGATTATGCGTTGATGAGCAAATGTGTTTCACGAAAATGATGTCAATATAAGCCAGCGGCAATATAAGCCAGCTACCAGAACGTGTTATCTCACGAAGTGGTCCAGTCGCTTGGCCGCCTCGGTCGTGCGATTTGACGCCTTTAGACTATTTCCTGTGGGGCTACGTCAAGTCTATTGCAGCAGTATCGGCTGATTTATGCTTGAAAACCGTCGAAAATTGGGTCCAGCGTTTGGACTTCTGCAAGCGTGCCCGTGGTGGCCATGCAAAAGAAATCGAGTTCCATACACAATGGCGTCGAACGTACTTTCACATGAATAAAGAATTTCATTGATATCCAAAACCGTTTTTGTTTTATTTAAAAAAAAATTTTTTGTAGCAATAACAACAACAATTGTACCTTCTAGTGGTGGTTTCATTGGAGCCGGTGAGAATTGAAAACCAGTTGGTATCAAAAAAATACATAGTTTGTTATTGTTATTTTACAAGTATTGAATCAATTAAGAAGGATGCAAACGATTTCTCGAAAATCACATGGCGGCAACGCAAATGAAACTAAATGTAAATGAAGAAGCTTTTCGAGGAAATATGTACATCACTGCCTTTCCATATAAAAGAATTGCGAACACCAATGGAAATTTTCTGTTAGTTCTTTAAAAATGATATAATGCAAATGATTGCCACGGAAACAAATCGAGCAGCTATTAGAGAAAACATCAACTCACAGTTAAAAGTGGACGTTGATGAAATATATCAATATGTTGGAATTCTGCTTTTCATGTCGGTTTATCGTTATCCAAATTAAGATAGTTACTGGGGACGAACTGCGTTCGCGCCTATTCAAACACGATGAAGCGCAAACGATTTGAGACGATAAAAAAATATTTATCGTTCCGAGATGAAAGCGAGCGAGTCAAGAAAGGGCAACGATGCATTGTTTCGGCAGACGAACTCAACAAACGGTTTGATTCCGTTCCAAAACATGCTCGACTGTGTGTCGACGAGCAGATGTGCAGCACGAAAATACAACATCATCTTCGACAATACATGCCAAATAAGCCACACAAATGGGGATCAAATCGTTCGTTTTATGTGATTCTTTCGGCTTTGCGTATCGCTTCGAAATTTAAAATGGTGCAGGCCATTACCTTGTTTTACCTGGCACACCTGATATTGGTGCAACTGCCAATGTTGTTGTGCGTTTGACTTAAACGGTAAAACACTTTATGCACCACATCGTATATTTCGACAATTTCTACACGTCGCTGCCCTTGTTGGTTTATTTGCGTGCCAGAGGAATATACAGTCTGGAAACCGTACAAGTCAATCGAATTCCAAATTGCAAGCTTCCTGCGGATAATGCCATCAAAAACGAACCAAGAGGATTTTCGACAGAATTTGTGGGAACTGCTTATGGTATTCATATCAGCAATGTCTTGTGGAAGGACAACAAATGTGTGCCGACAAATACCGACTTGCAAGTAGCAAAGGCATCACGCTATGATCGAAAAGCAAAAGTATATGTTGAGGTCGATAGCCCACAAATTATACGGGAATACAACAACCATATGGGTGGCGTTGATTTAATGGATGGACTTATGGGCCGTTACCATATTCGAGCAAAAACACGCGATGCGAGTCCTCGACTTTTTTTTATCATTTCATCGATATGGCAACAACGAATGCTTATATTTTATATCGACGCATACACGCCGAAAAATGCAACGATTCATCCAATGTTTCAGCTGAAGATGAAGAGTTGCTCGAGTTACCTCAATTTCGAGAAGAAATCGCTGCTGGTCTTGTAACTTACACAACAAAACGTGCAGCTGGTCGTCCAGCACCAGGGCTAATCTGACTCCACAAGAAGATTCAAAACCAGGTAGTTCAAAAGTTGGAGGAAGAGCCAAACATCCGGTTGATGACGTCCGCTATGACAATATTGACCACTTTCCAATCTGGTTAGGTAAAGAAGGTGGCAAAAGATGGTGCAAACTGTGCAAAAAATCAAAATCACAAATACAGTGTGTTTGCTCCAAATCCAACCTTCATTTGTGCTGCTCAAATGCCAAAAACTGTTTTTTTGGAATACCATCGTAAGGAGTAAAACATCTTATCACGTGGTTTACATTATTTTCATTGTTTATTTAAGTTTTTTGTTTTTATCTCAATAAAAAAATTTTCATGGTGTAATGCCCTTTGGGAACACATCCAATGCGATTCAATTATGGAACAGATCCCATGACTGTCAATCTGACAGCGCCGACTCCGTCGGGAGCGGCCATCATGAAAATGGAAATTTCGGGCTTTATGCCATACGACGGGGCCATTCTTATTTTGAGCGCGAACGAGTGAAGTCAAGAGTGTAAGTCTTGAAGGAAAAATAAAAATACATGTACGAGATTATAAGGGATAAAAATGTTAATATGTTTTTTTTTTTTTTTACATAAACCCGCAACAGTGCCCTGAGGCACTCTTCACCTTTTTTCATCTAGCTCGGTTTCTTTCTTGTCGGTTAGAGGGTTGATGATAATTTTATGTGTCTACTCGAAATGTCAGCAAAAACAAATCACATTTGAAGGTCATTTAGCGAAGTTATTTGCAATAGACTGCACTCGCGTAGTGGAAACTATTTTTGTGAATTTCGGAAGAGTTATATAAGTGAGCAATTCACTCTTATATTAATTTAAAAAAAAATTAAGATCTATAAATTGTAAGCTTTGATTTCTTATATGTTTTATTCTGAGCACACTCATTTAACGAGCGCCATCTGCGTTCTGTTTATGTACTATGGAAAGGTTTAAGAAGGACTGTCACAAAGCATGCATAGTGGCTGACTTCAGGAGATATTATATTTTTGCTGTCACTTCTTGAAGAGACGTGTTAGAGCTAAGAACAAATATTTATAACCAAATAAAGGAAAATCAAGAATCAGCGCTTTATTTAACTAATAATTGTGTAGATTAAAAATGAAATAGTTTTCAGCAAAGGTTGAACTTAACGGTGTAAAAGTTTAATTTTATTAGTTTTGAATAATAACCATTGGGCCTATTTGTGAATCCGAGTCGAGCGAAATTTCATGTGACAACAGAGAAATGGTATTTGTGAACACGCTTCACATCATTAAGCGATTAATGAATTCGAGTGAGAAACACTAATCGAGAGTGAGTGAGTACACATATTTTTCAATACGAAAGTGACCCTTTTCACATGAGAAATACCTCACTGTTGAATAAGGATTCGAGTTGTGAAAAAAAAATGGACCAACGGATGTAAGTTAAAACGTATTGTTAGTAAATTTGAATTACTAAGTGAAAAAGTGTTTTTTCAAAAATAAAGACGAAATACATACATTATATTTTAAATACATGTGAAATACTTTTTTATTTAATTTTTCTTTTAGAATTAAAGTGACAAAAACAAGACAGTACAAAATATTGGTTGATTTTCTCATAAAAAACAAGGAATTGACAAAAGGCAGAGTTCAATCCTCTCAAGCAAGGCAAACGTCAAATGAGCTTTGAAAGGAACTGAGGAAGAGCCTAAATGCTGCAGGACCTCCTCTTAGAGATACTAGTTGGTGGAAAAAGGTAAATATTTAATTGAAAATGTGCATATTTGCTCATCCTTACATGCAGACGTTGCTATTTGATATTGATCATCTGAATATATTGTTATGCTGGTGCAATGGTGATACAGCAAAACGCAAAAAGTGCCAGACTAAGGTGTCACACAGATAACAGAAAATACTTATATACTTATAATTATAAGTAGATGTAAGAGACATAAAATGATTTGAGTTTAGTTTCGACCTCATTAACATTTAACCATCGCTTTTTTCATTCTTCTTTTCGTTGTTCCACAATTTTCGTTTCGCCTATACAGCATTCAATTGTTGTTTCGTCGGTTCAATCAAAAGTGAACAAAGGAAACGTTGGAGGTAAAAACCCCATACCAAAACCAGCCCGCGTGCGAGATTTTTTTTTGGACTTATTTATGTCCCAGGCATAACAATATACATATATGAAGTTTCCTTATAGGTGTGGTTCGACATTAAAAATAACGTCAGGAAGAAGTTGTTTCAAAACAAGCCCCATGCACAAGGCACTGGTGGTGGACCTCGAAAGCAGTCAACTTTTTCCACGCTGGAAGAGGAAGTTATTAATATACTTCATTTGGACGTTCAAGTGGATGGAATTACCGACTGCACTTCGTTTGGAGGACGTTCCTTGCAGGATCAAGAGAACGAGAACGAGGTTAACATAGTATCAACACAAGAAAATATAGACAAACCAGTATCTACTCCCACACCGTTTTCATCGAGAATGTTAAAAACACCGCGCAGAAGTTCGCAAAAAAAAAAAAAAAAAACTTTCGAGAAGACACCCTTCTTAAGCAGAGTGACATTCAAGAGCGGATGTTTAGAGACATATCGAATAGTCTCAAAAACATCGAAATTAATGCAAAAATTCTTCAAGTCCACGAAAAGATGTATGCAATGAAAATGTCCCATTTTCAACAAATAAGGTCATTGGAAGAAAAAAAAAGTTCAAATGGATTGGAAGCATCCCTAATTGATTTAAAAACCGCTCTTCGGTTTTCTTCTGATTCCCCGCTAGTATCCGAATCACTACTATAAAAAAAATTCTGTACTTAACATAATTAACACTTTATAAACAACTCGTCTTTAACAATCAATTGATTTGTGAGAAGTAATGTTTGAAAATGATGTGTCAGCCGTTAGTAGTTAAATGGCTGTGTTTATCATTAAAAAGTAGAACTCGAGTGAGAGGCATTCGTGATGTGGCTCGGATTCACAAATAGGCCCCCAGGTGAGTAATTTTTAAAGTTGTAATGTTGCTTGTGGTTAACCTTGGGCAGTTGTGGTAAAAAATATATTTGTACTTAGATATGTAAGACAATGCTAGAAGCGAAAACAATCGTTGTTCCTGTTTACTCTCGCTGATTGTAGCGTAGAAAAATTCTTTGTCGACCATGTGTGGACCCGCGTATGAAAACAAAAAAAAAGGTCAGCATGTTCGGTGCGTAAAAGAAAGAATAAGGAAGGACTTCTATTCTGACTATACTATAACAGACGTCAAATGACGGAACGGCGGCATGCTTCAGGCGGACATTCACTTCTTCTCGGGGTACTTCCTTCTTCTTTCTTGAGACGTCAACCGAAGCGGACTTAAAAAAATAGACTCTGAAATTAAAATTAAGTAGTAGAGTACATTTTTCGTTAAAAGTACATACTCTATAGCATCTTAATAAGAAACCGACAGCGGCTTATCGACGGGCAAAAAGGATCGCAACTGCACACATTTTGTGTTCCTTTACCCCATTGAGATTAAGAATGGGTGGAAGAAATTGTAGCTGCAGTGTGTCGTATTTTATGTAGTGCTTGCAGAATCCTCGCCGATTCTGGTCTCATTCAGTGTTGAATAGTCAAAAAGGATAGCGGTAAAAAAATATATACGAGAATTTAATAACAGATATGAGACCGCAAGGAAAAGGTTTGTCAAAAGAAGTTATTGAGAGGATTTTAAACTTCGATTGCGATGCCTCTACTGACGAAGAAAGTGTTGATGAAATGGAAGACATTTCTGCAGTGCTGGAGAAGAATTTGGAAGGGATCGTGGAAGGAGGAGAAACTTTAGAAATTGACATTTTTGAAAATATGAGCAGGAACCTTGTGTTGTTGCTGATAATTGCTTTAAAATTCAAAGACACTTAAGTGGAGAACAAGGCAACTTGATGCTCCCGAGAGTATTTGGGAAAAAGACAATAGTTTGAAAGTAGACTAAGTGATGACGCTAGTAGAATTTTTCTGCACATTCTTTGATATCCAAGCTATTGATTTGATCACACAGCAAACTAATTTATATGGGCTGCAAGAACTCGGCATAGAGCTCAAATGTACTAGGGAGGATATCAAACGTTATATTGGTATTTTTTTGTACTTGGGTGTTTTAAAATTGCCGCAACTGGCATGCATCAATTAATTTAATCTAAAGTCGATTTCTTATTTTATTTAAATTTGTTAAATCAATTTGGCAAACGGCGAAGTCGCGCTCTGCATCTCTTTATGGCAAAATCTCTCTTGTTTAGAACGAGCAGCGACTTTGCTTTTTGCAGATGGATATGCGAGGCATTCAAACCTCAGTCGTTGAACCAAAGAGTTGAACTCGTAAAAATTAGTTGGAATTAAATATAACGAAGTGTGAAAAAAAGTGTAGTTTCATTTAATCTTCTTTGATCATAAATCAACAATTTGTTAGTTGAGTCTTAAATAAAAAAGCAAACAAGTCGTCGTTCAAAAAATTTAAATTCCTAAAAACCATTAGGAAACAATGGTCAAAAGAATTAAAGCTTACCGCTATAACAGAGACAATGCCGCGCGGTAGGTTTGAAAAAATAAAGCAATGTTAACACTTCAACGAGAATGCTCAGCAACCCAAAAAAGGAGATTTGAACAATGACAAGCTGTACAAGATACGACCTCTACTAAACATTCTCAAAGAAAATTTTGGTAAACTTCCCCAGGAAGAACATCAAAGTGTTGATGAACAAATCATTGTGTCATAAATAAATGTAAAAGTAAAATGTTACGTCGGCATGACTTTTGGAGGGCGTTCGACTTGCTGAACGAAGCCGGACATAATAGTTGTCAAAACGTAGTACGCCATGGCGGATTGCCACACCAAATTTCTGGGATGGCATTTCATTTTATTGTTAGCAGCCGTCGAAGTCGAATGCCCGCCAGAAGTCACCGACGAGTAAGTACATATATATATTTAAATGAAGACATATGTAACCTTCTGTTTCATAGAAAATAGACACTCACACTCTCTCGCTATTTCTCTCTTTATCAAAACTTTGGTTTGGATTTGCGAGTGTTCTAATGGGGGACCGGCCGACTCAGCGACTGTCGTCAACAAGCTTTATTTTTCGTTGCTTTGTTCCGCAGCTTTATGTTCGTCGCCTTGTTCCGCAGCCAGCGGAGTCTCAAAGTTTGCCAGCGGAAGAATAAGCGTAGTCCACAGCCAGTGGAAAATTATTTGTGCGTCCGCAGCCAGCGGAATAATTCCATTTGTTCGCCCGCTGCCAGCGGAAGCATAAGCGTTAAGCCTCTTGATTTTACCCGGGTAATGACCATCTTAACAATTACCCGGGTACTCGGGTACCCGGGTAATCCGGGTAATACCCAAGTTCGCGGGTACCCGGTAAAGTCAACTATCGGGTAACGGGTACCCAATCGCCACAAATTTGCTAATTTAATAAAAAAGTTGGTAATGTACACACCTTTAGTGGTGCATATATAATACCACAAGGGCGTACGAAACTGCGCATAAGTTTGGATTAATTTCGTCTACATTTGCGATCTAGTCCCGCCCTCGCATCTTCACCGGCAATAAATGTCTTCACTAACAGCTTTAATATGAGCTCGACACAATCGTATTTACGTGATTTGCAATGTTCTTATCAGCTTACCGTAAGCTTCTACACTTGATTCTAAATATCGCGGGTAAATATTCTGTAAATGTGTTACTACCGTGCAGTCTCTCGACTTGATAGTGTCTTGTGTTCAAATTAAAGTGTTCAAAGTGTTAAAAGTGTTTAAAAATAAAATGAGTGAAAAAAGAAAAGGCTGGGTCTGGCGGTTTGGGACATTAAGTGCCGATAGTAAAGACATTATTTGTAAAGTTTGTGGTGCTATCATATCATATAATCACTCACCATCAGCGATGAATAAACACCTAAGATATTTCCATAAGTATGATCCTCCATCACCATCGGCTGCTGACAACAATGGATTACAAAGGCAAGACATAATTACAATACATAATTATGATAGATATTAAGATCTGCGGTTTTTACACATTTTATTGACTTTCGGCATAAACCTTTTATCCCATCTGTTTTAATCAGTGCACGAACTCACACCTATTTTTGAACAAATTAAGCGATTTTGTCCTAGTTGCGGTCTAAATAGTAAATACTTGCATACACTTGTTATGTTTCGAGTCATTTTATGACCAAACGATCCCCGGTGTAATGCCTAAAAACGCTTTGAATTTCTTAAATCGTATATGACATGCATTATAAGTTATATTTTATTTTATTGCATTTATTACAGTGAAGAATCTGTGAGTTCTGTGCCTTCTTCATCTTCATCGAATACATCAAGGGTTATCAGTAGTGCAGTACCTCCAAGAAAAAAAAGACGCCGTAATGACGAAAATTATAACGCTCACCGGCAAGAACAAATTTCGCAGGCAACCGCTTATATGATATCCGCAAATGGACTACCAATTTCATTTGTTGAGAGTGATGGTTTTAAATATTTTATGTTGAACCCAATTATGAACTTCCCGTGGCTTCAACTATCTTATCCCGACTGCAGCTATTATATAATCAGGTTCATGATAAAATTCAAAATGCGCTACGTCCTGTCTCCTTCGTAGCTTTAACGACAGACGGTTGGTCATCTAGAGCACAGGATTCATATATATCAGTTACCCTGCACTACATTAATGGTGACTGGGAATTAAACAATTATACATTGTGTGCTGAATTATATGGAGGAACGGCACACTGCAGAAAATTTAGCTGTCTTATTAGAAATGGTCATCGCAGAGTGGGATTTGCAAGGAAAAGTGTATGCTGTTGTAACGGATAATGCTGCGAATGTTGTATCTTCAGTTCGTTGTGTTGATGAAGTTCAGAACAGTCTTTGCTGTGCAGCACATACGTTACAAATCTGTGTGAAACATGCCTTGCAATCAGTAGAATCATACACGCTTGTACTGAAAAAATTAAACACCTTAGTAAGTCATTTCCATCACTCGAATATTGCAACTTCTGCTTTAACTAAGAAACAGCGACAACTTGGCTTGCAAGAGCTAAAGCTAATTCAAAGTTGCCCTACAAGATGGAATACAGCTTACTTCATGTGTGAAAGACTTTTAGTAAATCGAGGTGCTGTTATTGCGGTTTTAGCAGATCGAGATATAACATCTTTTAACTTAGCTCTAAAACTTGAAATGAGCGAAAGGGAATGGGCACAGGTAGAAGCGATGGTTAAAATCTTAAAGCCCTTCCAAGTTGCAACCACAATACTCTGCGAGGAAAATATAACAATTTCCATCCTACGACCCATTATATATGGCCTCATTCATAAACACCTGAAAATAAATATCGAAAATGAAACTTGGAAGTCGAGATTGAAGAAGTGAGAGATCTGGTCAGAAAACATGTGCGAAACTTAGTAGAAAACTCTATGCCCATCGAGAGCGGAGAAGTTGTAGGTGAAAAGTGCAGTTCCATGGATTTTTTATTAGAAGCCAAATCAGACGGTGAAATCGTTAGTGAGTTTGACATGTATCTGTGTGAACCACAGTTGAATCACAATGTTCCTGACCCACTAAAATGGTGGAAAAATAATGCGCAAAAATATCCAAACCTGGCACTGCTAGCCAAAAAATATCTATGTATACCAGCGACATCGGTATCTTCAGAACGTTGCTTCTCTGCTGCAGGAAACATTGTAACACCTAGACGTTGTTGTCTTTTGCCAGAGAATGTAAACTTGTTGACATTCTTGAAAACCAATCAAAAATTGTTACAATCAAGTATTACATAATAGGGAAACATATGTGTACTCTGTTTTTTTTTTTACATTACCTGTGAACTCAATTAAGTACATCATTTATATATTTTGTGGTCTGAATTAATGTTATGTTTATATAATGTATATCTGTTTTAATGTTTTTGCTAAACGAAACGAGTCTTTTTTTTCTGTGAATGAATCACAATTTTTTTGTTGATGGCAGTATTTAATTGTTAATATGATTAATTTTTGTTTTGTGTTAATCGTTAAGTCGATTTAGAATAAAATGCTTTTAAGTTGTGGTTAAATCGTTTTATTGTTTAGTCTTAATATATGAGAAATATGAGAAATAATGCGGGTACCCGTAACATACCGGGTACCCACAATCTTGCGGGTACCCGGTATTTTGATACCCGGGTAATACCCGAAAATGCGGGTATCCGAGTACCCGGGTAGTTACCCGGGTATGCGGGTATCAAGAGCCCTAGTCCGCACCCAGCGGAATAATTCCATTTGTTCGCCCGCAGCCAGCGGAAGATTTGGAATTAAAGCCAGCCGTCGTCAAAGTGATCGTCGCCATTTGTGTCAACGGAGTGAATTATAATCGGAGTAATCCAATGCCACTTTCGCACAGCCCGCATAGTAAAATAGTGACCCGAAGTTCTAAGCGTGAAGGCAGTGAAGTAGTCAGTGAACGACACACCGCCGACAAATCAACTATGGAGGACATGGAAGCGGAGCTGCTCCAAATGCGTGTACAACTCGAAGAAGCAATAGCCAACGCAGAGTCTGAAAGAACGAAATGTGAACGTCTTCAAGAAATAATAGATAGACAAGGTCAGGTTCGACAACGCGCAAGCAGGAATCGAATTAGCGGAAAACCCACCACTTGAAGAGTCACTAGCCGAAGTCGTAGTCCCAGTAGACGTTCCAGCATTCGTTGAACCAGAAGACTATGACCGGATAATCGGCCAACTTGAAAAGCAAAAAAAAAAAAAAAAAGTATATGCGCTACGGCAAGAGCTGAAACTTTTAGAGGAGCAGAGCCTCAGTAACCAACTTCAACGACGCACCATTACTGACATCGATGGACTTGTCCCAACATTCAACGGAGACGACGCTTATGGCGGCGTGGTGCATTTGAAGTAGTAGTGGTAAGTAATAAAATTATATGCAAGTATATTTATTTTCTAATTTTGAATTTTAAAAGCAGGATCACGAACCTATTCCCTCGATGTATTCTCCAGAAATATGTCTTGACAAGCCCTCATTCGAAGAGACAGGACGCTCTGGGTCATTTTCATCATTAAGTGGTGTGCCCTTATCACCAGGTCCATCTACTCCATCCGGATCTTTAGCTTCAACATCATCAGAAGGTCGCGGAATTAAGCGCAAGATGACGTGTTCATCTTACTTTGAAGAGCAATTGAAGCAGAGAGCTCTAGATAGGGAAGAGAAGACGAAGCACTGGGACCAGTGGATGGAGTTGCAGGCAGCAAAAGAAGAGAGGAGAAGACAACAAATGGAGATCGTAAAAAAGATTTTAGACAAATAAAAAAAAATAAAATAAACATTTAAACATTAAGAATTTATGGATTTTATTGATTTAAAAACAGTTTTCAGATTATATTTCTTTCGGCTAGATCAGTGAATAAAGTTTGCCGTATGTTCACAGTTCCACCAGCTATAGAATCATCTGAATTTATTTCGACACCAATAACATCTTCCGAAACTCCGACTGAGTACTCATCGTGCATAATACATGCACTTAAAATAAGTTTTGTTACCGAACGTACATAGTACGTGAGTCGGCTAATCTGTATAAGTTCGATCTTCGTAGCACTCTGCTGTCGTGCGAGGATCCGGGTTTACCACAACAAATATCGATGATTTTTTTATCTGCATCAACGACTACTTGCAGAATTATTGTGAAGGTGTGCTTTCGGTTGTAGTAGCACTCTTTGTTTAATTTTGGAGATGCGATCGCGATGTGCTTGCAATCAATTACCCCGAGAACTTCGGGAATTCTCTTTTTCGCCTCAAATTTGCAGCAGTTGTGTGCCACAGCATCCCCTTGAGCCCATTTTATATACTGCCTTCTGTTCTCCACGAGCCAGTTGCAAACGCGACGAACAGCTATCCAGGCAGAAGACTTTGGCACTCCAAACATACCATGAATATGCATGGTATATAAGCAATACCGCATGGAACAATTCGTGCCAATCGAGTTTCGAATTGTCAGTTATCTAACGACAAAGATTTTTCCAAAAAACATAGAGGCTATTCGGAAGAGTTTGTGGGAACTGCTTCCGGAATAGATATTTCAACGGTATTGTGGAAAGAAGGCTGTGCGCTTAGCTGTGACATTCGCAGGTGTAAAGTCATTTAGATCCGTTGGTATTGATGATCCTCTAAATAAAATAACCAGATAGAAAGAACAAGAAATATAATGAAATCGACTGCTCCACCATCATCTAAGAATGGTTGTTGGCATCTATGACGTCACAAGGGCAGCGTTGGAGGTTCATTGATTACGTCACCCTTTTCTTAAACACTCGCTTCAAAAAGGTTCGACAAAAAGTCATAGGCTGCAACATTTCTGAATGTCAACGAAAGGCAAATTTATATACTTTTGTTTGTACATAAGGAAAGATTTTTATACACAGGGAAGTCAAATAAAAACATTACCTGCCACGCTTTGCCGGCTAGCTGCAGAAGTGATAAAAAGGAATAAATAAAAAACCCAAAACAACATCAAAGAAGACAGCGGAGTCCGGGAAACCCAACCAAAACAAGTAGGAAAGAAAAGAGAAAGGACAGCGTGAACTTCCAAGAAATCCTTAAAAAAATCAAGGATGGAACAACAGCCAACCACGGGAGAGAGTTCATGGTTTCCATCCATGAGAAACTCTCGAACATCGACTTCCTCTTTGAGAGTATGAGCGAGTTCGTTAACGTCAGACTAATGCCAGAAACAGATGTGCAGAATTCTGCATGCAGCGAAATTAGAATACACGAGTTTTTATTTATACGATTACACGCGAATGCTGCATGAGTTTTGTCCAAACTTCCAAACAGTTCAGACGTGCTCGCCATTCGCTCTCTGTATTTCTATTTTCCCTACGTCCGCTGTTTTCATTAAACGCTTAACTCCACGCGACATATATTAACGCTTTTTGCCCCAACCCGCGATTTCTATTGACTTACGCGAGCGAGCGACGCCCTTAGTGACCCAGTTACGTTATTTGTTTTTTTTTTTGTCACTGCGATTTTTGCTGACTTACGTGAGCGTTCGACGCCCTTAGTGACCCAGTTTCGTTATTTATTAACAATAAAGATAAACTGATATGGAAAAGTGCGGTAATCAAAATTGCTTCGATAGCTCCAATGGTGACCTAATTCGCTGCAATGGTCTTTGTGGTAAATCCTTTCATGCCCCCTGCACTGGATTAGGAAGGAGAGCATTGACCTGCCTGAAGGAATTCACATGCAATTATCTGTTTTTCTGTGATGCATGTAAGGCAATTCCTCTCTCACTCTCTGATGTTCTTGACGCGGTTAAGTTGTTGGGCGTAACAACTCATCAAGCAATCAACGAAAACAAGCTCCTCTTAAAAAAACACATCGACAAAACTAAGTTCGAAGACTTATTAAAAGCTGTTGACGAACTTTCCAACTCCATCGACTCGGTTAATAACTCCAACAATGTAAGATTCCGTAATATTGAAAAACACCTCCTCACTCTCTCCCAACCCAAATGCACTCCGGAGTGTTTGACAAAAAAAGACTCTTTCGAACTAAAACGCGATTTGAAATCGTCAATCGAACTTTTGCTTGTAACCCATAGCCCTCATTTAATCCAACAATCCCTTGACTCTTTGCGATCCGACCTTGAGATATACTTTCAAAACTCCTCAAAACAAGTGCATCTTACCCACCGGGCTGAACCAGACCCATTGCTCGTCGACCTTTCCCGCAAAGTCGGAGTGATTAGTGATGAACTTTTCTCGTCTCACATAAATATCGCGGAAATGTTCGATGAAATTAAAACGGTTACCCAAAAACTTGAGCGTATAAACCTCCAAACGCAATCCGAACATCATGCTTACAACACTTCTATCCTCGCCGAACTAACTGCTGCCAATTCTCCCCCACGTGTCGATTATTCTTCCATCTATCTCTATGACGTCATTCTCGAAAACTAACACCTCATCTGCATCTGTTCAGCCGCCGAACCTCATCCAACGCTTCAACACACACTGGACAGCCTCCGAATGGAATGAGCGTCTCGCCAAACTAGACGCCGTCAACAAGCGAGCTGAAGAAGACAAGGAAATGACATTGATTGTGAAAGGCACCCTCGTCTTGCGGATGCTTCTTGGATCAGGAATTTCTTTCATCGAAACTATGCGATCCAGTGCCATAAGATTTCGCGGAACAGAACTAATAAAACTTCATCGTTTAAGGTTAACATCCCTTATAAATATGAATGGCTGTTTGCTAATGCGAAAAACGACATATTCCGTTTGGGCAAAATAACCATCACCAAATGGACAGACAAAATACCACCAATCGCCATCAAACCGGACACCTTAATCCCTAACAATAGTCTTAAGCCTCCTTCTAACCACGGAAATTTGTTAAAACAACCCTCACGCCAAACGCCTGTCCAATCCAACTCTGCTCCTAACTGGAGCTATAAAGTTGGAATCTTTCACAACTTCACTCCTCTCGCTTTACGAAACGTTGTCCAACCTTCCAAACGGTCCCCGCTCCTTTCAAAACCACCTGTTAACGGTCCTGATCCAAGCAATAGCCTACGCAACAAATCACCAAATCCCAATCCTCCTAAACCTTCTTCATGCCCATCGAAATCATCACCTTGGCTGCGCAGCCCCGGTACTAGATCACGCAAATAGTACAGTTTGCGTCATTTGCCCTTATTTTGTTGTCAATTCTCATTGTCAGCTGAGATTTGTTTGTTTTTGTCAACGCAATGGAGGAACAAATAATAGAATTTGTGCGAAAAAACCCTTTTCTGTATGAAAAAAGAAACAAGCATTATAAAAATATATATTTAAGAGATAAGAAATTTGAAGAACTGGCGGTTCTTCTAAATCAACCTGGTAAATAATTTGCTTTTAACCTTCAAAGGGTACTCATGTACCATTTTTGGCAAACGATATTTTAAATTTGATATAACATATACATAAACAAACATAAATCAATAAATATTGATTTGTAAATTCGCTATTCAGTAGTCTACAAACTTTCAGAGAGAGTAAATGAAAAAAAGTTTAGAAAATAAAGTGCAGTAAGTGTTTTTATTTTGCTTTGTTCCAAAAATGGAACATGTGTACCTTTATTGTAACTTTTTTTTTTAGTTTTTTATTTTGCTCTTTTTTGTTTTTATCAGAATTTTATTATTATTTTATTATTTTTTTTTATTTTTTTTTTTATTATTAATATTTATTATTTGCTCTTTCCATTTTTCTATTTTTACTTAAGTTTTGTATAATTATATTACCAAAAATGAGTAAAAAATGAGTAAAGCTTTGACAGATGTGGAAATTGAGGAGATTATGAACAGGTTGGTTCAAGAAGACGAGTATTGTGCCTCCGAATTTGGTAGTTGCTCATCTCCAGAATTACCTAATATTAGCAATATCATCGCAGAAGATATGTCTGATAGCGAAACAGATGCAATAGAGGATGAAGGGGAGAATAGCAGCGAAGAAATTCACTCTAGAAATAGTCATAGCATCAAAGGCAAAAACGGATTTCGATGGAGCACTCAAATTCCACAACGTCGTGGTAGACCAACGAGTTCTAATTTAGTTCTACATTTGCCTGGTCCCAAAGGTAAAGCTAAAGATGTTCGCACGCCTTTGGAATCCTGGGAGATTTTGTTTGACAATAATATGATAGAACTAATTGTAAAACATTCTAATGAGGAAATAGAGCGCCAATTGAATAAAGATGTCAGGCTCAAAGATTATACTTTTACAACATTAACAAATGCTACAGAAGTACGAGCTTATATTGGATTGCTTTATTTTGCCGGAGCTCTAAAGCAAGGCAATGTTTCTTCGGAAGATTTATGGAATCCTTTGCTAGGAAATTCTATTTTCCGGGCTACAATGTCCCAGAAAAGATTTAAATTTTTGTGCATTACCTTACGATTTGACAATAAAGAAACGAGACATGAGCGTGTAGCAAATGATAAATTGGCTCCAATAAGAGAGCTATGGGATAAATATGAAGAAAATTGTAGAACTTATTACACTCCATATCAATATTGTACCGTTGATGAACAATTACTTGATTTTCGAGGAAAATGTGCATTCAAAGTGTATCTCCCAGATAAGCCTGATAAATATGGATTGAAAATTGTTTCATTACACGATGCTCGTACATTTTATATGGTAAGTGGCATACCTTATGTTGGTAAAGTCAACGAGTGTATGACCAATGAATCTGTTCCGACGTTTTACGTAAGAAAACTAAGTGAACCGATATACGGAACAAATAGAAATATTACAACTGATAATTGGTTTACCTCAATCCCATTAGCAAATTTACTGGAATCTAAGAATCTTACATTGGTAGGAACGCTGCGACGCAATAAAGGAGAGATTCCCCCCTCATTTTTATTTAAAAAGAATGTTGGATCTGTGAAGTATGCTTTTAGTGAAAACAAAACATTAGTTTCCTTCACGCCAAAGCAAAATAAAAATGTAATTTTATTATCAACTATGCATCATGATGATTCCATTAATCCACTATAACTGGCAAGCCGGATATAGTTCACACTTACAATGAAACAAAAGGTGGGACGGATACGTTTGATAAGCTTTGCCATGCTTATACAACAAAGCGAAAAACAAATCGATGGCCGGTAAAAATATAAGATTAATACCAACATTTTTTGCTGATTAAATTTTTCATTTTATATATATATATATATAGGTCAGAATTTTCTTTGGGATATTGGATGGCAGTGGAGTAAACTCGATGGTTCTTCTAAATCTTGCTAACTTGGGTTATAAAAAATGTAGGAAAGCTTATCTTCAGGAATTAGCTTTCGCTCTCATTGGACCATATTTAAAAAATAGAGCGAAAATTCCAACATTACGAAGATCACTTAAGATTTTAATAAATGAAATTCTGGGAGTTACGGAGCAACCTGAACCTAGTTCCTCCGGGACGAGTGAACCAAATAAATTATTAAAACGAAAAAGATGTGGTTTTTGCGACTACAAGCTTAATAAGCGAGCTACTTACGCCTGTAGAAATTGTGATACGCCGATTTGCAAAGACGATAACGCTAATATATGCAGACTGTTGGCAAAAAAACTTCTAAATTTATAGACTTCGCTAAGCGAAACTGTTGAATTTTTTTTTTTTAATTTTTTTTTTATTTAGTTTATACATATTTAAAGAAAAGAAAAAATGAATTACGCTTTTGTTATTTTTAGTTTTAAATTTTTTTTTTTTTAATTTTTGTAAGTATTAACGTTTTTTAAAAGACTGAAGAATGACTTATTTTGAATTATATAAAAACAAATAAAGAATTACAATTTTTTATTTTATTATTTTCAATAGATCAAATTTCAGATTGAAATACTTTTGGTGAAAAAAAAAATAAAATTAATGGCCTTTTTATTAGAGTAAACTTAAAAAACCAAAAATGGACATGTGTACCCTTTATGTATGTGAAATTATAGTGTACCCTTCGAAGGTTAATACACATTTTGGTCATACACAGTTTTCCATCTATTAAGCAAAAAAAAATTGAAGAATCGATGGAGGACTTTGAGGTATAAGTTCTACAAAGAACTTAAGAAAAATAACATGCCTTCCGGAAGCGGAACCAGCTCACCCTAAAGACGATGGAAGTGGTTTGAGCATCTTTTGTTTTTGAAAGATGTGGATAATTCCAACGCAATGTAACTATATAATATGAATTCATAATAAAATACTTGGCGCATGAGCTTTAAATCCGTAGCACATCAGGAAATTATCCAATGTCCCCGGATTTGCAGAGTAGCACCTCTACCAGCTCCTCATTCCCGGAAGTTCTTTCGCCCACCTTAGTGCCCGACGAACCGAGTACAGATTTTATGGAGGTATTTGTATGGAGGCATTTATTAAATTTATTAAAAAAAAAACTTTAGTATGTTGTTTAATTGTGCAAAAAGTCTTTACGGAAGTCTCTAATTGAAAATGCAGTTTTAGCTGCATTGAAACGAATAAAAAATGCACTTTGCCGCAAAGGGCTCACTTCTTGACGCCAACGGCCCTCAATCAGTTCATCAGCTTCCGTATATTGGTCAACATAATTGTGAGGACAATAATTTGTTGTATCATGAAACTTAACAAAGTTATGCAAAACTAAAGAGCTTTGACTATTTTGTCAGCGTTTTCAGGAAAAGCATTCAGCGTATTACACAGTACTCTCCACTTAGCCGTAGCAATCCCAAATGTGTTCTCAATTCTTAGTCTTGATCTCGACAACATTTTGTTAAAATTTTCTTTGTCGGATGAAAGATTTCGGCCAGGATACGGTCCACCGCACCCACACGATGGTCTCAATGCACACACACGGTGCATTCATGATCCTTTCGGCTGTGGTCGCGTGGGCACTCGTCGTATTTGGTGGTCAAACATCTCGGCCACTTGGATTTTGGTCGCAGCCAGCAGTGGATCTCGTTTATATACATAAGTATTCTTTATTTACTCATATATTTTATCTGGTTTCAAAGTGAATAAAAATTATTTAATTGTTGTATATTCATTATATTTTTCCTCCGCTTTTTTAATCCTGAACAAACTCTGCACTTCTGTTTCGTCTGCAGATATGCATGCAGCGTTGCATGCATATTATCAGGACCTCCGCAAGACCGCAAAAATCTCTAGGTGCTCAAAGGCATTCATCATAGCTATGAGCCAGAGAAAATGAAACAGAGGAAATTCCTGTCATTATAGTGAGCCTCTGTAAGAGCTGAGCTGAAAAGAAATTCAACAACTTCGTTGTTGACATGGAAAAGGAAATGGATCTTCCGTCAATCTAAAGGAAAACTCTCCAATTGAACTAAAAGGTTCATTGGGAGAATTTTTCAAACGCAAGGAATAGCGCAATGCAAGAACTACCAAAGTTCGCTCACGTTGCCAGCAACTGATCAATCAGCTGTAATAATTGCAAAACAACCAGAGCAAGTAAAAGGATGTTTATAAAATTTTTGTGAAATATACTACAGATGGAAAATAAAAAAAAAATACTTTTGTTTTACAGTGTAGTGATTGTTTATAATAAAAAAAACATAAAACACATAAAACATCAGTCAAAGTTCGTTCAAGTAAGTCTTGATTTGACTTACATATAAATATATATATACATCTATAGACTATAGACTTTGTACCCTTCAGCAAATCTAACCATAACAAACTCAAAAAATAATAAGTAGAAGTGTATTCACCGTGATCTAGTTTGCTCAATCCTTTTAATATGATTTACTATGAAAATTTCTCCTGTAGTCCATAAACCTCACGATGGACAATATCCAAAAGTTGGCAAACGTTGATGAGTCCCTGACCGACCCCTTCCAAAGGAACCCCAAGCTGGTTAGAACTCCAACGGGTTCGGGATTACCTGAGAGAGAGAACTATCGGGTAGAGGTCTCCTTGTCAGAGGACGAACTGCTGGCCTCGAGCCAGGAAACTTGCAAAGGAGACGTGGGAGTGAACACGCTGTGCACGACTGCGCCCCCCAACCCTTCCATATCCTCGAATAATGCTCAGCAGGACACTCGTTTAAGTGCCCAACAGAGCACGACGAAAAAGTGGAGGTCGACCAGCAACCGCAAGAAAAGTGCATACCAGAGAGCCATCTTCATCCTGGGCAAGATTGCTAAGAATGAGGAGGCAGGGACGGCTTCCTTGCGGGATGTGGCTGACAAGGTAAAGTACCAACGAGTAGTTGATGAGTACATCAAGTCCCGTGACGTGTCGAAACCAACCGCTGAACAACCTATGTCTTCAGAACGCAACCGCTCCGTAGAGGAAGTCCTTCCAGGAACGAAAAGAAGTGAGGTTGCCTCCACATCCACCTCAACGCGCCCTTCAGCTGGTCCTGCTATGCGCTCTGTAGGTTAGGTCGTCAGAGATGACCTCCAGATGGATCTAATAGACGAGCTATCCAATTGTGGCAAAAAAGTTGCTGAGATCTGAAGGGCTGTTGAGGCTAAACTGTCTGAGATGGTTATGGACCACCACGTCAACAACAATATTGGGCCGCTCCCCTGTTACGACTCCGCCGAGGTTATCAGGGGCTGTCGGGTAATCAAATGCGAGGACTGGTTCTCCAAGGATTTCCTTTGCGGATGCGTTCACAAGATTAATAACGCATGGAATGGCTTGAGACTCAAGCTCATTCTGGCAAGAGACATCCCAAGAAGACCTCGTATTCGCATTTGGCTGGCCCACATGGCCCTCGAAAACGATAGGATGCTTCGCTGTTTAGAGCTCCACAACCTATCGGTTTCAATGGATGACTGGGAAGTCATCAAAGCAGACGAACCGCATAAAATCACCCTTACGTTCCTCCTCCAGATCAGTGAAGACAGCGCCCGCACTCTGGAGAAGATGGATTGCAAGTTACGCTTTGGCATCAGGCATGCCAAAGTTAAAATTTTCAGATCGTCCGATCCAGCCGACGACTTAGACGAAGTCGATTAGTGCTACAGATAACCTAGTGATCTTCCTCAATGAGGAGGACATCAACATCGGCATTGTCCAAGAACCGTGGGTCAACGGCTCCGAAGTAAAGGGACTTGCCGTCAAAAACTACAACCTTTTCTACAGCCAGAACAATAACCTGAGAACCTGCATTCTAGCTAAAAAACATATTTAAGCTTTTATATGTCCCAATTTTAGTTCTCCTGACTTAACAGTGATCAGGATCGAGAGTGCAGATATCGCCGACCTTCTCATCGCATCAGTTTACATGGCACACAATCGCCCAGCTCCGCCGGAAGAAGACCATGAACTGATAGCAAACATCTCTAATAGAAAAACCAATCTGCTGATGGGCTGCGATGCAAACGCACGACAAGCGTTATGGGGCAGCTCAGAAATCAACAAACGGGGTGAGTATCTTTTTGACTTCATAATCAAAAACAACCTCGTTCTATCGAACAAGGGCAATAACCCGACCTTAACTTTTCCGAGCACAAATGGCTTTAACGGCTGGAGGATGTCTTAGACATCACTCTCTCTACAAACAATCTCACTCTTAGAGTATAAAACTGGAGAGTATCCGATTCATGATCATTCTCCGACCATAGGTGGATACTTTACGATATGACTCTTAAGACCGAGAACCTTATTCCCTTCAGAAACCCTAAAAGTTTCTTTAGTTTGGGAAAGTGATTTGTTATATAATACCAAATCAAGAAGCTACAAAAATATACTGAAAAGGGACACTGCCTGGAATAAAATAAGCGAGGAGCTTGGTAGACCAGGTACGTTTTGGTATTGAAGTCAATGCAGGTCACTAATAATTTTGTGTTTTCAGTGGAAGAGTGTAAGCAGCGTTGGAAGAGCCTGAGGGATAGATTTTTGAGAGAAAAAAAAATGGAACAACCCTCCGGCAGTAAGCCCAACGAAGACTTCGAAATATGGGAGTTTTATTCATTGTTGGACTTCCTACACGACGCTCTTAAGCCGCGAAAGTAAGCACAAGTTTTCAGTGTATTTTAAGTGAAATTAATTTTATTTAACCCCAAATATTTCCCTGCAGACAAACAGGAAACTTTGGGGTGCATGACATCACCGTGTGTGAAAATAGCTGCACGCCAGAAGTGGATTGCCCAACGCAGGAATCGCCGTTTTTGTTCCCGAGCGACTCCAACACACCCGAGACATCGAGGAAGACTGGAAAGAGGTTCAGATTATCCGAATCTCCGGCAAACGACATGCTTGGGAACCTGTCCGAAGTATTGCTGAAAAGGGTCAGCGAGTCGGCGGAAATGGATGAAAATGACCTTTTCATGAAGTCCTTGGCCAAAAAGATGAAGAAACTGCCGCAGGAAAGCATTATTCGGCTTCAGTCATTGTTTTTGGCCGAGATAAACCAAGAAATATTAAAAACAATAAAGGAATAAAATAACCATTGAATTATTAGTTTATATTTTATTTGCAAATAAATATTCTTTCAGCACATCCCTCATCTGAAATGCGTTTCGTGATGAAAAATTGAAACCAATGTTTCTTATTCCAGCAAGAGCGTCTGTTTCATTTCACCATGATCCTTTCCGCACAATCTCATCGTTGTTATCAACGACATCTACGGAATCTGGAGTACAATAAGCGGAATCGTTGAGCTTAACGAAATTGTGCAAAACGACCGCAGCTTTAACTATCCTGTCAGCATTAGCAGATAACATATGCAGTGTTGTATTGAGGATACGCCATTTCGTCACAAGTATGCCAAACGCGTTTTCAATTACGCGACGAGCACGCGATAGCCGCTTGTTGAAATTATACCTGTCATCCGGCAGTATTCTACCCGGATATGGTTGCATCAAAAACGTCTTCAACGGAAACGCTGCATCTCCAACCAAATAATAGTTGCAGTTGATATTGGAGTTTGGAAGCAAGCTTGGGGCATGTAAATTCAATTCACCTCTAAGAAGAGTCTTTCCGAAAGACGATTCGGAAAGTTTTCCACCATCGCTTTGGCTTCCATATGCTCCAATATCAACGATGTTTCGATGAGGGAAGGAAGAAAGTTGAATGTTCGAGGCACCATTCGAGTTATCTTATAAAACTCCTCTGGATCACGCTCCTGCATCTGCACAAAATTGAGCGCGTAGAATCCATGCTCGTCCCTGCTCAAATTCAACTCGCGAACCCAATCTTCTCCTCTTATTTGGATATGTTACCCTCTGAGCATATTCCAACACCACAAGTAAAAATAAGTCCACATATGTCTCAAGCTCGTACATATGTATTTTTGATTTAAAAATATTATAATGAAAAACCGATTTCGTTAGGCAGACCAGCACAAATGACAGTTCAAATTACATGTATGTTGTCGCACATAACCTCCCAACGCAAAGCGACATTTCGGTTTACAAAATCTTCGGGTGCGCTTTTTGACACATTTTATCGTAAAGCTTCTACAAAGCCCCCGAAGCGAGAGCGCCCGAACGCCGCATTGCGTTATGCCCATTAAGGCAATTGTTCAAAGCGAAAATTTCCAAATATGATGTAATGGCAACACGGCAATGCTAAATTGAAGAGGAAAGTTCTCGAGCGTCTGAGCTACATTCCCTAGAATTGGAGCATCGAAAACAACTGGAGTCGAATTACGACATCAGTTATCGAGCAATGCTTGACTGAATTATACTAATTTGGTATGACAGCTTACGATATCGAATGGCGAGTATCGAAATTTGGCATTCTGTCATACGAGATCGTGTATTTTTTTACTCGATAGCATTTTTGCTGACGGATGACGGATGATTTGCTTTCGAGAGAAAAAATAATATGTAAGAATACTCCTTTTTGTTGTTATTTTCTGTGTTTTTGCTTATTTACCCCATGAAGAAGGAAATTTTGGAGAACTTTATGAGATGTCTTTCAACAAACGTTGCATGAAAATAACTGGAGGTGGCCCCAGTGAAGATAAACTTCTGAGCCAGCTGAACATGGAAGGTTGAAGGAATATCTGCAAAAACGTTCGGAGTAAAAGATAACAACAAATAAAACATTTTCAGACGATAAACACATAACGGAGGATAAAAAAATATTGAAAATATTCCATTTTCTTATGACAATTAAACGAAACAATGTTTATTTTCAAATCAACAAAAAAAAATTCCACAAATCCATGCGTTTGACACTCATCAGCTGTATCTACTCAGTGTAGTAGAATATTTCTAGTACTATTTTCAATGTGCATACTTATGTGATCATCCCAATCTAGTTACTCGATCACACGATATCGTATGAATTTCACTCACTCGTCAACTGATGTCGTAATTCGACCCCTGCACTCCTTGCGAATGAAAAAACTTGAGGATCAAATAAAACAGCAGCAGGAATTTCATGAAACATTCATGGAAAAAATGAAAAAAATGTGATATTATTTTGTTATGGTTATTTTGTTTATATTTTTGTTATGTATGTAATAAATCTTGTTCAACTCAATGTGATATATAGAATTTAAATAACTGTGTTCAAAGGAACTTAAAAAAAATCTATTTATGAATCCTTTTCTAAATGCTCTTCCACTTATTTCAACAGGGTCGTTTATATTTTCAAGAGCGTTTGATTCTTGTTGGCTGGGAATGCGTACTTCTTCACATTCGATAAAAGGAATGTTTCGCTTCTTATCAATTGTAATGAAGTAAATCCAACCGCGGCGTGGATTCGACTTCGAAGGCAACCATTGAGAATGTCAAATTTTAGAGTCAAACACGCTCATTTTTAGATGTCAAATTGCCGCGTGGAGTACGTGCATAAAAAATTGAAGTGACTTCGAAATCGGATCCACAGCTAGATAGATTGCTAAATAAAGTAAGTGAATGTATTCAACGAAGCCATTGTATTAAATTTTGAATTTTTAGAGAATAAACGTTTCGTATCGTACCGAATGCGCTGTAATGGGTTTTTATTTGAACACATACAACGTATTGGACGGTGCAGATAAGTTCAAGCAATCCAAGGATTCTGACATTCCGTCCACTGCCAGTGGATGAAGCGCCAATAACAATGTTGTGCAGCACTGCTTCTACTTCTTCTCACAATAAGCTAATTTTATAATTCTGAAAACAACTTTCGCAGAAAACACAAAACTTTTTTTAGAAATCAAACCTGACAATCGCTTAGAGCCGACATTATATTTTTAAAATGACGGATAAATTCAGAAACGCATCACTGCATTGACGATGCTCAATCAGCCTTGCCAAATGTTCATTAACGCAGATATTTGGCATCACTCTTAACGTAGTGTTCATTAATGCAAAGTTGGTTAAACTGATGCGCAAACGTTAAAGAAAAGTATATAAAATCAATTTTAATTATTCATTGTTATTTTATATAGATTTGTATTGTTTCTTGGAGAACTTCAGTGCCGCTGAAACTGAAAATCAAAAGCCGTGTTATGGGGAAAAATTTTATACGAAATGGAGGAAGAAATTCCTTATTTAAAATTTTAAAAAAAAAAAGTTCACCGAATATTTTTGAATATAAAAGAAACAATAACAGTGGAAGAGATGCACCTGTGTGGGAATACTTTGATTCGTTGGATGAGGTGTTTGGAACAAAACCTCCCCTTGAAAATTTGGAGGCATCGCTTTATTTGCCCGATAATCACCACAATCAAGAGGAGTTTATATTTCCACATAACATCGAAGAAAATTTAATCGATGATTGCGATACAGAGGTTACGTTGGATTTGGATCAAGTCAGAAAAGTCAGCCGTCGGACTGAAGAGAATGAAACTCTTAGTTTCTTAAGAGAGGAGGCCAGGAAGGACGATGAACGACACGAGCAGATGAAGCTGGAACGGCAAAAATTAGAAATCGAAAAGGAGCGTATTAATGAAATGCGTGATTTGAAAGAAGTGTTGCACCAAAAGCTTGGAAGTACACCGACAACTGAAGATATAGAATCATCCATTTTGCACCACTGCTTAAATTTTAAAATCGCTCTTATCCAACCTGAGCGCTTCTCTAAATGAAAAAGTATGGTTCGTTCGCAAGCATATGCAGCTCGGTTTATCTGGAACATTCAAGCCCGAAGTAAAGGCGTTTCGAAAAGGACAAGCATGCACCTCAGTAAGAAAGAATACGTCGAGGCAGAAAATCTGTTATTTCGACAAGCCCAGAATGATTGCTACCCTAATGAAGTTGCGACATTAGTAAATAACAAGGACTTGCCTTTCAACGAAACGAAATCACTTAACAAATCAAGCCAATTGTTTAAACTTTCACCGTATTTGGATGAACATGACGTCTTAAGGATACGGGGACGAAGTGACGTACCATATAACACGACTTGTCATAGAATTTTTCCACGAAAAGTATCATCATGGCAATTTTGAAACTGTAATCAACGAAATTCGCCAAAAGTTCTAAGTTTCACGACTACGGGTAGCAGCGAATGAAGAACGGACAAGATGTCAACTTTGCAAGAACCGACAAGCCATGCCGAAACCACCACCGATAAGTGATTTGCCACTCGCAAGGATTTCATTATTCAGTCGTCCCTTCAGTTTCATCTGCATTGATTATTTCGGTCCAATGTTTATCTCAATTGGACGAAAAACTGAGAAACGCTGGGGAGTTTTAATAACATGTTTAGAGCGATACATCTTGAAGTGGCCAGTAGTTTGACATCTGATTCCTGCATATTGGCAATTAAGACCGACCTCAGGCAGAAGGGTAACAAATTACTTTAACGTTGCTTCAAAGTATTTCCTCCTTTTGAAAAGGATGCGTTGCTTTCCTTATGATTAAGCTGAAATAAAGACTTGAGTTTTATATGATTCATAATCGTGGTGATTCCGTGTATCGTTTGTCGTTTTACACGACAATGATGGTTTTTTTTTTTGACGTGTTTGTTATTGCGTTACCTTCACGACCCGACAAATTCGTAAATGTAATAACTTTTCGTGAAAAATTGACAGCACTTATAACAATAATGTCAAAATTCGGTTATTTAATTCGAAAGCATAGACAAACGAATTATCAAAGCGGGAGAGAATAGTTTAAAAGAGGTTTACAAATTATAATGAATAGTACAGAAATGTTTTATAAGCACATCTTCTTCGTCTGAAGATGAAGAAATGGCGTGCATGAGGAAAAGAATGCTGATAATTAAAAGAAAAGAATTAGACAGCAAACAAATCCATTTGATTTGTGTTCGATAGTCTGCAGAATATAGTGTTTATAAGTTATTTTCGACTATCAAAAAATGCCCTCAAACACGTACTCGAATCGCTGGATGGGCATTTGAAAAAATCTGTACGCGCAACAGCAGTCCCACCTACTATATTTTAAAATAAGCGTCCGCTTTGAGGATTTTGGCGGAAGGTGGTTACCAAATCGGCGTTGGCAATGATTTTACCCTCGGATTGGCTCAGTCAACGTTAAGCAAAATATTTGCCGAGGTAATTAACTTTCTGGAGGCTCACGGCGGCCCACAATGGATAATGTACCAATGTAGATGTACCAACATTAAAAACAAAAATCTTCAAAACCAGGTGATGCTGGATATCCCCTAGAATCCTATTTGATGACTTCTTTTAGATCAACACAAGAAGATAGTTAAGAAAGCATTTTCAATTCGGCGTACTTAAAAATGGTTTTCGTTGTCTTTTGGCTGCACGGCAACTGCATTACGATCCACAAAAAGCAACAACACGCAATAACTTTGTGAACATTATTTGATCTTTGAATTTTTTTTAAAAAAAAAAGCTCAATAATTAAAAAAAAGAAATTTGTTTGAATATCAAGTCTATTTCTTCTGAGAGTGAGCGTTCTCATATTGGGATTGTATTGTGAAGGCGAACATTTAATTCGTCTGGGAGATTCCTTTGTTTTGGGAGGATATAGTTGGGGATTGCCCCACTTAAGTACCACCCTCGTGAAGAGTCCATTGGGACACGAGGTGCACGTAAGCAGAAGTGTTCCAACATGAAAAAAAGCCAAGTCAGGTCTGCTGGATGCAACAGCCCGCGCAGCAGGGAGGCTGCCCTTGATTTAATTGCGCTCAAGTATTCCGACGTCAATAAGCAAATAAAACATGACTGTCCTTCTCAAATGGACTGCTTGGAGGCTTCTACGCAGTCTCTAAACCAATGTCCGGGTCACATGATAGTTGCCGAAACAGGTGAGATTGCCAACGATTGGCAGTCCCCATCGAAACGCAGGAAAGCTCCATCACCCAGTGCCAAAACTGAGGCATCTCCAATAGTTGATACCAGCAATCGATTTAGCGTCCTTGCAGACCTAAACATTCAACCATTAACTTGTGACTCTGGAAGAAAATCACCGGCAATAACGCCAATAACCCAGGGCCCAGCAACCCAGCAGAGGCAACTAAGACCAACAGCAAGTTGGTGGATGACACCAACAATGGAGCAGTCGATGATTAACAGCGCGCACTTCATAGGGGTAAGTTTTGTGCTCCTATTTTCATACAAAACATTGACATCCATAAATTGACTCTAGATCTTAAAGCAAGATCAATCAACTTTAAGGTTGTAAACCGGGGCAGGTACTCCAAATGATTCTTAGAAGATGCAAATGTTCACAAAGAACTTCTTCTAAGAAATAATAAATGCATACTCCTTTATTTTGAAGGAAGACAAATCCCTTAACGTGATCCTAACGTGAGGTCTTATGTAGTGTATCTTACACACTTGTGTTTGCACAATTTAAATATAGATGTCGGGCTCGAAGGCAAAAAGAACAGACACAGATAAATATTAATTCATCATTAAAATTTGGAAAGTCATTCCAGAAAGAACTATGTAGCAAAGCATACACTAATATCAATACTGAATTCTAAATAAAGAAAAATCTATTTTATACATAAAAATGACAAACTGCATTTTATATTTTTATTAAAAATATGAATTTATTGCGAAATAAGTTGTCTACAAAGTAGACACAAGTTTCGAATATCAGGCATTGAACAATACGCTTCTCGTATTATCACAAATTATGTTCACACGAATTCCCACACAAAAATTGTAATTAAAATCCTACCCTTTGCTGAGTGCGCGTCTCGCACCTGACACAATTCTAATGTACTTAGGTTAACACGTTGAACGCCAAGCGTTTTTTTCTAGTTTGCTGGCTGGTACCACGGGCAAAACTGAAATTTTTGTGCTGGTTCCAATTTTTTTTTTTTTTTAATTTTTGGTGCATCTAGGTTTATTTTTTTAAAAACGCTCATTTATTTCAACTTTGAAGAAGTAGTTTTCTTGAAATTGCATTTTTTCTGTGACAGTCACATATGGGCAACATGTACGTCAATTGAAAAAGCTGTCTGGTACATGTCACCCACATATGAGTGTCACTTTGTTTTATCCTGTGCTCTGATAAAAAGTATACTAAATAATAATAATGTAATATTTACTATAACTTGTGAGTTCTTACATTGTATATTTTGTATTTTTGGTGTTTCAGATCTATCTAACAAAAAATATTAGAGACTCTAAAATGTCTAGAAAAAGAAGTTCAACAACATCCAAAACATTTTCAAGCGAGGACATTTTTCACCTTCTTGGTGAATCTAGTGAAAATAGTTTGGATTTTGATGGTTCAGACGCTGACCCTGATTATGTTCAGTACGAAAATCATACTGATTCGATGCAATCCTCCTCTTCCGACTCGAATGATGACAGAGAAAATAAGCAAATATCCTCTTCAACTGCTGGAATACCATCAACTTCTGGGATGCAATCAACTGCTGGGATGACATCAACTGCTGGAATGCCATCAACTTCTAGAGAAAATGAACCAACAAACGTACGTGAGTCCTCACTGTCCTCATTCTTTGACAGTGATGATGAGGAAATGTCTTCAAGTGCTGCAATGCCATACACTGCTGCGATGCCGTCAACTGCTGGGGTTCCGTCAACTTCTAGAGAAAACATACCAACACAACGGAGGCCAATCATCGAATGTCATCGTACAGCAGATAATATCACATGGGGAACAGTAAAAGAACCGCCGCATATCCCTTATAATCCATCGAAGCCAGAGGGGATAGCTCCGCATGTTGCAGATGCTCTTTCCGGAAAAACTCCTCTTGAATACTATTTGCATTTTGTGGATAACAGTGTATTGCACTTGATTGTAGAAGAAACAAACAGATATGTTCGAAAACTCATAAACAGTAATCAAGAGAGCCAAAGAATGAAGAAGTGGACCGATACGAACGTTGCAGAGATAAAGAAATTCTTTGGTTTTCTTATGTGGATGGGATTATCCAGATACCCAAAAATAAATCAATACTGGAGCAAGTCTCCTCTGTACAAAAATGAAATATCTTCAATAATGTCCCGGAATCGTTTCGAGATTATTACGAGAGTACTGCATTTCAATAATGACGAAGACCGCGACCCAAATGATAGACTCTTCAAAGTTTCTAACTTATTCAAAACTCTAGTAAGAAAATTTCAAGAAACCTACACACCAGGGAAAAACTTTTGTATAGACGAAAGTAACATACCCTGGCGAGGTCGACTGTCTTTTCGGCAATATATTCCAAACAAGCGTCATAAGTACGGAGTAAAAGAGTTCAAGCTCTGTGTGGAAGGAGGCTATCTGTATAATCTAAAAGTTTATACTGGAAAAGATATTGAACGGTTGTCATCAGTTTCTGAAACTATGGTACTGGAATTGTCTGAGCCTTTGTTGAACCAGGGAAGATGTTTGTTTACAGATAACTGGTACACTAGTGTTCAGTTGGCAACTACACTCATGGAAAAACAAACCCACCTGGTAGGGACAGTTCGCTCTAATAGGAAGCACAATGCACCTGATGTCATCAATGCAAAGCTCAAGAAAGGTGAAAAAATAGCACAGCAAAGTATCAATGGTATCACAATGTGTAAGTGGAGAGACCAAAGAGATGTGCTTATGTTGAGTACATGCCATACCGACAATATGGTCAATGTTGTACAGAGAGGGGGAGAGATAGAAAAACCAGAGATTGTTGTGGCTTACTATCAATGTAAGACTTACATTGACTTGTCTGACCAAATGACGTCTTACTCGCCTTTCCTGCGTCTTACAATCAAGTGGTACAGACGTGTTGCACTAGAAATGTTGCTGGGGTCATGCACTGTAAACGCATTAGTTTTGTACAACAAATTGAACCCAAAAATGAGCATAACGGACTTCAAAGGAGCTATAGCTATGGGACTCCTCTTCCCACCAGTACAAATACCGCCTCCTCGTCTCCCTACTGATCACAGACTGGTGAGACAACAAGGACCAGTGTCAAAAGTCCGCCGGGCCTGCACTAGATGTTACGAGCAAATGCGTCAACAGCATGATAGAAAGTATTGTCAAGCACATGCTAAAAAAGTTCCCACAAAGTGTGAATTATGTGAAAAATTTTTATGCTTAGAATGCTTCAATGCATCTCACACATAATAACTGAAAATATCTACTTCAAAATATTCTTCTGAATTCTCTTTTTCATTTTCACAATGAATTTAATTTAATTTTTTTAATTTTTTCAATGAATTTAATTTAATTTAATTTTACAAATACAATAAAGAAAAAAAATTCTGTAATAAAATCCATTTTTTTAATTTTCCCACCATCCCGGACCATAACATCCGATTTCAGAACCAAGGGTACTGAATTGCTCGTACGTTCCACGACTATCCACTCCCTATAAGAAATGCATTGAATTGATACTCATAAATGAATTTCATGTACCTAAATGGAAGTAAGTCGCGTCGCCCATATATGAGTGATGTTCCAGTTTTGCACTAGGACGACACTCACATGTGGGTTTCAAGTACCAGCGGAGGCAATGGTGACACTCACATATGAGTGTCATGGCGTTCAACGTGTTAACACTCGCTTCAAAAAGGGTCGACGAAAAGTCATTGGCAACATATCTGAATGTAAACGAAAGGCAAATTTACATACTTGTTTTGTACATATGTAAGTAAAATAAAGATCACGTTCACACGATTTATAACGTTACACAGAAAAAGAACAGTGCGTTTTATTTGTACAAAAGATAAAATACAGTCCATATTAAGAAACTCATTACACACGTTTAAGAAAAAACACTCCTATGAAAAATTAACGGTTCACTCCTCAGAATTCACGAGTGAACTTGACATTGTCTCTGAATTCGAGAAATACTTTAGGATTGTCTACCAAAAGAATGTTCCCAGTTTTAATACTAGCCTAGTGAACGAAGTCCACTGTTAAAAACGATTTTCTTTAAAAATGTAACGTCGCCTCAAGGAAAGAGATGGCGGGGAAAAATGACGAGAGAAGAAGGGTAACGTTTTTGGAGCACGGACTCCTATGATATTTGCTGAATAAAATAAATTTCATTTTTTTAAAGAATTGGCATTTGTATAATTTTTTTAGGAGCCTGCTATCAGAACTCCCTTAAATTCAACATTCTCCAAAAACTGTAATAGGACAAAGGTGCGATGCAAGTTTTGAAGGAGCCAAGCGAAGCATGTAACAGATGTAGCGAGCCGGACACGTAGGAGATGGTTCAATGCGACGACTGTGGAAAATGGTACCACTTTGCGTGCGCTTCAGTGGACGATTCTGTGGCCGACCGCTCATGGAGCTGTGTACAGTGTTCAAGCGAGGTAACTGTGGTCGAAGGGCGAGAACGTGTTGCACAGGCGTCTGGAAAATCGGTGAAACCATCTGCTAGAAACAATCCATATACGGCGTTGGAACGAGTACGCGGCAGAAATAAGGTCAAGCTGGAATTGCAGCGCTTGGAAGAGCAGCTTCCTTTTTGGCTTTTCCATGGTGGACGTCAACATGTATATCATCCATTTCAAAGTATTGCTTAAAAACTTTGTATATAACTTTGAATTTAAAAACAACCTTTTGTACCTATTATTATTAACACGTTGACTGCCACCATACAAAATAAAAACTATTAAAAAAATTTCAAAGTGTAAATATCGTTCCATATTGGTTATTACTCCTGTGTTAAGTGTTCTGTTATTGTCTTTTCTCGTTTGTGAAGTTTTACGCGTGTTTTTAGGCTGTGTCTACCGGTGGCTCACATGGCACTCTGCTAATATGAAAATTAATATGGTGCCACGTGTACCACCGGTGGTCTCACAATATTTTCTGCTTTTTCCGTTATTTCGATTCTGACTTTTTCTTCAGTTTTCAGGTTATTCATATAAAAGTGTGGGTATTTCTTATATTTCAAATGGCTAACAACGCAGGAATCCCAACAACATTGTTTTATGGGAATAGAAATGCAGATGAAGATTCTGATAGTGGTGACAATTTTGATTTTGAAGGGTCCAATTCCAGTGACTACGTGCCATCTGGTACTGGATCGAGTGAATTGGATGTTTCAGAGGACAACTACGAATCCTCAGAGGATGAAGACGCTGATGATGTCGATATCCCATCAAATGTTTGGGCTGCCGTAAGCGGAAGGTCACTCAAGACGTTTGTGTTTACCGACCATCATTCTACGCCTGGAATATCAAATATGGAAATCAGCTCAATAAGGCCAATCGACTTGTTCAGCTTGATGGTAACTGAAGAAGTTTATGAACTGATTGTGTCTCAAACCAATTTGAACGCTAATCAGTTCTTGGCAAGGTCAACCGTTACTCAAAGGTCTCGAATAAAGAAATGGGACGATACGAATATACCAGAGATAAGGAAGTTTCTTGGCCTTGTCATATACATGGGCATTATAAAATATCCAGCGATTTCTCTTTACTGGAAGACAAACCAGTTTTATAAAAACAATTTTGTCCCCCGTGTAATGTCACGTAATCGGTTTCAATTATTGCTAAAATTTATTCACTTCGCCGACAACGCGACTATGGAAGGCAATCGTTTAGGAAAAATAAGCCATTTACTTGAAATTTTGGAAAAAAATTTCGTGAGTGCCCAAATTCCGGGAGAAATATTGGCTGTTGATGAGAGCATGATTCCCTGGCGAGGTAGACTTCAATTTCGTCAATATAACCCAGGGAAATCCCATAAATATGGAGTAAAGGTGTACAAGCTCTGTGACACTAATGGATACACATACACCAGCTCAATTTATGCCGGAAAATGTGGTGGTAACAATCAAAGAGGAAGACCAACTGAAAGCACTTCACACAGCACCCAAATTGTGTTAGACCTAGCTAATCGGTATTTGGACAAAGGCAGAACAATGACCACCGATAATTTTTATACTTCAGTATCGCTGGCCAAGCATCTGATTGAGCGCCAAACACATCTAGTTGGGACCTTGCGCAAAAATAGAGCTGGAAATCCAAAGGATGTGACAATCGCTAAACTTAAAAAGAACGATATAATTGGGCGTGAAAACTCGGGAGTAGTTATAGCAAAGTGGAAGGACAAACGTGACGTGCTTATGCTTAGCACGAAGCACGACTTAGAGGTTGTTTCCACTGGTAAGAAGAATCGCAACAACGAAGATATACAAAAATTGAAGATGATCATGAAATACAACAAAGGCAAGCAAGGGATAGACATCTCTGATCAAATGGCTTGCTATTTTACGCCATTGCGAAAAACAATAAAATGGTATCATAAGATCGCATTCGAGTTTTTGCTTAGTACGTCTGTTGTAAATGCATTAGTGATTTTCAAGCAGTTCCATAAAAATGCACAAATTCTTGAGTTTAGGCAATCGATCTGTGAAGCTCTTTGTGAACTTGAGTTAGAGCCATCGGCTTCTGCCAACGTAAAAGTCAATCATGTCATAAAAGAGTTTGAAACTCGAGACAAAACAAATCGAAAAACTAGAAAACGTTGTTCCAGTTGCTACACCAATATTCAAGAAAACGAAGGCAGAGTTGCAGCTCAAAAAAAAGCAAAGAGGGTGTCCACATATTGTGACAATTGTGATGGTAAACCTGCATTGTGTTTGGATTGTTTCACCAAAAAACATTAATTTTGTAATATTTTGAATTATTATCTTTTTATTTTGTTTAAAAAAAATTAGAATTTCTTCTTTAGTTACGTTATTTATCATGAATTTTAGAAATAAGTTATAAAGAAAGACAAATAAAACAAACCAATATTTTGAAAATTGTTATCATAATAAAAGGAAAAAGCAAACAATATCTTCTCTTTTTTTTACATCATATGAAAGAATAAACCTTTACCCAAGTGCCACTGAAGGAAAAATTTACTATAATCAGCAGACCGTAAGATTATCTTTCATACAAATGAACAAGTCCTGTGAACCACCGGTGGTACACGCGGCCTCACGGTGAAAAAAATTGTGTACCACCGGTGGTTCACGTGGCAGCCAACGTGTTAATAAAGGAATTTGTAACGTGCTTCGCGTTAGAGCCCAAAGGCGTGTTTCAAATAGCTCTAGTTGCCACCGAACTTTTGGCAACACATGCAGTGCATCCGATGGAACTGATGACATGATTGTTGAACAAATTAAGGGCAATGATGAATGTAACAGAACGCCAACAAGAATTATTAAACGAACATAACTTTTTGTAGCCAGTTGATCTGTCAAACCACAGCTTGGGTCTCTTTCTCGCAGTGCCGTCAAACTTTTAAGCAATGGCTTCTTTTTCATTTGAAACTGAAATCTGTCACAGCGAGCACACGCCAAGAGACGCAAACTGCGGTAAGTCAATTTTCCTTTGTCTAAATGAATTATAATATTTTATTCTATAGAAATAAAACGAGCCCGTTTTTGCGCCGTTTGTATAAGCGTAAATACACCCGTTAAGATTTCGAGTCTCTTTTTGTTCGCCCGTGACAGGACAAGGATGATTTCAAAGATTTTTAAAACTTTCGCAAATTCTCTGAACTGGATAAAAAAAAATACCGAAACCGAAAAACGGACGAAGACCAAGTTCGTGAAGTATATTTCAATGCTGACAAACATAATGAGGATGAATGCAAATAATAGTATTAAACGCTGCAAAAACAAAAATATAGAAATCAGATCAAAATAGTTTCCGCCGGAAGTGTTTGGACGAGTTAACAAGGAACCTATTGCTGTTTCCACCGAAAAATATTTGGTCCTAATTTGGTTTTGCGAATAAAGTCTTATTCTAGAGGACTGTATCTTCTGTCCCAGCTCTATCGGATACCGAAAATTATGACTAAATCAACATCAACATACAACGTAAATGCGAACTTGTACTTTCTTTTGTTGGTTTTTGGCCCTAAAAATGGCATAACATTTTGCATGGGGCCATATCGATATAATTGAGATGAATTAATATTAAAGTTCAAATATTTGATCAATAAGAGTCACCAACAATGCTCATAAAATACCACCAATTTGTTGTCTTAAACTAATTATTATCAAGCCAAAAATATACTTTGCATATTATTTAAAGTCCCATAAAATTAAATAATAAAAGTTATACTATTCGGGCACTCGAGTATTGCAATTGCCATGATATAGCCTAATCTTACCTTCACAATGAAAATAAGTGTCGAACACATCACTATAGCCGTGATCCTTCCACCACGTGCAAAGCTGTCGATTCCAAACGCAGTCCAATCGATAGATGAGACTCGGAAACTCGTAGCCGAGCAGTGTGTAATAGTCTTGATCTCCCAGATGACCCTTAAACGAATACTTGTTGGCCATCATGCGAACGTTCGCCTCCTTGAGGTTCTCGTGATACAGCGCCGACTGTCGAATCCTTCGCAGATGCAGCATTACAACGCCCGAATTCAAACCCGGATAGCCGTGTTTGATATGCTTGTGTTTGTGTTTGTTTGGCGCAACAGCACCACCTCCAAGTGCCACCGAGCTCGGATAGTAAGGACTGCCAAAATTCGTATTTGGATAGTTGTCTCGATACCGATAGAGGATATGTCGATAAACAGGCGTCAACTCTGGCGCCAGTCCAAACAAGTGCTCCGGAGCGAATCGCTCAAACTCATCGAACAGCAGGCGAACATCTGTGCGGAAGACAACATCACAATCGATGAGAATCGCTCGCTCTATTTGTGGATCGACGATACGATGTAGACCCAACGACAAATAGAACAGCGCGTCGCTGTAGTATGAGCCTGCATTTGAACTGAAGAACGGCATCATGGCGTGCACAATGTCCACGACCTTCTCCGCACACTCGTGCACATCGTACAGCGTGTAGAACAGCGATTTGCGGTAATGCCGGATCTGTTGCTTGAGGATCTCTTCGGCGGAGGCCTCACTCTTGGTGTCCGTGATTATGTGCAAATGCAGCCTTATGCTGCTATATTTCAGCAAGCTACGAGCAAAGAGTTCGAACTTCTTCTGCAGCTGATAGTTCTCCTTGGTGTAGATCACAAAAATATTGTGGTCCAGCAGCGAGGCGGCGGCTGCATACTGATGTGGATGATGATAGAGTGCGCTATCGTTTTGCCGCCAACTAATATATTTGACTCGATTCGAGCCGGCATACAATTGTGAGGCTGAGGCGTTCTTCTGCAGCAGCACCAACGGTTCAGCCAAAACAACGCCATGCGACAAATGGCCGCTGTCAGGTTTGCCATCGACATTGTCCTTCGTATTTTTGTTGTCGTCGTCGTCTTCGTTGTTTCCTTGGAAGAGCGCGAACAGAGACGAACGACTAAAAAACTCCGAGTTCGCATAGAATATCACAAGAAAGCCACTAGCTATGATGAGCAGCAACAATATTTTGTTCATTTTCGATAAATTGCTAAATCTTAACGACTTCCGCCGACGTCGGCATGTCACGATTGTGAGAATTTTCTTTGAATTTTCACTGCTGTGCACAATTTTTGCAGCTAATGCAGCTGCCCTCCCCGACTTGATTTTCTTCTACAACTCAATGAGTTGGGGTCAATAGCGCTGCTGTGAGTCGATTAGTTGTTGTTTTATTGATTTTAATGCACCTTCAGCTGTTCCGAATGCATTTTTTCTTTCTTGCCTTAATTAGTTCTGATTTTCCTTCACAGAAAATGTTGATTGAAGTTTTAAGTAGATTCTGAGGGATTTAATTAATGATTTGATCACATTTTATAAATAAATTAAAGCACAAACTGGAATTTGCCGACTGAGAAGGAAAAAATGTTGATTTTTGTTCCTGTACGATTATGACACGCCGCACTAACTAATTAAAAAGAGAGTAACTTGATAAATATTTGACAATTTTTCAAATAAACTAACTTGTTTCTTTTATACTTTTATCTGTTCGGTAGAATTAAATTAAAATCAAGCCGTATTGCAAATTCGCAACTATTCGCAGTTGCAAGTTCAGATGAATTGAAATTGAAGTGAAGTTTTTTTTTTACGCTAACTTGTTCACTCTATACTATCTGTTTCGTTCTTACGTGTACAGCGGCTGTTCGCGTATGGCCTGCTTACACTTGGCACGTATGCACAAGAAGATATTATTCCTGTGCCGGTATAAAAATACATAAACACTTATTTTTATATATAATTATTATTATTAACTCTTAAATAAGTAATTAAATTACCTAAAAAAGAGGAATAGCACTAGTTACCAGGGCTATCGGCTAGAATTTTTATGTATAATTATTATTATTATTACCTTTTCAAAGGAATGCAATCAAATATCGACAAAAAGTGAAGCATATCTTTAAAAAACCTTTTCGCTCGATCGTTTTCTGGTCGACATTAAGAACGAGTGACATGTTTGAGCAATCGTGTGTGAATTTCATAAGTAAAATAAAATAAAATTGAAAGAATTTACTTCGTTTAAGTGCTGGTGAGTCACACAACACAATATCACAGACTTCCCGACAAGGGAAGGAAGGAATCTAGGCCTTTAAAAATGATGAATGTGGACTGACAAGTTAAGTGTACAGGGTGCTTGTGATTATAGGACATGCAAACTCTTTACTCCACCGTTTTATGAAGCCGAAGATGGTGTTTCTTTTGTTGATCATTTGCTTAATATGAATTGAAATAATTGCAGCGTGAAATAAACACAGAACAATTCCACAATTACCAACATCTATGCAAAAAATAAAAAAAAGAAACTTTCTAAGCCACCTAGCAATGAGATGTCGTAAAATTCCTAGCCATTTGCTTTTGGGTGGCGATTAAATCAAGAGTTGTTGCCAGCTGGTTCTTATACTTGTTTTACGTGTAAAATTTTACTTTGCTAGCAACAACTGGCTAGCTAGGTTTAAAAAAAAACACGCCTACTGTCGTCATTCTCAACATGAGTCAAAATAAATACAAAACAAAAATACAGGACCAACGACTCAAAATAACAGCCAGTCTTCTGTGACACACGCCCATCCCTCTGCGAGTATCCAACTTACGTGAAGATAAAATGTTTCAAATTAAGAGTCGAAAGTCGATTGCATTGCAACAATTTTAAGATTGGAAGTTGAATTTGTATTCGCTTTTGGCAGTTATTTTTCAACTTCACCAATAAAGTATTATAAGTCAGACAGCCAGAATTATCATAAATTTGTAGGTAAGAGCTCAGTTAACAGGGATTCATATTTTGAAATTTTGAGGAGCAGTTGCATGGTGACACAAACTAAATTTCGAGCATGTTCAAAAGCTCGGTCGCCAACCAGAACTGTAACTTTAATTGTTTCTGGAAATTAAAATTTGTGTGATTCAGTTGAACTCTGCGATTTCTTTGCAAACTTTCCCTTCCCCAGAAAACTTTTTATTAAATCTTTCACTGAGACATAACTTACAGACTATTACTATTAGTTGTCCTATTCTAGTTAAAAAAGTTATGAAACTAGCAAATGGGAAGTTGAGCAGACTTTGCTTCTTTTTTTCTTTTTCCAGAATTTGAATAGTTTTTTCGATAGATTCATTTGGACCGCTTGTGCCAACTCCTGGTCTTGGGTTTTTCTCCATATTTCCATATTAATTTCATCAAATTTGTTTCATTGCTTTTTTTTTTAGAGATATTTACCATTGACATATTACATTTTGATTATCTTCCTTTTAGAAAGGGTTCAAGCGTACATAATTTCAGTTGAGAGGTTTCTACCACCTCTTTCTCCCGAGCTGGGAAATATTCAGCATAGGATCTTTTTCTTACTGGCATATGTTGTAATTAGAAACAAATATTTTTTCTACAAAATTCGAGGTAGGACTTTATCCAGCGAATGAAGGAATGGGAAAACCAAGTGTCGTTATCTTCAGGCAGATGATTCGGTGAGAGATTTTGTCAAAAGCCTTCCTGAAGTCGGTAGAATTAGCATCGACTTCATAACAATTTTGTAAGGCTTCCAGCGTGTTTGAAGTAAATTCGGTTAAATTAGTGGTTGTAGATCTGGCCTTAATGAACCCATGCTGTTTTGAAACAC
This sequence comes from Orthonevra nobilis, assembly GCA_963555765.1. NCBI lineage: Eukaryota > Metazoa > Arthropoda > Insecta > Diptera > Syrphidae > Orthonevra > Orthonevra nobilis. The sequence goes on along the minus strand of OY743226.1, from coordinate 9,649,642 downwards.
GATTACTTACAATGAAAATACATAGAGTCATAAACTATACTTTCGGAAAAGGTATGGAAGAGAGCTTCGCAATGGGGCGGTAGTTTGCGATGTCGTCCTTACGGCCCTTTTTATGAACGGGGATAATAAAGGCATCCTTCCAAACCTGAAAAGACATATTGAGCAAGGCAAAGTTGAAAAAGAGTAGTAAGGGATTGGGATAACGAATTCATGCACTTCACCATCTGTTCCTGGGGAGAAATCGTCTTACAGGCTATTTGTTCTTTCAATAACGTCGCTGCGGGAAATGCCCACATTGGCCAAAAATAATTCAGTTCAGGGGAAACTGCATGGTCGGAACGAGTGGCCAAAGAAGTTTGCGAGTAGTTTAGCAATAATTTCAGTCGGAGGAGGAGGTGTCAGAAAATGTCAGTGTAGAGGGGAAGCCATCCGATTTCCTTTTTGTGTTAATGAATAAGTAGAAGCGTTTTGGATCGGAGAACAGCCTGAATTGTATATTTACAATATAAGCACGGTACAATGTACCATAGAAAACAAAAAGCTGCCTATATGCCTGATGGTAATTTTTATAATCAGAATCCGACTGGGTCTGAAACTGCCCAGTTTGTTGCTGTTATTTCGAAGAGTACGTAGTTCTTAAGTGTACCAAGGTGAGGAACACAGCCAGTTTTTAACAGGAACATATGGAACCGAATAGGCAAAGCATGTGAACAATTCAGTATAAAAGAACTCGATAATATTGTCTGTTTATATCTAATAGGCTGATAAGTTAAATAAGTTTAGGGAAGTTTGCTTTACGGAAATTAAAGTGATAGAATGTCTCCGATAATTTTGGTGTTCTATCTGGAATGTATGAGAATTTGAGACTCAGAGGAGGGTGATAGTGGTTCTTTTTCTTTGTTGGTTCAAAGCCCAAAGTAGTGCAAATTAACCAATCAGTTGGGCAATATTGGACATTAAGGCGGAAGAACTTGCAAAGCGATTAGGAAAACCTAATTTATACTGCTCACCAGCCTGTATTCAGTACTTTCGAAGGCGACTTGATATTGTTGGGAGAACGGTTAGCGGTGAAGCAGTGAACGTTTCCACAGAAATCGTCAATGATTGGTTCCGTGTTGTCTGGTTGAAACTTTGTGCAGATTATTCCTATAAAAATACTTTAAACCTTGACGAAACTAGAATTTTTTACAAAATGTTTCGTAATGGGACGTTAACATCTAAAGAGGAAAAGTGTGTTGGCGGAAAGATGTCCAAAGATAAAATTAATATTTTGGTTGGAGTTAATATGACTGGAACTGAGAAAAAAGAAAGATCGTTATTGGTAAGTCGAGAAAGCCAAGGTGCTTCAAGCACGAGTAATATACGTAAATAATAAAAGAGCCTGGATGATTTTGGAAATTTTTAAATTTTTTTTAAGAAATTGGCATAGAGACCTGAAAAAGAAAAAGAAAAATCGTAATATATAACTGATCGATAAGTGGTCTGCGCATCCAATGATAAATGGACTCTCTTTCATCAAGCGGATGTTCTTACCATCGAGCATGTCGGCTTTCCCACGCCCAATGGATCAAGGCATAATAAAATCCTTAAAGAAACAATACAGAAAGCTTCAAGTGCTAAAACTGATCAAAAACATGGAGGATGGCGTTGACCAGCATAGTACAATAAGTTTGTTAGATGTGATTCTTTTAGTTTCCAGGACTTGGTAAAGGCTTTCAAAAACAACAATAGCAGATTTTTACAGACGTGCTGGGTCTCTCTCACTCAAATTAACTAATTGAGCTTACTCTTTTGAAGAAGAGGACGAGCTGCCTTTACAAAATTGAATAAGGCATGTCCACTATTTGGATAACATATTCTTGATCCATGCATTTTTGAAGATTAGATTAGATTAGAAAGTGATATTTTGACACCAACAATAGGAGATGCACTGTCCACAGTAAACTGTCCACAGTAAATAAATTGCAGGAGAAAGTTTTGTTAAATGACATTTTTGATACTTATTCAAAGATTTTGACAATGCAAGTAAGAAAGCTGTCGGATGTCACAAACGAAATGAGTATTAAGTTCGAACTTTCATGCTGCTACAAATTGGATTAGTCTATGCCGAGTCGCCTTTCAGCAGGTTAAAAGAAAAACGATTGTCGTCCAAATATAAATTTGCACGAAACTTTTAATGAATTAAGATTACAACTTAATTTAAGATTGTTTTTTTACTTTTTACTTCATAAGACGAAACTGTCGAATTGAATTTATGTTATTCCGGGACTTTTATTTAAATACTTGAGTGAAATATTAGTTTTCAGTTTATATTCGTTTTTATGTTTGTTCCATTTTGACTTTGAGCCACTTTGTCCAAATATATTTTCCTTGCAAACATTTTCCTTATGTATGTAAAATTATTCTCTAATATAAGCCGATAGCCCTGGTAGCTAGTGCTATTCCTTCATATTACTAAGTAAATTTAATTACTTATTAATAAAGAATTAATAATAATAATAATAATAATAATATTCTCTAATATATTTGCATAGTAATTAAGTATATAATAAAAACAATAATACAAACTGTCAAGAAGGTGTAGCCAGGCCATTAGCTCCTTTCCATGAACTCCAGTAACCATTCCAGTCAACAACGCCAGTCGACAAAGCGAGACAACACTACAGTTAATATTCCCGCGTCAGTTGAAAATAAATTTGAAAATTTTTGTTAATTTGTGTCGCTGCCCGGTTAGCTTTATCCTCGTAGATGCCAAGTTTTGTTTTTCTTATTTTTTGCATTTCTGTAAACATTTCGCAATAATTGAAGTTCATTTTTCAAACACTCCCCGAGTGTTTATCCTTGTAGATTAAATTTAATTATTCTTTTTTGCCCATTATTTGCACAAAATGGAAGAATTATCGCAGAACTTGGAACAAGTTCTGAATCGTTCGAAGGGCTGCGAAACCAAGTGGGAACATGAATTCCAAGTAACTTGAAAAGGATCAAATTTTGAACAATGTGAAATGTTTTGGATTTTGTTTTTTTCTTTCTTAGGATATCCAAAAAACTCTGAGTGCAATATTACTTGGAACACAAGCACCCGCCGTTCAACCGGTTCTGGCTGCTGTGGCAGCATCCCCACAACAGATGAAGAAACGTGCCAAGCGTTTGTCAGCTGTAACTGATGTCGATGGTGAGAACCAAATGGCGTGTCTCCATGTACAATTGTATGAATTTATATTGTAGATGAAAATGAGGCTGTTGCAAATCATGCTTCGGCGAGTGATTCCGTCGTCAGCAGAGAAGTCAATGAAACGATTCCATCGGAGGAAGCGGCCAAGCCTGCAGCAGAGCCAGAACATACATTCGCACGGCCAATGCGTGCGGCAAAGCTGAAAACAGAGAATTGCTTCAAAGAGTTGCCGATTAATATTAAGTTGAGGCGGCCCGATAATTTCGAAGAGAGCACGAGAAAAATCAAAAAGGAACAGGAACAGCGTCCCTCGCAGGCGAACAAGTCCACAAAATCACAACCAGAAACATCCTGTGCCAATGAGTCGGTTGCGAGCAGCAAGAAGGTATTGTAACAATAGGTCGCAAAATAGGATTGATTTGACATAATTTTGTGGCATATTTAGGTGGATGAATCTTTAGTGGTGGTTTCTGAAAAGGACACTCCAGTGGTGGAGATTTCAGAGGAGGAGGATGCCTCTTCTAGTTCTAGTGAGGTCGCCAAGAAAAGTGAGTTTGTTGTCCTTCAAGGCAAAATACCTATACAGACTGTTTAATTCAAAAACAGATTCAATTTCAGAGCAAAGGTTGGATATATTGTCTAAGAATTCCGTGGTCAAGATAAAGAAGGAGAAGCTGAGCTTAACTCGAGCCTTAGAGAAGGCCAAATCATGTCAATCTGGCACAACAGAACAAATCGAACCGGCAGCGGTGGAGCTGAAGACGGAACCAACATCGTCGGTGGAAGAAACACTTCAAACAACATCCAGCACTGAAAGCACAACAGCGAGCACAGTTAAAGGCAAACGAGGTCGCAAGAAGAAGGAGTTCAATCATCGGCCCATAAAAGAGGAACGTCTGAGCGCCGAAGCAGTTGTCCCTTCACCACCAGTTTCCACTCGAACTCGCAGCGGCAATAGTGTTAGCAAATCGAGACCCGACTCCATCTATGAAGACGCAGTCGATAACATGCCACAGGAGAGTGTACCAGCAAAAAAGAACGCTGAAACACCTCGGACGTCGTCACAAACGGCAAAAGTCACACCTGTAGTTGCCAATGACACAACAGCGGCTAACAATATCACAATGGTGACGGCTTGTGATGCAACCTTCGTCACGAACCAAGCGGACGGCACATTTGCGGTGCCAGCACCTCAGGCCACATTCGTCATGGAGAACAATCCAAACTCTACGGTGACGCTAACCAACAATGCTACCAAAACAAACGGAAGCTTGGGTGATGCAACCTTCGATGTGAGAGACCCTCCGCCTAACGACAGCATCATGACCGAGGATGACTCCTTCGATAAGCCTTTGGTGCAGTCAATTGAGTTACCACCTCCTCGGCCGCCACCAAGACCAGCTCCAAAGTCCATGAAGCCCAAATCCAAGCAACATGAGCTGTTCAAGTAAGTTTTGTAAATCGGTTTTTATTCGAAGGACACATCAGAGAACTTCTTTTTTTTAGTCCATGTATACAGAGTCCGGTGAAGATGAAAGTTGAAGCGTTTGAGCATCGTGCGCAAACAGCTACCCACGAGGCCCGATTGAAGACAAGGTCCAAGAAAGTCAAGGAGAACTCCGAGCCAGAGTTGCCTGTAAAAAAAAACAAACAACCACTTTGTAAAGGTTTTTTCAAATGTTCTTTGCATTTTAGAGTATCAAAGAACTTAAGAATGGTGGTTCAACAACTCCAATTATTGGTAAACATCTCGGTCCAGCATTAGGTAGGTTCCTCACGCCCACACAGCAATCGAATGTGACTCCTTTGGCCAGCAACCCGAAGAAACTTGCAAGTAGTGCGTCAAAGATAATGCCATTCCCAACAAGCAAGTCGGCATCAAATCTTAAATCCAGCAATTCCACTTCATCGCAGTCGCTGTCACGGGAGAACAGCGAGGAAGATCTCAAAAAAGGATTCAATAAACTGCAGGTAAGGCACAACAGCAATTTTCGTTTGAATTACGTTTTAATTTGTTCAACATTTTCCGTAAAGCAACTCGCTGAAGAGCGCAAAAAGAAGCGTGAACTGAAACATCAACAAGCGGCTCAAATGCGAGAGGCCAAGGAGAAGGAGCGCGCCGATCGTTTGCAAAGACTCATGAAGGAGCGCGAAGAAAAGAATCGCAAAAAAGTCCTTGAAATGGAACAAAAGAAACGCGAACTCGAAGAGATTAATCGCAACTTAAAAATGCAAGAAGAGCGTGAATTGAAACAAATAGCCGCGTGCAAGACGAAAGTCGATGCTGCCGAAGCTTTGCGACAAGAACGTGAGCTGCTCGATCAAATGAAAATGCCCAAAGTGAAGATGCCACCACCGCCACCAAAGCTACACAACAAATACAATTTCACTATGCTGCACAGCGATGATTCCACTGACGAAGAAGGCAAGACCTCATACAAGAGGCCCGCCCCACCATTGTGGAGTAAAAGTTCTGCCCGCGCAGACTGTATCGCCACCCAGGCGTACCTCTCATCCGATATCATCGACAGCTTCTTCTCGGTGCAACCGATGACGCCCGACTTGAAGGCCATCTTCCCGAATATCGATCCACGCTACTTGAAACGTAACTCCAGTGCCATATGGCAGACCCCACCACGCTACTCGGAAATGCCCAAGTACTAAAAAAACACTACTAATTCATTTGTTTTTCTTTTTTATTTCATAAATTATTAAGTTTATTATTATTGTCTACATACTTGTAATATGGAATTGTTTTCTATGCGCATTGTTTCTTAAAATCATTCATGTTTCATCTACGTTTTTTTTTCTTTATCAAATAATTTTCGCTGTAAATAAATTATATTACAAACAAAACAAACAAATTCGTAAAGGAAATCACAATAAAGGAAACGCTCTGTTTCAAAAACAAACTTTGATTACTTATTCGAATCGACAGTCAAACAACTTTTAGCAACGACGCTTATTCCGTTTGGAATACCAGTCAACTAAGAAGAACATTCAGGGCTATCGGCAACCTGCTTGCCGCACAATTCGCGGCCAGTTCCACATTTCCAGATTGCACTTTACCACTAACTGTGCTCGAGAGCGTTGAACATTCTATGGGACAAATATATTTTCGCTCTCGCACAGTCGCAAGAGTACTGAAAGATTTAGACATACACAAATCCGCTGGTCCAGATGGTATTTCCCCTATAGTTCTGAAGAGGTGTTCTTTAACGCTGGTCCAGCCTGTCCCTGAAAAATGCGATTCTTCTTCTCCCTCCAATGATTCACGCCCCTGTTCTTCGGACGTGGACATCGAACTGCAACGTATGTTTAACACATTAAAATCTGATATCTGACAGCATAATCAAATGGGGTCTAGCTTACCGAGTGGAATTTAAAGCTTCCAAAACACAATGCTGTCTTATGTCATCAAAGCGAAATCCTTATACTCAGCCATTATCCATGAATGGCACTTGCGTCGATGAAACCGAAAAACTTTCAATGCTCGGTATGCGCGTGAATTCTAACTTATAGTACGCTGGAACGACCACATATTCGATGTCGCCAAGAATGCAGCGAAATGATTAGGTTTCCTAAGCCAGTGCAAGAAATACTTTACCCCTTCTGACTTAGCTACAATTTATAAGGCTTTTATTCGGCCAAAAATGGAGTACAACGCTCACATCTGGACAGGTGCGCCTAAAACCCTTTTGCACCTGCTAGATAGAATCCAAATGCGTGCGGTAAAACTTATAAAGGACAGCACCATAACAAAATCAATAAACTCGCTGGAACATCGAAGAAATGTTTCCTGCCTGTCGCTCTTTTATCGCTACTTTTACCACCAATGATCCGTAGAAATAACTAATTGCATTCCGCCCGCACATCATTGAATGCTCATCAATTTACCCTTAAACCTATTTTCGGGCTTACTTTTTTTTTTTTAGATTTAGATTAAGATGTTTTTATTTATCGTCCAAAAATATTTACAATCATGACTAAAAATTAGACTTATAACTAAGGTAAGGTTTTGTCGGTTCAACAATAACGGCCCGACTTATTTCATTTGGTATTCATACAAAATATTTTTTTTTTTACAAAAACGTATTACATTGGCGACTTAATCTTTTAGGTGACTATATGCAATTTCCAAACATTTTGAACATTTTTGTTTAAAATTTTTTTTTTTAAAATTTATAATTATAAAACTAATTACAGGGTCCTAACCTCTGTAATATCGGCTGTCAGCTTTTTCGAAATTCGGGCTTACTGTGAAATTTAGAGAGTCTTTTATTAGCCGAACTTCGCGCATGTGGAATGCGTTACCTCGCTCTACTTTTCCTCTGCACTTCCTTCTTCCTTTTAACTTTCCTTCTGCGCGTGCTGTGTAAACACACTTTGAGGGTCCAACCAATCCCTTGAGCACGTGAACTATTTAAAAAAAAAAATCCACCCGCTACAAAAGTTTTTTTTAAATAAAACAGAAACGGTTTTATTTAAAATTCCTGTGAAAGTACGTTTGATGCCATTATGTATGGAACCCAATTTTCGACGATTTTCAAGCATAAATCAGCCGATACTGCTGCAATTTCACGTTCGATATTCGTACGAAGTTCATCAATCGTTGCTGGCTTGTTGGCATAGACCATAGACTTGACGTAGTGGTCAAGCGGCTTCAGTTCTTGCGTCAATTTAATCTTGTAAGGATGTAGGCCAAGATCTTTTCGCAAAATTCGCCACAACGACGTCACAGAGATGCCCAACGCTTGAGAACAACGAGTGAGAGACACATTTGGGCTTTCTGCAACTGAAGCCTCAGCGGCAGCAATATTCTCGACACTAGGGGCACTTCTTTGTCTCACTGGCACGGGAACATTTTGTACTGTGCCTGTGGATTCAAATTTTTCCACTAGAAGCTCAATTGTTGATCTGCTAGGACGATTATAACGACCATAAATTGGACGTAGCGCTCTTAACGTTGAGGCCAATGACTCCGAATTTCGGTAGCAAATTTTAATAATTTCTACTCGTTGTTGGCTCGTATATCTTTCCATCATGAAATGGCAAACCTTACTGTAGAGAAATGTCAAAAGAGCGGCAAGAAATATGGCGTCATTTGCTGTCCCTGTCGCTCTACTTTTGTAGTGTCCCTGTTGCAAAACCCTTTATTTGTTCATGCTTCACACCAAAAACTATTAAAGCAATTGAAGATAGAGATCGTGCATACTATATAAAGGGTGGAAACGTTTTAAGCTTCCTGATTTTTATACAAATTTTCTTATTCTTAGGAATTAAGTTCGTACAGAAGTATTGCCAAACTCATGAAGCAGGAGGAGGATGACACCATAACAACTTTATTTTATCCTTTTTTTTCTGACATCCTTTGTTCGTTATAAATTAAGTTCAAACTTTAATATCCTTTGGTAAAAGAACCTCAAGATGCAGACGCCTAAGAAAATAGACAATTTTTTGTAGCCTACACGAAAAATTAAAGTTTGTTAGAAAATTAAAAATGGCTGAGTTTCAATTTGTCTCAAAAGGGTTCAACAGATTCAAAAGAAACCAGTCGGCAGTGCATGCCATTACAAAACTATCAAATGGCAAAGGGTATACGGGTGCCTGTCTAGTGGATATAGAAAAAGCCTTCGACACGGTTTGGAATGAGGGGCTTATTTATAAAATAATCATGTATGGGTTTGCAAGTCATCTTAAAAGGATGATTACATCTATCATACGCGAAAAGAAATTTGTGGTTACAAACAGAAAGTACACGACGACAAAGGTTTTTGACGCCATTAATGGTCTGTTACAAGGCACAGTGCTGGCACCAATACTCTTTAATATTCACGTTTCTAAAGTACTGAGCATTCGCTGATGATATCATCTTGTATGCTCATGACTCAAAAATTAGAGAAATACAAAACGAATTTCAAGTTAAGTTCGATATCCTTCAATCATTCTGCCAGGACTGGAAACTGAAATAAGCAAATCCGTGAAATCATATTGTTCCGCACCCCAATAGGACACAGTGATTCAGACTTGCGACGCAATTGGAAAAATATGGAAATTAAGACTTCAAATGGACTTCACATCGATTCGAAGGATGTAATATTTAGTATGATATTTGGGTGTTCATTTGGACAAATTTTTGTACTTCAACGAGCACATCAAAACCCAGTTAATAAAAGCTAGGGCGGCATTTATGTCGCTCAAAAGGGTTTTCTACTCCAATTATCGAAGATCTGATGTGAAGGTCATTTGCTACCATACATTGGTGCGTCCAATTTTGACATATGCGAGTCTTGTACGGTGGAACATTTGTACCTCTTATATGGAAAAAAAATATAGAATTTTCGAGCGAAAATGCCTACGAGCCTGCATGGGATTATATAGAAGCGCTCATTCCGACTTTCCGCATTACGTCTCTAACCAAAGACCACCGGCTGCTTCCTGTGTGTCCAGAATTGACAATGTGTTAGATCTTGTGAGGATTCATTTCACGCGGTCTGCGAATGTTACTGAGAATGAACTCATATTGGGTTTGTTTAATCCTAAACCTGGGATAGCTCCTGAGTCATTTTTATACCTGGATGCACATGGCTACTTATCAGACTCTTGTAACGTTCCTTTTATATATCATGCTGCTAGAAGTGCCACACTATGTGCCTACACATTCAGGGGATGTGAAGCCTTAAGCTGAAGATACTGCATGAGCATACCTGATAGAAATATAAATAATGACGAGAAGGGAGAAGCTGACACTTAGTATAAGTTAGGTTAAGTTATTTTTTGTTTTCTGTTATTTTTTCTAAGGTTGTTGGTTTTCTATGTAAAAATATGATTTGAGAGGAGTAAATTAAATAATAACTTCAGTTATGAGAGCCAACATCAGTTCGGCCATTTACGATAATGTGAAAATGCTGTTTAAGCGTTTATCTTGTTTAAACAGTTCTATTAATTTATCAATGATATGCAAATGCAAAGCAAAGCATACAGATTGCTAGCCGAGGAGCAGACTGAACAGCAAAATAATGAACCAAGGCGCATAAGGAGAAATTTAAGAGATAAGTCCAACCCCCTTGGAGTTACCACAAGCGTTGTAAGTAGAAGCTGACTCAAGTCCATCAAAGAACGAGCAACCAAGGCCTGTAAGCGGTTCTACGGTATAACTTGGGGTCTCAAACCTAAGATGCTTTACTGGTTATAGATCATGATAGTAAGACCTATTATAACCTACGCAGCCATAATTTGTTGGCCCAAAACTTTAAAAGTAACAACTTATAAAAAAGCTAGAAAAAGTCCAACGCATAGCTTGTTTGGGCATTACTGTTGACATGGCAGCACTGGAAGCTGTCATTGGACTGTATGCTCTTGACATTTTCATTAGGAAAATAGCCACCAGAAATGCCATAAAGATGCAACTGGCAATGAAATACAAACCCAGTGACCAAACGGGACACTTGAGAATAATCAATTTCATCACGAATAAAGACATGTTTTGCTCGATCCCAGATTGTATGAAGGCAACATACTGCTTTGCGCATCTCTTTGAGGTAGACATTCCTAACCGTGATCAATGGTCGAGCAATACACCTGGTATACTTGTGACTCAAAAATTTGCAAATGGAGTAGGTGCCGATGTCTATGGAGCCACCACTGGTGAATATTGGAGCTGTCGGGCTCCGAGGCAACAGCGAAACCAATTTTTCCATACACCAATGGCTGTAGTTGAATCGACTTTCTGGGGTATCAACACCGGGAGAACTATAGAGCGTGATTAGCCTTGGGGATAAGGGATAACCAGCATCTCTTTTAAAAAACGAACTTAGTAAAGATTTTCTTTTAAATATTGGAAAAGTCCATTTACCTAATAATCGCATTTTTCGCTCTCCTTTGTCATAAAATGATTTGAAATAAAAGAAAGCATCGCTTTTGCCCCAAATAGAGGAGTTGGACTGGCTCCAGGATTTCTGGCGTCAACAATCTAATTCTCTGCTTGTGATCACATACATATCTGGAATAGAGCATTATTTAAAAAAAGAAGAATAATAAAAATATGGCGTTAAATACCTTTCATGGTATTCAAGCTGTAAGCTCCTTCTCTGTTGTAAAAAAGAGGGGAACTCTCAAATGCAGGTTTGGCAATTTTTACCTTTATTAAAAAAACGTCTGGCCTCACGGTTTTCTTCTTCGGGCATCGTTAATGTTATCCATTTTGGGCACAGAGTTTCTTCCAGAACATTAAAAATATCCGAGAGAGTACCAGATGTCGTTGATTGTGCCATTGCTATATTAAAATCCTGCCCAGTGCCAGTTTGGCACCCACCCTCTGCTAAAAATCTCAAGCATGCTGCCAACTTGAATTCAGGAGTCAGTGATGATGATCCACTTCGTTGGAAGAGCTCAGAGCCAACATTGAACGCGAAATAGCTGCCGTTTCGGCCGAAATGTGTGACCGAGTCATTGAATATTGGGTCCAACGAATCGACCGCTGCAAACGAGCCCGCGGTGGCCATATAAACGACGTCGAGTTATGATTGTACTTCAAGCCGTTAATAAAGTTTTTGAAAAATCTCAAATGGTTTGCGTTTTATTTAAAAAAAAAGTTGTCAAGTCCTAATTGGAAAACCCTTTATATTTTAAACCGGCTTTATTCAGTCTGAATAAATCACTTTGCTCTTCTTCCAAATCGACAAAAAAGGCTATTGTGCCCCTAAGTTTTTATTTATTTAGATTCATTTTGAATTCAAGACAGTTTTTCTTCCACAAAAACTTTACACTTTACACCGTTTTCAATCATAGGTTTGAACTGCGGACGTGGGGGGATGCGGATTAGACCAAGTCCCGCCGCAGTCAATCCGCCGTTTTTAATGATCGGTATGAATTATTATATTGTATATTTTGGCGGATTCTCCAATTGACAGATTGAATGAAAAAATAAGTTGAAGCAAAAAAAGTACCAGAAATGGAAATTCTCGGAAAAAGGTAGTTCTGTGCGGTAATTTCCATGGTGCCTTCCATGGATTAAGGTCAGTCGGATTCCCGAATGTGAGGAATGATGATGAGATGGAGATCTTGAGATTATTCCTACATCAAAACATTTAAATATTTTTTGAGAACATAAGTTTTTCAAGTCTTTTTCGTAAAATGCTGGTAATGCATGCTATCCATTGTTGGGTTGCTTTTCCTCCCTTTCAAGTTGCTTTCGTACAATATAAGCCGCTTCTCTTCCAAATAGAAACGCTTTCTTTCATACCGGGAGCTTCCTTTCAACTGGACCTCAATTCGGTTTAAAGAGTCTTTTACCTCGTTGTAAAAAATTGTTTGTAATTTGTACATGCTAGTGCAGAATATTTTTCAAACGATTTTCTTAGTGATTTTCAATTGTTAAATCGGAATCACCAAAGACACTCCGTCATGGTGCAAAAATCTTTAAAAATACTTGAACGCTTCCTGATTTGTTGGAGAAAGAATACACATCAAGACACAATAAACATCAATTTTATTTTACTAGAATTTCCAAACGTGAACAAATTTAAATCCATTATTTTCTATGCAAGAATTTTCGTCCAACTCGTAAGTCCAAAGTTTCGTCATTGACTTGAGTCGATTTTCCGTCAAGCCGTGTCTTCCTGGATCCCCTATAATGATAGTCTTTCCTTGTTTTTTCAGTATTTGCAACCATGGCAGAAGAATATCAGCAAAGTCCATATCGTAGAAAAGGTCTCCAATTAAAACAACGTCCTCATCAATTTTTGCACTTCCAATGAGATTTTGGTCACTTGTCATAATTTCCACTCCATTCAAATGCGCATTCATTTGGGCAGCAACCGAAGCGGCTGTAATGGAAAATAGATTACGAACATGAAATTTTCATCTAGGGGATGTAGCTCAGTGGTAGAGCGTTCGCTTTGCATGTGAAAGGCCCCGGGTTCGATCCCCGGCATCTCCAATTCTTTTTTTTTTTTTTTGTTGAATAAATTTTCTTACTTGAGTCGATATCGTTTGCTGTGGCTGATGAAGCCTTGGACATTATTGCTGCAATTGAGGATGCGCCGCAACCACTTCCGACGTCGAGAACTTTTTTCGCTTTTACCAGATCGGGATTGTCTAGAATGAATCTGCTTAAGCCCTGACCACCGGGCCAATAAAATCCCCAGAATGGATCATTTTGGAACGTTTTTGAGCTGTCATCAGTTACGGGATCGTTGTAAAGGCGGCATTCAGGTGTTATTAGTCTCAACGCTATTTCAGGGGTCAAATGAGTTCGGCTTATTTGTGTGTTGTCCATAATATTTTGAGCTATTTTGGAGTACCTGAAATGAGAGAATTCATATAGTTTGTATCTGAACTGAGGGCAGAACACTAACACCATTAAAAGTAGATTGACACCCCTATTGCTGCTGGTAAGTCGCACATTCTGTGCTAGTCGAACTCCGAGCCGAACTACATCTCTCATGGTATTCTAATTGGTAGAGTTTAGAGCTTAGGCTTTGAAGCCAATGCCGCCATAATATAACAAAAATATTAATGAAAGCTTGTCAAATGTCTTCGAAAAATTATTTAGACTGAACGAGAACGAGATTTTTTTTTGAGGCAACTTTGTGGGTCGCTCATCAAAGCATCATCATTTCAATTGTAAGCTGAGTAGTATCCTTCCCATAAGACACGATTAACAAATCTACGTGGATTGTCTTCATTGACTTGGATAAAATTAACAAAAGATTTTTATTCAAAACGGTTGTGGTTGAAGACGTATTGAAGGATAAGCTGAATTTGAAGAAGTCACAGAAAATGATAATATTTGTGTAGCGAATGAGATAATATTTTAGGCTGTCGGGATTCGTCAAATTGTAAATTGTAATGTTATCGCCAACAAGCATCTTACCCCGTCTGTCGGAGTCCACTCTTTGCTTTAAACTGCCCCCAATCTGAGAACTTTATGCAAGGCAAGATGTTCAGTTGTTTAGAACTTTGGCGTCTTCAGATTCTTGGAGACTTTCGGGAACAGCTGTATTACTATTCGTTAAGCACACTGGACGAACACCGGACATATACGAGAATATGTTCGGTTATCAAGAAGCCAACCAGTCACATGAATTTTTATCATGATCTTGCGTACACAAAATGGAGTTGGGAGCTTTGCAATATTTTCCAAAGTTTTTTAAGAATAATCTGATCCAATTTGTGCAACGATGACTAACCCTTTATGATACTTTGAATATTTAAGGATCACACAAAGGTCAATACTTTATTTTAATGGTAAGGTCCTCTTCGTTACTAGGAATTATTAAAAACAGCACCACAGTTGGCACAAAAATTCATGCGAAATGGAGAGTTTGGAAAGAGTATTTAGGGCCTCCAACAATAAGTTTTAAGCATTTTTTTTTTTATATTTTCAAGGTTCCGTTCCTCAAAGGGTAAAACGGAACAATTGTAGGATCGCTTTATTATATGTCTGTCACCTCCTGTTTTCTCAGGAACGCGTTGAGATATGAAGTTGAAATTGAGCTATTAAAAGTCTAGCCGTATAGTTTATGCCGTAATTTTTGATACTCGCAAGGGAATCAAATTGGACTCCATACAAACAAAAGCGGAAAATCTATTAGAGACTCGATATTCGTGATGAACGAACTATTAACATACTTGCAAGTTTGCACGGAACCCTCGTTACGCGAGTCCGACTCGCACTTGGCAGAGAGAGTTATCATAGTTTAAACAATTTCTTTAGGTTTTAATGATGAGGTTAAGGTTCGTTATGGTTAGAAAAAACTTGCCTAAAAAAAATGTAAAAGTAGAGACTTTTATGAGCGTCGGAAAAAGCTGTATTGGTATATTTGAGAAAATGTGGAAAAGAGTCAGATTTTCTTTTTTTGATTTAAGAATTACAAGAAGCTCTTTGGAAGTTAAGTTTGAGAGCGATCTTATTTAATTGGTATTGGACAAAAAAAAGTCCAGATTATATCAGACAGCGAGAATATGATTATAGTAAAAATAGGGCTTAATTGGTCAGTGCTTAATTATAAAATAGGTTAATAAGGTTTGCAACTCAAAGGAGGTTCTTTTTTAGAGGTTTGGTCTTAAGCTAGCAACACTTTATGGAACGATCTTGGCTAAAAAAGCTTATAAGGACCAGCTTGAGCAAGAATTGAAAAATTGGAAAAAGGGGCTGAAAACGCTTGAACGCTTGAAAACAGCTTGATCTTCATTTTCAACGCAAATTTTTGTTCTCCGATAAGGCTTACTTTTTGGTGAAATGGATATGCAAACATTCAAAATTGCCGAATTTGGTGTAGAAATATACAAGAAGGCTTCATCACTGTTTGGTGTGCTTTGCGGGCTGATTGAATCATCGGCCCGTATTTCTTTAAGGACGAGGCCGGCCAAAATGTTACCGTCAATGGAGAGCGCTCTAGAAACATGGATTCTGACATTTTCGTTCCTCAGTTGAATGATATTGACGTGATAGAGCTTTGGTTTCAACAAGATGGCGCAACATGCCACACGGAGCCCGACGTCAACAGTTTATTGCGAGAAACAAATACTGAGCGCATAATTTCACGTAAAGGACCTGTGAACTGGCCTCCACGATCCTGTGATCTCACACGAGATTATTTCTTTGGGGGTATGTGTAGTCATTAGTCTATGCCGATAAACCAGAGACGATTTGGAAGCCAACATTACTGATATATCGCTATAGTTCACGATTGCGCTTCTTTCTACATCTAGCTCGAATGTTCTCTAATTCATTTTTAAACAGTAATGACATTAGCTTCAAGTGTTTTATTTCATACTAGCCATATCCTGCAACTTCGACGGCGTAGGTTTTGTGTACGTAGAAAAGTTGTAGGACTCAAAACGGTTTACTCACCGCCCGTGACACCGAACTGACTGTCCAAAAAAAGTAGCCATGACAGATTAAAATTAATATTAAATTTATCTTCAGTTCTATTTTAACAATTTCTGTATTAACCTTATCATATAGAAATATGTCATCGCGGAAAATTTTGATGGAAAATTTTCAGCTCTAAAACTTTATTTTACAAAGCAAGTAAGTATCTCTTTCCTTTAAGTCAGGGTTCTCGAAAAATACCCTTTTTTCAACAACTTAACTTACAAAATTGGTTGCCATGAAAGACCATTTTATTTACATTACCAATTTATAATATTAGTATAGATAGAATTGAATTGTACGTCTCTTAAAAAGCCATATGTGTTTATAAAAATGTAAGCCTAAGCTTTGGCTGCATACTGGTGAGGTTTATAGTAGTTGATTGAATACGAGGATACCAGTCAAGCTATTCATGCAAGTTTTTGGTAAAACCGCTAATTTTTTTGGATCTCATTGTACGATAATGGATTAAATGTCATAAATTGGGAGTCGTCATCTACTTTTTTCCAATTTGTTAACTTTCAGAATACTTTTTTAAGGAGGCCAATGGCATATAAAAAGAAACTAAAAATTCCTAATTAATCTCAAACAAGAATTTTTATAAATAAATGTAAACCTATCCAGCTTCAAATTCCATTACGGTTCATATGCAGATCACAAAAGTCATAATCAACGCTCCATTATCATGGGACTTGCCGCACGTCTTAAACCAATTCATGTGGCTCATCTCCTCCATATGTCTCGATTTTGGTTCGTCACATGTATAAAAACTCGACAAGCAGAAGTGACAGTGACGTGCCCCTTGTTTTCACGCGTCAAAATCACTTTCCCCTTCAAGATGCAACAATGATAATAATCAAATGAATTTCTGTCAACGCATTCCACTGTCAATTGCCATTACACAAGACGACTGACGAAAGGTGTCGTGCCTCCAATTGAAAGTCAATCGGTTACCCTATCATCTGATGATATTCCCACTACGCACGAGCAGCACTCAGATGCTGTCAATTAATTCACGCGTTTGATTGCTCTTAATAGCACTCTGACAAGTGCTAACAGCCGCCTAAAGTCTTCCTCATTGTGCATTGTCTCCCAACTAATAGGCTGCTAGTTTGTCTTAAAATTTCGTTTAAAGCGGTTTTATTGAATAACACGAACGTTGTCTACGTCACGTGCTGGTGTTTTGACTTATTAACTCGACTCAGCTATAAGCGGCGCACCGGTCGTAAGCAATTTAAACAGCTGGCAACCAGACACGCCAGATTCCATTGACTCTGTCTTGGCTTGAGTAAAGCGGGGTTTCTCCGACTCCGTTCACTCAACTTGTGGGGCTTTTTCAGTTACCTTTGTGCTTGGGTAAAAAAAGTGAACCATGTACGAGGTATCTGATATCTGGTATGGTTTCCCTTGTGGTTAAGTGTTTCATGGCTGAATGTTGGCCAGTTGGGACGCGCGGGCGTGCCGAAATTGAAGTCTAAAACTTGAACAGCAACCTTGGTCGGGTGTGCGTGCATTTTGGACGGAATTCAGCTTTGCTTTGGTGTGCTGCGGTTGTGGTCTCATTTTCTCTTGGATTTTATTTTTATTTTTAATGCCTTGAAACGGGGAATTCCAACTTCCAACGGAGACTTCGTCGAGAGCTTATTTTTATTTACATGAAAAACCAATCCAAACAACAAGCCGACAGACGGAATACGAATGAGATACTCGTAAGTTTTACAAGAGCAAACCATGAGTACGATGGGGGGTACACCCTGGGTGATTGTCACTTTGGAATTGGATTCTCGAATCGGATTTGGTTTCTGCAAGCGTACACATACATAGGATGTGTGTTGGGTAACATTTAGGGGGCCAGTCTTCTCTGTCGGGGGATTTTGTCGGCTCCGAAAATTGGGCAAGGCACGGAACTTTCTGGAGAAAAAATTAAATAAAGAAACGATGATTTCCTTTTTGTTAATCTGTTCGGGGAAGTACAAGCCTTTTAGTGGAAATTTAAAGCATCTCTTGGAGAAAACTGGACCACAGTACTTTTTTTGTATTAATTTCACAATTTCATTCGAAAAAAATGTTGAACAAAGACAAGACTTTGGTGAATCATGGCCGCAAGGGAATGCATGCAACATCTTTTAATTTCAAGGTGAACAGAGGAGAATGCTAGCATGGACGCACATGGGGCTCCCGAACCGTGGAGAACATTCGTCTGCGATGCGGCTGCCGGGCATGCTGTTTCCAGTTGTCTAGACCGCGATTTTTTGCCTTTTAAAGCAAAGATTCGGTCTTCATTGCCTCCTCGAACTTGAGTGCTGTGATTTAAAGATCCTCTTTATTCGAGGACTTTTGTCCATACGCATGGATGTGTCCAAACTAGTGCAGTCGATAGATTTTGTTTTTTTTGGAGTAAATCTATATCTGAGTATAGGATTTACACTTTGAAGTTACTGTTACCAATAGTAACGTCTTGTTCTAAGGTTGTGGACGCATCATTCTCTATTTATTGACAAGATGGTTTAGCCTCATGTAACTCTCCTTTGGTCTTTGGTGACTTGATTTCTTTGAGTGTTTCCAAAAGCCTGCGGTCATGAATTCGATAAACTTAAACAGAAGAAATTCATCAAGTGCGGCCGTTTGTAAAGTGCGTGAGCTCGTGAGTCTGGCATTCGATTCCGTTTGGTATAATGGTCTTTTGTTCAGAATGATAAGTTTTTATTTTCCTCCATATCTATGTAAAATAGTTCAACGTTTTTGTTTAGTCGTTGCTTTAAAGCCCTTGTCAATAGTGCGTTATCTGGTCCCGGATTAACGACCCGGGAATTCCTCAATCCTCTGTTAACAATTTATTCACATCTGACTTTCCGAGACTTAGTGAGCGTGAGGCGGCTATTTTTGCAGATGATGCCGCTTTATTTTCATCTCATAAGCTTCCTCTAAACGTTGAGACAAACTTAAAGGATGCGATGAAAATTATCGAAAGTTACTACAAAATATCGAAAATTAAGCTGAACGGTACTTAAACGCAAAAAGAAGTTCTTGCCTCCTCCCGAACAGCAGCATACAAATTTGTCGGCCAGCAGTAGGTTAGAGCAACTGTGTGAAGTATTTAGGAATAGATCTTGACACAAAACGAACCTTTAGTGAGAATTTCTCTAAAGTCCTTCAAAAAGTTAGACACGAAATCTGCACTAACAAATGAAAACAAAGTCATCCTACATAAAGTCATTTTCCAATCGATACTTGTTTAAGGTAGTTGTGCACAGTGTCACATCAAAAAATTACAAATGTCACAAAACTTCAAAAAATACCGAATGTTGAATTGTTAGAGTACAAAAACTAACATAAAGATTCATAAAAAAAATTGCTTTTGTTGAAAATACTCTTGTTTCGAATTTTTGCTCTTTAGAAATTTATTTTTTAATATTCTGTTGTTGTTAGTACTTATTCATTAGTTTGGTGGATTTGCGAAATAACAATTAGGGTAAAACATAGGCACATTCTATTATATAACAATATTTATACATTTAGATACTATTTATTTATTCATTTATTATGTAAATGAATGTAATGTAAATATTCACAGAGGACAAAAATAATGACGCTGCGTTCCCAAATTAAAAAAGAAACGAACTACTGTTAATTAAACTTGCATTCACGCTAACGTCAATTCAAGTAGAAAAGGCAGTCCATGAGGCAAGAGGTTAAATTTATGATTTTGCTGTCAGAACAGTTTAGCGCAAGCGACTCCTTCTGGTGTTTGCGATAAAAATAGGCACCATTTTTAATTTCGGTTACGATATTTATCAGAGAGACGATTAGGTGAACGTAGGTTACGATAAATTTGCGCTAAGGGCTCGATATTATATCACCGTATTAGCTCTGTTGCGAACCTGAACGCGGACTAGATCCCGGATTTCCTTAAAAAATCAAAAATTTTCATTTTTCAGAGGATTCGTAAACAAGCGATAGGGAGGCCGATGCAACCTGAACATGTGGGTGTTTGGTGTGGTTTTTAAAGTGGTAGCATTATTTGCCTAATTTGTTTTCCAATACGTAAATAGAGAGCGCTCACAAAGCCGACTTGTTTTGGCCAGAAAATTTGGACTTGGGCGTGATGAAAGATATGTCCCTTCCTTTATATACTATCTTAGGAACTTAGCCTCAGCCGGTACACTATGTGAACGATTTTGAGAAACGATCTTGGACTTCATCTGTATAAGTTGCAAGTGATGCGCCAATTAAAGCCAAAATACCTTGGTTGGCTTGAAAGCGAGCCGAATTTGTGAGCGTCAAATCATCTGAAGTAGCCTGTTCCGATGATAGCAATCTTGTAATCCTTGAATCCTCTTTGTTTTTCTTTCGGGATATTACTTTGGCTTCACCTCGTGTCTTCTGTCGGATCAAGCTGATCCGTGAATCAAAAACAAATCTCAAATATATGGTTAATATGGCTGGCGGAAATAATGGATGCTAGTCGACGATTCAATTTGATTGTAAACTGAATTGATCTTTGGCCACATATTACATAAACTGAATGGAAAGACTGCATCAAATGTCAAAAATAGTGTTTTTGAAAAGTTATTCGCCGTGAATTAGTTGATGTTAGTTGATGATAGTTACAGAATGTGTGGGCAAGTTTCCTGCGATCGATGACTCGCCACTTTTCGATGACTCGGCCACACATTTCGGCCGAAACGGTCGCTATTTCGCGTTCAATGTTGGCTCTGTGCTCTTCTAACGTTGTCGGCTTGCTGGCATAAACCAATGATTTAACGTAGACCCAAAGAAAATAATCTAGATGCGTTAAATCGCACGAACGAGGCGGCCAATCGACTGGCAAATCTCTCAAGATAACACGTTCATCAAACTTACTCTTCAATAAATGGATTGTAAGGTGCACTGTGTAGCTTGTGGTACCATCTTGGTGCAACCACATGTCGGCCAAGACCTTATCTTCCAACTCGGGCCAAAAATAATCGGTAATCATAGCGCGATAACGCTGGCCCTTCAAAGTAACGTGACGATCGTTATTGTCGACGAAAAATATGTCCCAATTACGGCGCCGGCATGCAAACCGCACCAAACCGTTTTTTTCTGTGGATGAAGTGGTGATTCATGAATAAATTGTGGTTTTCACCCGACCAATAAAGCATATTTTGCTTATTGACGATTGACCATTGAGCCAAAAATGAGCTTCGTCACTGAAGATGATTTTGCGATGAAATTCATCATCTTGGCGTATCTTCTCCAGAGCCCAATCGGAGAACGTACGTCGCTTCAAAGGGTCCATCGGCTTCAAATTCTTGAGTTAGCTTGACCTTGTATGGATGTGAACCAATCCTAACGCAAAATATGCCAATTCTTGAGAACGCCGTGGAATTGACTGATTTGGATCGTTTGCTTCGGACGCCTGAACGACAGCGATATTTTCGACACTTCGACCAACCCGTTGTCTTACTGACATGGCAACATCACACAACGAATATGTAGACTAAAATTATTGCTTGTCTACTTGGTCGAAAATTTAGACCGAAAATTGGAGTTAACGCTCTTAAAGTTGCGGTCACCGACTTCGAATTTCGATAGAAAATTTTTATAATTTGCAGACGTTGCTTGTTCGTGTACTTTTCCATGATGAAGATGTTGAGTTTACCGAATAAATTGACAATGACAGTTCGATGATTAGTGGAAGGGTGCGTTCCCAAATTCTATTGGAAAATCTTTTTCAAGTACTTTTGGGTGTTAACCCAAATATTTAGTGAGTTTTAAATGGTTAATGTTGGGAATATGGACGGGTTTCTGATGGCGGAAATTTTTTCTAGAGTTCGAGTAGAAAATGTTCGCACATCGCTTTGAAATTTTGAAAGCAAAATTGTTTTTATCTGCTTTTTCTTACACAACTATTTAAAGAAGAAGAATGGCCATTTTGTTAAAGGTTTACCGTCAACAGAAAACTACTTTCAGATCGAACTTGAATCCAGTTCACTCAGAAACTCTACAAACATATTCAAAAAACGTCCGCAATAAATTATCTGTGAAATTTATGTAAATTTTATTGTTGAACGTTAAAAATAAAGCTTAAAAATTTAATTGCAGTGCAAAATTTTCCGCAACGAATCCAATTATGCAACAAATTAGTACTGAAGAAGGGAGGTATATGCGAACGAAAAGTATCTATTGAACATTTTATTAAATTTGACAGCTTGTCAAATGACTTGCCCACACACAGTTCAATTGAGTTCAACGACTTGCAAATCAATTTCAAAAATTCAAAATCTTTTGACTTTTCCTCAACCAACTCGTCAAATGTCAAACAGAACATTTGACAAAGCTCATGTTGATTTCATTATGATTTGACTAAATCAATGATTGAGTTGTATCGTGTATGATGTGAATCAAGTGATGAGGCAAATAAATTGCTTGATAAGTATGTTTGAAAGCAAATTTTTAAGTTTCCGGAGTAAGCACGATCCATACGAGACTTGAGACTCCATAATTTCCCGAAAAAGTCACTATTTGGAGCGGTTAGCTCCAAATCTAAAGATGGAGGCAACGCGTCAGGGTAAATGATTCAAGATTTTTTGATTTTCTCTGTCAAGAACAGTCTTTTAAAGAACAAAAAATGGCGATAAATATGGTCAAATCATCCCGTTTGGTGAATTGGAACTGTCAATTGCCTGTCAGATTTATGTGATTTGACTCCCTTGAATTGATTTTTGTGGGGTTTGTCGAGTCACATATGTGTATGTTGATAAATTTGCCAGTATTGCCCCGGTTATGCTGGAAAAAGTGGTGCGAAATTATGTCCAAGCTTTTTGCATTTTATTCGTTTTTCTGTATTTTATTTTAAGTAAAATTTTTATATCTCCAAAAAAAAAAACCACCCACTAGTTTATGGAACCCCGGCTTCCTGATTCCGAGGATTGCTCTGACTCGAAGATGATTAAGCTCATTAAATGTAAACTACAAAGTTTATTGAAGCAACATTTACATAAAAGATGCACGCGATCATGTCTGAGAATATACAAAAGAGGGGAACACTCACAATTTAGGGAATCCCTTTCTTGTACTTGCTACTTTAAATTTGTGTTACTGAATCAGCACTGGGAATGGCTGAAAGTTTTTGCCAACAAGTTCGTCATGTACACCTCTTAAATGTCTCAAAGTGGTTATCACGAAAACCATCGATCATTTTGACACTCGACAAATTGCGTCTCACACACTCGTTACAAAGTAAGCAAATTATCTGTCACATTCAAGTCCCACGCGCATAATGATTTAATATTTACAGCTCCACTGCGCTTTTCTGAATAAAATCTCAACGTTAATCAGATCGAGTAACGCTTAGTGCGAACTAAGGTCATATTTAATGAATAGGAAATGCAACAGCGGCTTCATTCTGCCGCACTTATAAAATAATAATTGGAATTCTCAAGCCATCCGGAAGGCGGATCACATGAATTACATGAAAAAAAATATAGAAAACTGGAATGGAATAATTCGCTGAATGCGCTGAATTACACTCGGATTAGTTGTGGGGGTCAAGATACAACAAACTTATCGATTCTGCTCAGCGAGAGAGGCCTTGCAATGCCATACGGCACACAGACGTTTAGTAAAGGCTTTTGCTGAGTCAGCTATAAAAAAAAAGGTTTTAGAGGCTGATTTATCAAATTACGAAAAGCAATCGCTTTTGCCGGGAAGGTATTTATTTATTTACATTTGAGAACAACAAGTTAATGCGTTTTGGGGTTGAATTTTTTGGCAAATTAGAAACCGGATCACGAAACATTTGGTTAGGCAAACGACAGCACGAAACTATTTACGTGTTCGCCTTCTGAATTTCTAGCCAAAACAATGGTCACGCTGAGAAAACCCCAAACAACAAGCAGGGTTTTTAATGACTTGTCCGCTTTAGTTTGGGTCAGGATTTTGCGGAGAATCGGAAATCACGGTGAAAATTGGACACGTCCACCTACGGAAACTGCAAACATGTAGCTAATCTTGGACTTGTTGACAAACATTTTGCGTCACAACAAATTAAATTGCATTGTTTACATGCAATGGAATTAGCATAAATTTGGGTGCTAAAAATGTCAGTTCATTAGTTCGGAACTTAGAGTTCCAAGGTCCGTTTAGTTATTTTACCAAGAAGGTGAGCAATATTTAAAAAAAACAACTACTTTGGTTTGTTTCAAAACAGACCTTAATAAAGATCAGAGAAGAAACCATTTGATTTGATACGAAGTGCGTTCTGAGGCCCAAAGACCACTTTTAACGCCGTTAAAAATAAAACCTTAAACGTAAAAATAACATGATTCCTTTGATTCTCGTCGATGATGTCGATGATAGAGCGTAACTTTATACCATCGAGATAGGACTTGACTCAATTGTTTTTTTTGCCCAAAGAAACAGTTAGCAGCGATATGTATTCTTTATTTGATTTCAGCGCTAGTGTTATTTTCTATGTTTACAGCATATATGTATTTATGTGATTGATCAAAAGCCACCCTTATGAATTTTGAGGTGTGGAAGCCTCGTACTAGCTACCACAATGCCTCAACCCACGACATAACCGCTATCACAAAAACATCACCCGCAAATTATTATTATTATTAATGTTATTCAATTAAAAAAGTTTTGCAATGAGCAAAAGGGAAACTTGTAATCAGGCTTTGCTTTTTTGTAGAATTAAAATAGTTGTTTCGATATAATCATTGTGAAAGGCGGCTTATACCAACTCCTTGTCAAAAGTATGTTCTAAATTATTTCCATATTAATTTCATCGAAGTTGTAAGCTTGCTTTTCTTCGAAAGCTTTTTACCATTGCTCTGAGTATTTAATTTTGATAATCTTTGTGTCCTTTAAAAAAGGGTTCAAAAGTACACAGATTCAGTCGTGAGATTTAAACCACCTCTTTCTTCCGAGCTGTAAAATGTTCAGCATAGGACCTTTTTCTTTCTTTTCTATAAGGCTTTAAGAGGATCACATTCAGTTCACTGTTCTTTCTCTATGTCATTTTCTCGAAAGATTGTAGTTCATGATAAGAAACCACAATAATGGTAGTTAAACGTGGAAACCTGGATCAAGAAATAGAGAAAGGGACACATCAAAATTTGAAATGTGATTAACTTAACACTGTTTAAGTCTTAAAGTTAGTCTTTATAACTTAATATTTACTTATAACTAGCTTAATTTAGTCAATTGGCTAATTGATGAAATATTTGGGCAAAAAAAAAATTAAATGAATTTGTCCGGGAACTTCTGGCCGGCAGTGTATATATTTATACAAAGTAAACTACAAATTTTATTGATTTTGAACTTTTTTTATTGGAAAACTAAATTGATTCTGATTGATGAAGTGAAATTGTCCCTTTTTTGACAGTTTTTTCGTCATAAAATTTATAACGCCCGGTCAAAATTAACCGAAAGCTTTCAGGTGATCCTTTTGCACACACGCTTTGAATCCAATTTGGATTCAATAGCTTGATTTATTCTCGGGTTAGGCTGTACGAAAGAATCGGCACAAACGTACGTACACGTACATCTTTCTAAAAACAATGGAATCCGACTACTGCGACCTCGAAAAGTAGAAATTTTGAGTTTTGAAAATCGGACCGATTATAAAAATTCCTGATGGGAAGTTAATAAGAACAATGGAATATAGAAATTATAATTGAGCTTGACCAATTTAAATACTTTTTTTTTTTAATTAATTGTGCTCTAGTTTATGGCTTTTGCCAACGAAACGAGGATAGTCTAAACGGTTTGAGTCTTAACATAAAGATAGCGTTAAGTTGAGAAAAGACTTTATCGAGCCCTTGCTGCAAATTTATCGTAAGTGACAATTTTGCCAAAAATAAAGTATCCTTACCATTCGACAAATAACATTAATGCGCATCAAGCCACACATTATTGCATACATAAATATTTGCAAGCCATAGTTACCGAGAAAACAATTTTATCCTAACCTTTGTTCACCTTACCATCTTCCTACCAAGTATCGTAATCGACAAAAAATTATTTGTATCTTTATTTCAAAAACCTGAAGGTTTCGTTTATACTATGATTTTTATCCTCTGTGAATATTGAGGTCCATTCTAAAAGTGTTAGAGGAGTAAAACACATAAAATTACGCAAGATTTAATCCAAATTGAACATTTTTCTGGATCAAGATTATCAGCTCAAAAAAAGCTGGTTCGCTTCAGTTTCGGCGACGGGAAAGGGTAAAATTCTAAAATTCTACACTACTCAGGGTGGATATCAAAAAACGATGAAAAAACCGTCGAGCGAATGCGTTTATTCCGAACGCTACTATAACGGTGAGAGATATTTAATTATTTTCTAAAGAAAAGTTGTAGAAATCAAATAGGTCTAAAAAATAGTCCTCCGGAATGACAAATTTCTATATGTTAAGGTTAATTCAAAAATTGTTAAAATATGACTATAAAATAGATTTGAAAATAATTTCAATCCGTCATGGGAAATTTGAGTAGCTTATGTTAAACAATTCTTATCAAATTAATTTTACTTATTGTAAAATTTTGTAAATTTATGTATATAAAAATTAAAGTACGCTTTGTTGCCAGCAAACAGCGAATATACCTTTCTGAATTATACAATTTTTCAACGCGCACGAAATCTACGCTGACAAAATCGCAGATGACTGTATTTAACAAGTGAAGACTTTTAACAAACTAGGAAAATAATACGTCGTTTTTATTTGAGATCTTTGTTGCTCTTTACTTTTATCGTAACTGCCAAAAGCTTGCTTATTAGTTAGTAAGCATGGCAGCGAAAATATAGCAAATGATAAAAACAGCCGTCATACGTTAACAATAATATATTAATTTATGTCATTTAATTCCATGCGCTCAAATACATATAATGGAATGCAGAAATGGAACCAAATTGATTTTGAAGTAAAGAAGAAAACTAAAAATAACGTCTCGCGTCGCTTACGATAAAAATGCCGTGGCAAAAAGCCGAATGCATTGCAGCTTTGAATGTTTAATTTTAGGGAACGAAATCAAATATTGTAATCGGCAATTAGAGGGTTAATTATATAATATATGAAATATAAAATAGTTAATAATTGTCCAACAATAATATATGGGTCTTTAGTTCCTTGCGGGCTGTCAAAATTGTTAATGGCAATGACTGACATAAAAAACAGAATGACATTTTGAAAAACAGTGTAAGCAGGCATGCAGTGATTGTGCCTGTCAAATATGACAGTAAGACGCCTGGTAGTTCTATAATTGAGTGAACTTTTTTTAAGTAAAATATTTTTTTTTTGAAAGAGGTCAAGGAAATAAAGGCAACTGAAAGATGAATAAAAAATAATGAAACAATAAGCAGTGGGGCCTAATGCCCTATGGCCTTTCCGATGTGCCGATATTTTTTATATGTTAAAGTTATTGACAGTAAAATAGATCTTATCATCAAATATTTAAATAATCATAGCTTTTTTTTTTAGAAAATCCCTTAATGGGTTTATGAAAATTTTTTAAGGAGAATTTCATGAATAAGTATAAAATAATTTGGGCTCATCACTTATTTTAGACAAATTAGAAAAAACAACAGCAGCTATCAGCTTCACATATATCAAAATAATGTGATCTTCCGATTGGAAAACGTCGGGTGCAGTAGATTTAAAGTGATATGCACTTCAGAACACTTTCCATAGATAACCGATGAAAATTAGACTAAATTATGCTAGGATATGGACAGAAGAATGGAAAAAGGTTGTTTGAAGTGACGAGTCAAAATTTAACCCGAGCACGATTTTATTTTTTTTTTTGGTTCGATGACAGTTTGGCAGAAGTATTATCTCCCAATTAGAGACATGCAAATCAGAATATTAGAAACAATATCCAAAAATGCAATTAAAATACATTAAAAAATTGCTTGAGGGCCAATTTCTTTAAACTATAAAACAAAAATTATAACTAACAATCTTTCATCTAAATTCAATAATATAATAATATAAAAAAAACTTTTTCATACATTAATAACAAAATGAATTCAAGTCAATTAATAATTTTAATTTAACTTATATTTTTGAACCTTCAAAACTCTGTCGTACTTAAGATTTTGCCGCCATTGGCACGGGCCTTAGCCTAATATAGACCAGGTGTAAGACAAAGTGGCAGAAAAAAAGAGTTTCGTTCAAGAGGTCAACATGAAAAAAAAAGTTGGTCAGGGCATCGATAAATTTTTTGAGGAGATGTGGCTCGTTGATGTGAGCGAGAGCCAGCACTCACCTGATTCGACTTCGAATTTAATTGTTAATTGAATTTTTAAATTATTTTTAAGTTTTCGTTAAGGTCCATTGCCCTTAGATGTGGAGTTAGCAACTCCATCGTGTTCCACGCCCGTCACTGCACAGAAGACGCTTCCACTGTGGGCAAAACAAAACAGCATGGTACAATTGGAACTCCGACATCCCCGACATCTTTTGCCCGAAGCTTTATGAGCAACTTAACTGAACTTTGGGTAGCAGTCCTTTTAATGTAACACGTTTATACCAGCGCAGGAATAAGACGAAAATCCATCTTACAAACCAGTGTTCTTAGGGCCGAGAAAGCAACTGAATAATATAATCCCATCTTGAAGGTGCAAATCGAGATTGGATGAGACCCCAATAGCCCCTGTCGAGCTGTATAGCGTATTTTCGGACACAGTGACCCAGATTTCTTGGAAATGTATTCAAATATGTTAATCATTTTCGGGAGTTCCTGGCTTTAAAAGCCCGAATTTTATGATTTTGTGTTAATGAATGGAAGCTCTGAAGTTTTGTTGAATTAAATGCCGAAAGCTTTTAAGCAGTGACTTCAGTACCCTTAAATAAGCTTACAGTTCTGAACGTTTTGGACGCTTTCAAGGGGTTTTGACTAGGGGTTTTTGACTACCCCTATAACTTAGAACGATATACTACGCGAACAATTCTAGTATTGTGATGTGGTTTGTATTTTGGCTTCACTGTTCCATGGTAATAGAGTTTAAAATCGACATTTTTGAACTCGTTCAGTTCGCAATATTTCATTCCCCACTAAGACGAACTTCTGTCAACTCGATCATTTGGACAGCATGTTTTGCCTTTTGGTCTCCGGCACTGGGGAAATGAGGATGTTAATGATGCATGCACCTAGAGCCTAGATACTGGTATGTTAGTTCCTACCCCATTGCACTTTGACATCCGAATTAAATCAAAAATTTCTGTTCAAGCTCTCTCCAATTCCCCGTTGGCCTTAACGAAATATGTTCACATGATCAATCATGTCAACTTCAAACTGTCAACATTATGCTCTCGAATGGTTGAATTTCAGAAAAAATAAAACTGGTGTTTGCTTAAAAACTTATCAAAGCGATAATTGACGGTAATATACAACGAGTCAAGGTTTTGCAAAAAAAGAAAAACTTATTCAAATATACCACAAGTGTTGCTACTTTATTGTGGGGTACGTCAAATACTGATGCTTCATTATTTCATAATTTTAACAAATCTATGTCCAACTTCCGACACACATTTCCGCTACAAATTAAACACACATTGACTGAGAAATACCGAAGGTGAAGAATTATTGCATACCAGTTCTTTACCGATCAGTTTTGAATTTTTATGACCAATTAGCATTCCGCAAGGCAATAATTAACAAGTCCAGATGACATACAATAAAAGAAAAGCTTTTTACATTGAATTCCAAGAATACTCTTGAAACCACGGAATGTGCTACGCTTTCAAATGAATACAGAAGAATTCCATCGCAGCACGAGGGACCATTGACCCAGAAAACAGGCACATCGATCGGGAATTTCGAATTTCGTAACAAATTGAAAATTGACGGGAGAACCTGTCCGCGTTAAATGATCATCTGTTCTTATTAGTATTCAGCAAGCCTGTATAAATTTAACGAAAGTGAGCCACGCGTTTCTACGTCAAAATGTTTTTAATTACTCGCTGCTTGGTGATACGACAAGTTTGACGTTACAGCATATGATATGGACTTTGGCTACGTAGGGGAGTCCAAAGTTTATGCTTCTGTCTTACCTGTCTGTGAATGAGTCGGCAATTCGGTATTTGAAGTGATTTTCGTTTTTTTTTTTATCAAAGAAATAAAGACAGATATCTTCGAATTTGCTCAACGAGCAATTTACTTGATGGTGGTGGCGTTTGGGAAGCTTTTCAATTAGCAATATTGCCGAATAGTGATTGTATTGATGACTTTGGTGTATCCGCTTCATCAGGGTTAAGAGAGCAGATTTCCGTCGAGGTCGTACTGGCAAATCATATGCATAAGGCACGTGCTTCACGTGCTTTATGTGAACTTGAGGTATGAGCGCGCTTCGTGCATTTTTTCACAAACAGTTTAGTGAATCTGTACTCAAGGTAGTTACAATCCACTTTGATAGATGATCTTTACACAATGGATTAAGGTTGAAATAGAAGTCGTGTCGTCCATATTCAATAACATACAACAGAAGGGTTTTTGAACTGTTTTATGGCAACCAACTAGATGTTGTTATCGAGGCTTATTACGTTTAAGTGAGGCTAAACTGCTATCTGAGGTATTCAGAGGGACGAAAATTACTGCGATTCATAAAGATTTATTTCCCTGAGGAAGTTCGAATGTGAAAACTCGCATGCGTTCCGTTTGGGATTGATATTTGCGTTATGTCCCTGCAAAATACAAATACAAATTCACTATGAAAAAAAAAACACTTAAAGCTAGTCTTAATGTTAATAGAGAACTTTATGTGATTTCTGTTCAAAAATTATTTCGGGCATATGTCCACCTCGACTAGCTCGAATGAAACGCTATCGTGAAGTCTAAATTTCGACAATTATTTCAAGCAACTGAATCCTTATATAAGCAATAACATGGCGAATGTTGGCTTCAAAATCGTTCAACGTCTCTGGTTTATTGGTATAGACTAGTGACTTCTCATATCCCCAAAAGAAAGAAGTCACAGGATCGTGAAGATCAGTTCATAGGTCCATTACGTGAAATTAAGAGCTCAGCAAATGTTTTCTTCAACAAACGAACGAAGAGGACAGAAATCAAATATCTATAGGGCTCTCTATTGACGGCTACATTTTGGCCGGTACGTCCTGAAATAATTACGGGCCGATGATTCCATCTGACCACAAAGCACTCCAAACATTAATAGAAGCTTCTTCCATCTGACCACAAAGCACTCCAAACATTAATAGAAGCTTCTTTGGTTTTTCCGCACCGACGATAAATTCTTCAGGTCGCACTGTTTGCCGTCCTTGGGGTATACGAACTATCCACAAGAAGATATTTCATCGTGTTCCAAATTAATTGGTTATTTAATTAAAAAGGACCTACCGCACGATAAGTTTGACGAACCAAACCGGACCGATGGTTTTCAATGGAGCTGACGGCTGACGGCCTACCTGCCGATTTTTTCAAGGCGGTAAGGAGCATACACCAACTCATCTGTAAAATATGGTCGGAGGAAAGTATGCCCGATGAATGGAACCTTAGCATTATTTTCCCGATCCACATAAGAGACCCCTGAATCGCGCCAATTATAGACGCATCAGTCTTCTGTACATCGCGTACAAGATACTATCTGCCGTGTTGTGTGAACGCCGAAATACCAGTGCGGCTTCAGGCCAGAAAAATCCACCATCGATCAAATATTCACACTTTGGCAAATTTTGAAAAAAAAAACCCAGGAACCTTTTCATCGATTTCAAGGCCGCGTATGCCAGCATAGTTCGTTTGTGTAGGCTGACAATGGAAAATGAAGGCTGCATGAACAAGGTTGGAAAAGTCCTCACCTAGTTCAAAATAAGATTCAGACAAGGCGACCTAGGTACCGCTATCAACTCAGACAACGACACCAACGCTGAAATCAAACGAAGAATAACTCTTGCCAATCGCTGCTTCTATGGGTTAAGAACGCAGTAGATGAACAAAAGCCTCTCTCCTCTCGAACAGCCGAAACAACCCTCTATAAGGCCTTAATCGTTTGACTTTTGTCAAAAGCCAACGAAGCTGCTCTTGGCTACTTTGAGAGGAAAATTCTTCGGGTGATTTTGGTCCCGTCTACATAGATGGTGAATAAAGGAGAAGAAATAACAACGAACTGAACGAGCTGTTCAGCAAGATCGGCTTACCCAGGAGTGTGAATATCCAACGATTGAGATGGCTAGGTCATGCAGAACGGACAAAAAATTAAGTTGTTAAAAAAATAAAATAATTACTATGATTAAATAAATAAATGAAGAAGTAAATAAATAAATAATCCACTGATGGGGGATGGAAAATTTAATGCTGTCATATTTGCATTCACATAATTCGCAGTATTTTATTTTGCACTTGTTGATACACGAGCAGGGATACTTTTTTGAGTTTTGAAGTTTGCATCATTTCACTAAAGTCAATGTTATACTTTAAAAGTAGAGCCAATAACATCATTATGAAAGTTTCATACACCAGCATGACTAAGCCGAAAGAGTGAATTCTATAATGCGCCTTCCCACTAAGTCCGACTTATATCGCTGGTCGACGATTCCACTTAAACGACTTGACTCATATTCACACATACTCACAGAACCAGTTTAATTTTACGAAAGTCAAATGCTAGACAATCCAAGACAACAAAACAGACTTTGGTCCTTGGGGTTCATGAACTCAAAGTTTTGCAGTCTCAGAGTAGAAATTCGTCGACTGACTGTGCTCAGTAAAGATCGAAATACAGAAAAATCAAATCACATGTGAAAGGAATTTTGTTGCAATTTTTTTTGCACACGCGTTTTACAACTCCAGCAGATAATTAGCTAAGAAAATTAAAATATCTAGCCAACTAGATATTTCGAGCCCTTGTAAGACTCGCTGATTTATGAAACTTGAACTTGAAAACCTGTTCACCGTACCAGTGCAATTCCAAGCAACGCACGACTATTTCACAGTCGTGGCAAAAGTGGCGCTAAAGTACTAATTAATTTAAATTAATTGTTTAACCCACATCGCCTGCGGCTGAGTGAAATTAAATTACTTCATTCGACTTGTTTAAGCCACAATTTACGTCTGATGCCTTCTGGCCATCTCTGGATGAAACCAGTTCCTGCGGCTAAATATGGTCTTATCTGCGCCAGTCAATTCTTGTATTGCCTTTGTTCTCCATGGAACTGAGGATGAACCGCATAACACTGCGACTCATCCACACAGCTTGGCATGCAGATGAGATTACACGAGGCCAGCGCTGATGTCGTTGAGGTCATTGCGTTACCGCATAACAGTAATAAAAATAGAATCACTGCGACCAATGTAATGAGCTATTGTTCTAGAAGGTCAACCGGTGGCGACCAGGTGCAAGTCCTTTGTTTGCTATAAAAGGCACTGCAGTGTATTCCAATGACATCAGTTGATCACAAACCAAGTATACCTCAGTACAAGATGAAGAGACTCGTTGGAATTTCGGCCTTCGGCTGGTTCCTGCTCATATTGGGAGTTGTGAAGGCTGACACCGTTGCCTATCCGGGACGATCTGCTTTGTTGTCTTATAATCCAGCACGAGGAGAGTTTCCTGTTCAAAGTGTTTTTGGTCGTGGTTATTTCAATTATATCGATGAGAATGGCAGCTCAAGGATTGTTATTTTGGAGCCAAATCCTCTGTGGGGAGTTCGAGTGAGTGCCAACGGACAGCAGCAGATTGAAATTGGGCGGAATGTTGATTTGGAGAAATTAAAGGAAGCTCAAAAGTTAAATTTAGCTACTGAAAGTAAAGTTGTTCAGAAGCAAGAAAAACTGAAGCCGATCAAGGAATTTGATTTGAATCCATTTGTGGACTCATTGGAACAGCAGAAGTTTGTGGTTCCTCAAATTTTACCTCTGCCAGAAAATTTGAAGTTAGGTCTTGAATCTACTTCGGTAGCAGGAGGAGTTCGACAAGAAGGACAAATTTATTTTTACCAACCAGCGCCATCTGCTTTGAAGCTAGTTCAAGCACAAGGCTTTGGCCAACCACTGAAGCCGCTGAATTTCAATCCAGGAAATCCGTTTTTGCCACCAAACTCCGGATTAGTGTTTCCGAATCCATCGCCTCCAATCACTACTGCAGCGGTAGAACCAAAGCCGCCCTCTACCGGACTTCAGTTGCCATTCAACTCAGAGCAAGTCTTCCTTAACCCATCGCCACCAAACAGTCCACAGAAGCCGGCTACAGAGTCTCCTCCGATAATTTCAATGTTGGGCGCAGGAACAACGATACCAACGGTATCCACAGTATTCCCAAATCCACCAGCACCAACCGTACCCCAAGGAGTTTTCCCTAATCCCACACCATACCCAAGCGGAAACCCCTTTCTTCTTCCAGCGAACAACATCAAGGAAAAACCTGCACCATCGATACCACCAACTGTAAGCGTCCGTCCTCCACAGTTCAACGCTGACAAAAAAAATCCCTTCCTTCCAAGTTCTGGCATACCCAATAATCTTCAACCAGATCTCAAATATCTACCACCTTCAAGCACTCCCCTTCCAGACAGCCAATCGCCTTCGGCCATCAAACTAGACTCCGACCAGACGGCAGAAGCCGCACCAGAACAAGTTAAAGATACCCCCGAAGTCGAGCAAGCTAAACGCGATCACTTTTTAGCTCATGAATTGGCCCTAGCACGACTGGAAATGGCCCGACAACAAGAAGACGCCAACAACGATCATCGAGATGAATCATCATTTTTACCTACATCCGGCCTGTCAACTCTTGCCAACCCTGATCAAACAAAAGCGCCTTGCGCTGCATCGGATGCTGTGCCTCAAGTGCTACCGGTACCGGTAGTTTAGACTAGATAAGTGTTCAAGCTCATATTTTACAAGTACATATTTCCTTAATAAACAAATGAAATGATTTACTCGTATTTTCAACAACCACTCTTGTCATCGCGAACTGTGACGTTTCGTCGGAGAGAGGTGTCAACGAACCCTCTAACGAGGCTAATGATTCATGTGGGAGGTTAGATTCTGTTGAACGAGTATGTTATTTTGTTAGGTGGTATTTTTGCGTAAGCCATTTTCGTTTCATATGTGAATGTCAGATTGACAGCAGACGGGGGGAGATTACAATGGATGGTCGTCGATATTTCACGTGAGAGTCGTTTTATCTAATTTCACAAATGCGGCGTTGGTTGTCTCTGTTGCTGGGTTGTAGTCGATTGAATGGTTTTTGGAGCTGATGTAATCACGTTTTTTGTTGGGTCTGGTCAAGATCTTAATCGAGTGTAACCGAAGATGCTCAATTGATGCATGGAACGTTGAACGGGATTGCAGCTAGTGGTGAAAGGCGAATGGATATCTGGTTTGTCTATGAGTCAACTGCGTTTCTCGGATGCAAAGACAACAACTTACAAGATGTTCAATATCGTGATGGAACGATGCTTTATTGGTATTGAAGTCAAATGCGAGAAGAGGGAATGAGAATTTTCAAAAATGACATTCCAAAAGTATATTTGAAACCAAATGGCGGGAAGTCTTTTGGGAAGGTAGGTAGGTCGGTAGGAAAGAGAGATTGTCACAGCTGAAACTGTTTGGATCCATTGTGTCCATCACTAGCCGGTGATTGATACACCGATTCCTTATTGACCATGGGGTCAAACTAATTCCTAAGAAATACCTGATTGGTATGCAAGTGGTCCTTTCAGAGATTGTCCACTTTTTTACCGGTATATAATCAGTTTGTTTTTTTAATGCATTTAGCTATGTTCCAAATCTTGATGTTTGATATATCTCTAAGGTTGCCGAAATCGTAGTTTCGTAGCGTACTTTTCCTCGATTTTCCGAGGGCTAGACAGGTGCCCAGGTAATGTAGTATTCTTTCTACTTCTTTCTCATCCCTGCAGCACCCATTCTTATTGCCCATGATACAGTGACCGGTGGCAATTCCTACGACCTTAGTGATTATATTCCTGATAAGGCTGAGGAGTGCATTTGACTTTTTTTGATTAATGACAGGCCAAATTCGCCTCCAAGCCTTGCAAGTGCCTAGTTTCACTCATTTCCGTTTGGTAACACTGGTGGCATCTAAATGGTGTTTATAACTTGATTTAAGGGAAATAAATCTCCTTATTTATTTCCAGTGGCAACTCCACCCTTGTTCTAGGAAGCTCGTCGGCTCCTTCATTGCTTGGAATACCACTATGCCAGGGACCCAGCATAGGGCTATGTTACATCTGACCGCTATCACCCTGAGAGATAGGCGGCAAAGTGTTACAATCTTTGATTTAATAGATGGTGTGTCCAGAGCCTTGATGGCCGCCTGTCTACCGGATTCATTGACAGTAAGCGGACATGTGTTGTGGATAGCTTTAACTTCTACCTGGAATACACTGCAGTAGTTAAGCAGCCGAAGGAACAGAAATAAGGAGATCACCGGCGAGATCGCGGATACTCCGACTCCTTTGACTTAGTTCGTCTTGGAACCGTGTGTGTAAGCTTCCAGATTGACAGATTTTCTGACCCTTATTGCGCAGGTCAATTCACAATTGAAATTTGGTCAATTGGAATCTCCCGTACGTTAATGGAGACAAAAAAAGAAAAAAACAAAAAAGAAAATTGAAATTTCTGCAACAGGTGGTGGACCAAACATAATTCAACACTTGAACGACACAGGAGAAGCTATTGTTCGGTTCCTTTTAACTTGATACATGCGTTGATCCACCCAGCCAGGAATATGGTTAAGAGAACACATCATGGACAATGTGAGCGCTCTCAAAGTTAAAGAAAATGGTTCAGGTTCCAGGCAGCACGAAGGACTCTTCTCCAGGAACAAATTCTGCGACAAAAATATTTCAAGAAAAGTCTCATGACAAAGTCTCGAGATTGATCTGAGAGCCGATTTTAGTCTTCCGTCTATTTCAGGATAGCCTGGATTACTTATGAACCTACATACTGTCCTTAAGTTCTAGAGGATTGGAAGCATCCCTTAGCTGCTGAAAACCAAATTATGCTGAGCTGAAACATTTACATTTATTTAAAAACGATGCTATCCTCTTCTTTATAATTTTTTCAAAAATTTAACTAAACACAGGAAGTAGACAGATAGGTGTAAAATTACTCATATCTTATTACGAATCTTATTTGAATAATGGAAAAATGTCAGCGCTCTTAAGTTTATCTGGAAAAACACCCGGAACTATACTGCGGTCAAAAATAATTGCTTAAACGTCAACTACGAAATAACCAATTTGATTAAGAATTCTTTTCGGAATGCCTACAAATCCACAAGCATTTGAATTCTTGAGGGAACCAATCGTCTTTAAAATCTCAAAGCGGATATAGGCTCGTAAGCAAAACTATTTCCCTGAATTGGTTCACGACGGTTAACAGAAAACGAACACCGATTACAACGAGATTGGTAAATTTGACTTGTTGAACTGCAGCAGAAAATTGGTTACCGGGGAGTCCAGATCTGAATCCGCTGAATTGAAGTTTGTGGAAGAACTAGGAATACAGCCTTCAAGACTCCCCACAGAAATTTGGAGAGCTTTAAGGGAGCAGTAACCAGGGCAGTGTATTATAGCAAAAGGCGGTCATTTCGAGTGAACTTGTTAACTTCTTTTTTTTGTAGCGGTTTAAGTTTGTAAGACAACATTTGACAGGATTAGGTAGTAAGGATTTCGTCCGCATGACTTGGACTTCATTTCTTTTAATGTCGGTTAGCAGATGTGGTTGCTGATGCGTCAGCGAATCTGAGCGATTCGCTCTCCTCGACCTAAACTAAAGTTCAAGTTTGAGTCCCCATTTCTTGAGAAAGTCAATTTTTAGACTTTTTCGTCATGGAAAGTGCGTCTGCTGATAACGCGGGTTCAAATCCGAGTTTGAACATTTGAGATTTTTCACGGCTCCACCTTTAGCGAGTGACTGACAATCCCTCCGATAAGTATAATTGTCAATAAAAAGTTTCTGGGGACGTTCTGAGTCGGCAATAAATTGTAGGTTCAACGCCCCCCGTTTGCGTAGAATGTAAGATGCCCACACAAAAGGTAAAGCTAGACCCTTTGTGGCTGTTGCACCGCCAATTAATTTTTAAACAATGTATAAAGTACAGTAAAATTTGCTAATCCGCCTTGAAAAATAGACCCTCATCTTGCAACTCTTGTTCACAATTACATTCTACCTCAACAACTTCTTGGTCATGAACGTATGACGTATTTAATGAGAATAAAAGATCTTTATATTCGGAAATTGACTGGTCCTGTTGTTTATCCTTGTTTGCAAAAGAAGTAGGAAGAAGAAGAAAGTACAGACAATCGCGAGTAAACGTCAAAGGGCAATAACTTTTGTATTTCACATCCATTGGAATGAATGATCTCGAAAATTAACTCCCTCGTTGTTTTTATCTTTGCATTTGCTTAAAAAAACTTTTATGATCTTCAATTTAAGATGACAATGATACAAAGTCCAATCCGGGTTCATCGAACAAATACGTTGTAGGTTGTGTCAAGCTGCCAAATAAGTTCTCAAATCTTCACTTTTTAACCGTTGTTGAATTTATTTAAAGATTTTTTAAGTTATTTACAACCCCCCAATTAGGTTTTGTTTACAATGTACAGCAAAATGACACCAAGTTTTACTGTCACCTAATTTAGCTTCCCCTCAATGTTTCATTTTATATCTTTTGTTGCACAAAAATAAAACGTAGATTTTTTTATGCGATTAACAAATGTAAATAAATCACGGAATGTACAAACGAGACACAGTTACGGAACAGCGTGTAAGAGCAACTTATAAGACAGCTGTGACTTCAGACGAAGTTTGCCGGAGAATTAACCCACTTCAAATCTGTTCGCAACATCGTTCGAGCGACCTTTGCAGGACCAAATCGTAACAAATAAGATTATCATAAGAGTAAAGTGACCGCTTTTAGCGGAGGGTGGCCCAAAAATACTAACTTTGTTCATATTTAAAATGAAACGACATAATTAATTTATTTGTGTGTGGGTCCTTATTGGGACCCTTTCGTTTTTTCTCCTCACCTGTTGAAGAAATTGGACCGCTAAATTGGACGCCGCCATTGAATTTGACCATTTGTACTTTTTGTACCGCTTTTTCAATCGTTTTGAAAAAAATGTCGCGTTATATAGTAAGTTTTCACACTTTTGTCGGATATTCTCTTTGAGTGTTTTCCGAGCCTGTGGCATGTTCGAATAGACCGTGACTTAAAAAACAACCAAAATAAAGATGTCCGGAGCGCTCAAATCGGTTGATCTTGCGAGCCACTGCAAACCATGTTTCACAAAACAATTTATTTACATATCTCCTATACTGACGTATTTAACCATATAAAAGTATAGGACTATATTGGCATGTGTTTAGAAACTTTAAACAAACTTTGTATTCAAAAAACTCAAAATGTCGAGATGCCAAAAGTGCAAAACTAAAATGATGCTTTTAAGTAAGGAAAAGATGGAGAGCGCTGATTTTTAAGTGTTTTGAGTATTTTTTTTATTATTTTACAGAAATTTCTAAATCATAAATGAAACGAAATTTGGTTAGTTAGGGTGATCTTTATTAGCTCTTCAATTAGGCCTCTGGTTGGGCCCGTTATGTTGCCCTATTTCCTGTGTGGAGAAGATTTTGGTTAAAGTGAAGGAGTTAAGGTAGTGCAAAGAAGGTGGGTGATGTCAGAGGGATTTCTATCAATAGTCTTGATTTGTATGCTCTAGAAATCTTTTTGTTCGTTTTGTGAACTCCATGATCTCACCGATCCCAATTTCTTTGAGGTTCACAAAATCAGGTATCAGTGTTGAGCCCAATATTTTGTATCGCAGTCTCGCTGTTGCTGGGCAGTGGAAGAGGAAGCGCTCCAGATCTTCCTCTTCCTCCTACTCGCAGCCTTGGAACGTTGAGGTTTCTGCTAGTCCGAGTCTTTGAAAGTTGAGGTAAAGGTTAATATGCCCCGTTACTGAGTCCGTTTGCTGAAGTTCAGTGCTCGTTTCCCTACCTTGTTACTCGGTTTTCCTTTTATCGAGCTTGCTGTTCTACACGTTGTAAGGTTGACTCAGTGATTTTTTTAATTCCCGGAGTGTCCATTCGCTTATAGCTCTTTTGATAGCTGTCACTGAGACGCCTATTTCCTTTACAGGGTTTTAGTGGCTTTTTCCTGCTCCTTTCTTAGCCAGTGCGTCAGCTTTTTCGTTTCCCGTTATACCTTCGTGTCCCGGCACTCAAATCGTCATTCAATATTGCTAGTTTGTTAAGTTTGTGTTAACACTTTCTTACTTGTGTCAATACTGATAGAGGGTTTGTAAAAGCTTTGTAAGCTGCAGTACTATGGGAGCCGAAGAGTATTTGCTTCTCCCTTATGTTGAGTTCGGTGAGCTTTACTAATCCAGTAAGTTTTGCGAAAACTTCTGCTTGAAACACCGTGACGAATGGTTCAAGATGATTGGAGATTTCTATCGATGGGTTCGAACCGGAGATCCTTGCCCCTGAATAAGACGATATGTAAGAACCGTCCGTATAAATTGTGATAGCACCAGGTTGGCTTGTTGGCTTTTGACTTTATACTAAGAATCATTCTATGACAGAGGAACCACTTTTTAGCATTGACAAATCGAGTTTTATTTGATTTCCATGTTCCAGATAAGTCAATCGCAGATCATTGCTATTGAAATGCAATGAATTTATATTAATGACGAACACTAGCAGGTAAATTAGTGAACCCTGAGGTACGCCAACACCAGATTCAGGGAGGTATTCGCTAAACAAGATAGCGAGCCTCTAAAAGCGAGCCTTTGCAGTTTTTTCACAAGTATTTCGAAATCCGCTGAATCTTAATTTAAATTGGCATGCATTAATGAGTTTTTATTTTTCTAAAATCTTAAGGATTTTTCTGCAATAACCTCGAAAATATGAAGCCCGTGGACACCTCCAGACCGCGTTATATTTTTTTAAATATATCGAAATTTTCACTACAACTTTCGAAAAGATCTTTCTTCAAAAATGATGCATTCAATCACATATCCAATCATTAGATGTAAAACCCAACCGATGTCTAGAATCAGTTTGTTTGGAGCAGATACATTTATGCAATCTATGTCTTCCTGCAGAAATATTAAGTCGATGTCAGCAAAATCAACAACTCATCACGTGGTGAATGTTATTCGCTACACAGAGCTAGAATTTCATAATGAAAACACAGCAACAGGGTTACTTTCTATTGACGTCGGCGTCACAATCACCAGCGCCATCTGTACATGTGATCAATAAAATGTATTTAGCGGCGTCAATCACAAGTTTAACTTAACATTCATTGTTTAATAAGTATGCCGAATTTTGAAATGCAAAATTACGAAAACGCTGCTTTCACTTTTTTTTTGTATGATTTGCCCTTCAAAATTCCAAGAACTCTATTTTTATAAACGACTGTACGTTTTCGTTTCTATCTTAGATTAGGTAAAGTAAACCTTAATGTCTATGAAACTTGGCGCCTATCACTTGTTCATCACGCAACGCATATGGTTGGGCGTGAATCAAGTTCACATGGCTGTGACACTATCGCGAAATTGCTGACAATTTTAACCTATAAAAATATAAATCAGTCGCTAGGTCAGTGTCATAAATGACCAAGGAACTTTAATCGGGAGACGTTAGTATGACAGCTGGTTATTCGAATATTTTAATATTTGATGAACGTACTCCATAAGTGTTTTAGCA
This sequence comes from Orthonevra nobilis, assembly GCA_963555765.1. Classification (NCBI taxonomy): domain Eukaryota; kingdom Metazoa; phylum Arthropoda; class Insecta; order Diptera; family Syrphidae; genus Orthonevra; species Orthonevra nobilis. The sequence continues at coordinate 9,607,902 of OY743226.1, read as the reverse complement.
ACAAAAGCAAACAAAGTGAAGAAAGTGTAAAATTGGCATTTAGCACCTGATCGGTTCATGGTGAATTTATATTCATTGACAAAGAGTTGGACAAATAGCGTCTCCGATATAAAAAAAAAAAAACTGGGCCAACCGACGATCACGATATTTACTGATGGACACGAGTCTCGTCCGTGGAATGTTACTTTGTGTTGTATAATGGAACGTCACATATGCGATGTAGATTCGATTGAGAAGGTTTTATTGACAATTGATTTAAATATGATGCATCAACTTTGTTCTTGGAGTTTTTTGTCAGGTAGGTTGCTTGGTCTAAGAAAACTGTGAGTACAAGGGGAGAGACTCAAAGTCAGCTTGCTTGCTGCTTCTTTCTTGTGTCATATGAAAAATTACCTAGAATGCAATTCGAGGTGCATTGAACTCACGTAAAACATGAAAAAGTGTCTGCTCTGTGGCCTGTGTGAAAGTTTAAGGACCAGAACTTTAAACGCACAATCTGTCTTGTGATGAAGCTAGTACTTCAGAGCTGATTTTTTTTCTGTTCAGTTCTGTGGCTGTGAGAGTTCCATTTACACCCGGTCGCTCTATAACACATCCTATTTCAAGGGTTATAGTTCTGAGACAATACGAAAACTTTAAGAGCGCCCATTCGAATTTGGTAAGACTTTTCTGTCAGGAGAGAACAAGCTATATCGGAGATAACCGGATGAAAACTTTGTCCGAAAAGAAAAAACAACTACTATGAATATGAGAACTTTTTAAATAAAAGATCAAATGATCTTGTCTGAGCTGCAGAGATGAGGAATAAAATCATTTCTTCCGTCAGCTACTAATCAAATGGTTCTGCACGAGCCGTAAGAAGAATGCGTCAGGGGTGTCTTCTAGGGACTATATGATCTCTACACCGCTAAGCTGAGACTACGCCGTCGCCGGTATGTTAACTAAAACTCTTCTCCTTGGTATGAGAAACCTCATCACTCACAGGGTGAAAACAATCTGAGCAAAGGTAAATTCATGGTGCGACTCGAACAGTAAAGAAGCTATCAAGCTGAGGGTATAGAGTTTTCGGAATTTCAAAACCAGTACATTTGAGGAAAACCGAAAAAAGTACAAAGAAGTTCAAAATGACTGTGATGTCAACATTCGTTATGTTCACCCTCGAATGAAAACTGAGACCAAAAGAGGTACAATGTCACAAGGTAGCAAGAACTTTTGGTCGTTCGTGAAAAGTGTAAAAAATTGTGTCTCATACTCCATCCCAAAACTTTTTTATCACGCTGCCAGATAGGTGAACCAAGCATATTGGCTCGTGGCCCATTTTGCTGCCAGCTCAACACTCCAAGATCTTGCTTTGCCTCCTCCTGTACTCGAACGCGTCAACTTTTACTCGAGCGGGTCGTTTTCCGCAAAAGTTTTCAAAGATCTTGACATCTATAAGTCTGCTTATATATGTCAAGATCTGCTGGTCCAGATGGTAAATATAACCCCCACATTTCAGAAGAGGTATTTAGCTTACCCTATGTGTTCTAACTGGAGTGCAAAAAACATTTTGAGCCTGCTTGACAGAATTCAAAATTGAGCGATAAAACTCATAGGAGACAAAAATATTACAAAGCCAATTGACTCTCTTCACAGCCATCGTGATGTATGATGCTCCTGTCTTACGATAATTTATCATTTTTATCACAAGCAGTGCTCTAGCGAGAAATTCAAAAACAAATTGCATCAGTACTTGTCTCTACTTCCTCCTTGATCCCTTGCACCCGCGTAAAGTGTAAACATTATAAGGGTATTCATAACCCCTTGTACGCGTGTATATTATAAAAAAAGCTTCATGTATAAATCGGGTTGGTGATCAACCCTCTTTTCAGGTATCTTCCAAAGTCAATATTTTCTCACATGAGCACAATGGCACGCCCATACTTAGTGACCTACTAGCTAGATCAAAAGTCTGTTAAAACTATTCTTTCTGTACCTATTCTAGAGCTTTTGGTCATTTACAAATCTCAAGGCTGATTCATAAAAGGTAGGGACTTTTTTGGTTCATTAACCGATTAGATCAACTAACTGCCAAATCAAAATCTTAGATCAAAAATCGTCGATGAAAAATGAGCTCAAAGTCACAAGACTGCGTTGCACACGAGTGCTTCTGAAAAGGAAAATGTACGCAAGTGAATCAGCAGTACAGTAGTTTGTGTTTGGTTCTTGATAAAATGAATCAATTTCAAGGCTTTGCAAACTACGATAAGCGCAATATCAGATTACACAGACAGATTATGTTTAATCAAGTATCTCGTTATGATAAGCCCGTCTGTCGTCCACTGTACAAGTGTTCCACACTTGTTATCGCAAATTACCCCCCAAAGGCATACATTTTCATCTTTATTAAGGAAAAGTAGTTGGTACCAAGATCGTCCATCCTTCGAAAGGAGTAAACAGATGTTGCAGTTTGACATTTAGGTACCAAAGAGAATCCTTTAAAGGAGCATAAGCCATCGCAATTGCGTGCTACTTAGCCGTCCACTTCAAATTGGAATGATAACCCTTAATCGAGTGGAAACTACTCGAGGCTGTAATTACCCATGGAGGCATATCTAATTTGGAAAGATAATCCATTCCAGCTTGTATGCAGACAGTTTCTGATGTAATGGGTCAATGGATTTGCTAAGTGCGCCGTATGAAGATAGATAAAGATAACAAAACACCTGCTCAATCATTGTGGACAAATATGGGGAATATCCTCGACCTATTAAAATGTCCAAATGTGTCGAGCGTGGTACTTTTTTAGGCGATAAGCTATCGCAAGTTTGAACTTGATTGTTCTTGATATTATATTAATAAATTCAGGAAACAGTGGTTTTTATCTAAAGGCGTTGTAAGTGTGAGATCTGCTTTAGAACAAGTACAGTGGATCAATTAAAAACCCGGAAACTGTGGTTAAGAAAAAATCGTTAAAAATAAATAAAATTATTTTCTTTCAACTTTAATATAGTTAAATTAAAAACAAAAAGAAAATGGAACAAAATCTCTTGTATTTATATTTAAAAACAATTAACTCTTAAATGCATGATTTTTTTATATTATTTGGAAAAAATAATATGGGGTTGGAAACTTTTCATAAGTGACAAAAAAAATCTTTAAAAAATCCTAAGCATGTAATAACGGCATTTTACGCAGAAATACTGTTATATCATTTTTGATACAATATGCATTTGAAGCTTCAACAATGCTTGGAAGCATATGAAATGAAAAATAATGTAAATACTGCATGATTATATTTTATGTCTCATGATGGCCTAACCTGCAAAACACTCCTCCTCTCCTCCAGCCCCCCTGGCTGCTGTTGGGCCGACCCCTTGATGGTTGAGTGTAAATTTTATAAATATTTGCAAAGCGTATCAGCAAGATCGGTTCGAAAATCAACAAGGTTGAGTAATGAACCTTGTTTATACAACAACAACAAATAGTAGAATAGTTACATGTACCATTTTTCTACTTTTCATGTGGATCCTATACCAACCTAAGAACGAATCCATTAGATTCACCACGCCCCTATGGGCGTTGTAGTCTTTGATAATAGTCGGACACGGTATATTCTTTTTTCTCTTTCCAGTCATGCCATACCTTTCAATAGTTGAAACGAGCTCTGCACCTTCACAAGTTGATAACAAAGTAACCTGTTTACTGTCTTTGCAATTTACGGTTGACATCTCGACCCCATCGTTACTGGCAACGTATTCCTCAAACGATCCTCTTTGCACTGACTTTGCCATCATCTGTTGCTTTATTGGAAGCTTACAATTTTTACCAAGACGGTTTCTCTGAACTGTCATGTAATACATAAGAAATAAGGAGCTGTAGAAGTTATCAAAATATACTATGCGGTTTACACTTCTTTGGACTCCCCGACATAATTTTATAACCACTCCGATGTCCATCTCATTTCCTATCATAGGATCGTTGTCCTTGGCTCAACGAACAAAGCATGAATAGCTTGAATCCAAAAAGGCAAACATTGCTTCATTCATTGGTACACTTGAAAATCTTTCGTTTAGATGGTAAATTAGCAGACGAAACTTATGGAGCTTATCGTGATTGGGATCATTTACCAGCATATGCATACTCATGTCATAGAAATGAAGAATTTGGCTTGTTATTTCAAACCGATTTACCATCATGGTTTCTTTTATAGTATGTCCTGAAAGCCATTTTTGATATTCCAGTAAGAGCGAACGCTGCGCATCTCTCATTAAGTCACAGTGACTGCTTCTTCCAACTAAGTCGTTGATTGTCAAAGTGTTTGTAAATGGATCGGTACTGGGGGATGGATTGTTGGTTATTTCTGGCACAACTCCTTCATCTTCGATTGGAGGGAAATCGTGCTGTCTTGTTTCAGAAGCAAGCAACCAGAAGCCATTCTATGATATAACAAAAAATAAAACAAAAATTCAAACCGAGTTCAAAAAAGGTCTTAACTGCATGGAGTATCATTTTTGATTTGCTTTGGTCAAGAAAATAATTTTCTCTCAAATAAAAAATTCTGTTTGTTGGTAATCAAAGAGCTACAAAAAGTTATTGTATCATCTCCGATACAGCATGCTTTTAAGGGTTAAAAGAGTAAGAAATTCACCAAAAACGCTCAGACAAATATCATTTCCTTCGGTTTTCGTTTAATTTAATGGGACAAAGTCCGAGTTTTTATTATCTGTTTTTCTTGTTATCTTTAAATCTAAATGTAAGACATAAACAATAAAATGGGAATGGCAGCGTGGCGAGATTTCTTTAGAAGTGAAGGCTCTGATAGCATCATTATGAAGGAAAATCGGTTTGCGATATTGCAGTACTCCATAGTTCATGACAAAATAAAACGATTCATAACATATTTACACCTTCTGATGAGTGATGGATTGAGCAGCAAATCAAGAAGAATCCTAAGCTAAGCGCTCCAAAATTAGGCACGGAATTATGACAGTGCATAAATAATAACGTCCATCTTGATATAATAAGACTGGTATTACGAAAGTCCAATTTCCATGGAATTCCCGCCCATAAGAAACCTTTCATAAATAATGGCAACAGAATTAAAAAGGATCAAATTCCCTAAGACTTATAAAGTCAATTATTTTTCCTTTTGGATCCAAGTTTTATTCTCGGATAAGAGTAAATTTAATTTATTCAGATATGATTGTCAATCTTACGTGTGGCGAAAACCGAATGAATAATTTAAAATAAGCCACAGAAAAACATGTTAGAGGCTCTGTTATGGTTTGGGGCTGGAGGTCAGCTGCTGGTTTTGGACTGCTATGAATAATAACAAAACAAAATAACTAACGCACAATGTGTGTGCCTTACCACCAGAGATAGACGTAATTGAACATCATGGAATTGATCCAAGGATGAATGGTTCAAAATAAATCATTCCATCTGCAAAAATCTGGTAGTATCCATGCCCAAAGGATTGGATTCTATTCTTCAGAACAAGGGCCTACCAAATACTGATTTTCTTTTATTGGACGTTATTTTTATTAATAACTAAATTTAATATTCCTTGTCAGAGTTCTTGTTTCTCATTGTTTTTGTGAATTTTATACTTGCTTATTTATTTAAGAAAATATTTTTTTTTTCTATGGAACAGTAAGCTGGTAAATGTCCGAGTATTTAATTGATCAACTGTAGATTGTAAAGAAAAATATAAAAATATGGTTTTTGAGATGTGTTAAAAATTCGGAAGGTCGAAGCTAAAAATAATCAACATTTGAAAGACGTTATTCAAAACATTAAGTAAACATACTTGAAGCTATTGTCTTAAAGTTTAATTAAATCTTAAAAATTAAAAACGCCATTCTTATATTTGAAAAAATTGATAGTTTTGTGTCACCCTGTATATTTGCTCGGAAATCTAGGAAAACAAAGTTTGTCCATTAGATATTTACAGAGATAGCATACAGGTATGTACAGGTAAGGTTGTACAGCGTTATGAAGTGTTCATAAGACACTAGGCACCATACTGGGCCCCTCGCTATCCTTCATACGGAACAACAGCCTAAACACTTTCCTCGAGACGGTTTATTTCCCTACAAAATTTCCAAATTTCTTTGTTGTTGATGCGTCCTTCTTCCTCTTGGGTTACAAAAACAGAGTTGCCCCAATGACTTCTAACTATACCCTGGCATTCACAAAGTAAACGAGTAATATCATCTTCGACACTCAAATTACCGCAGTATCTGCATTCGTCCATGGCCTAGAGACCCAGTCTCCTTGCATGTTTCCCTAAGACGCAGTGCCTCGATAGTTTGCCCACCGCTATCCGCAGCTGCTTCCGCTCAGCTTAAGTATTTCGTTTGTCTTTTTGCGGTCGAATGTAGGCTATAGGACCTTTGATACCCTGTTTTTCCTTGAGTTTGATCAACTTTGGTGGGTGTGTATAAAAAAAAAGTATTTTTGCTAATATTCCTTTTATAACTTACTGGGTCTCAGGAGATTACTACCCTTTTACTGCATGTACACAGAACGAGAAGAAGGCTTGAGTGAACTTTGTGCTTTGGATTTCAGATGCATCCTATTTCAAGGCCATGACCTTACTTGTGACCTCGAATTTCTTATCTTTGAGCTACACCTCAAGTCGCGGAAAAATAAAAAAGTCACTAAGTACCAGATCTGTAGAAAAAGCTTAGTGTCGCGAATTAAAGCCCATTTCTCAGAGAGCAACTATCGCAACTTCGGTATAGTGTGCTTGCGTTCTTCGATCTTCTGATATGCTGATCGAAGCTCCCCTCGGCATCCCAAAACACGGACGCTAAAACTTTTTAAGCCAAACTTACAACTTTGAATTTCTTAGGTGCCGGTGAAGTGGGTCTTTTCCAGGGCATATAAGTTTGTAATGTTTTTCTATCCTTCTGATAGTTAAAAAAATCATAATTATATTCGCTTCTTTGCAGGCGAATCCCTATTTTCCAAAAATTGTTTTGTATATTTCAAAGTCTCTTTTATATTAAAAACTTTGCACAATCATAAGCAATTGGAAACAACAACCGCTTTGGAAATTCCAAGATGCATGTCATCGGCACCGACTGAACTTGAGTCTGGAGTCCCCAATGCAATTACTCTTAATAGTGTCTCAATCTATTTTCCAATCGCTTTCTCGAAACATATAAAAACAAATAGTGGAACACTTGCGCAAACATGGGCCGGGTTTCATAACACAAAAATTACTTAATAATAATTACTTTTCGCAGACGCGTGTGGGGCAGTTCTACTTGCATTAAACACGAAGCAAACTTTCCCGGTTAAATAATAAATAATAAGTATTAAGCAGAGGTCTGGGACGTTCACTTGAGATTGATATCAATGCCGCCGCAGTAATGTGTTGAACTGATAACATAACTTTCAAGAACTGAAGCTTCTATTAATTGGAAATTTATAAATAAACCTGCAGAAAGGAAGTTATAAATTAAGCGTTTTGTTTGCATTAGACTTCCGCAATATAAGTGCATCTAAGAATAGAAAAAACAATAGTTTAAAGAAGCTTCGGTACTTAGCAAAAAAGGCGCAAAATACAAATGCCGATTAGAAGCAAGGCCGTGATTACTAATAAGCTGTAGCAATAGTCTTTATATAAAGACAATAAAAACAGAGATTTAAACATGAATCGAAACTTTATCGTAATCAATCGCCAAGCTAACATGTTAAATTTGAAAAGAGGAAACCTTAAATCCACGGTGGTCTTAACCACTCAAACATTGAATGGTTCTTTTTCTTTATAAATTGATTGATAAATTAAAAATTGAAAGCCTCAGAGATAAACACTAAGCATTTAAGTAGGCAGATACCTAACCTAGGTTCAGTTCTAGATTATATGATGTTATTCAAAAGGGTCTTTCGTGGCGACCAATTATTTAAGTAAAGTTGTTGAATAAGCGGTTGTTTTTTGCGAACGCTGCCGTTACGGCAAGAGGTATTTACTTGCTTTCTAAAGAAAAAACCTAGAACTGAAAAAATTCTATAAAAAAGTCCGCGATGACATATCCCTACATGTTAAGGTTAATTCATTCATTCAAACTGTCAGGGTACAATAATAATAAGCCTTTTTGAGTCCTATAACTTTTCTATGTATACCAAGCCCCTTCGGGTGTTAAACGCAGGACACGGCTAGTTCGTTATAAAATTCAGACTCTCAATATGTTGTCTACAGAAAGTAGCCTAAAGAGGATTTTTTTTTTGCTTTTCTATAATTTATTCCCTCTTAAGGGGTTACGACTACCCTTATTATCCCTTTCGCACATTAGGTGAAGAGGAAAAAGATTTGGCTGTGGTTTGTAACTCAGATCTACGTAGTGGTTTCGAATGCTCTATTGGTAGATTCCGAAAAGAGCCAGAAAATGTACGCATTTACGCATACGAAAGGAGAAGCTAGAACCTCAGGTGGACAATACTTCAGAAATCTGTCTATCTACATGCATATGCAGATAATTTATGACAGAATGTGACTATAGACAAAAACAACTTCGAGCTAATCAAGCATTTCGTCAACAAAGGATCCGCAGCTAACTCAAATAACGACACCAACGTAAATACGATTAATTTATTTACAAATTCAGTGCCACAAGTCTAATGTTGGGCAGCACGTAGCTCAACATTGCTGTGACGTTTAAGCTTGAGGCTCATCCAAGTGAAAATCCTCGGTTTTGTGGCCATGAAAAAAGGTTGTCATGCCTCACTTTAATGCGAACTCTGGAATGAATTGAACATAATGGGGATTGAGTAAAACATTCACATGCATGGTCTATTGTTCCACCTTCCTTGAGAGGACTTGAGATCTTCGACAAATGGAATGCCCTGGTAGTCTATTCATGTAGTTTTATTCACTCGACCAAAAGGAGGTGTTCCATGGTTTCCTAGGTTTGTCCGCAAGGTTAATAGTTTTCTGTGCTGCTGTGTACTATTTTATGCAGGTGATAGTTGCATGGAAAGTGGCGCCACACAGTAAGCTTAGGTCCGGCTTGTCTAACTTGAAGGCCTCCTTGGTTTTTTGTAGTCGAGCTTCTTTTGGAGTGAACAAGTCCATAGAGTGGAAAATCTCTTACAAAAGGAGAACTGTGTCCCTTTTTTGCTTGGAAGTCAGCCTTTTCATTACCATCGTAATTTTCATATCCTGGTAGCCATATCAGGTTTAACTGAGAGTTTTGTGACGTTGCCAGACTGCTTTGGTGTTGAATGTAAAGCTGTTTAGGTGAAATCTGAGAATTACGATATTTTTGTGTTGTAATGTAATGTGCTGCTTTATTTTGAGTGATTGGAAGATTGTGGGTTTCCTGTGGAGTGGAATGTGTAAATGAAACTTGGATCCAACAATGCCTGCTCGTACTCCTTCGTCGTTCCTACAGGGAGGAAGTTCACTGATATGACTACAGCTTGCCTAGCAGCTTCAGCTTGTACAGCAATATGTAGCTGAGATGGGTTTAAGAGTCTTTCCATACCAGCCGTACGAGTGGTTCTTATTGCTCCCGTGGTACAGATACACGCAAGCCTTTGTAATTTATTTTATTTTATGATTGTTTTCCTTTGTTCGCATTTTTCTACGTATGGTTGGTGAAATAATTTAATTATAGATCCACAAGCTCATTTTTGGGTTCAGTTCCCAGGTTTTACGTACAAGCTGTTTTAAGGACCAAAGAGCTTTAGTGATTTTTTTTACAAATTTTGTTGAGATGTGTTTCCCTAACAGTTTGTGATTCAGAGAAACGCCGAGGAATTTAACCTTTTGGTAAATCTGATTGTAGACCTTAATCATCGCACAATTTCCAAGTTATATTCAGATCCTTTTGCAAGTCATTGCCCATGGCATTTTTGTGCTTAACCATCACAATGACAGCTAAAGGTAGTGAAGCCATATGTCTTGTATACATCGAGTTTGTCAACCAGAAGTGGTCAAAGAAAAGGGGATAGGACAACCCTTAATGGTTTTGGTAACTATGTCGAATGTTTCCAAATTGACACTACTCTTAGCGCGACGTTTATCCATCTCTTGACTTTAGGTTCAACTCGATCCTTATTTAAGTCATTGGTTGGTGATTTGTGGTCAGCGTTAACAAACGCTCTTCGTACATCCATAAAGGTACAAACAGCGACCTCTTCAGCTTATATGGTTTTCTCTATGATCTCCGAAAGTTTGTATAGATAGTTATAGTTGGGGAAATGGTGATTTTACTAATGCTTTTAGTCACCTTGAAAAAAATCATGAGCATAGAGTGGACGTCCAGTATAACGAACGATACAACGAATAACATTTTTTCCCCATTCTATTTAACGAATGCCTCGCAAATTGCAATGCTTACATATACATTAATATAATTTTAAAGGCAAATTAACTATTTCAGTTTGTTGGATTTGTTACGTTAAATTTTTATGCCTTTCATTTCGCGAAATATTTTTAGTTGTTGGTTGTGTTTGCCTTTTTTTAAATTAAGTAAAATGCTCGCTAACCGGAAACCTTTTTCCTTGACCGACAAAGTGGAAATCATCAACGAGTCCAAAAAAGGAGAGTCGTTAAGGGAGATTTCTTTAAAATATGAATTACCAAAGTCTTCGATTTGTACCATCAAGACATATGAAAAAATTGTAAAGACATTGGAGATTTCTAAAAAAATGGTTCCAAATCAAAACTCCAGATTGACAAAAAAAAAGTCGATTTCACGGCAATAGATTCACGGCACAGGAAGACACCAGTTTTACGAGTGCATCAGCAGCAAAATTGAGTAAATCAAATAATGAAGAGGTTGATTTGGACTTTCGATCCAAAACATATTCATTCCGGATCTAAGATGATTGAGATAGCGACATTTATTGCTGTTTGTGTTTTTCATGAAGGCTTCATTCCTATTTTAAAAATGATGGAGCTTATGGGAATGAAAATTGGAACGGAAACGAGACAACGCCCGGATTGACCGCTCCGAGATACGAGCATCCAACGCATCAAAGGAGGCCAGAACTGCTCGATATGAAGAGAGAAATGCGGAAAATAGATTTTTTCGAAATCGAGGAAGGTCCGATGTATGAAGCAGGAATGGCAGATTGAATAAATGTAAGTCTACAATATCATTTCATGACTTAGACTGCGAAAAACTTTACGCGAAACTTTAAACGCGTTTTTCTCGAAACTATCTTTTTCAAAACAATACCCACAATTTCTCAGGTTCAACTGGACCGATTTACCTGAAATTTTTAGAACCCTTCTTTATAGACTTGCCTTTGTCTGGAACTATCCCCATCCCCAAATTTCTATTAATTTTTTTTAAAAAATTCGAAACAGTCAAAAAAAAGTGGTACAAAAATTGTTTTTTTTTTTCAGTCAGTCGACATTTTGTGAAAAAAAAATCTTTCCAACTTTTCCGTAGTTCCAGACATTGCGACATTATTCTAGATTAAAAATCATTTTTTTTTTTGGTTTCAGATTGCTAGGAGGGTTGAAATCGTGGGTATGGTAACGTGCCAATTTTTTGAAATCCCCACTCATCAACTGCTAATTTTTTTAAATTTTCAACTTTTTTATTTTTTGATGTTTTTTTCTATACTATTATTATGTTAATAAATAAAACTAATAAAAAATGTATAATAAAAATATTAATTGGCTTTTTTTATGACACTACAAAAATTACATGAAATTCATGCGTCAAGGCTAGAAAACACCTTAAAAGTTCAAGAATTTCAAAAGAAACTTCGTTAAGGATAATTCAAAAAAAGCTTAAATGGAACCCAAAGGCAAACTAATATTAAATACATAAATTTAATTGTAAAATCTTTTTTTTCTATATACACATTCTATAAAAAAACATCGATATAACGAATTTTTCGTTATGTGCACTGTATTTTGCGTTTTTAGTGATAAAAAATATGTTTCTTTCTTTGTTTTTGATTACTCTTTGGATTTCAATCATTATACAGTACAAAAATGTTTAATAATAAATTTTGACCGCCAGAAAATTAATTGTGCAGAGCTGTTAACACTTGTTTTTGTTTTGGTAGCATTATAGATTTTTAAAACACTGGAAGCACCCAGGAAAGGAGATTGGACGGAAAACTACTCCAAAGGAACATGGGGGATTTGTCGAATAAGTAGAGCCAATCCGTTTTTGAAGGGAGATTGTTGCACCTCAGATCAGTCAAAACCTTTCGGCTAGGACTATAAGGGGTCGTCTTTGGAAACAAAATCTTAGTGGATGTATCGCCCGCGAAAAACCCCATGTGTCCACAAAGAACCTAAGGAAGAGACTGGAGTTCGCAAAACTGCACATTAAGAAACCATTGGCATTTCGGAAACAAAATTCCTTTAGCAAAAATTGTTCTAAGAAATTAAGGCTTACCAACTTAATATTAGAATTTTTATTTATTTTTTTAAATGTCCATGGATTTTCAAGTTTTTGTTATTTTACTGTTACTGTGAAAAAGTTTCTTATCCTATGTATAAATATCTTGATCTGAACTGATATGAAGATATCGTTCCTAATTCTGTGGTAAAATTTAGGAAGATTTCAAATCTTACCATCCTCCATTTTTTTATTTAGTATGAAATTTCATAGTAAGCAAGATGTAATAATTTTTTCTAGTTAAATGACTCAAAGCTTCCACTCTCATGAGTTAAGGCGCATATTTTCAGGAACAGTCTTACGTAAAAACGTATTTACAATAGCTGTCTTTGTGTCAACTTATTGAACCTATGAGAACCTTAATGAACCTTATTTATATAAGAACTTATTGTTTAGGCTTAGATACATATGAGAAGCTCTTTTTAAAAAACAGAGACAAGAACTTAAAAAAAAAAAATTCTACATTTAGTTCAAGGCCGATTGTTGTAAATAATCCGAAACTATCTTGGGAAATATCTTATCTCATTTAAGGCAACTAATCTTAGTGCTCATCCCTCTGTTAAGGCGCCAATCAAGTTCGCATAATACCCTCCTTACGTATTTATGACCTTTAATCCATAACACTTGGATAAGGTTTTCGGAGTTTCCATTTATTGTTCGTAGATAATCCGCACAATAACAGCATTTGGTGTTTCCCATAATAAAACCTTTTAAAACCCCATCCATTTCCATATGCCACACAGTCTGGCACCTGTTCTCACCCCTGATCTTTGCCATTCGTATCTCAGAAAACCAACTCGATTTGCACACGATAAATGCATGCATTCCGCACTTTGGTCGCGTGTTAGAAAAAAAAGCCTTAATTGCACTCGTTTAAAAGTGATCAATTGAATTCCACTTCAGTGTAATTGCATTACACAATTGATTATGAATTAATAAGAACGAAGTTATCAGCGCGCACTTTGTTGCGTTATTCAACTATACGCCATGCGTTTAGAGAGATCCTATAAAGGACAGCACAGGACCACATTTCAAGTCACTTTCAGTAATCAAGCCAAGATGATTGAGGACTTGCCTTTGCTGTCGGTAAACGTTAAAATTTGGAAACTCGGTGGTTTCATAAAATTCAAAACTTACTGGAAGGGCATTGGTATAATTTCAATGGCTATGCTGCTAAATTTATTTGAGGTTATGTTTCTGGTCAAAAACTGGGACAACGTGGAGAAAGTTATTTTGAGCTCATTCATGGTGGCAATTATGTTCAATTCGATAGTTCGGATTATTTCGGTGATGGTAAATCAAGAAGAGTTTGTTGAATTTATGGAAGAGATCGCCGAATGGATTCAGGAGATAGAGGTTGGACAGTGGAAGATCCAAGCATAAGGTTAAAAGTTTGCTGCCTTTTTTTTTAATTGCAGAAGAGTAACGACGATTGCATAATAAAAGTGTTGAGCAGAATAACATCGAGGGCTGATAAATTGTCGAAGTTGAGTCTCATTTTGGGAAGCTGTGGAGGGATTATGACAATCATTGTTCCACTGCTGCTGGAAGAACGAGGTAAAAGCAGAATAAATAGTTTTTTTTTCAGAGATTTGACAAGTCGTGATTTTCTTACTGAACTTGGAGAATCTAAGCCTGAGCTGCAGTTGCCATTCATTTTGAAAGTTTCCTAGCATCCACGATGGGATTCGAAGATACACCGCGATTCGTGGGCTTGTGCGTCGTGCCTTTTGTATTCACCTAAATATTAGACTTGTAAGTGATCGAATGAGCTTATCTATTCGTAGGTTGAAATCTTATGTAAAGAGGGATAACGATTAACCATAATACCTCCGAATCATGAAGTGTTTTTTCATTAGCAGTCCCTTGCGAATCGAAAAGGTCTATTCGGGGTCCGGTGTTCGAAATCGTACTTTACGTTCAACAATGTTGTAATTTTTATCCATTCAAAATTTTCTCGACGATAAGCAAAATTAACCTTAAAAGAATTAAACATTTCGAAATTAAAAAAACCTTGACAGATTGAAATTCATTTTTTGGAAATATTTTTTATTTATATTCTAACAATTTGTGGTTTAACCTTAACATATAGAGATGTGTCGTGGCGGACTTTTTTCTAGAAGTTTGTCAGTTCTAAAACTTTTCTTTTAAAAGCAATTAAATATCTTTGATCGTTGAGGCAGTGTTCACAAAAAACGAATTCACTCGAGCGTTTTAGGGGTTCCATACCAAAAGGGTCGAAAGGGACCCTATCACTAAGCCTCCGTTTTTCGCCCGTCCGTCTGTCATAGAGCTGTATCTCCTTAACCGTTATAAGGAGACACTTGAAATTTTCACAGAATGTAATAATTATAATAATAATAAAAATTATATTAAGTTAAAAGTAAATGGAGGTCACCATACAAAGATTTCATAAATTCGCAACTCAACATTATACCTTGAAGTAGTCAATACGTTTCATCGAGCAACTTAACAACTTATAAAAGTAGGCAATGATTCCGTCCGTCCAACAAAAGGTAAAAGCTTGAATTCCAATAAGAAAAATGAAAAAAAAAATTGTCGGAACTTGCGGAATGGATGTAGTGGTGTAAGTGATAATTGAAAGTTATAATCGTAGTTGTTTCGTGGCGGCATTGTTCTTAATCCAAAAAAATTAAATACAATGGGATTTTTAAAAATAAATTATTTTAAAAAGTATTTCATGTGATTTTGATGTGTTATGACTGTCACAGCATTTCAATAAATTGAAAAATAAACATTGAATGACGATTTGTGTGTTGAATACGCATTTAAGGATATTCAATGCTTACATTTCTTCCTACTTTTCAATATTTTTAAAGCAATTTCTTGAATACGTTGGCATCTATAACTTAAGCATGCTCCAAAATCACAAGATGCACCTGCCTTGGATTATTTATTTTCAAGAAAATAACATTATAATCTTTTTTTCGATGCGATAGTAAAACATTTAAACGGGTGTGAAACACGTTATAAAGTCTGCATCAGATTTTGTTTTTATCTTGTGATCGATTTAATCCAAAAATTTGGGAGTCCTCATTAGAATAACAAGTAAACCGAGCTTTTACTTTGTCTGGCTTGCGATGAGAAATCTAACATTAAAAAAATTTAGTGTTGCATACTATTAGCAGGCGCGGAACCCTCTTAAAAGTCACTTGACATTTTGTTTGTTACATAATTGGTCGCCACCGAAGACCCTTTTATTTTAATAATACAAAATAATTTATAGTTTATCTTCATTCTGAAGGTCCATTGTTAATATTTTTTAATGAAGTTTTGAAAGCGGATTGGTAGTTTCAAAGATTACCTCTTACAAACACGCTTACAAACATTCCCTCTTTACAATATTAGACTCGATAGAGAAGCGATGGACAGTTATTGCTGCCGTGCATAGCAAAATGATTGAGGGGCTGTTTACTGGCCTCGACAACAGAAAACAAATATTAACACTACGTGGTTTTCCCAACGCTAGTAGTTAGTTTTCGAACCGGTTATTGTAAACCATTTATTAGAAATGAATTCTCTATAATACGGGCCTACCGACACTCAACTACAATTTAAATGGAGAAGCTGAGGGCAAATTGTTCCTAATAGATAAATGAAAAGTACGAAGACATATCCTGGAAACTTAAACCGGGCTACTATTTTTTTAGGCGGATCCATCAACTCGATGGTTTATCGCCGAACTGACATCCAAAACGACCTCGTGCTAATTGACTCAGGACACTCGTCAAATATTTTGGATGTGCGATTCGTCGCAGGTGCTTATGTCGACTCTGACCACTTTCTAGTAGTCCGACTGCTCTTGAAGTTGGATTATAATTCAGGAGACCATTTCCGATAAAAGATGGGTAGTGGCAACAAACAAGGACATAACAAGAAGTTGGAAAAAAAAGCTCGGGCACCAAAAGATAGAGTACGGAGCTAGACGATGAGAATTATGAAAACAAAGTTAACATACCATGTATTGAAAAACTAAACCACACGGTTTCCCAGCTCAATGATTTCGAGTGATTTCTACAAAAAAATAAACAGATGTCTTGCTGCAGGCTACAAGACAGGCTCTTTTTTTATTGCGACTAAATTCTTGTCACCGATATGCAAGAAACAGGGAGCTTCGGTAACGTCGGTAACGATAATGCCCAAGTTAGAGTCAAGTCCAACAATTAAATAAGTTGATCTGGCCATATAAAGGATTAAAAGTGCTGGCGGGGAACAAGCAGGTTTGAGTGGATGAAATTATGCTGAACGACTTGCACATCAGCTCTGTCCGTCCCATCTACAAAAACGGTGATACTATGTTTTGTGCGAGCGTATTCCTACTAAAAGTCGGGTACAAGATCCTATTCAATGCATTATATGAACGTCTCGAGCCTTTGGGCAGCACAGAAATCGGCAAAGTAGATATGCAAGATAGCAGAACCGATTTAAGGGACATTCGAGGAAAAATTCTAAGTCCGATATCTGGTCCTGTCTGCGAGGAGTGCGAACTGTACGTGCTGTACAAAAATGTAGATAAAGTTTGAAAGACATTAATCTGTCGACTTCTAGCTAAGAGAATCGTCGAATCCAAGTCACTGTGTTCAGGGTAACAAAGGGACCCCGAACCTAGGGTTAAAAAAAAAAGAAATCGCGGATGCTGGAGCCACGAAAGATGGAAAGCATCTTCAGCTCAGGTTCAGATTGTAAGCAAGTAGGTATTGTATACAACAAGTCTGTCCTTACTTTATGTTAACAGCTCTTCCCTACTCCATATGGATACCAGGGATTGACGTCAGTAAGAGTCCTTATTACGAAATAATGTTCATAGTGGAGGTGTTAGTTGCAGTACCGTTCATAATAATGACTTACATTCCTTTCACGAATTTATTCGTATCCTGGCTAATGTTTGGCATTGCATGTCTTCAAATTTTGCAACTCAAATTAGAAAATGTCATGAAACATTCTAAAAGCGATGCTGAAACCAATGAGGAACTTGCCAATTGCATTCGCTATCACAACAAAATAATCAGGTAACGTATCCTTTTCAAAAATTAAGTATCCTTTGTTTTCTTTTTCGTTTTTTGTTGCAGGTTTAGTGAGAAGTTAAGTGTCATGTTGTCGTTTACGAATCTCATGGAATTCCTTGTATTCAGTTTGATGCTTTGTGTCCTGCTGTTTTTTCTTCTTATCGTAAGGAGTGACTTTTTTTTTATTTATAAGGATTGTCGTTTTAAACTTTTTAGCAATAGGTGGATAGTTATATGTTGCAAGTAAATGCGGCCATCTACATTGGATGTATATTCTATGTCGTGTTACTATTCTATTGGCACGCCAATGAATTCTCCTGTGAGGTAAAATTACTGATTTTAATTTTTTTGTAAACGAACTTGTGGATTTTTTGCTTTTAAAGAGTTTAAATGTCGCAGAAGCCGCCTACAACACTGACTGGACTGGAGGCAGTGTGGGCCTCAAAAAAAGTATTTCAATGATAATTTTAAGAAGTCAAAACGCCTTACAAGTATTTCTTCGGAAAAAAAAATCAATCTACAATATATTTAAAATAAATATTTGTTGCAGATATCAGCAGGAGGAATGTACCCGATGACACTTGAGACATTTCAATCACTCTTAAATGCGTCTTATTCCTATTTTTCGATTTTGAAAAGCATGCGCCAATAGAAAACTCATTTTATCTTGAATTGAATAATAAAATAATAAAAATAAACAAATAAAAAGTGTAAACAAAGATTTTGTTATTATTAAGTTTCATTGAGGAAATAAGATATGTTTTATTGATTTATCTGTTGTTTGTTTTTATTTTTCAAAATATATCTTAATTTCCCTGCTTTAAGAAGGACATTCAAACTGCTATGGAGTTTTTCAAAAACAACAAGAAAAAAACTTTCTGATCGATTTAGATTAGATAAAGAACTCGTTGAGATCTGTTTACATTGCTTGTAGTATTTTATGATGAAATGGAAAGTTTCTGATTGTTAAAGGTTTTCATTTTCCAGACGATTACCATCCGCGAAAGATGAATTTATTAAATTTTTTACTGAACGTATTTTAATTTCAGATTTATGGATGGAAAATGTTTAATAAGACCTGATTTTAACTATTTCTCTCACATGAGCAACTGCCCACAAACATGCTTAGCTTCAATCAATATTTAGACTGCTAGACTTTTTACCAGGTCCTGAAGGACTTCCGTCAACGTATTTTCACTACTTCACTACTCACAATCTTACTTCAGCTATCCTTAAGACAATCTATTTTCCCTAAATAAGAAAACAAAACCTTTATTCTTCTTGTCCATGAAAAGACTGCAGAGATTATACATACGGTTAAGCACAAAAGTAAGTATACACCAAAAAATAAATAAGAACATAAATATATAAAAAGTTTTTTTCAATTCGTTAAACTATTAATACTTTGTGGATAATTCTTTCACTTTTAAGATAGCTTTCATTCTCGAAAGCATCGAGTTAACCAAATTTTGTGTTACGCTCGAGCTGATTTTAAGCCACTCTTCTTGAAGAGCTCGTTTTAAATCATCTTTGGTTTTGATATCGCGTTTTCTAATTTGTCGGTCGAGATGCTCCCAGAGATGTTCAATCACATTTATATCTGACGATTGAGGTGGCGTTCTTAACCTTTCCTGAACAACATGAGGAGTGTGCTTGGGGTCATCAACTCGTTGAAAGACATACGGCCCTTCTAAACCAAATTTTCTAGCACTCTCATGTTGATTGTTCTTCAAAATGTTGGAGGTCTATTATAGAGTCTATAGACACCAAATGCCCCACACCAGATGCCGCCATACACCCCCAAACCATTACAGACCCACCGTCATGCTTTACGGTCATGATCATTCTCGGTATTTGGTTTTCTCCATACTTTATCCTGTCCGTCCGATCCGTGGGAATTAAATTTTCTTTCATCTGAAAAATTAACAGTCTGAAAGTCTGATCACATTTTTCATGGTCTTTAGCAAACTGCAATCTCTTTTGCCGATTGACCTTACTAACGTATGATATTAGACCGTGAAATCCAGCACTGTACACGTACACGACGAATGGTTAGAAGATTGCATGACTTTCCTGTCTCACTTGTTATCTCAGGCAATACTTAAGGAGCACTCATCTTGAGATGAGTAAACTTGCAAGGACGCCCAGACCGATGTTTATTGTCGGTGTTGCCTTGACCCCTGAACTGTTCAACTATTTTTTGAATAGTTGCTGAACTCTTATCAACAATTTTAGCTGTTTCCCGAATTGATTTGTCTTCCTGGAAGTATTTAATTTCTGAAGATTTAAACATCTTTAAGAGTTCAGAGCAGACAGGAAATCTGCGCTAACAAACGAAAAATTATTATCCTACTTAAGTCATTTTCCAGTCGATACTTATTTACAGTTGCCAAGTATGTGGTAGTCTTGTACAGGTTTAAGTTATAGAAAACAATGAGTCATATGCTAGAGGGAAAGTACGAGTAAAATCCTCCATTTAAGAAAAATAAAAGAAAAAAAAAATAATAATAATAATAATTATAATAATAAAAATATTACTAATTATAAAAATAATAAGTTAAGGTTAAGACAATAGTATTATAACAAGTATCACAGATAGAAAAAAAATTAAAAAGAAAACTATAAATATAATAGTACTACCGGTTGAAAATGTCAATGAAATGAAAAATCAATGCTTTATTGAGGAAAAATAGATATAAATTCAATATTCAAAGTATTGCCCATCGCTAGCCACACATTTTTTCCATATTTCTGGCAATTCATGGATACCCGTTCTGAAAAAATCGACCGGTTTGGCCGCAATCCACGAATCGATCCATTTTTTGACATCGATCGGAAAAGATAGTAATCGGATGGCGCAAGGTGTGGACTATACGGCGGGTGGGGTAGGACATCCCATTTGAGCGTTTCAAGCTAAGTTTTGACGACATTTGCAACATGTAGCCGAGCATTGTCATGTTGCAAAATAACTTTATCGTGTCTTGCGACCTTTTTCGAACGTTTTTCCTTCAGTGCTCGGCTCAAACGCATCAATTGTCGTCGGCTGAACTCGCCTGTGATTGTTTCATTCGGTTTTAGCAGCTCATAATACACAACACCCTTCTGGTCACACCAATCGCACAGCAAAACCTTCAGGACATGAATATTATGAACGGACGTCGATGTTGAGGCATGTCCGGGGTATCCATACGTTGCCCGACGTTTTGGATTATCGTAATGTACCCATTTTTCATCACCAGTGACGATTCGATGCAAAAAAGACTTCTTTTTGTGTCGTTCAAGCAGCATTTCGGGCATGCCGAATCGGCGTTCGACGTCTCGTGGCTTCAATTCATACGGCACCCAAGCATATTAAAACTTCTCACAAATGTTGTTTTGATAGCACGAATGTATAAATTTTACGGCTTTACAAAAACTTGTGTGTTTTCACTAATGACCATTAAGCTAGACTGAAATAATTAGACAATGACATGAAGTTTCTGATGTGACAGCTGTCATGGTCAAAATTCAGCTCAGAGTATTAGATATGAAGTTGTCTGCAATAACGACATTTTCAACCGGTAGTCCTATTACAATATTTTATTATTCGCTGTATTGTTTCCTCAACGTTTCGGTATTCCATTTCTCTAATGAAATTAACGATTTAAGAGATCCTTTTTTGGCCTTGTAACAATCGGAGTATGGGAGAAAAGGTTATGCAATTTAGCTATAGATTTCATTACATTTTTTGTATGAGCTTCTTTACATTGAGGGAGGGTTCCATTATCTGTGTCTGCCATTTAGCAGTTTAGTTACTTCAATATGTAAATCTAACTGATTAGCAAAATTGAATAATTTTTTTATAAAACATTCACAAAACTCATTCACAATATATGCTGCCACACAACCTCAAACACTGGGCAGCATGACTCACAGCTCAAGTTTATACAATTTAGACGGCATGACTAATGTTAAGGGCACGTAGTTGATTGATAACAATTTTTTCAATAGTTTTTTAAATCAGTGTTTAACGGAGCATAAAATTCTCCGAACTAATCTGTTGGCACTTAATCGAACTAAAATAATTAGTACTTACTTAGTTTTAGTCTGCACTGATGAAGGACTTCTAATCGAAGCAAAACCGCATCGAAAATGCCTTGTGACGGCGGCGGCAGCACGCATGATTGATTTCTTAATAATTTATGGCTCTGAAAAAAAAAACGAAATCAATCCGAAATTAGTAAGAATGAATCGAAATGACGAAAGACAAGACGTTTCATGGAATGCAAATTATACTCGGAGTACTAATTTGGAAAATCATTAAATTTTTCAATTTGCGAAAGTCAACTTTGACGTTGTCAACGGCAGTTATTTGCCGCATCGAATTAGATAATGATTTATATAAAATTTTATAAGCTTGTAGGCAACATCGAACTAAACAAGCCATTAAAAATTATAAACTATTTTAAACTTATGATTATGGTTAAAAGAGCTTCTATTCTTCTATTACAATACTAGATGGTCGTTAAAATCTGTTTCAAGTCTTGCAAGATTTCTTTAGATGTAAATTATCGTGTGGAAGAAGTTGAGTTTTAGACAGATACTGAAGGAATCGACTCAGCTCATTCTCCAGAATAGTGGCGCCAATAATTTCAAGGAATACTCAAACTCAAAAGGAATTCTCTTCTGGCTTGATCACTGCTCTTGATCTGATTTCCGATGTGAACTAAGATCTTAATTTATTGAGGCCTAGTTAGAAGTCCCAAAGCTAAAATTATGTTGTTGAATTTGTTTTTAAACTCTGCACTGAAAAACTGGGCCTTAGTGTGACAAATGGCAACATTTGACCAAGGCTAAAATTCTAAGCTTCTAAAGTTTTGCTTCTCTGGACAACGAGTGTGAATTAACATGGTGGGATGGATCTTATTCCAAATTTATAATCTTTTTTATTTAAGGCGTTTTACGAGAAACATTTCTTCATGGGCTAAAATCAATCCTGATATGTATCAGCTTAATTGAATGCGTTTACACTGGTTATCTTTATGGCACTAAAAATAGAGTTCAAATTCACGACCACGCAGTTGAATCACCTGTAATCAATTTAGCTAAACACAAAATAAACAAATAATCCACCAGATGTGATTTGGGAATTCAGGGTAAACCCTTCTGGTATTTCTACTCGATTTTCGTTGGTGATGAATTAGGTTTTGATTGAGCATTTTCATTCAGACCGTTGAGTGTGTTTTTCTGACAGAAATGACATATCACTAAAAAAAATTGTGCATTCATAAATTTGATATGTCAACTTTTGAATTTCTCTCATGCTATCAAATTAGGTCAACGAGCAAATCTTTCAACTGCCTTAATCTTGGGTTCAAGCCTGGCTGTTCACTATCTGCCAAGGTCTGTTTTATTGGGCAATGAACGATGGATGGTTTCACAACAATTTTTATAGCTGTCAAATACTACTAGCTGGAAACCTCTTCGGCTTGAGGGGAGCTCGAACTCGAAAATTTAAAGATTTCTGGAATCAAACTCGATCAACAATGTGCAAGGATACCATAGCAATCTCCTCATATACCATAAGAAGACGCATCAAAAGCTTTCAATGCTGTAAGCATTGTCCGAAAATGAAAGAAAAATCATAGCACGAACTCAAATCTTTCTAGACCTTCCTCGAACCTTAAGCGTATAAAGGGTGGGTCATCTGCTGCTATCTTTTTGACTTATTCGTGACTTAAAGACTGAAAGCTCTTGAGCACTTAAAAATTTCAAAAAGTTTGAACTTTTTGTCAAAAAGTTTTTTTTACAAAGTAACTTTCGAAGTGGATGCTGTGTAGTTAAAATAGTGTGGATTTGTATGAGAAATTTTGTTCACCAACGCCAACTGATGTTCGTAAGATTGTGAGCAAATTTCGTGAGCCTTGTTTGTTTTATCGTGAGCTTAACAACATCTGTTGGAAAAGCTTCAAGATAACCGCATTACAGTCTCGGATTGTTCACTTAGCAGGTCCAATTGACTCAGGACCCACTTCGTTATCGGTTCTCTGCCTCTGCTTTTGAAAAGCTAAGAATCGATGACAAATTTGATCAAAAAATTATCTTCCAGATGATTCGTGAAATTTGAACCGAAATTATCGAAAATGTATTGAAAAATTGGGTCTGCTAAATATGGCCAACTGCCAACTCAGCCAAGACGTAATTTTCTTTTTTTTGAACCACAAATTTATCGTGGGGCTTACTCTTTGTAAAATATAAGTATATATCGTTGTACAAATTTAACGCGCACACACGAAACTTGCCCCTACAGTGGGTAACAGCTTATTTGATCCACCGCCCTTTTAACATTTAAGTCGCTAGAACTTGCAAAATTAAAACGATGTTGACAAAATTGAAAATTGAGTTTGCAGGCGCATGTTAATCGAACATAAAGCGTAAAACAAAACACACGAGAGTATCCTTTCACTTCCCGCAAGGAGGAAAAAACAAAGTGCACAGCACAAACACATGTTACAGCTTACGTGATTCAGACACTTGTGTGCACCTTGTTTTTGTTTCCTTTTCTACGACTTCTTCACTAGTTTGTCCTCATTTTAAATCTGATTTCGAAAGTGCAAGCCTTATCTTAAAATGGGTCCGGGCACAACAATAGAGCAGTGCGAAGTAACAAACCATATTACCATGAATTGTGTCCCAACTGATCAGCTCATAATTGAGCGTATGATGCACGGAATGCAGGACAGATCGATCGGATCGATACATTGTATAAATAATCAAAGCTTATACGAAAATATCGGCTCCAAGGCTGGCTATTCAGGTGCAGAATGAAATTAGGAAGTCGTGCAGTCGCCCAAACCATCTGTCGTGTGCCTGACGTCTAGACTTCAATGGCCAAATAGCACGTAAGAAGCCATTTATCAGCAAAAAGAGCCAGAAGGGCCGACTTGCTGACTCAGATTTCTGGAATACGGTTATTTTTGCCAATGAGTCCAAATTTAACATTTTTGCCTCTGTCTTCCATTTGGCGGAAGCCACTGTGAAGCATGAGGGCGGCAGTGTTATGGTTTGGGCGTGTACATATGTGCGCAGCCGACATAGGAAATTTAGAGTTCAAAGAGACCGTAATGGACAAAACCATAAACCACAAAGCCAAGAAGTTGGGTATACGGGAACAATTCCGGTAATATCAAGACTATGATCCGAAGCCCCAAGTCAGTTATAGTGAAATCCTGGCTTCTCTGGAACTGCCCTCAGTTGATGACACTCAGCCGGCACAGTCACATGATCTCAACGTCATTGCAAATTTGTGGGTATTGTTGGACAATAACCTCCGTCAACATAACATTTCAAACAACGAAGACTTCTAAAAGCTGTTTTGCAAGAGTGGCAGAAAATGACGCCAGAAAATACACAAAAGTAAGTTGAATTAATGCCTTACAGGCAAATGGCTGTTTTATATCAGAAGATGTCACATGAAATTTATCCGTATTTCTAGTTTGTATTTGATATCTTGCTAAACAGTGATTGCGTGTTAATTAATAAAGTTCTTTAGTTAATCAAGCAAAAAGCCTTTACGTTATGAGGCTATTATTCTTAAATTTTATGTTATAGCGCATTGAAGTTTAAAACTGAAACTGGATCAAATAAGCTGTGACCCACTGTATGCCCTGGCACGAAACAAAAAAAAAACTCACACTTCGAATTTTGTTCGATGCTCTTGAAGCCTCTTTGATGTCCTATCTGTTTGCCAAATTTGAAATGTCTAGCTTTGATCCAAAACGTCTTAGCTCAACTGGATTCTCGCTACGTCTTAAAAAATGTGTCCTTAAGGTTTTACAGCAAACATACCGACTGCCTGTCATTTCAATCGTTATTTTTTCATAAACATAACCAATTAAAATCATTCCACGCTATGATTTGCAAGAAAGACACGTTCCGTCAATTAAGAGTCCCCTTCAAACGTCATCGTCATTTAAGTTTGCGAAATAAGAATTTAACAATAATTTTTCGATGCTTCTCAATCTTTTTCTGCATTCACCTGATTTTTCGTCACTTACATCCGCTGACCTTAAAATATTGAAACTTTTCCTTTTCTTTTTGAATAGCCAGCGTCTGGAATGCTTTATTTGTTGGACGGCAAGTCCTGCCGAAATTAATCAGATATTGCCAAACCGGGGTGACTACGGTGGAATAAAAAGCCACCGCCCATTTACGGATAAGGTAACCTTGGAAGGTTTTTACTTTTGCCTGTCGGTAAGCGAACTCCTTGATTTCGTTGAACGATGAGACTTTTGCGTTTGCGTAGCACTCCCATTTTGGGTTTTCAGGGCGGAAATCAGGCGTAGCGCCAGACCACATTGCTCAATGCCTGCGCTTCGAATAAAATCAATTAATTATCGTATTTGCCATAAAAGAATATATTTTTTTTGCCTTCTTATGTAAACAATTGCAAATATGACCAGACAGAGGGCAACAAAAATGGATTCGTCGTTGTTACAGACATCATCATTGTTGCAATGTTTGGTTCATTGACCAGACTTGCCAGTCTTGCTCGCCAAATTGAGATTAACCAAATATGGTCAATGCGGTTCTGGAGGCGTTTATCATTCGTTGTTGTTGGTTATTTTTTTCTTTTTTCAAGGGTCAACAATTTGAATTTGGAAAAGTTTTTGGGAAAGTGATAATTGAGTGATAAAATTCTTAGCCTCACACTTTGTGAGAAAGTCAATATTCGAAGCCTTGAGATAAGTGCGCAATTTTTTATCGAGATTGTCTACGTATGCATTTCAATTAGGGCCATGATTAGGTGATGTTATAAATAGACAAGCATTCCCTTTATGCACATCCAAATTGATTATGCTTATAATTATTTGCTTAGAACACTGACGCTTAGATAAGTTGTTTATTTTTGTGTTAATTATTGTTGATAGTAGTAAAAAGAGAATAATAAAAAAAGTTCTTTTTCCCACAATTTTGTTAGATCGTTAACACAAAAATCTTAGTAATAATATTGTTTGAATACCAATAAAAAATTTGATATATTTTAATAAAGTTATGAAGCGCGTCATTCATCTTTCATTAACTCTGCATATAATATAAGTTTATTAGTATTTAACTTGTTTTGCTTTAAGTTGTAATTTAAGTTTTTTAAGGAGTGATAAATAAGTTTTCAAATCAAAAAAATGTTTTAAGCTATCGCAGACGTACAAGAAAGCTACTTATTCAACCTCTGAACAAAGTCAAGCTTCTACTCTGGGGAACCACTATTGGATAAGAATAGACTTGTTGAAATCGGAGGCAAAGATGTTGTTTGGCCCCATAAATTAAGCCTAGCAGTGGTTCCATGTGGTCTGTGGGCTTGACTTATCTTAAATTATTTTCTGAACTTAATTTCTTTTTTCTTTCATTTTAAATACTACTGCTCGAAATTTTTTTTTTTATTTATTTTTTTTACAATCTTCATCTTATAAACATGGTAACTGGCGCTTGTGCTCTTCATACTGGCAATACCAAGCCATTTTTTTTTTACTGTGATTGGTGAATTCACCAACGAGACTTTAATATAGATCTTTTGATTAATGATTCTCTATCGAATAAACTCAAAGATCTTGTTTCGTAGTGCTGTGAAAAATTCTCTACCCACTCGAAATGCACCTAAAGTAAACTTTTCGTTACTCCTCCATACTTTCTGATGTTTCAAATGTTCTTCTTTTCGACCAGCTTTCCCTTGATGGTATAACAGATCATAATTAACTTTGATTGATTTCACCAGTACATCTACAGCCTTAATTTTTACACATAGGGATTTCAAATCAATTGATTTAAGTTAGGACAGAAACAAGTTTGGTACAATGGGATAGCTGCTTGTTCCAGTCCCATTACTTACAATACACGTAAGGAATAAAAAATGTCCATTATTTACATTGGAGATTTAAAATGGTTTAAATGTTCGTTGTTTGGCTCGTAACCATGTCAACTTTGTTACACGTGACGCCAAAATAAGGTTCTATTCTTCCAAATTTGGAACGCCGTTTCACTAAAAAAAAACGTTCGAGTAACTTGAGAAGCATTGGTGTTGGTCAGCAAGACAAAAATCAAATGTAAAATCGACCCTAATGCCCTCAATAGCCCTCTTTTATATT
Source organism: Orthonevra nobilis (assembly GCA_963555765.1). Classification (NCBI taxonomy): domain Eukaryota; kingdom Metazoa; phylum Arthropoda; class Insecta; order Diptera; family Syrphidae; genus Orthonevra; species Orthonevra nobilis. Next base: position 9,580,392 of record OY743226.1, on the reverse strand, counting down.
ATCAAAAATGGAACACAAATTTCTCTTCTTAACCAGAACTTTGTCGAGATCTTGAAAAGGACTTAAGGTTTGTAAGTGAAAGCGATGTGCTTGACAGTATAATCGAACAAAGCAATACAACAATGCTAAAAATGAAAAAAATAAAAAAAGTCAATATTAAGTTGCATATCCTTTGTGTTCCAGAACCGTCTGTAAGTGCTTTGGGATGGATTTCACCAGATTTTGACATACTTCCGGCTCTATGGAGTCCCATGCCTCTACTTAAGCTTCCTTTAGCTGAACCAGTGTGTTGAACTTTTTTTATACACTCTTTTAGCTTTTTCTTCCCAAAGGTGCTCGATTACATTAAGGTCTGGGCTCCGTGCAGGTGTTTGTATTAGTTTTTGGCAGTGATGGATCAACCAAAGCTTTGCAATGCGTGACGTGTGTTTGGGATCATTGTCTTGATAAAAGACAAAGTTGTTCGCGATACCCAATTTCTCTGCACTTTGTTTCACATTTTGCTTCAAAATGTAGACAAACTTGTCCATTTTACTATCAATAAAATGCAAATTGCCTACTCCAGCACTCGATATACAGCCCTAAACCATAACAGAGCCTCCTCCATGCTTAACAGTGGCTTTTGTATTTTGATAGTTAAATTCGGTATTTGGTTTACGCCACACAAACGTCTTGCCATCCTATCCATGCAAATTAAATTTGTTCTCGTCGGTGAACAAAACCTTAACATAACAAAAAGTATAAAGGGAAATGTATTTTAAAATGATCTACCATCAATTAACCTGATTCCAAAAATCCTCTGTTTTTAGTAAAAACTCCTTGGCATATTTCACTCTACTGTTTTTATTTTTAGGGCTTATAAATGGTTTTTTTTCTAGCAACACTCCCATAGTAATCGTATCTATGTAATGCATTGCGAATAGTATTTAGGCAAAAATCTTTTCCAGGGTGAGTTTTCAAGGATATGCTTAGTTCTTTTGCAGTTTTAAAAGGATCTTGTTTGATTTCTTTCAGTATCGAACGCTCTTCTCGCTCATTTAATTTGCCTTGACGTTCCCTGCATTTATTGGCCAACCTAAACTCATCACGGAACCGTTTGATAATGTCGTGGACGGTGGATTTACTTTTTCCAATCAAATCTGCAATTTCTCTCACGGTTTTACCTCCTGCCACTCAATGCGATTTACGACTGAATATGAAAAACAGAACTCAGTTTTGATTGACGTATTTGTATTTTTTTAAATGACATTCTTCATGTCTGTAACAATGTAAATTTACACCTTTATGCAGATGACGTCCAAGTTTACATGTCGAGTCGTCTTGGTGTTATAGAAGATATCTTTTTCAGACTCAATGAAGACCTTGCTGAAATATATAATTGATCGGTTGAAAATGGTTTTACGCTAAATCCGCTTAAGTTTCAGGCTATGTTGATATTTCAGAAAACCTATGAAAACATACCGTCCATTTTACTATGGAAAATACAAATCTAATTCATAAGTAAGGTAGCAGCAGGATTTAAGGATAGGGAGATGGCAAAATATTAAGGAAGGAGAAGGAAGATCAAGAGAGTTTCATGTTAATAATTGTTGTAACACTGTTTTTATATCGCATGTTTCAAAATTGTGTCTTCTTTTATCTGCCTCGGAAGTGAGTTCCAAAGCCTGGTTGTTAAGATGAAAAACAGGCGGAAACGATGTGCTTGAGTCTTGTTGCAAAAGGTGTGAAACTGGAAGACGTGGTCGCTGGCCGACAGGGTGCGATTCAATTTGATACCAAGGTTCGTAACAGAATCCAAATAATTAACCCTTATATCTGCCAAGAAGCTATGAGGCAGACTTTCCGTATCATACTCGTGTCTTGAGATCATGATGGACTCGGTTTTGGCAACGTTAAGTGAAAGACCATTATTCACAGACCACTTTAATATTTCTAATAGATCCTCGTTCATGTGCTGAATAAGGTCTTCAACGAAGCCAATCGGTAAAGATCCTTTCAGTGAATGTAAATTCGCTAATAAATATCGAACGAAGAGCTGTACTCTTCAAGTTGTTAGAAGACCGAAGCCCCCATGTTCTTTTGGTAAGCGAAACCAAGCTTTCTCAAAGGCACAAACTAAGGCACAGTCAGTATAATATTATAAGAAGAGACAGACCCAACTCCAACGGAGCTGGTGTCGTCGCTATCTTTGTTAAAAAAAAATCTGCGTTATAGGGTTATGTACATTGTTCAAGTGCGTACATTCCAGGTGCTAGAGGCGTGCATCATATGTATCCCCCTCCGTAATGGGAAGAGGCTGTATATGATCGAAGCATATGCAACTGAAGCTACTCAACAAATTTGTTTTATCTCAGAGCTCGAGACACTTTTTCAATACTTACGTCTGGGTTCGGAGGAGAATAATTACCTCATGGTTGGAGATCTAAACGCCAAACATAGCAATTGGTCGGAACAAGCTTAATGGAAAAGATTCGGGTTTTCGAGAGACGATGCCTTAGGGCTTGTCTCCATCTTTATAGAGCTCCAGAGTCTGAGTGCAAAAAATTCTATAGTAATGAAATCCTGTAAAACGGGGCCAACATGATCAGAGTGGATAACTTTCTGATAAAGCTTATTCGAAGTCACATTGCAAGAGCAATGACTTCGACCAACAATTTGATCTTCGGGGCTTTCTACCCCAATGATATACACCATGAGACTGTGCGCTTTAACGGCCTTATTTCCCCTGAAGCGTTTCTCTATTTAGATAGAAAAGGTCTGGTCTAGGATAGATTAGCGGTGCCGTTAATCTTCCACGTGGCCCGGTAAAGCTGTTGACGGGCGAGTCAACTACAACCAAGACGTCGCAATAAGCTCAACGGAGACTCTTAGGTTCAGTAGGGCGGTATCAGACCGCGACAGAGCAGACGTCGTATGGCAACGTCGACATTATTGCTGGTTAAACGAAGAGTAGAAGTCTGTCGTATGTGTAATTTTTAACTTGAGGCAAATTGGCAAATTGGATAGCATGTCATGTTAGCCTTGGCCGGCTTATATATTTGTAAGGTAGTGTAAGCAGTTATAAATTTATTATTATTTAGTTTAATCTTATTTTAAGTTCGGTTAAGATTTAAGGTTTTAATTTAGTTTATAGTTAGTATTTAGGTCTAGTATAAGGAAAACATAAAAAAAAGTTCCGGTCACTAAGTTTTTTAAAAAAATAAATATTTTCTTAGTTATTAAATACTGTTATTTAAATTTAAAATCAAAAATAATAATTTAAGTCGAAAGACATAGTTAAATTGATAGGTTTAGCTTAAAGCGCCCGCTTAGGGCCAGTAAGTTAGTTATAAATAGTAAAGCTAGCTTTAAGCGTTTTTGTCTATCATGTAAGTAAAATGAATTTAAGAAATAGAAATGCATTGAATTGAAGCCAATCGGTCTCGCGAGGTTAATCTGCACATCATCAACGTAGAAATAACTGAATACATGGAAACATACCGAGTGTTTGTCATTAATGAGCATGCAGAACAAAACACTAATTGTAAGACTGATTCCTGCGGAACTCCAGCTGTGAGCTTTCTCGGCAGAGAAATTTTCCGCCCCGCTTCTACTCTTTGGGTTGTGTTATTCAAATATAAATGTGTTTTTTGCACAATATATCATAAGTAATCCTTGTCGAAGTTTATTCTTATGTCATCAAGGATTTTTAATACTGCCGAAGAGCAACTTTGGTTTGATTGAAAGCCAAACTGAACCGATGACAATAAGTTGTTACGATCTAGGTAACTAGAAATCTTTTTTGCGAACAATATTTCAAAAAACTTGCGATAAGTATGGTAGGATGCTTATTGGGCGGTAATCTGCTGTCGAAACAGGCTGTAGCTTTTTGAGGACAGGGATAACCTTTGCAGATTTCCACACCTCAGGAAATGTTGACGAATATACACATCCAACTTTTACAATTTTATTTATTTATTCCATCTATTATTTTATTCAGTTTTCGAACCAATGTAAAATATTGATTTTTTTTAGTACTCTAATAAAACCTAGTTTTGAATAATTAATAAATTGAATAAATTTAAGGTCTTATTGTTATTAAACTAAGCACTTGTTTTCTTTTTTTTAAGAGTGTAGTTATTCCCTGTCACGTCAAGTTTAAATAAACTTTTTCTTTCATCGAACACAAATAAATAAATCACAATTTTGTCGAGAGAGTAACAAATTACTTTCAAACGGCTGTTGTCCCTGATTTTCTAACAAATTATTCACTTTTTCAATGTTCGATGATTAATAGTCTTCTTATCAATACAAAACACAACAAAAAAAATGCATTATTCATTGAGTGAGGAATACTGACTCGTCTTCTTGTCGAGCCTTTTTAAACAGCTGTTTCGTGGCCAGCAACTTTACCGCCTTCAAATTAAGTATTTTATCCCTATCTCACTCTGTCATGGAATTTCGAACTTAAATACTGATTCATCTGCAAATGTATTCACCTTTACGGAATCCGCGATAAATTCCAAGGCTGCGATGTTTATGCAACTATAATTTAACTATCTCCGAATAGATAAGCAATTTGTTATCTCTTGAAGACGTGAAAACTTTTTCCATAAGCAAAGACTTGTTGTCTTCTTTGTTTTTTTCTTCTGTTTCAAAACTAAAGTGTTCCTTTATGGATTGAATGCCATCCCAAGATTGGTATCTGCTGCAAACCATATTTGGCATTTCACAATAAATTTGCCTCTAATAAGCCTGATAAACTTTGTCTACATTTCCACGTGACCACGGCATGCGACATGTACGTATGGGCTTACTCAGCGTTAGAGTCTCGGCGGACTTAGTCTTATCAGCAAACAGCGAGTTCCCTGAATATCATCGCGACAAAGTAGGTGAACGCTTAACAGAATAGAACCATAAAAGCCGGCAAAATTGATTTCCACCTATTCCAAAGAAATATCTATCAATAAAGTGAATGAAACCGTTTATCTCGACCCGACGTAGCATGTTGTTTTGTATTGTCAAAAAGGTAAGTCCCCCGTCGAAATTCAACGAAATTTTAATAGACACTTGAACCTACACACCCCTTATCGGTGAAAGATAGATTTGATTAAGTCTTGGCGTACTTGAAATCTATCCGTTTATTTGATGTTTGCTTGAAACAAGGAAGTCACGAGATTTGAAAAACGAAACCAAACAAGTTGGTAACACAATTTGAGCGGCATTACGTTCGTTTACACCGCTTCTGAGGATGTTGAAAATTACACTCAATTTGACAAGCGGTTGCTTGTTGAGGCCGCGTTAGGTTTTGCCAATTTTATGACTCAACGGGCTATAAAGTTAATTGAAAGTGAAGCCAATCAACCGGTTTTTCATTTTTGTGGCTATTTTTGTTGGCTAAAAATAGACTTGGATTGGATTTCGAACGAAATGTTGTGACAAATGAATTCGGCTTGTCTTTGTCCGTTTGTCAAATAAGATCGGCGCCATTGATAAGGAGAGACTTGCGTTGTGAAATTGCAACCATTTTTTTGTGGTTTTTGATTTTGATAAGAATGGCAAGACTTTTGTAAACATTCGTGGATTCAATTGTTGAATGATAAATCTAAACTAGTTTGATTATCGATCGATTGATTTGTTTGCGAAAGGGTTACCAATGGTAAGTTTAAAATAAACTAGAAAGCTAGTTTAAAAATTGCATCAATCTCTTTTGGGGTACTTAAATATCAGTAACAAGGAACGAACAAAACAAAAATTATATATGCACTTTTAATAGATCAACTAAACTTTGTAAATTAATTTTCTGTTAAGCCTCTTAATTTCGAAAAATGATATTAGGCGAAACTCAGCCTTCTATTAAGCTGCGCGAAAAGTAACGCTTAAAAATATTAGAAGGTAAGCTATTGTATACAGTAATTTCCAAGTCTTTGCAATTATCTTCCCGTTTCCTTTTAACGATTTTCTCCAAAATGTAGGTTCAAGTCTAGGATGGTGAACTTTTTGAAAGAAGTGATGTTTTTTTTTATTCCCAATTTGGATTCAGAAAAGGCAAATCGATGGAAGAAGCTTTTATAAGACTTTGCCCCGAAATTTTGAATTGAATGAATGTAAGATTGCTATTTTTTTTTTTATAAAACCAAGGCTTTTGACATGGTGAGCTAAAATTTATTACTTAAAGCTTTTAAAGAACTGGGTTTTAGGGATCTTTGAAGATATGGTGTTGAGTTGGACTATTTTGTCTTTTGACATGGTGAGCTAAAATTTATTACTTAAAGCTTTTAAAGAACTGGGTTTTAGGGATCTTTGAAGATATGGTGTTGAGTTGGACTATTTTGGGCCGGTATACACAATAATAAGATTGAACCGCAGAAATCATATATAGCTGTGAACTTTTCAGGAGCCCTAAAATTTTTCCTCTTTAGCATTTATATTAAAAAAAAAAACATTTAAAAACAAATTCGTTTATTCTGCTTCAAGATTATATGGTTTCTATAATTTAAGTTTAAATAACCAGAATATAGTTAACATGCCCGACATAAGTAAATCACACTTTTCAATAAAGTCGCCGTGCCTCGTTTGTTAAATGCTTTACCGGAAACTCTGAGATGCGAGAGTAGTAAATCAGTAAATCAAATAGTAAATCAAATCAAAGAATATTATTTTCTTGATTAAAAAGATTCATTTTTACACGTTATAGTGTTAATTGAATTCATCTGAAAGTTGTTAATGATTTTTTTTTAAATTGTTTTTTCTGTTTTATATTGATCCCCATCAATATCAACTTGTTTTAAATTTAAAACTAATGGTACATTCACCCCTTTCTTTTGGCTTTAGAATGCTCCTTACTGTTTCTTATTAATAAAAAGTTTTTTTCATGATCTATTACATATATTAGAGTTAAGTAAAGTTCTTACATATTTGGAAAAAAGTTTAAATAAAAAATTAATGCAACACGAGGTGTTCGTTCAGTTTTAAAACAGTAAAAATATTGTGCAATCCTTTCGTGCTACTTTAAGTAATCACCAAGCGCCTTGTTGCGCAGCTTCAAAGAATTGAATCGAAAATATTGTCGCCGCAGGTGAATGAATATGGACGAAAACTAAGATGCTTGAATTTCATCATTTATACAATTTGAGTCGTCAACAAGGTCATAGAAAGGTCTCATGTCTTACAAGACATTTACGAGGCAATTATGGTTGTAAAAGAATCCACTCCGATTAAGTTTCTTACGGAAGCCTTACGGATACTTTACAGAAGCATAATTTAATCAAACATTAGATTTTCTAATATAACGAGATTATAGTTGTTGTAGTAAAGCAATAAGCCACGAATCCACTCGTTCATACTTTGACTGTGTAAAATATTGTGAGATTATAGCAGCCACTGTCAATTTTGTCCTTATTAATTCCTTTTCAAAAGCAGATGCGAAAAAACAACATAACACAACAGGCGCCATATGATATAAAAATGGATTGAAGTATCCAATATTTAAACTTTATTTTCCCAAAATCGACTGCTTTTTAAATCCGAGTGCCTCTGTTGTTAGCATTATACTCGAATGTTGCCTTTCGGTAACCCTTTTCTGTTGTATGAAATTCAGCACATTTTAGAGGTTGAATTTAATGCAAATACGAGTGTATCAGATATGTTTACCGTGAGATTTAAGCAAGTTTGTGATATATTGAAGTTGCCTAATTTATCAATAAATTTAAAGTGAAGCAATTAACAGCCAAAGATGCTGATAATGTACGTACCTATTAACATATGATGTTTGATTTCCTGAATGTTTTAACATACACATTTAGACAACTTTGCGGTTTTCTTTTAAAATTTGTACAAAATATTTAGCATTTTTTGTGCTTAAGATTTACCCAACAATAAACGAAATTAGCATAAACAATATTACAATTATAAAAAGAACATTTTAATAGTTTTACTAATAATTATTGCATGCGTCCTAAAAAAAATTGGTGATAGTTTCATTCCGGCAAGTATCTTTGCACTTATATAAAATTCTTCAAACTTCTGTATGTCACCGATCTTCTCCTTAAGGAGTGCACCGATTTTGGTGAAATTTGGCGTGTGTGTTTAAGGGGACCCATGAATGGTTTAGATCTATTCACCCATATTTTATCATGAATAATGGATCGATAAACCTTCCGACAATTCAATAATTAACATTGTAAAACATATTCTCAATTATGCCCATAGTTGGTGCTGATTTTAGTTTTAGTTTTTTTAATGTCAAATTTGACAGAAAAAAAAATGAAAACATTGTTTTGAAATAAACTGTGATTTTTATAATTCGAAAAGTCTCTTAGCTTGCAGGGCCGGCTAAAGTAGGATGATTTCGATTTTCAGAGCAATTTATTTGAAAAAAGTAGAAGAGTCAAAAATGCAAGTGGAAGACGGTAGGTGACAAGAAAAGAGGAGTTTTTAGAGTAACTCTGTTCAAAAAATGATAAGTGTAATAACCATATTGAAAAGAGACCTACATGAGTAATTTTTAAAGTAAGTGCAAGAACTGTTCGGAGATGATTGGAACAAATCAAGCGAATGATACTTGAAGTCATTTCATAATGGCGTAGAGAGGCATTCAAAAACAGATTCAACCCTAAGACGACTCTCAGAAACAATTGTTGTCCTTAAAATGTTTTCCCTTTGTAATGTTTTCTCTTCTATTAATTGGATTTTTTATTTTTTTACCTATTTTAAAATCAACGGGAGATAAAGAAATTAAAACATTCAAAAAATTCATTTAAAATCAGAAGGAGCCGCTGATTGTGGTCTGAATATTGTGTCAATGACATGTCCAAAGTTCGAACATCGAAAAACACTTTTTCTCAACTCAGGACAACGTTGTTGAATGTTGTGGATGATTTTAGCTTTCTTGCAGAATATTTTCAAACTAGCAATGGAGATATTCTCCTTTCTTCGTTATATGCCAAATTCAGACATGGTTTAGATTAAAGCTGATATTGGAGTCGTTGGAGATGCTTTCATCGTTCCAAACCTGAGGGTACTTAAACATATCCGCCAATCTAAAATAGTTCGGTTTGTAAACAACATGATGTACCCTCAATTCTGTTGTTTATCTATTTACGCATCTTCCAAAACACACTATAAACCACTGCTGAATAAAATACTGCGAACTAAGCGAATGAAAATATGCCAAAAGCAATTCTTTTATCCTTAGTCGGATTCTAACCATGGCGTTTTCAAAAAGTCAACTTCAATTTGACTGGTCCTATTTATACGAATCTTATTTATTGATTTCTTTTGTTGTTTGCATATGTGCCAGAAAAAAAGCACAGACAAAGCTAAACAAAACATTCACAACATTTTAGCTTACTTAATCTAATCTTAGTAGACACATTTGGTAAATATTATTGTTTGCATAAAGACTTCTACGACCCAGACGAATCCTTACGTTTAAGTACGTTCTTAAGAATGACACTTGACAGTTCGTCTTGTTGTCTCGTATTGTTGCCCAGCTACCGAATTCGTTCTTATGTCAAATGATGAAACTTTCAATAGCCGTGAGGCATCCGGACTTTGATCCGAACCTGTTCTATAAAATAAATTAATTACTCCTACTTTCGTACGCCATGCCAGACCCACTTGCACACCCCCAAGTGCTGTCAACAAAAAAACGTTTCACAACGTTGCGCCATGCTTGCAAGCCCGCCATGTGGTTATCTTTCGCCATATACGGGTTCCGGCGATAGCAATAAAAATAATAAAATCACGTGAACGTACAGGTTCAGTGGTTCCCCCTAGTTCGGGAGAACTTCCCAAGCCCTCAAGTAGGTGGACACTCATCATCCACCCTCCAAATAATTCCAATGAACTGCTTTATCTGGGCTGCGTGGCGAGTCTGCTGGATGTCTATTCTGATTAAAGCGCAACAAAACAATTTGACAATTTCGTGATAATTTAGTGACAATGCAAGAACAGAGATAAATCTGAAATGTAAACAAGTTTCGTCAACAATAACAAAAACCGAAAAAAAGGAATTACCCGAAAGAAAAGTATTTTTTAAACTGAAAAAAATCCCAAAAACAGTTCATTCAAAACCTCGTGACGCAACAAACACAAGAGCTGATCAAGGTCGATCGATCAGCTTGCAATGAAGAAAGTTTTCGGAAAATCGGCGCGATTTAAATAGATCAAAGCTATTTCTAGAAACCTGTCAAATTCGGTACATCTTGGGGGCGTGTTTCCGCGTAATTGGGGATTCTTGGTTCATTTTCCTTTGAAGACAGTTCGAGTCAATAGAAATTTTCGTTGATATGATTTTAAAACTAATTTAAGAAACATTATACATATGCTCGTATACAGGTCATACGAAAAGTATGTATACAGCGAAATTACAGCCGCATTTAGTTGGAAAAAACGATGTACAGTGATGTGAAAATGATTATGTTATAAAATAGAATTTGGTTGGTTTTATTCAAAGAGTAGCAAAGTGATCACTGAATCACTTCTAGTAGCCTGCTGTGTAGAGATTCATAAACTGCTGTCAAATAACCTAGCGAAATTTCAGACTAGGTTCGTTTAATGGCTTCAATTATCTCTTCCGTTTCATCATATTACCTTCCTTCTTTGTAGACTTTTCTTGAAAGCCTAACCCACACATTTTCCATGATTTTCAAATCGGGTGAATACGGCGGCCATGCAAGTTCTTTTGGTTTGAATCGAGGCTTTTTATGCCCGTGCGGTATGTATCGGTGCTTTGTCTTGTTGGAGAGTGCCTCGCTGTCCACCAAATATCTCCGAAAACTGCGGTAAAACTCTTTCCAGTACTGATTTGAAAGTAATTGCTGTCATTTTAGAGCTTTGGAAATACCGCTCCACTGTTCCGTACTGGCTTATTGCTCCCCATAATATTACACCACTTCCTTAGCTGTGCCGCCTTCAATGTTGGTTGCCTCTTCATTTTCTTCATGTTGAATATGGCTGGCCTTCTGTATCAGGCGATGAACAGTCGATCTACTATCTGTTACTCCAGTTTCTGCCTTAATTTTACTTACTGAGAGCCTTGAGTTTGAAGCAGCTCTCAGTATCGACCACATTTACTGATATTTTGTTGCCTTGCTGACTCTTTCTTTGCGGGTTTTTTCATACTTCTCTGGGTCCTTAATAAAGCCATAGACAAAAGTGGCCCTTCTTCCAATTTTGTTAGCTATGAAACGGAAAGATGTTCCTTGTTCACGGTCAACTCGAATTTGCCCTGTTCCCTCAAAAAGACAAAAAAGAACAGGAACATTTTACGGCCCCTTCGAATAAAGCACTATAAAAGTTGCATTTATCAACTTAGTCCCATTGAATTGAAGACCCATTTTCTGTTTCAAAATCTGACATTTTCAAATATCTCGGAATTTTTATTCGGACTTCTTTTGCAAGGTACCCAAATATAGGAATTTACTTATTTAATGGCCGCGTTCAGAATTCTAGGCACTAGCTAGTCAACCGGCTCTGATTGGTCCAGAGTCCCGTGAATTTGACGGCAAAGCTAGTTGACATCTGGTGAGGAAGTGGACTGGATTTGCCGTTAAAAATATGTGACTGCTTTTTGTAGTTGATTGATGAAACGGCAAAAGTCAGCTGTTAATTTTGAAATCGTTAACTAATCGGTTAAAGTTTATCAAATATTGAAGTGGTAATGTATTATTTTAAAATTAATTAATAACCTTGAATATGGATTTCAAAATCGTAGTCGAAATGTGATCACAAGGCAGTTCTTTTGTACTAAACGAAAAACAAGTCCGACTCATCCTGAAGTGGACACGAAATTCTAGCAGCGAGTACGCAGGTATTACTTCCTCAAAGCAGCTGAATTTCGCAAAATAAACGATGGTCTCTCCATTCGTTTACAACTAAGAACGAAACTTGACCTACTGATGTTAAAATAAGTTCACTGTCTTGGCACATGTCAGCACAATTCAACTCACATAAAAGTTCTACAAATTGAAAGTAAATCTCCAAAAATAATTTGTTTGACATATGAAACTGTCAACTGCATTTGTAGCCAGTGTTCTCGTTCAATATTCCAGGTTTTGACTGAAATTTTAGTCCCTAGAATTCTGAACTGAACTGAATTTGGGATAACTTTTTAATGACTGTCAAAACTTAGATTGGTTTCCTACACTACTAGTGATGTAAATAAACAAGTATATTAATAATAATATCAATTATCTTTTTGAAAAATATGTAAAAGATGTTAAGAAATAAACTCACCTTGGTTTACACAAGAAGTAAGAAAAGCAGGTGGAAAAGATATTAATGTTGAATTAATTTAAAGTGGCACGTAATGCAGTCATTTCTATCCTTCGAAGAAACAAGAAAATTTACTACAATAACATGTTTGCAAATAGTGAGTCGAGTTCCAAGTTCTGGGTAAATATTTCTGAACCAGCGATCTCTTCGATAAATCTTCATTTTCCATGGTTCATGATTTGAACAAGTCATTTATCTAACCTTCCTGTAGTGTGTTTCACCCTTCTAGCCTTTCAACGCCGACGATGATTCAGGCCGATGTTGACGAAACTATTTTCAGAATAAACTCGAAAGCGGTGGATTCGGTAACATCCATCCGGATTTTATTAAAACACTTCTTCCAATTGTCCTTGATCATATTTGGCATGTTTTAAACACAATTATTACTACTGGCTCATTTCAAGATAACTGGAAGGTTGCTTCTGCCATAACCAAAATCATCGTCACTAAATGTAAAGTAGTATCGGCCCAAAGTGATTCTACCTTTTCTAAGTAAACTACCAGCCGGTTCTTGCTCGTTTCGGAACAGCCCTATATGTAGTTGGTTTTAATATTTTCTTTTATACCAACAGTTTGTTGTAAATTGATAGTGATGACTGTTTTCCTACCAGTCAATTAATTTTTCTGTATTTTAGTAACAATTCATCTTTTTTTTACAAGCGTCTAGGTGATGCCAAAATATCTTGACGTGTTTGCATACTGCACTGTTTTCGAGATATATTTTTATCTCTGTTAGTGAAAATTACATTTACCGATTTGCTTTCGTCAAACTTTATCTGCCAATTTTTCATCCATTCTCCTTTATTGTTTATCATCTGTGAATGTAGACAGTGTTTGTACTATTTTCTAGTTCTGGGATATCACTGGAATATAGGAGGAACAGGTATGGACTCAGCACACTACCCTGAGGTACTCCTGCTTTAATTTTCTTAAGCTCTGTTTATAAACCTTCTTGCTTTATTTTTTATCTTTCTTCAAGATACGATTATAAGATTACTGAAGATTGTTTTTGGAGAAGCATTCTGTGTTTATGATCATGTGCGTCATGCCATACTTTATCAAAGGCTTGTGCGACTTGAAGCAACATTGCAGAGCAAATCTTTTTTTCTTCCAATGCTGATTTAATTTTATTTACTATCAGGTGAACTTGATTGTGATTTTTTCGAAAACCATACTGATGATTCTAAAAACTTGAATATTACCGGCAGTAATGAAATAGGCCTGTGCGACGACACTTCACGTGGTCCTCTCTCATGTTAAGCTAACATAAACGATGTATTAAAAAAAAGTTTGTTAACGTAACTTTATAATATATATTATTATATTATTTCTTATCCCATTTCTTGTTTTCTTATTTCTTTATATTCTTCTTCAACTTCGGTGTTTATACATTTTGCTCTTTATATGGCTGACAAAAATGTTACCTAGATGCTCTGCAAAAAGTTTGGCTTTTTGGTCGTTATTCCGTGGCACGTTTCCGTCAGCAGTTTCGATTGGTGGGATCTTGGTATTTTTGATATTTGATATTTGTTACGTTCCATAAAGAGTAATCAATTGCCTTTTCGTTATTCAGACTTCTGAGCGTGTAAAGTAATGTGAGATTCTTGCTCATTAAAAACAGCTCCCGTAAAGTCGTATTTCAAAAAATTGATTTCTTTTCGATTTAAAATTACGCCCCCAATGTATGGAAATATATAAAGTTAGAGACAAATGGCTTCTTATAGGTCTATCGATTGTAGTAGGACCTTGAGACGTTCACACCAAACGCTTAGCAGCGATATGCCTCGAAAGTTGCTGCTGGTCTAGTGCAAGCCTAGTGAGAACATCTCCGTCTTGCGATGCAAAATAAGCATTGTTTAATTTATAAATCCATCAGGAATCAATAAAATACTGTGTTCCATTTAATTAATTGTAAAACATCGAACTTTTTATGGCATGCTTTTTGCTTACTTTTGCGATTTAGTGCGCGCAATGTGCAATCAATGTCCGAGCATTTATTCATCGCATGAAGCACGTTTTCCCAAAAACAAACGAAAAACAGCTGATTCTGTCATTAAGTTCAGCAGCGAGTTCAAAATAGTAAAATACTAACCTCCAAATGCTCCATATTACGTGTGAACTTTTATTGCCACATAAACTGAAAGATACAAAAGTATCTACTAGAATCGTTTGCCTGTCGCCACTGACGGCAGACGTTTCGGTTGCCTACCCCGAGATAATAAAAACGTCACGAACCTCTAAATTATTCTATTTGAGCAATTTCTTAAGTAAGAAGAAAGTAAACAAAAAGAATTTGTTGCTTATTAAGCAACTAAAGAATAACTTTTGAAACGAAGTAGAGGGAAAATATTTGAATTTTTTTTTTTTTACTCGAAAGCATGCATGTGTCAAAAATTGACGGTATTTGTCACGTGCTTGACTTACTTCTTAGGTGGCATGATGTGCAGCCAGGTTTGTTTACAGACAAAATAAGGTCGTATTGATTGAACACGCTCACATGACCTTCTTTTGATCCGATTATTTCAAATGACAGTTCGAATAATAGGTCATCTTTGAAAGCCACAAGTTCATAAAGTTTCAATCAAAAGTCGCCATAATGACCTGAACTGAGTTTAATTTTTTTAAGCTGCTTATCTACAAGTTCGGATGAGGTTGTGGGGTTATTTAGCGTGCTTCAACAGATGATATTATTTTTTTGTTTTGTTGCTTATCATTGGCTCGTAAAAACTGATATTTGTTTTGTATAAATTCTGAACCCGGACTTCGGACTGGAGGGTAACACGTAAAATTTATAAATCACAATAAACGCAACTCAGGGTGGTTCGTTCAGTATCTTTTGTTTTCATTCCTATAAAACATCGATCGATTCCTTTAGCAGTCACAACAACATGCATTTCATAAGAGGTGATTTTAATTCACCCGTAGAAGCAGCATAACAATGTTACGGTTGGTATTGGATTGAAAAATTTTCTCTTTGATGTAATGAAGGCGGAACAAATGATTGACACGAAAGCGAATTACAACAGAATTTAATTATATGTAAAAACCTTTATTAATAAGTTTTAATTCAGTCAATGGCTTCGAAGACTGACAAAAATAAAACCCTCAATGAGTTTTAATGGCTAGGGGGGAATTGATTGGTCTAGTTCTCGTTTTTCGAGTTGCTTTTTCTATCTTCTGTTTCCAGGGAGCCTGCGGCCACGAAGACTTTGGTTATACTTCCATGCCATGTCTTTCCTGACGAATATTTTTAGTCCACTTCGAACTGAATTGCCCAAATCAACTGTTGATTTATAATTGAAATATTCAATTTGGCCGTGGAAGTTTTTTTTTGCTTTATTATTAAGGGTCGAAAAAAAATAAAAATGGAAAGAGTGCGCACGAATATATTCCGGGAAAGGCTCAAACAACATTTTGATTCTTTGTAATTTCAAAAACAGTTTTAGGCTGAGAAAAATGACATACTTTTGTCGACCTTTTGCGAGAAGTGGACTCAGAGATGAGGTCAGCGTCGTTTGCTCTGACCAACCAATTTGCAGCAAGCTTTTTAACATAGAGCTTGGTAGATCGACAGTCAGCTAACTTTTGGGCGAGACGTTAATACATCGGAATTTAGATTATGTGCAAAGTCGATTAAGCTGCAGGACCACATCAAAGCTATTCTAAGCCCCTTCAGAACTCCAGTGAAAAATTATAGACCAAATTATAGACCAAAATTTATGATTGTTTTTTTCCCCAAATAATGGCAAACGATACCAAGTCGGGGAATAATCGTTTTATGGCCTGTTTCTTTCTTTTTTTACCGGAAATGATAAGATTATTCTAAGAAAAAAACACTCACTGTCGAATTGTGAGAAAGAATAAACTCAGGTTTCTATTCGACGGCGTGCTTAGTTGTAAAGCGAAGGGCGGTATGCTTACTACTGGTTAAAAAACAGGACAAACCTCCTGCAGTGTTAATAAATAGTTTTTTCTTTTTAAGTGGTTAGCAATTAACAGACATTGAAAAAAAAAGAATAGTCGAATTATAAAATAGTGGAATGACGCGCTCAAGGTACAGTTAATAATTTTCTACAAGCCGGGATTTAAAACTATGGAAAAAAACAAGCGATCTGGAAGACCGACGAAAATTTCACGGACGGTTAAATGAGCTGTGCTTCTTCATCCCAAATAGTTCGAAGTTTCAATTTGGTCTATGATTCTAGCCTCTTTAGAAAATGGGCAGCAGCTTCGGATACTTTGAAATACTGAAAATAATACAACTTAAACGATGGCATAAGGAAGCACGTTTTGAATTTGCTGAAACACATGTGATATGGGGCGCATGTAATCTTTAGTGATGAGAAGAATTTCAACACTGATGGCCCCAACGGCTTCAATTACTTTTGGCATGATTTAAGAAAAGAACGAAAAATCATGTCACATAGGCTTTTACGACGAGGAGGTGTTTTGGTTTGGGAAGCTTTCACCGGTGATCTAAAAACAAAAATTGTCTTTATTCTTGCAAGTATTGACGCCAAGAAATACCAAGGAGTGTTGTAGGAACACCTTCTTCTAATAACGATAACTGAGGACAATGATGTAAATTCTCATCAAGACAACGTTCCTTCGGATTAGAAAGGACAACAATATCGTGGTTTCAAGAATAGGGAATAAGGACAAGCTTTTAGTCCAGACCTAAATCCCATTGAAAACTTGTGTAGCATCCTGCAAGTACGTTAGAAATTCAAGCTGTGGGACAACTCAAACAAAGAATTGTTGAAGCGTGAATATTATACTGGAATTCACTCTAAGCAATCTTATTTAAAGTTTATAACGTCGATTGTTAAGTGTTATAAGAAATACCTGATAAAGACAATATTCCTTGTCAAATAAATTTTCATCAAAAAACTAAAGAATACAATTTCTGACCTATACTTTTTCAAAGATCAAATTTGGGTCTTTTTTTTTAATTTCCATTAAAAAGGGAAATAAACCTTTTTAAAATGTTCTTCTTTTATTGGTATTGTTTGGCAATATTTAAGGACAAAAAACAGAATAAAATTCTAAAACAAAAGGAAATAAATTTAATCTTGGTTTGAGTCAGACATTTAAGTTTTGGTTGTAAGTTTCCTTGAGTGTAATTTTACAAGTGGAATCTTAAATAATTCTTTAAAGATTTACGACCACAAAATAATTTTCAGAGCTCTTGCTGCAACACACCCTGTGGCAAGCTATAATGCTGTTATATTTAAAATGGAAAACGGCGTCCTAACTCCCTACAAATCTTTTCAACCATGAACTATACAGTAAAATTGCTTATCCCGTAGCCAGTTCTGACGAAGAGTCAGAATCAATAGGAAATTGGACAAAATTTCAACAGTGATGAATTTGGAAAGCATTTCGAAGAAGCCGGAAGGATAAAGGATTCAATTGCACAAAAAATGTAAAAGAAAATAATTGTTTAATGTTAATTGTAAATTTTATAAAATAACATAAGATGTAGTTCACTGTGCTAAACTTTAATTTTTTTGGATTCAACAAAGCATCAATTTCAGAATGGTTAAATGAAAAAAGCCAATTTTTTACTGCCTTTATGAAGACTGTTTTCACTCTCTCACACCTAAGATTGTCTGGTAATCTATCAAACAATCGCGAAGCAGTAATATAATAACAATGAGATGATTGGGTTTTTTTGATTGTAGGTATGGTTACGAAATTTCTGGTGTTGATTCGCAAACTATAGTTGCCTTGCATTCTAGCTACATAGTAGCCGGAGTCACAAGTGATTGTCAAGGAACTTTATTCATTTTGAAAGTTAGAAACTTAAAAGGAGGACAGTCTCCTGCTTTCGGTTGTTGTCTTTTACTATAGCAAAATAAGTCAAGTCTTATAGTATAAAATAAAATATAATGCAAAATCATACTTCACATTAAAATTATATTTTATGAAAACAGCGACTATCTACATCTACGAAAGTAATTGAATTTAATTCAAAAAGAAAAAGGCAAGTGAATTCAATTCACCTCAAAACAATGATTTTTCGAAGTGCAGAACATCAATTTCCATGTTCGAAAAACGAATTCACTATTATAATTTCGAGTAAAATTCAAAATACATTGCAAAATGCACTTTCGAAAGTTTGCAATTTTGTTGGTAATCCAGAAAACGTGGGGTGCTATATTGATTTTCAGTTGAGAGTTACCGCAGCATTTATTGTTCCATGTGGCACCGACATCCGTTTAGACTCGCGACTCACTATTTCGAGTTTATAGGATTTTGTGTCGGAATAAGAAAATATCCTGAGAAATCAACAAACATGATTGAAACTGACTCGAATTAAACAGTCGCATGAAGGCGATTTATAAGAAGTTCCTTAAAGATTAATCACTTCTTTCATTAGAACGAAGGTGACTTAGGAATCAACAATGTCGAATCATTTTATCCATTTCTATCCCTGTTCCGCTTTCAATACAACTTTGTGTTTTAAAACATCATATGCATTAAAAAAAAGAATCTAGCCGGAAGACAAATATAAATCCAAACAATTTTTGTTCGTTCTCATAAATCACAATTTTTGCCATTTTATTGCTAAACGATAAATAAATACAAAAAAAAAAAAATATAACAATGTTATTTTTTTCATCGGCAACCCTGGTAAGTTACTAAAGCAATTTCCGCGAGACTTTTAAACGCAAAGCAGTCAACCTTGTATTCCATTGAAAATCGTACATAATTTTGAATTCGACGAAAATAGCAATCCAAAAGATATAAGGATAAATAGCCGCCTGCAGACATGGTAAGCAGACGGCGACAGAATTCGCAGCACAGAACAATAGTCAAAATAAAAAAAAAACACAAAATTGCGAAATAATCCGTAATAAACAAGGACCTACCCAATTTTACATTAGCACAGATCGAGCAGAATTTGAAGTTTAAAACTAACTGGACTCTTGAAAACCTCTTGGCGTTTAAGCTCCATGTTTCACAAGTTCGCTTTTGAAGTACGCAGAAGCTGAATTGACTTGAACTGGTCCCAACCATATCCATCATACTAAAAAGCCCAGAAATCTAAAAAATCGAAAGCTAATTCATCAATCGATCTACTGACTGTGTTGCCCTAGGTCGATAAACATAACTTAATTCAAACACTCAAAGATTTGAGGGGTCACAGAGCCCAGACGGTCATCGAATTGATGAATCAGCAGCAAAAATTGTGACGCTAGCTCTTTGGGACTGGTTCAAGGTCAGGCAAGACACACCCCCAAATATTTACCTCCAGGATGCGTCACACTCATTAAAAGCATTTCATGTTCTACAGAGGAGTGTCCTCAGGCATTTATCTCAATAAAATTTCGTTCCCAAAGATGCAAAGTACACCAAATGGCGTTGCCAGATGAGCTCATGTTTTCTTTTTTCTGAAAATGTCTTTAGCAACAATTTTGAAAATCAAACGAACCGATGAAAAGTGGAAGCTGAAAATTTCTTACAAGTTTACATAAAAAAATAAAGATTTTATTTTTGTTTTAATATTTTTTATTTCTTGTTTTCTTATGATCTAACAAACTAGTCTTAGTATCTCTATGTTAATCTTTAATCGATCTTCGATTATACATTTCTTTTGTATTTGTAATTTGTACATTATTTACACAGGGTTTCCTTTCATTTGTGTTTTTCGAAAAGATACATTATTGCAACATCATTTAGTTAAACTAACTGTTTCTTACAAAGCTTTAGATAACAACATTATCGTCTATACACATCTCTTCAGTACATAGCACTTGTTAATTTCACAACGAGGCACGGCACCACTGCCATCGATAACGTTTTAATGTGATGTGGTGGTACCACCCTCACTTCTCTCGTCCATTTCAAGTTGATTGCTCCAACGTCGTCGGCAGAAATCCGTTCGTTAACTTGGAGCTCCTTGAACTGCATCATTATTCGCGTGTCAATATTTGTTGTTATTTTGTCACGACTCTTTCGGCACACGACTCAAATTTAAATCATTTTGTTATGTTTTTTTTTTGTCCAGAAAAAAAATTACAATTATTGCAATAACTATCTTCGTCCTCACACGGCTGGCAATTTGACAACAGGATGCGTTGGCGAATCCCAGTAGGCTTCACAATAGTCCACAAGGATATTCTCGGACTTGTTGAGATTCTCGTTCTCCTCATCTTCGGCCCAGGTCTTCTGGATTAGGCAGCACGATTCGATGGTATTTTTACCCAAGATCCGGCTCAATTTGGTGGCACAGTCGACCTTGATGACATAAATGTCATTCTCATAACAGAACGCGTCCAGAAGCACCTCATGCATGTGTGTTGCACTGTCACCAGCTTGTGGTTCAGCTAACAAGCAGAATAGTGATCCTGTTGGCACTTTCGCCAGCATATTGATGGCAGCACTTAATCCAACAATGACACGCGACTCGGCATCAGCCTTGAGTAGGGCGGTCTTCACCGTGCGCCCAATATTTGGGTATTCCATGTTGTTGGCTGCAATGTTGCCACTATTGTTCTGAACTTTAATTTCCTCGAGAACCATATTTGTATTTGCGAGTTTAGTATTGATTGTTAAGTATTTCAATTGTTGTTGGGTTTGCTTGGGGCAGACTTTTGTTGCACTTGGTGGAAGTTCAAATGTGTCAAGTTTGACAGCGATAGCCAGTTTACGAGATTCACTTGGCTGAATGTTTTTGTTTTTTTTTTTAAATGTATCTAGCACTTTTGTTTTTTTTTTTTTGATTTTATCACTTGTTGTATTCACTGATAATCCAGTTGGGCAGGGGAAATTCTTTTAGATTGCGATTCAGCACAAATTTAATTTAATCCACTTGTATTCGTATCTGAGCTTGCTTCAATTTTGAATTTCTATTTCACAATGAATGAAATGAAACGGCTGCCAGCGCTTTTATAGTGGCGGCTCTCTTAATCGCTATCGCTACTCGAATGGTGTCGTTTGGAGGCGGCAAGCCAGTGCGCCGATGTAGTAATTCCCGCGGAACTGGTATCGATGTGGATTTACCAAGAAAAAACCCCGTGTGCCCATTTGACGCGAGAGTTCCGCGAAACGTATGGTATGGACACTCAAAAAGCTTGGCGCAGTTCTCTTTAATCTTTTATGAATCGAAGAGAATGACTCTTTTTTGTTTAATGGGAAAATGTATATTCGTACAGATACATTTGTGTTTTTTAAGCTCTTTTTTTGTTCATTTAATTTTGTTGACTCTGGGGAAATTGGGTTTTTTTGACATGCCGTGTCGCCGGGATTGGGACTGGGGTAGCAAGCAGGTGCAGACTCGTAAAGATGACTTTGTTTCTTGCCAAGATCTTCTTCTTCTACATATGTACATTCACTCTTCTAAGACAAGTTGTAATTTTTTTTTCACACAGAACAAATTCTTTGTGCGAAGCGGTTTTCTTGGGTTTTGGTGACGTTTTAAAGTGCAGCAGTTACGTGAAATAAAAGTTCTTCCCCATTAGCCGGTGTTTAAAATATTAGGATTCCCAGGTTAAGACAATAACAAAAACAAGAATGCTACGGAGACTTTGTTTGAATATCCAAAAAAAAGTCGTTAAAAATGATAAAAACAAATTTTTGGACGCGACGCGTCATTTAAGTTTTATGGCCCTGAAAACATGTTGACGTTATTTGCAGGTTATTTTTTTTTCAAGTCTGGATTTCAAATTAAATTAAGAATAGACGTTAATTTATTTATTTTATTGTTTACATTCGCATAAATTGCATTTTTGAAATAATTTCCCGAAATAATTACTTATTTTTAAAAGAAATAAAAAAAAAATTGTTATAAATCATAAATCTGTTGATGATGATGAGATAGAGATACATTTCAGTTAATTTGAGATTTGAGGTAGGCCATCCAGTACTTTACTTACTTAGGAGGCCAGCGATCTTGGAAGAAAAAGAGCCTCAGACAGAGCTGCCCGCCAGCCCTGACGGCACTTAGCTCGCTGCTTCAAATTGGTAAGACCAAGCTTTCTAGCGTCCGCGATTACTCGATAGTTGAACAGGAGGCCCGGTCTTCCCGTTTTCCGTGAACCTGGTGGATTGGATTTGAAGACTCTCTTGGCTGGAGCCAATGAAGTCGACGGATTTTTGCACTCCGCATCTTTGTACAGCTTGTAGAGTGCGCGGTTATGGCTTCTGCTCAATTCCCTCTCTTAAGGACCAAATATCAGTCGAAGGATCCCAATATTTTTGCTCATCTGCTTTGCTTTTAGTCCAGCATTCGGCTCCATAGAACAGGACTGGCAAAATCTGCGTATTGTACAGCAGTATTTTTGTCCTTCGGTGTATGAGTTAGGATCCTGGTTGTTTTGACAAACCGCCTATTCTCCGTCGGATCTTTGCTGTGGTGTCGTTTCTCGAGGTTAAATTAGTTCCGAGGTAGTTTAACTTTACTTTACTACCTCGAAATTGTTGCTGTCAATCGTTACGCTTTGGCCGAGATGATGTTCGACGGATCTACGGATGCTGAGACCAACCCATTTTGCTGTTCTTCAGTACGAGCATGATCAATGATGTCAGTATCGTCTGCATGCCCTTCGTGCTATCCGATCCAAGAAAAGATTGAAGAAGTCACATGACAATGCATCTGGAATACTACTGTGTCCAAAAAATAAGGTGACATCTGAATTTAAACTGCGCGCGTCGAAGGATTTGGAAATTTTTCTTTCTTTTTAGGTTGGTAGTACTGTCAGTGACATCTATGTGAAATTTCATGTCAAAATATATTCATAGTGTTTGAGATACGCGTCGTTTTGTGAGCTGCTAAAAGTGAGTTTTTCGTTTTTTGCGATGTCGAAATTTATTGAGCAAAGAATTTGCATTAAATTTTGTTTGCGGAATCAATTTTCTGCTGCGGATACGCTGAGGATGGTGCAGAAAGCCTTTGATGATGAGGCTATGTCTAAAAAAATGTTTACAAGTGGTATAGTGTTTTCCAAGCCGGCCGTGAACGTGTCGAAGACGAAGAGCGTTCTGGGCGACCATCAACCTCAACCGATGAAGCTCACGTCCAACGTCCAAAGATTTGGTGTTAAAAAACCATCGATTAACGATTAGAGACCTTGCTGATGAAGTCGGCTTATCTAAAGGCTCAGTCAATACCATTTTGAAGGATGCTTTGGGCCTCAAGCGCGTCAAATCTCGACTAGTACCGAAAACATTGAATTTTTTGGAAAAAAGGCGTCGCGTTGAAGTGTCTGAAACAATGCTTTCCGACTACCAGGATGTCATGAAACGCATTATAACTGGCGATGAGACTTGGATCTATGCTTACGACCCCGAAACAACCGATCAATCGAGCGAATATCGTGCCAAAGGAGAGCCGATACCAAAAAAACCGCGCCACAGTCGCTCAAAAATCAAGGTCATGTTGACTGTTTTCTTCGATTATCGTGGTGTTGTGCTTTATGAATTCCTTCCAACCGCCCAAACAGTCAACAAGGAATATTATTTGAACGTTATGCGTCGTTTGCGTAACGCTATCCGCCTAAAAAGCTTGAATTATGGAAAGACAATTCTTGGTTTTTACACCACGATAATGCACCATCCCATACCGCACTCGTAATACGTGATCTTTTCGCCAAAAACTCAACCCATATCGTTCCGCAACCACCGTATTCACCTGATCTGGCGCCGAGCGACTTCTGGCTGTTCAACAAGCTCAAAAGACCGCTCCGGGGACACCGTTTTGATACGATAGAGGAGATTCAAGCCGCAGCGAAGACGGAACTGAAGGCCATCCCGGAAAGTGACTACAACCAGTGTTTCAAAGGTTGGAAAATCCGTTGGCATAAGTGCATTGCATCGGGAGGGGATTACTTTGAAGGGGATGAAATTGATTTGGAAGAATAAATAAAGAATTTTCAAAATAAATACAATGTCACCTTATTTTTTGGACACAGTAGTATTTCGAAGGTTTCGGTTTCCGACTTCAGGGGGCATCGTTTATTTACGATTTTTACAGCAATCGCGTTGTAGAGCTCGGAGCGATTTATGCTGTCATATGCGGCTTCGAAGTCGATGAATAGATGGTGACTATCGACTTGAAACTCGTTGGTCTTTTCCAGGACTTGGCGTAGTGTGAAAATTTGGTCTATCGTTGATTTGCCGTGCCGCAAGCCACACTGGTATTGTGCGAATTGTGTCGAAATTAGTAGAAGACACCATTGGGTACGGATATGCCTTGGTAGTTATTGCAAGGCATAGGATAACCTTTTTTGAAGATGGGGAAGATAAAGCTGATATTCCAGTCATCGGGTATGCTTGCATGGTCCCAGCCACTACATCGCCACCACATTTAAAAAGTTCTGAAAGCAATTTGTCTGAGTTCGTGGCGTTGTTGTTCTTCGGCTTTTTGATAGCAAGGTAAACTTCTCCTAAGGTAGGAGGGAGGACTACTTCGTAAACCAGATTTGGGTTCTTTTTTTGCCCTATCACAATTTCTGCAATTCTGTTAATCGAATTTGTAAATGTATTTTCGTTCGTTTCGGACTCTGTTTCACGAAAAGCTTCAGCAAGACTGTCCTTGAGTGCCTGGAACCATATCTAGCCCAAATTCAAATCTACAAATTTTGGTCATAAAAAAGCACCACTCCAATAAGCTCACCAAAAAGTTGAAAGTTTAAAATGCTTTTAAGATTCTCTTTAACGACGTGGAGATTTTCTGAAAATTTTTCTGAAAATTTTTCTTGCTTACGTGTGAAAAGGTCAGTTTTTGGGCAAAATTGTTGCCAACTTATGGAGCTGCCCTATGGGCCCAAACAGAGAGGCGATTACGGATGATTTTTTTGCTTCAAAGGGTATTCTAAGATTAGTGCGGTTTGTGGCGCGTTGAAGTTCTCAGACCCTGCTGCTGCTTAGGACTCCGTTGAGCACGCAGGACCAACAAGGAGAGCAAACCAGTCTCACGGACTTTCTTCACTAAATTTAAATTTATTGTTAGTGAATAGTTAAAAATTATATTCCGAATAAACAATCTGGTTTTAGAGAAGGGCATGTCTCATCAAGTCTTCTTTCGATAAGCTTTTGCAATATGATAAAGATTAAAAGTGACAAGATTTAAATTTATTGCGACAGTTGGCAGATGAAGATCAAATTCCCAAAGTGTAAAACTTGAGTGTTTGGGAAACTGTTGTCTCTGACCAAAAAGATTTGACGAAACTTCTCTATCCGTAGACTGCTGCTGAATCAGAGCGTAGTCAGGCACCCCGGGGTTTCGGTAGCCCGAGAGACTATGACTTAGGACTTGTCTCCATTTAAACAGACCTCCCGAGTCTCAGCAAAAACAAATCCATCCTGTATTTTGCATTTGTATCACAAGGCAGCGCGTTTTAGAGGCCTTCTTCCATTAAGACCTAGACTTAAATCTTACACGTCCGTCGTCCGGAAAAATGTAAACAAACGATTTAGCTACAACGGAGGCGTTTACGAAGCTTTGGGGTAATTGCGGTTCAAAAGGGTGGAGACAGTCCGCGACGAGGAAGATAAGATTACACAGCACCAATAGTTTACTTGGTTAAGAGAAAGAGTAGGCTTCGCTTTCTGGTCTTCTTATTCAGGGATGGCTCCATCACCATCCAAGCGCTCAAATAAAGCCATGCTTAGTTTAACTTTTCTGGCCCCTTATTCAATCGTCCCGAAATTTTCAATAAGGACACATTGTTTGCGACCGTGATGTCTGTGTTTCCCGATAGCTGGTCAGACTTGAAAAAGATTCAGCCTTCCATGTTGACACTTTCCCGTCCTTGGCGGAATCCGGTGGAAGTCTGGAATTATTCTGAGGTTCTTTTAAGCGAACGGGTCAGAATATCGTGTGTGTGCTACATCAGTATAGTTCTGTACGATAAATGCGGCTTTAAAGAGAAAATGTTGTATCTTGTCTTTGCAGGTATGTTGTAAAAATGCTTCAGACATTCAATCAATAGGGGGTTTGCCTTAATAGTTGTAGCAAGGTGAAGGATCTCCTTTCTTTTGCAGAACGAGCGGTCCAACAATCCAACAAAGAGTTGAAATCGCAATGGACTCTTATGTGTCAAGCGCTTCTGCTTACCATGACAAACCATTCAATTCTCGGTTGAATGAAACACATTTTCATGTTAAAAAAAATGTATTTAAAAAAACACACACACTTAATTAAATTCTTTATGACAAATCATATAAAACGACTAAGAACACAAATCTAGATTTAAAAGCAACGAGAAAATTCCCTCGAAGACCATGTTGGCCCAGAAAACCTGTCAAGATTTTCCAAAGTTATTATTCAACAAGATCCGCTGAAATATATTTCACCGTCCAAATAACGCGAACTACGAAGAAAATGTTTCATAAACAAATTTCAAGAACAGCCAACCATAGATTTTGCGCTTTCCGCTGAAAAAAAAAGGAAATCATAAATAGAACAAGTGTTCGTTTATCCACTTGACAGCGATTGTCACTTTTCATCGGAAATGATACGAATTGTGTTTCTTGTAGAATTGATTGAGTCAAAAGCAATAAAACTGTTCACGCACAATCAAATGTCCGAGCGCGAAAAAAGCCCACGTTGGCACTTGTTAGAAATCATGGCAATTAATCTGACATACTCGTATCAGTCACGCTCGTCGGGGTCCCATGAACCCGCAACACGTCATAAATTCATGCATGTAATATGAATATTTTAACCCGGTCAGAATTGTACTACGAGTTGTACTCCGATTGCACGCTACATCAGACGTAAGAACACCTGGCCACTTGTTGAGCTGGGTGCTTGACCGATGCTTAACGTTGTTGTGGTTCTTTTTCGCGCTCTTTTTCATTGTTTTCTAAATAACAAAAAAACTTGTTGTACGATGCATGCTGCACTGAGGAGCGTGCAATTCGCCTTGCTTCAATTGGTAAGGGAGGCTACAGAGAATGGCAATAAACTGCTGGTTATTGCTCCATGCGGGACGTGTAGGTCAGAGTCGGATTTCCGAGCGCGGGAATTCACAAAATAAACTCAGTTGCTCGAATAATTCGTTGAGGGAGTTCTTGGGAAAATGCTAACGACAAGAAAACACTTGTCAATTGATCGTCGATAGACACTCGGTACTCGGTAGCGTGCTGACTAAGATTGTAAGGAATACCGAGGGTGTTGAATGTATTTCAGGTCAATACACCGATTGGTGCGAGGGAAATGAAATGTTTCGGATTGTGTTTGTCGTTATAGCATCGATGATGTCTTCTTACGACTTTTAGTCGTTAAATGTCTTGTCTTGTCCATGAACCAAGTGCTGGTTTTGAAGTTAACCGATTTTAATTTATTCAAGCTTGATTGGGGAGGGGGTGGCCTATTATAATGTTCCACACTTAGAGTTCATGACAGAACCTTGAGTTCGGAATAAAACTTAGTATGTTTTTGAGTGAACAAGCAGCAATTTTTTCTGCCTAAGTGATGTCGACGTGTAATGACGAGGTAGTTATAGGAACACAATATGTGTTCAGCTGTTTCTTCGTCCTCGATTGTGAATAATTCGGCTTGAAATACGGAATTGTACCCGTCCATGCTGTGCTAAATTGTATTCCGCATGCTCTGGCCCCAACGCCTTCATTCGTTTTGGAGCCATCTTTGTGACACATGCGGGGCTTGCGATTGAGGGAAGGTTACCAACGGTGTCGTTCGAGGAATGTGACCTTGAAGTTTTGAGTTTTGGCACAAGTGATATCTGGGAAGACAGTTGTCTTGATTAGAATCTTTCCCGTGATGAGTTTGTGGATGTTGAACAGGACCCACCAGACGGGCGGAGCGTATGTAAGAATAAGTTTTTTTTTCTTTAGTCAAGTTATATTGACCCTATGCGGGCGCTCTAAGCTATACCTGATGTTTAACCTATGTCTTTCGACGATCAGAACTAATATTTATTATTTTTTTAAATGTACTTAGATTTACATAAAATAACGAACTAATAACTAAGAACTTTTTTTTTAAAAACTTGGTATGTGAAATTTTTTTTTTTAAATATTATTAATATATTTTTTATTTATATATTATAATATATATTATATTAGTTTTTTTTTTTAATAATATTAAAACTAACTTAAAAATAACTTAACCTAGATATAAAACAAATATGTAAAAATTTTTTGACAACTACTATGAATATTTTCCTCCTTTAACGACCAAAATTGTTGATGTCGTCTACTAACTTCCTCCTTGACACGGTCTGATACCGCCCTACTGAACCGGGGATTCTCCTTAGAGCTGCGAGCGACATCTCCATTGTAGGCAAGTCGCCTATCCACACTCTTTCGAGCAACATGGCCGTTAAGGTCAGAATAGAGGAAATAGAAATAGAGGCCTCTGCGGGAGTAAAGCTGTTTAGGCCAGCTGTCTCGTGGTACATATGGTTGGGATTGCAAGCCTCAGAGATCAGGTAATTGCTTGAGTTTATTACTCTTGCAACGTATCTCCGAATAAGTTTAATTTGAAAACTATCCAAACGGATTAGGTTGGCCCCGTTGTACAGAGCCTCATTAGAATAGAATTTTTTTGTACTGAGACTATTGAGTTCTATATAAATGGAGACAAGCCGTAAGACACAGTTTCTCGAAAACTCGAATCTTTTCCATCAAGTTTACTTCCACGTTGAACCACACGGGACATCCATATGCAAGCCCAGGCAGAATGAGGACCGCGTAGAAGATCAACTTCAACCTGGCATCGAGTTGGCTGCTGTGAAACAGTCTGTTTCTTTAAATAGAGATTATGACCGAGCCAGACCTTCTCCGCGCCAAGGTTTTTTGTGGGATGTTCAATTCGAGAACTAAGCAAAAAAAAGGTTGTACTTTGGAAAATAGAAGGAGAATTTAATAGTTGCAGTTCCTCTAGGATTAATTTCTTGGCCATTCTACCATGAGGCCAAATATGGGCTAAAATAACTCGTAAGAGGCATCAGACATACAGAGGGTGCTAATATGTTTAAGATAAATATAAAACAACCACATCAGATATGTGCGTGTATGTGCGAGGGAGAACAAGCACACATAAGGAAGGATTCCTCGACCACTGATCACCTTCAAAGAATAGCAGAAAAAGTTGATTTTACAAATAAATTCATAAGAATTCTTAGAAATTTAAAAACCAATTGTAAAGCAAGAATATCTTTACAATCAAGAGTTTCGTAATGAATTGAATTTACATGGAGCAGTCAGGTAAGGCGATCCCATTAAACCAGCTTTGTTCCGCGCAGTACTTGATGAATTTTACTGGAGAATATTCGAACGATCTTTTGCTGATGACATCACATTTTTTGCTTCATCTTCAACTGAAATAAAGTTCTTGCTTGACGATCTCGAAAATGCATGTAAGATAGAAGGCCTGAGTATGAATTCCGAAAAATCAAAGCTTATGTCTTATGACAGGAAAAAATCTATCACAATAAATAGCGAATAAATCGAAAATGTTAGCGATTATATATTTCTGGACCAAGAAATTGAGGAAAGCATAGCCAGAGGATTGAATCCAATCAAAATTCAAATGACGCAATTCAAAGAGCCAAGCAAAATAAATGGAACTAGCCTGGACATGTCGAATGTATGGACCATAAAAATAACAGAATGGCCACCAAGCGACGACAAGAGACGACCTGGAAGTCGAAAATGGTAGAGAGATGGAAACAATTAACCAACGATAAAAAATAATGGAAAAAAGAAGGAAGGCTTATATCCAAAGCTAATTTAAGAACTTTACCTTGACCCAAATTATACACACACAGAAAGAAAATAGAATAATAATGTAATGTAGACAAATATTAAATTGGATGAAATAAACTCTCAATTTCTTAAAAACAAAATATCCCATTTTTATGAATCCATATTTTTTGGAATTTTTTTTTTTGTTTTGTTACATTTTTTCTTTCTTCTACAGCTTTACAATAAGTCAGTCATTTTTGTAGGAAAGTTTTTTAACTTTGGTAAATTGACAAATCTCTTCAAAGCTAAAAATCAATTAATTATAGACTGACAAATCTGTTTGTTGGTGTTTTTTTTCTATCGGGATAACAGAAAACACTGCACTTCCTCTTCATTCTGACGTCAAACTTTGTCAAAGTAACGTCAAAGGTTGATCTATCAGTTCAATGAAAGACTTTACCCTCTGCTTCAAAGACTAAATTGAAAAAAATAGTACAAGCTAAACAGTCTTGTTTTTTATCTTATTTTTGAACTGCTCTTCGAACCCCATTTTACATCCAAATTTATCATTCACTGTATAATGTCAGAGATAAAAACGACAACCGAATCAATTGGAGCTTTGCCAATTGGCTGACGTTCATCAGGCCCCCGGTGAGATGTAAAATGTTGTCGCCTCAAAGATAGAAGAACCTCAAGTCTCGTGAGTTTTCTCGGAAACAAGTGTTTTTCATGTGATTAAAGGTACAACTGCTGGCGAAATTCCCAGTACAGATGACAAATGCTGTCCGGCTGAAAGCAAAAGCCAATCAATCTCTTTTATGTCGCGTGTTTTATCGTTTTTTTTTTTTTGTTTTGTTAATTCAAATTTTACACTTAAAATTTTATAATAATAGACTGTTAGGAGGAAATCCGTTGAATGGTTTGATTCCAAATAAAAAGAAATGAGAAAGTTCCCGTGGACGTGTTATATGACACTCGCCGGTCTTTCGTGAATTTAGTTGATTTGGTGTGGTCATGATTTTAGACCGACCTTATGGGTGTGCGGCGATGCTGTGCCAAGACTATTGAAAAGTTGTTTCTTTTAAGATGAATCAGCGGTATCATTTTTTGAGGGAATTTCGTCTACATTTGGTACGATTCGAAGTAATTTAATGAGTCATTCAGTGCATTTTGCTTCAACGTTCGTTCGGTTTATTGTCTTGACCATTCCTCTAATAACTTCGGCACTAAATCTGTGCACATGAGTGTATGAATTTGATCTTTTGTCCAGTGCTTATGCAGCTGAGTTTAGTCAAGGACAACAATAAATAGTAAAGGACTAAAAACAACTCTGATTTGGAGCTCTTTGGTGACTCCGGTGGGGCATCGCACTTATCTTTGTATGCAGTGCAACCTCGGTTGGCCGATAGTTCGGTTAGGGTGAGCTTAATTTGCTCTTCACCTATAGACCTCTGATTGGGCCTATTGTGTTCCTCTATTTCCTGTTTGGAAAAGATTTTGATTAAGTAGGGGGTTGTAATGAGCGACTTGATTTGTGTGATCGGGAAATCTTTTCGTCCATTTTGCGAAATCCATGGTCTCACCGGGCGCTATTCTTTTGAAAAGCTTGGTATCAGCATTGACCGCAGTATTTTATGTTGAAGTCTAGCTGCAGCTGGGCAGTGGCAAAGGAAGTGCTCCAAATTTTCCACTTCCTCCTCGCAGCTTTCGCCTTTTGAGGTTTCTGCATGTCCGCGTCCCACCAATTACCGTAGATGCATTTTGCTGTAGTTCTGAGCTCGATTCGCTTCCTTGGTAGGCGGTTAATCTATTACAAATTTTGTGATTATGCATGGTGTTATGTTGACCCAGTGATTTTTAAATTCATGGGTTGCCCAATCGTTTACATCTCTTTTAAGGGGAGGTAAGGTTAATCCGTTCGAAAAAGGCATGCTTTTGTGAACTTTTTGTGACGATACAGTAAACATCTCTACGTTAAAGTATGACATTTAAAGAATGTTGTATAAATGTTTCACGAAGAAATATTAAAAAACACGGCAATGGCAGCAATTATTCGGATGTGTCTCGGAAAACAGTAGAATTGCGGCAACCCTCATAACTTGGTGCTGAATTATCTGAAATCCAAAAAGGAGAATTTTTTAAAATCTAAATTTTTCACGTTTTTGGAACGCTTTGAGGGAAAAAAACGGGATTCGGCTAATTTGTTGTTGTTAAATAAAAATTACTTATAAATTTGAAAAAAAAAACTCTCCAGTAAATTATGAACAGAAATAGTGTTCAAAATTTCAAAAGGATAGGTGCAGTAGTTTTGAAGTTAAGAGCGACACAGACTTTGAAAACTTGAGTTATGGGGAAACGCTTCAAAGTTTTAAACAGTAAAAAATCTAGTATAAAACGTTCATATGACAGGTATAAAAATACTTTTAACTTCGTCAATTTTGTTCCAATCGTCTTGAAATTTTGAAACCTTAGACCCCATTAATAGTTGTAGCGCCTATTTCCCCTACATGGCTTTGAGTTCTATTTCCTGTTCCTTCCCTAGCCAATACCTCAGCTTTTTCGTGTCCCGATACCCATGTTGAACTGACGTCGTTTACTGTTTGCAATTGCTTTAATTGCTGCAGTACTGTCGGAGGAGATAAGTATTTGCTTCTCCCGTATGTTGAGGTCGATTTTCGAGAGAGTTCCTTGTAGAGTTTCCACTCGTCCAAGAAACTTGTTGGAAAAATTGTCTTGAAGTTGTTTTTAAAGATGAAAATGTTCTCTTCTAGATCGCTTTGGCGATTTAAGCAGTGGTGTCATCACCCTTACTATGTTCACAATTTTCCTATGCTCGATATTTTTCCTATAATCAAATTGACACAGTGCCTTGATTCTTATGGCCGGAAGTCCTGCTTGTCTTTCCACTTCCAATTGTGCTTGATGATTTTTTAGAATTGATTCGATGTCTGCGCCTGATATTCACGGGCATGCCAAACGCTGTGCTTAAGTGAGCCTGTCGGCCCCATAATTTTTATCTATCGTTGGCCACCATTCTATAATGCCCTAAAGAAGGGTTGGTTTCATTGTACAGTTGTATATCCAAAAGACTTGTTTTGGTTTTAGTCCCTCTTAGCTTTAGTATTAAGGTCTTCCAGATTTTTCTTCCGGTTGAGTTTCTTGTCACTTATCAATCCCAAGTACTTCACACTGTCTTTGATTACAAGTAAAGTACCTGAAATCTCAAAGAAGCGGAAGTCCCTTTGGTCTTTTTCGTGAAAAGGTGTAAGACTATTTTGCTTTGGTTAACATTTAGTCCCTTTTCATTCAGCCATGTTTTAACGGTGTTGATTATGTCCTGTTGTGTTTAGATGTTTTCCTTGAACCACGATCTCTAGGTCGTCCGCACATTCTATGATTTTGGCGCTTGTCTGTTGTAGTTTTTAAGGAGCCTGTCCATTACAAGTACCCACAGAAGAGGTGATATAATTCCTCCTTGTGGTGTCCCTCTTAGGACTTAACCTCTCCGTATTTAATATCTCACGGTGGCTGTGATTCGATAGAATTTATTCCAACCACTTAGTGATTTGTGTGATGTTGATGTATGTAGATCGATAGAGCGTCTAATATGTTCGGTATTTTGATTTTGATGCTGCAACTGATTTTTTGCCTTCAATGCGCTTTGAAGATTTATAGCCTTTTGCAAGTGTTAAATATATTCTAGGTTTGGGAAGGAAGAATACATTTACTTGCTGCCACTGCTCTGGAACATACTCAAGGTTTAGATATCCTCTGAAAATATCCGTCATGGGTTGTTTCAGGCTGATGGTATACCATCCGTACTTGGTGTTTTATAGAACGAAAAGATGTTGATGGCCACGCGACTTTTGTCGTGTCGACTATATTTTCGGTCTACTGTCTTCCAAATTAGCATTTTCTTAGGATTATCTGGGTAGGTTATACATTTGGGAAAATGGGTGTCCAAATAGAGCCGCTCTGCTATATAAGCTACGGGACAGTAGGACAGGACCTTGGTTTATACTGATTTTTTTTTTTTAAATCAAAGAAGGGTTCACCGTGAAAGGGTAAATTATCATATTTTACCTTTTTTCTTGGAAAACTGGATAAATAGGATACCACTTCAAATAAGATATTACAACTTCATATCTAAGTTTCACTGTTGAAGTCATTGATTGAAAATTTGCTCTGTTCCAGCACGTACTGTGATGACAGTTCTTCGCGTAGTAAAAGGTAGCGCGGGGTTTAGAATCGCTACGGTGAAATTTAAGGGAGTTAAGCAAAGCTACTCAAGGAACACCATATGATTCGCGAGGCCATTTAATTTTGGCAAAATCAGCTCTTTTTAAGATTACAACCACAACAATAAAAATTAAACCGCCTGGAATAGGTGCATCCCAATCAACAAATATTTAAAAAAATATTACCATAATCAAGTTCTAACTGAGAACACCATTGTCATTTATTAAGAGACTGATTAAAGTCACAATAAAATCACGTCAAAAGACATTACCTCATTAGTAATCGATATATTCAGATTTGCCCACAATTCAACACTTGCGCCACACGTCACGGCACTTTGAGTAACCAGCAATTAATTATTCAAAGACTCCAGAGTAGGTCATCGAACGGATGTATTGTGAGTCAAGAAAAATATAAATCTTCTCTGGGCAACCCCATGCAACATGTTTTTTTTCTAACATTTCAAATACCTTTCAAATCTCAAGTCCTCCGTTTTGGGAAAAGTCCATCATAAACGGTTTTTTTTTGCTTCTATCGTAAACAACCTACGGCTTGAACGAATTACAAAAACAAATTTATCTTTAAACCCGATTCAGTTGAATTACATTTTTAGCTCGCTTATCGTCGTCAGCAGACCACAGTTCCAAGCTAAACCAAGCTAAACTTCTTTCGTTCAAGTAACCCAGTGACTAACTCTTGACGTCACTCGAGACGGTCAGTGTAGAGCACACAACTTTTAAGCTTGTACGTACAGTCGTTATTTCGAAATTCCCAGCAATCTGTGAATGAGAAACCAGTTCCATGACACCGTATCGAAGACCTCTAGCAGCATGCGGGAAACCCCAGCCAAAGAAAAACACAAGCCTCACTTCACTGGTAATCTCGAGCCACACCAACGACTCCAGCCACAGCGAGCACGCTTTTTTTACGATACTTGCCAGTGGATAATTTATGCTGGAAAAAGTTGCTTAAGAGGAGATAATGTAGCTCGATCTGTGCAATTGACGCGAAACCATTGCCGTATAAAACTTGACCCAACTTGCTAATTTATCTCAGAGCTTAGCTTGGAAAATGCTGCCGCAACCGCTTTAAGCCGGAAAGCCAACAATGGCGCGAATTTCTTCAGCAAACATTCTTGCGAACTCTCATTTGGATCACGATTTCACAACTTGATCTGAACCGCATTCGTATGTCTATTATAATTTGGCGGGCGGGTGGCGCCCCTTCTTAAATGCCTCGAAGGCAAGGAGGGATAAGGTGTCTTTTAAAATGCGAATTTCAAACTATTTACCTTGGGGGAATACTCTGTTAATGTTCGGAACTTAATTTGTGAATGGATGTGGAGTCAATATTTGGCCAGACCATAATGGACATGCTTCGTTATAACTTTGAATGAGGCAGGTTCGGGCGAGTCGCAGTTCCGCCCGATAATGGAGTTCATTAGCAGGGAATTTCCTTTACTCAGCAAACGATAGGTACACGATGTGTGTCGATGATGCTTGCTCAAATAATGTGCCAAGAAAGCTTGCGGAAGGCGTCAATGGATTTTTTTTTCGCACATATGGTTTGAAGAGCCATTGGTTCTCAAAAGATATACATATGTAGAAGAATTCTCTTAAGCATCATGAAACTAGCACTAAAAGGAGGATATCCGCATAAGCAAACGCAAACACGGAAGCTATCGCTTCCCATCCCTACAATTGACCACTCATGAATGGAAGGATTTGGAATTGATTTGAAAAGCAGACACGTTTGGTTTAAGGCGTATGCTCCATTCGCTTTATTGGGAAGTGCGTGTCGATTGCAAGTGTGCATTTTGAAGGTGGTACGTCTGCCCTTTTAATGCATTTTCAGAAAAGCGAGTAGAAGGATTAGGAGAAGTGAGAGAACTTGTGTGCATTTTTGAATTTGGTTGCTTTTTGTTTGGAGTCCGAATAGGGAAGGCTAATTCGAAATGAAGTGATTTGCATTCGTTCAATTCGCAGGGTTTTATACGAAATTTGATCTTGTTGATAATTTAACATGAGTGATTTTACACAAGCTAAACACTATCCGCAAATTGTTTTGATTGTGAGAATGGATGTTCGTGGCTCAGTGGAGTCTTTTTAAGGGCCGAACTTCACCATTTGTAAAAAAAAAAAATCGACTAAAAATTTGCTTTATGTTAAATCATAATTTTTCATAACCCTGCTCAACCTAAACTTTATGATAATTTCCGGTAGGAAGCCT
Source organism: Orthonevra nobilis (assembly GCA_963555765.1). Taxonomy (NCBI): domain Eukaryota; kingdom Metazoa; phylum Arthropoda; class Insecta; order Diptera; family Syrphidae; genus Orthonevra; species Orthonevra nobilis. Next base: position 9,544,005 of record OY743226.1, on the reverse strand, counting down.
AAGATTCAATAATTTAGCCAGTCCTTTTCCGCAGTACTTTCCATTATTTCTTCTTAATTTTTTTTACAGGTTAACCGGTACCTTGAGAAGAGGCAAAGGGAAATGAAGTCAGATTAACGTTTGGCTATTAAATTTTGGTAATAAAGTTTTGAATTAAGTGGCTTGTGGGTCAAGGCATCTCTAGGTTTCTTTCTTAGTCAGGTGTCACTTGGACACTGACATCTCTTATGCGCTTAAAAACACACAAATGGGGTAGCAAGACTGTTCTTCCAAGAAGATCTGTCACAAATTATTTTTATCTGGTAATAAAAGCATCGCAAAGTTTCAGCCTCCTTGCTCATTGATGAGTCGGTCCGTTTCTTCCTTTCCACTAATTTGAGTAGTTTACATCAAAGCATTTCTCACCTTCCCGAGAGCAGTGAGCTGGATCACTATCACGTAAGTGTTCGTGACGTTGAAGTTCTTTTTTTGTCAGTGCAATTTTTATTTACTTTACTTCATTAATTAATTGCTAGACAAAAACTAACTTAATAACTCAATGTTCCTATATATTTACTTACTGGCCTTATACGGGCGCTCTAAGCTTACGTATATTTAATTTCTTTAAAAATGGTTACAAAGGAAATGAAGTTTTAAGAACTTGAAACACTTGAAATAACTTAAAATTTCTAAATTACACCTTATTTCTAGCTTATTGTTAACATACAAGATAAGAAGATATAGATAAAGCCCTTAAGGAACACACTCTCATAAGTAGTAAGCCACGGAGTTCAGATTGTTGACCGAATTCATTGCTCTGTGGTATAGGACCTAGTTAGGATAGAGTTTTCTGTACTTAGACTATGAAGTTCTGTATAAGCGTAAACAGGACCTAAGACCGAATCATTTCCATTAAGCTTGCTCCAACGTTTAACCACACGGGGCATACAGAGACGAGCATAAGCCGGATGAGAGCCATGTAGCTCTAGCATCTACTTTTACTCTAGCATCGAGTTGCTGGCTATAAAAACGTCTCTTTGTTATGGCCTCTTAAAACTTAAAACTCTGTCAAGAGCCGCATCTTTTTTTTTGTTATATAATCTGTCTATATCCGCCAATTCTGGATAGTATCCCTAGAGGCCCGAGACAACGGCGTCCTAAAAAGTATAGTTTTACATTTCCGAAAGTAAATCTTTAACTTCCAGTCGTCGCCTGAACTGTAGGCAATAAAGGGATCTGCATACGGCGAAAGGACGGCACCCTGTTGCAGACCATTTAAGTATTTAAATAAGTCATTTGAAGTTACATTGCCAATATCACGATGATCCGTACGGTATCGACAGACTTTTCCAGATCGACCAGGCAGGCACCACTGCATTGGCGTTTAGACGCGGCACGTATGCGGTCATGCCCCGCCTTGAAACCAAATTGATTATGCGGAATAAAATTCCTGATCTCAACCCAATTTAGAAGGGCCCTTTTTACCACTTTCTGAAAAACCTTGCTGATATTCGGAAGAAAAGCGCAGATTTTCCGGATAGGAGGATATATGTTTGTCCCGTTTGGGGATGCGTTGTACAACCGCAGTCTTTCAATGCCTTATTCAGCGCATTGTTGAAGAGGATGGTGTAAATATTTATCGCTGCTGGTGGGAGGTGTCGAAGCAATCGATTCCCATCGATTTATTTTCCTTCAGTGATTTGAAGATGGCTTGGAGATCATGGATATTTGTTGTTTCAATGGCGTTTACATTATTTGTCATCAGTGAAGCTCTTTTGTCCAAGGCAATGTCTTATAATAATTCAGGCCAACGCTGCTGTTCATATGGCATCATTGTAAGAGGTAAGTTCACATTAAAATGGTTTCCTGCAATTTGGGAACGGCACAGCGCATTAACAGACATATTTTCTTTTTTTTTAATTGCACATACATATGTAAGCACTAGTCGAAAAATTGTTTGGTTTATTGAAAGGAGAAATCACCTCTAGACTGACTCAATGTGCAATAATACAAGCACAGTAATAGATTTTATGACGAAATGAGGTTTCAAAAACAAGTCCAACAAAATACTGAATGAAGCGCATCAATAGTTTTTGAGTGCCAAAATTTTCGGCCCTAAGGTCTAAAAAAATATCCCAAATAGTAAATAAACAATAAATAATTTTTTGTGGCAAAAAACAATCGTTCTAGGGCGAACAAGTTAACAGTAGAAGAATATTTCTCCACATGACCAATTCAATTTTGTGCATTTTAATTCAATAAGACTAAAAACACAAATTTTTTAGCAAACACTCAAAAACTGTCATTCGTCGATATACTTTAACGTGTGTCAGAAAAAATTACAACTGTCTAAGAGACGAATTAAATCAAATCAACCTTCTGAATAAACTTTTAGAATAAACTCACTTTCCTTCCAAAATTCACAGGCCGTTAAACCGCAGACGTCATAACGCCAAACAACACAACTTGTAAACAAACCCACTGACAACTCGCGTCAGCGGAACATCATCAAAAGTCAAAATTTATGCAACAGCAGGCATCATCTATAAAACTCTAACGAAACAAGTTTCTATCCGAAACCCAAGTCTTTGACAAATAAAACCAACTAGACTGGAAACGAAACCAGTTTATGTCTTATTCATTTCCTTTAAAACATTAACAAACGCATTGGCTAGGTTTTTTATTCAACTTATTTTTCACTGGCTTACCTTCTTTGATATTCAAATCAAATTAAATGACGTTTGCTGACTTGACGTCATCGAATGCGGATATTTTTTGATTTGAAATTGGCGCCAACCTACGATAAAAAAAATATTTTTGCAATTGCATAAATTTCAAAGCACTGCACTTAATTCACTCACGCACGTTTAACAATTTTGTTTTGATTATCAAATCACATGTGGCATCAGCTGTGCCACTGTCATCTGTCACTTTACGACAAATCTTGCCCCTAAAAACAAACTTTAAATATCCGACCAGAAAAAGTTAATTGTAGCGCCACCTAACAACTCAAGCAACAAACACAATCAGCCCCAATTGGAGACTTTCTTATCGCCCCAACTGACGACGGCGCACACACAAAACTTGATACTGAAAGTCGGAAACTATTTCCATCTCACTGCGTCGGCGGGCGGCATCGAGCGCTTTCATTCTTCAACCGCTCTACGCTCGGTCGCCGTCACACCAATTCAAAATCCACCGTGCAGTCCCAAACAATGCACGCGACGGTCAGCATTGACGGTGATTTTCATTTCGGTTAAAACGGATATCTAGCGACAACAAAATTTATTTTCAAACTGCTACGGACACAAGTCGGCTTTGTAAACGCACCCCCTGCGAACAAGTGTGACAACCTGCGTCGAGTCCAATGAACGCCTTCTTCCAATGCCTACAGGATGTAATTCTCTATTCGGTGAGCTTATGCTATCGTTGCGTAACCATTCGCGAAGAATTCGCCAACCGAATGTCGTCGTCGACGCTATCATCTGCCTCCAAGAGTGGCAGCGTCCTCCCGAAGGTAGTCGCGTTCGGGAACGTTTTAGTCGATGCAACGGTGCAGCTAAACGACTTAGAGATTCTCGAGCGTTACAAGCTGTCATTGGACAATAAGGGGGAAATCGATATCAAGACTTTGACCAAAATATCCGAGGAAGTTTGCCACAGGTATGTACAAGTGTCCACCCGACCGGATGACAGCGACAGCACCACAATCAGAGCAACTGTCAGTTGTTGCTTGTTGTTGGCGGGAATCTAGTTTCTGCGATTATAATGAGTTCAAGCCCGTTGGGGTCGGTTTACCTTTTTGTTTGTTGTTTTTATTTGCTTTCAGCTTGATGGCACCGATGAGCTGTGGTGGCTCGGCTCTTAATACAGTACGTGTACTAAAGCAGCTGGGGACGGATTGCCTGTTCTTCGGGGCCATTGGCAAAGACCCACTTGCGGACTTACTGAAGGGTATCCTCCAGAAGACGGGCGTACGCACGAGGTGGGTGCTTTTTCAGTGTTTTTTTGTTTTTGTTTTGTTTATGTTAATGATTGTGGTGGACGGCGGTGCGGTGGTGCTGTAATTTAAAATTTGTAATGCATTTTTTCGTCACGAGTTGTGTAAAGTGTAACGGTAGGCGAGTATGTTTGTGAGTTTGGCTTTGTTTTGGGTGATTTCTTGATTACTCGGCCGTGACATGACTAACGAACAAGGAATAACAAAACAAAGAACGTGAATAGAAGATTCTTTGGTTAACTCTTTGTCTTAATTTAAGACCAATCGTTTTGGTCAAGTGACTCAATCTCTTGTTACAATTCCCCTTCTGTTTGGGTTGTCCTAAAATTAAACTAGTTACAACAAAGCGAAGAACGGAAGTGTTCCACATCGATGCGTTGGGAAATGTTGAAAAGTTTAAAGGTGTCAAGATGTTGTTGGGTGTTAAATCCAAACCCTGACGTTGGAAAGAATATGTGGTCAAAATAGAACATTCAAATAAATAAATAAATAAATAAATTGGTGGCGCGACAGTTCAATATGTGTGTGATTTCAAACCGGTGGTTCGGTGTTCCTTTTTTGTGAATCCGGTGGCCGTGTTTTGAAGACACACTTTACTTGAGCATTGCTCTTCACACGCTGAATTAAGCGTGTAGATTATGTGCAATCGTTTGGCAAACGAAGATCCTTTTTTCCAAAGTCTGTCAAATCAGTTCTGCTGTCTTGGTCCAATATTCGGGTCTATAAACGAATACCCGGCGGTTCGGTCTTCCATGACCTGCCATCCATGTTGACACCTGCCCGTCTCAAAATTGGTTCAAGAATTAGGTTGAGGAAATCACTTGACAGGGCATCTGCGTGTCGGAGTCCGGTGCAAGTCTTGAATAATTCGCTCAATGCTCTACCCTGTTATTCCGTGGTCCCGAATTCGGCCATCGCTTTGGCTCGATCAGTGCGATTTTTGCCGTCATATTGGGCTTTAAAGTCGATGAATAGGTGGTGATTATCGACTCGAAAATCGTTTGACGCAATGCAAAAATTTGGACTGTTTTCCATTTGCCGGGACGAAAGTTTCAGTGGTATTGCAACTTCAGACTTTCGCACAAAACGTTAAAAGGATGTTACAAGACATAAAATCACTTTTTTTTGTAGATGGAGCTGATTTTGCGTGCTCACCAAAAGAACTTTCTTGCCATATTTTCAACGGATGGTCAAACTTAATGGCACTCAACTCCTATACGATTAACTACCTCTGCGCGTTTTCGGATAAAAAAAAATCGTTCAATCTGTCTCATTGCTGACATTGAACATTATAACTATTTTTCAAATGCCTTAGTAGGAGGAGAAAAAAACGAATGATTATTTTGAATCTCGTTTGAGGCACTTAATCGCATAAGAACTAAGACCATTTTTCATTGCACATGATGTGCACGCATCTTCAAATTAACTCTCTGAAGTTCATAAATAATTCAAATATCGGACTAGCTTTCGGATCTCAATTTCTTCAGGTAGCAAATGAGGCTTTTGGATTTCCGCTGTCAAATGGCATATCAATAATACTTCCCCTGTTCCCCGACTAGTCGCAAGCTGCTTAAAACTCTGCACTGGTTCAATTTAAGATCTTAGCTAAGCCACATAGATCCAAGCGTGCTCCACCAATATCGCTGATATGCCAACTGCAGCAAGAATCCACAAAACCATGTAAATAATGTATGGCTACTTAGGAAATCTAATGGATCCTACACGACAGACCATGCGGATACTCTTGAAACGCTTTTAAGCTTTCACTTCCACGGCTCGTCTTCCAATGCTGGTGACCCATCAGTTGAAAGCTATCGTAGGACACGCTCTTCTAACAGGGTTAAAAGTATTTCCCGAAAAATTTTCAGTGGCGAAAAGGTAAAAGGAGCAATAGGCTCATTCAATGTATTATGTTATAACTTCCTCACTTGTAAGCGTGTCAAAGTCAGTCACTGCAACGTGAGGTTGTCCTCAGGTAGATGTTCTGTCGCCTCTCCTTTGGTAATTGGTCATAGACAACCTCCTTGTAAGCTCTCACAATAGGCTAAGTTGATGATTTGACATTTGTCATAAGAGGCAAATATGACACTACAATCACTTGCGTTATGCATTCAGTATTAATGAAAGTCATAGAATGGTGCAAGTGTAAAGGATTCTCTGTGAATCTTAGTAAAACCCTTCAGGTCACCTTAACAATGAGGAAACAACGGACTCTGTCTCCAATTTAATTGAAGGAACCTCCCTGGAGTATTAACAGTGAATTCAAGTATCTCGGTGTTATCTTGGATAAGCCTTCCATATCAAGTTCATCACAGAACGCACAGACTTCGGGTCTCAAACTTAAGATGCTTGTAGTTGTGGTTGTGCATCATGATGGTTAGACCTATTAACAACTAAGTAACAACTTCTAAAAAGCTGGATAAAGTCCATCGCATAGCTTGCTTCGGCTTCACTGGTGCTATGAGCACCTGCCCTACAGCAGCATTGGAAGCTGTCATTGGGCTGTCTCCTCTTGACATTTTCATAAGGAAAATAGCCGCCAGGATGCCCTTAAGATGCAACTGGCAATTTAATACAAATCTGGTGACTAAAGGGGACGCTTGAGAGTAATAAATTTCATCACGGACAAAGACATGTTCTCCTCGATCCCAGAAAGTATGACTGCAACATACTGTTTTGGGCTTCACTTTGAGGAAGTCATTTCAAACGTGATCATTGGTCGAGCAACACACCTGCCCCCGACCGCAGATGGTTTACTGATGGCTCAAAAATGGCAAATGGAGTAGGTGCCGGTGACTATGGACCCAACACAAAAATTTCTATACCGATTGGAAATCATCCAAATGTTTTCCAGGCTGAGCTACAAGCCATCGAATCCTGCGCCATAGAAAACCTTGCAAAAGGCCAGAATTCTAATATACTTATGCAGCGAAGAAGCGCTCAAGGCACTTTCATCCAATCTAATGGAATCAAAATTTGTCAAAAGCTGCTATGACGCCTTCTAATCTCTAGCCCGTCGTAACAAAGTTAGGTTAGGATGGGTTCCAGGTCTTTGTTTAAACGAAAATAATGAAATTGCGGACGAACTAGCCAGGACTAGTTCAAAAACCGCGTTCACTGGTCCGGAACTTTTCTATGGCATAAGCTGGACTACATCCACAGATCTGACCAATAAGGAAAGCAAGCAAGCTTAACCGGGATTGAGACAATCTTTATTAAATTTTCATTTTATATAAAAGTTTGTATATTAAGATTATTTTGTTTTATTGTACTTAGAATATTCACTAGAGTAAATTAAATATAAAATTTAAAGTTTAAACTAAGACTAGGGTACATTTATGTATAAACATATCTTAACAAAATAGGGGAAGTATGGTTAGAAAGGTAGTTTCGCAAAGAATTGTAAAATGAGGAGGAGAAGGAACAGCAGAGAAAGAACTAAGGATAAGTGTTGAGTAGTTGCACTCAAATGATAGGCAATACCAGGGGTATCCCAGTGATTTATCCACTGGGGTATAGTTTCCGCTAAGCCACAATTTACGAATATATCCTTATATACAGCCAACGACCACGTTGGTTTTATTGTATCCAGATAGACTCTGGTTGATTACATAACCCAAGCTAGTGTTGTTATTATTTAGATGTAGATCAGGCATAAGATTTAAATTAAAACTTTTCCTAAAATGAGAATGACTTGCGTTTTACCGGGGTTAAGTAACAATCCATTTGACACTGAACAATTATAAATATCATTCAGGGCCTCATTAATAAGTACAGTTCAGCTTAGTAGAATTTTCTTTTAGAGATATCCTTAAACTCAACAAGGAGAATATTAGAAAGCTGGTGAGCTTCCTCTCAGGCCATTGCCCTTTGGGATCACATCTAACCAAACTAGGACTCAGTACAATCACCGAATGTCGACTCTGATTGGAAGATGACGAAACGGTTGTACACATTCTTTGTGAACGTTCAGCTCTAATTTGGTAAAGGAGGCGCATATTTCTCAAGAAGATTAGACAATCCAACGCTAAAAACATTCTGACCTTCATCAGAAGGATGGAATGTTTCTTAGCCTGAACTAAATCCCCAAGATACAGCAGGTCTATTCCTTCAGACTGCAGTGTCCCCCACTTGAGCAGGGGTTTGGCTTTAAAAAAAAAAAAATATGGAGATAAGTTTTCATCTTTGTATATACAAAAATATTTATAGATTTATCCTGACTGACTTTTTTCAATTAAAAAAAAATAGAGGAGCATTGTGACCATGTAATCAAATTTGCAAAGCTAGTTCACGAACTAAAAAGCGTATTAAATGTTTTATGTTAGGTATTAAGTACAGACCAAATTGCCTTTGAGTTCTCTCATCACTAGTGTCCGACCGAAACATGATTTTCAGCTAAAACCGAAACCTTAACTGAACATTTGGCCTCGGTCTAAGTTTCGGCCGAAACCGAACCTTTTTAAGACAAGTTGGAATTGATTATGTATTTTAATTGTTATTAATAAATTTAGTATATTTTTACACATACAGAAAGTTATCTCGTTCGAAGTCGCCAGACATGTCACGCAAGCACTTACCTAGCCATATTAGCACGAGAAAATAAACAAATTCAAATATACGGCTCATGGACCAAGAACTCACGCGAAGTTAACTGTGCTAGTCAAACAACAAAGTTTGCGTTGGTAAGAGTCAATGCAGTTGATTTTGATCAGTCCTCAATCTTTGGAGTAGATTTCCCTTCCAACAGTTATAGACTAAAAACAAATTTTCTCTCTCAAAAACAAATTTTCCGATATCGGCCGGTTCCATCACTATAACAACCGATGGGTCAGAACTCGAACGAAAAGTGTTAGCTTAGAACTCTCCTGCTATGTTTTACCATGACCGCAAAAACGCTGTTGTAAAGTAACATTTCTGAAAACATTCACTTCGACCGACAGCCAAGCTGCCATTAAATCGTCATTTAAGCTTGTCAAGGAAAGCCGGGTATCCCTTAATGGGGTTCCAGGACATAGTGAAACCCAGGGAAACTGCAAAGCAGACGAGCTAGCCTGTGAAGGTACAATGCACTCTCATAGATGCACCTCACAATATATTGCCATTCCATTTGCTGCGGTCAAACTAAGCATAAAAAATAAAAACATCAACCATCCTGCAACATCACCAGACAAACCTAGAACATACTTAACAAACAGACCCAGAAAGCTACTTAATCTCCTCAATGAATGTCCGTTCATAGCAATATCAAGACATAGAAATCTATGTTCCCATTTCTTCACAGCTTTGCTCCAACTTACTAAAGCAATCCCAAAAGACCTCGCTCAGTTCATTTGAGAAGCAAACTAGTAACCATCGCGGTATCACAATGGGCCAAATTGCTGTGTGCCTTCTGGAAGACTGAGTTTCGGCCGATTTATTGCTGAAACCGAAACCGAATGCTCGGTCGGTCACCACTCATCACACGTACTATATTATACAAATTGTCTGTATATACTCCTTGCCATTTTGTTTTTCTTTTTCGTCCATGTTTTTTTTTTGTTCATTTCCAAGCAACAATCGCCACAATAATCGTTATTTTCAGATTTCAAGTTTGATAAGATTTTGAGTTTTACGCTATTTTAAGATCAAAATCGAAAATATCAATCAAATATTTGGACCATAGAAGGATGAACAAGGTCAGGCCGTTTGTAAGAAAATGTTTTCTCAATGATTGTGTAAAAATAAATCAAAGCATGCTTAGGCTCAACATATGTACTCGTACATATGCACATAAAAAATGTACATCTGGTTTGGTTTGACTTTAACAGACAAAATTCTTTATTCTAATTTAATCGCTGTTTTTTTCTTTCTTTTTTTGTAATTATCTTAGTTGCTGTTTTATTTTGCATTTATAACTCAGAACACTATTGATATGTTCTGCGTCACAGCTGACACCAGAACACACTACTTGCAATCGATTTGTTGCTACTTGAAACTAAATTAATTTCATTTCATTCCCCCGGCGGAGAGCGTGGAAACGTATGATAGTTTGCGGATTGCAAAACAATTGAAATGTGTATTTATCCGGCTGCACTGCACTCGTTGCCTTTGCCTATAATTCTGTCACTTTAATTCATGTTTAAGTGGCAGTGCTACTCGAGATGGACAAAAGTTTGAGACCGCCCTAGTAACTCGAAAAATACAAAAAAAAACTTAAATAAACTCTTTAGTTGAATAATAATCAAATCAAGGCAAAAGATTATTCATTTTTTCTTTACAGAAATGAATTTAGTAATACGTGTCTTTTCTTACTGTACATGCAATTTTTCGTCACAGCAGAAGCTAAAAACATTTTTTAAGTCCAGCTTTCATTTAAAAAAAATCATTCCTAGAATAATTCACTTTTATGAATACTTTTATTGATTGTATTTTGACTTAAAAAAGTGGTCGATTGCGAATTTGACTCTGACACGAAGGGTTCCACACCTTCAGTCAGTCTGCAATACTTTATATTTATTTAATTTTAATTCATCTCAATTTGGCGTGTGCAAATTCGTTCTGAAATCTTTGAAGAATGCTTTAATGTATTTGTGTTGGTGCGAATTCAAAAGTTTTCAACCCAACAAAACGAAGTGTCACATCCGTGCGCGTGTTTTGCTTTCGTGGCGGCATTGTTCTCAATGCGAAAAAAATTAATCACAATATAATTATAATACGTTTTTTGTTTGGGTACCCCTTTTATTTTTATTTATTAAAAATCATTATTTGCTCTTATAGCGTCCATAATTGTAAATATTCTGTGAAAATTGCACATGTTTAACTATTACGGTTTGAAAGATACAGCCCTGTGACCGACGGACGGACCGACGGACAAAGGGTGCCAATGGAACACTGCGTAATTGCCTTTGTTTTTAAATTTTAAGAATTGTATTCATTTTCTCACCAGTCAATTGACTGTAAGGGGGTTAATACATGAATTCTCTTACATTCATTTACATTCATGGCGTTCGTTTGCCCTGCCTTGCGGGAATCGTTTCTCTTACGGAGCAGATCTTTATACAATATCAGTGAGTGAATAAGGAAGAAAAATATCAAACTTGCCTACGGTTCCCAAGCTCTTTATATGGCCGCCAATGTTTTTTCCATCTGTCATGTCTTGCAACTAAGGTTTCACTATTTGGTTTTCATCAACCTTGGTAGGATAACAATCACCCACGCCGAATTTTCAAGACTATTTTTGAGCTATTTCTTACTGTTCGCGGAGCGTTGTCGCCGTAAAGTTAACTCAACCTTTCACAAGTTCGCCCTGTGTTCTTCCATTTACAAAGCAAAAGCGAATAATCGCCTGCATTTCAATTGGTCCCATATTCGAATCGTAAACTAAGTCTTAAAATGTTATCAAGAGTTTCGGCTGCTGGAATTCTTGATTCGTGTTTTTTTAAAAGTAATAGTTTGCCTAAATGATGGACTAAGGCTCTGCTGTGACGCATGTCCCTAAAATTCTGCGAATTAAGTGAAAGCTAATAAGTGGATATAAAATTCTCCGTCCCAATTTGGACTTCACCTATGAAGCAAGTGAAACCATAATTTGTGTGAGTTTCAAACCACTTCACAATCTTTCCATTCTTCTCCTTATCCTTCTGATCGCTCTATGCAAGATTCATTCTAAGCGTAGTCATAAACCATTGAAAGTGAGAAAATTAATAAAAAAAAGTTAAATATGTTAAACATCTTAAGTCTGCTATAAAATCAACTAAGCACAATTCCGCTTAGTATTTTTTTCAAATCAAGCTTAAAATCTCACCTGTCAAATAGCATAGCAATAATTCGGTTTGATTGTAACAACAAAAATAATAATTCAAACATTAACAGTTGGACAGTTTATTTTATTTTAAAAGATTTTGCACTAAGAAAAGATGGAATCGTAGTTTCTCGCTCGTTCGTCGTTTTTTTCAAAAGTCCTTCGGCCACCATTGTATCCCCTTCAGCGCCGGCATTTGTTTAATGGTCCCATCGGCGGTGTTAAGCTGACATATGTTTGTTCGAGCGCATTTTTACGAAATTCTATGAAATCTGGTTCAAGTTCGGATAATTTTCGTCGCAAAAACGAGCGCGCAGGAGAGAGTAAGAACTTTCCTCATGCCACGTTTAGGGAATTAGCCACTTACAGAATTCAAATTTAGTCAAAACCTTAAATTCTGAACGGGAAACTGATTGCACATGCAGCTGACATTTCCATATGTCACATTTAGAAATTGAAATTTAACTTTAAAATATCACTTCCAATTTCTTTGTGAATTGCGTTTGTTCAAAAAATTGGAATTTCACATTACATTCAATTCAAAAAGATAAAAAGAATAAGTTATATTATAAAATAAATTATATGTGTTAATATCTAATAAAGGATTACTGAAACGATAACTATGACTCGATTGTCGTGATGGGTGAACTTTTACTTATATACTTACAGGTTTGTACGGAACCTTTTGCCTTTTTTGTCTAATATCAGCAAATCCTTATATTTTTCCTACAATCCTTCCAATTTCGGAATAAACTTTTTTATAAAAAATATAAAAATAAAAAACTTCCAAGTTTGTCCAACATATTTGCTTTGTTAGGTTGACTGAATTAATGCACTTTCGTTGGCAAATGAAATGCTCTGATATGGTGTCCGCTATTCACTCTGAGTCACTGTTCCAGCGTATTATTCGGGGGCTAATACAACAGCCATGACATCACGGAAGATACACAGATTCTATGAGGAGGGTTCTTCATTTAAACAAACAAATTTTTGTCGGTTTTAAAGACATACTCAAAAATTTAAATTTTAATTTTTGTGCATCTGTTGACTCAAGAGTGCAGAAGGTATCTTATCAAGCATTTCGTTAAGAAGGAAACAAAATGATTTTGCAGATAAGATACGTACATAAGCCACCAAATTTTTATCGAAAACACAAAAAAAAATAACAGATACACTGCCGTTCATAAGTTTCCGCACAAAACATTCCGTAAAGGAAATTTATTAAGATCTCTTTTCTTCATTGATTTCCATAATTAAAAGTTATTGTAAAAACTTCTTCAATATTATGTGCATCTATCAAAAAATTAAGACTCGGCTAACAAAATATATGTAGTTGGTATGTCAATCTGATTCTTTCGATTAACTTATTGAAAGTTTCCAATGTTATCGGTTTCCAGGCTACTTGGAGAATTTCCCAAAGCTTGCCTTATGATAATAGATACAGTATTCATAGTTTCCTGCAACTTTCTTCTCAAAGCAGCTCTATTGAGCTAGGTCGGACCCGCTGGCATGCTGGATTGTTGGAACCACATACTACTTTCATCCTTTTATCCAAAACCTGACCTTGTTTGAGTAGGTGAAGACACCTAAACGCCTTTGTATAATTGTGATTGCTCCGAGTATGAATGCTGGGGCTCTCAGCCACCGATTCGTTTTGCTTCTTTATTTTTGTATTTTGGAGTCTTGCTTCCTGTCTTATTTATTAGACCCGCTGCCTGTAAGATCTGAGCTTGATTCAAAGCTACTTTCCATTCTTCACGCGATTGCTCACGCCTTGAACCGGAAATGTCAGTCTTTCCCACTGTGGCTAGAATTGTAGTCGTACAATAAAAATTTCATTTCATGCTTAATTTTGTCCTTAGAGTTACAAGTTTTGATCGTAGTTGTTTGGTTAATCTGAAGAAGCATCGATTGCTTGGATGAGTCTTCATCTGATTTCCACCAACGTGTCGTATGTGGATTTGATATTTGTCCCGAGAAAGGAATTAAATGATTTGTCATGAAACTTATGGATGGCAGTGTATACCCGTATCACACAGGAAATCACTTCGTTTGCCATAATTGCCAAATTGCATCTGCTCTTTTGCGAATCCTAAAATCAAACAAATTTATCAATTGCGAAATAAGATCTTGAAAGCTTCAAATAATTTATTACTTTAACTTTTGATAACGAAATTCGCGCGACGAATATGTAGAGACATTTTTCGAATACTCGCGATTAAAAGACAAATACTACAAAGAAAGTTGCTTTGCGCTTGACCGTTGAGTTCCAAAAATAAATTTCATAAGAAAAAAAAAATTAATAGCAAACATTTTTGGCAGTTGTCTTGGCTGATTGTGAGAGGTATCACCTGTCAAATCGACCTTGGTTTTGAAAAAAACCATGATGCACAAAAACAGATTTTTTGGCAACCCTTTTTTGGGTCAAGCAACAAATTATTATTTATGAATGAACTTACAAAATTGCGTCACTTTTACAATGAAACCATTGAGTTTAGATACGAGCACATGCAAATCTATCTCAGAACAACCATTCCAATTTGGCCACTTTTAGGTTTTTTTATAAAAAAATTAAAAGAACACCACAAACGTAGCCGTTCAAAATAAATTGTATTGCAAAATACGCATAAGCTTCTATTTATAATCTTCCATACGTCATGCCTGCCTCAGATGTCCGAACACACGAGCCAAAAACCTATGTATTGTATATATGCTCCGAAGGTCTGCTAGGTTTACTCTAGCCATCATAACTCAATCGGCACAAGTGCAGACACTCGTAGTATTATTAGGTTCTACAAGGTTAACATTCTTGAGTTTAAGTTCTTTCATTTCTTTAGTTTATTGACCGATGAAAGTGCGGATCTGCGTGCAATAAAATGTTTTTGAGAGCATATTTTACACAGATTAAGGTCGTTTGTTAGTATTTTTAAATTAAAAAGAAATAAATTTTGAGTGTGCGGTTTGTTCGATGAGCAAGAAATATATTCATTTAGAAAAACGAACGATTCCGTCAAGTTTTGACAATGTTTTTTTTTTGCTTTTGCTTTGGCTTTTTAAAGTATTTGGAAAATATTGAAGAATTTCTTTTAGCTGAGATTCTTGACCATTTGGCCTTGAACTATTGAATCCGTCTTCTTAATCTTCTTCATACTAAATTTTCTTTTTTGAGAAATTAAGAATAACTTTAGTTTCTTATCAGAACATCCATGATTTATGGTTCCGCGAACGCTTCTTTCAGTTGACTTGACCATTGATTGATTTTTGAATCGGTGCACAGTGAAGTATTTCTATGAGAAAACCGTTCAAAAGTCAGAAAAATCGAGTTGGCATTTATGACGGTTGGCACAGCTATTCTTCAAGCTTTTTTATGTTGCACCGCTATTGCAATTTGTCACATTATCAGTCAGAACCTAGCCATTGTCCTGAGATTGGGGGTACTAAACTTGAAATCAAAGACAGAGTGATGTACTCAGGGTTGATATTCCAAAAGAAACTCAACTGGAGGAAAAACCTGGAGGAACGCACTACTAAAGCCAAGAGGGCATATTAGATGTGCAGGAGGCCATCTGGGAAGTCCGGGGACTGAAACCAAAACAAGTTCACTGGATATACAACTGTGTAATGAAACCAATTCCTCTTTTCGTCATTATAGTATGGTAGAACTCGATTGATAAAAAATATGTAGCCGACAGGCTGACTAAAGTGCAACGATTGGCATGCCTGGGAATAACTCCACGCCGACCGCTTTCATCGAAGCAATTCTAAACATTACACCAGTACAACTGGAAGTGAAAAGACAAGCAGGACTCGCAGCCATAAGACTCAATGCACTGAGTCGTTTTGACGACAGGAAAAACACCGGGCATAGGAAAATTATCAAAATTGTAAGGGCGATGACACCACTACTAGCTCACCAAAGCAACCTAGATGATTAAATTTTCACCTTCAATAACAATTTCAAGACAATTTTTCCAACCAGAGCTTCTTAAGCGTGATCACAATTTATACGTACGGTTCCAAAATATCGTCTGAATCGGGGGCAGGGATTTACTGTCCGAACCCACCGATAGAAGTTTCGAAGCATCTTGAACCATACGTCACGGTGTTTCAAGCAGAACTCTTTGCAATTCTAACCGGAGTAAAAAAGCTCACCGAATTCAAAATACGGGAGAAGCAAATACTCATCTGCTCCGATAGTACTGCAGCTATCAAAGGTATCACAAACCCTCTATCATCATCGAGACTGGTAATGAAGTGCAAACACAAACTTAACAAACAGTGAACGACGTCAGTCTAACTTGGTTCCCGGGACACGAAGGTGTGACGGGAAACGAAAAAGGCTAGGAAATGAGCAGGAAGCAGCCACTAAAACCCTGTAAAGGAAATATGCGTCTCGCTAATAACTATAAGAAGAGCAATAAACGAATGGGCAACCTACGAATTCAGAAACTACTAGGTCAACCCTACTGACTAACAAGGTAGCGAAACGAGCTCTGAACTCCAACATACGGAATCTTAGACTAATGGTGGGACTGGTAACAGGGCACATTAACCTTAACTCCCACTTACATAGACTCGAACTAGCAGAAACACCAACATGCCAAAGCTATTGGGAGGAAAAGGAAGATCTGGAGCACTTCCTCTGCCACTGCCCAGCAACAGCGAGACTGCGACACAAAATACTGGGGTCAGTACTGATACCGGTTATACTCCACTGTGCAGTTCCTCGATTTTACCATTTTTATAAACCTGGCTAGAAGATTATTGACCATTCTCTCCACGTGACGCAATCATTGTAATCGATGAATTTTAACCTTAACTGACTTCAACAAAGCCTTCGGTAAAATTTCTTATCAATTTATTTTTCTGAAAATTTTTCTTAGTCCTTCATCACTGACTTACAAAATCGACCGTATCAAGTTCTTTTTGGGGCTGAAGTGTTTGCCCCTAATGTCCGTACATATGGTGTTCCTCAAGGAAATCCACTTAGGACCCATCATTTTTATACCTACTTTATTGATTGATATTCTCGTAAACTGAGCCAAGTTTATGGGTGTCCTATGTATGTCAGGTATGCTGCGCTCAGTTAAGAGTTCCCTCTCGTTTCATGTCTCTAAAACCTTTGTTAAAAAAAAACTTCCATTACAGGCCGATTTTGCGTGGTGCGTGAGCGCTTAAAAACCTTTTTGCACCGCACTAGTCGGCAAGTACCAGTGCGACTTCCGGCCCGGTAAATCAAATACAGACCTATGGTGAAAAATTCGCGATGCACCGTGCAGCTCGGTTTAAAGACTTATGAACTGTTCGAAACCTTCACCGAATTTCGGATGATGCGCTGTGCAGATAGTGCGAAGGGCAAGGGTTAACACGGATGCCACTATCTTTCATAAGTCAGTCTAATTGTTGGGATATGCAGACGCATCATCGCGCGTTCCCAACAATCCGTTTTCAAAGCTTTCACGGTGTTTGAAGAGCAGTCGAAGCGAACTGGTCACATAACAAAACAAAGTACTCGCACATGCTGACGAGCAGAAATTACAACGTCACGAGGAAATGCTTTGCAAAGAGAACGTGATGGTTTTTGTTCAAATTCCTAACCACTAGATTTGAAATCTCTTGCAGAAGTCTTTCCGTATTTTTTTCCTTTTTGAAACCCAAACTGATTTTCATTTATAATTTAAGAGGAAGACTGAACCTCCATTATAAAGACCAAGTAATGGCCGATGCAAGTCGATTTGGTCTTGGCAAGTGGAAGCAGAGCGTCCGGGACCGTCAAGGATGGAAGGCAGCCTTATCTCAGGCTTAAATCGTCCATGGGTCGCTTCGGCTTCGGCTTTACCATTCTGTTTTGGTATTCGTCCCTAGAATTTTTTGTTGTGTATAGAATTTCTAAGTCATTTTGTTGTCCAGGTGAATTCCAAGGTACTTGGCGACGGGTTGTATATTTACTTGTTTGTTGTTGATGGTTTATGATGATGGTGATTGTTCTAGTAGTTTAAATAATTTGTATTGTCTTGTCCTGATTAGTCTTTATATTCCATTTGGAGATACACTCTATTGTTCCCGGGGTTAAAGAGAACAACGTCATCTGCAAAAGTTGTCGTTTCTTTGCTGGGGTGAGGGACATCTGCTGTAAATAGAAGAATAAGGAGTGGTCCAATGATGCTTCCTTGAGGCACTCCTGCATAAGCAGGGTATATTTGGGAACATTTGTCAACATACCTGAAATAGAAGTACCGTTCCTCTAGATAACTCTGCAGTAAAAGGTAATAATCCTTAGGGATCAGTTTACTGAATTTGGACAGAAGTCCTTTATGCCCAACCGAGTTTAAATCATTTCGAGATTTGAATGATGTCGTCTGAAGCCGAATTGGTGATTTGGTGATAGCCCCGGTCTGTTTCAGTATAGGATAAAGTCTTTTTCGAAAGAGTTTTTCAAACAATTTAGATGTAAGTGGAATCAGGCTGATTGATCTGTTTGACGTAAATTTCGAAGCGTCCTTTCCTGGCTTAGGAATACCTATAACTTCCGCGACTTTCCAAAGTTTGTGAAAATATTTGACACTAAAGATGCTATTCAAAACGTTCGCAGGTATAAAAAGGCTTTTTGGTTTAATTATTTTAATATTTTACCATCTAAGTGGTCATAGCCGTGTGCTTTTCTATTGCTTGTTTCGTTCTAAATGCAGAACTCTTAAATCTTTTTTTTGTTAGTCTTTTGTGCTGGACTATGTGCCCAGTATTCTGTTGCAGGAAGTACGTAAACAAACCTTACATCCTAAGCCAGCAGTCATTCCACTTGAAAGTTGTGAACGTTCATTATTTGACGAAACCTTTTTCACTCTAGAAGCATTTCATAAGCCTTCAAAATCAACTAACAAAACTTTATTATTCTCTTTTTTCAGCTTCGAAGTGGTTCCTGGCTATCTAACTGGACAGTGTGTGTGCTTCACATATGGAAGCCGAAACGCTCTATACGGCAACATTGGTGCGTCCGTCAAATTCAGCCTTGAGTACCTTAAACATGCCGAAGAGCAAGAGTGTTTCATACGCAAAGGTAAACAACGACAAATTTTCTACCTTGAAGGATTCTTCCTCCCCCACAGAACGGACGTAGCGAGACACATTGTCCGGAACTACATATCTGGACGAAGAATTTTAGCCTTAAACCTTAGCGCCGTTTACATCATCGAGGAAAACTTCGACATCATAACGTTCCTAGTGCATAGTGCCGAACTAGTGTTTGGCAATCGTGCCGAATTCACTGAGCTCAGTAAAAAGTATGGTTTCCGTTCCATCGAAGACTTTGCCAAACAAGAGCTAAGACAAAAACCCACAACAGTCTATGTCATAACCAACGACAAGAAAAATGTACAACTTATTCGAAATTTAGGCAGTCGGGAGGCGCCTAAAGTCACATTCGATTCTTTTGCTGTGCCAGTGGTACCCGTGGTGGACTCTACCGGTGCCGGAGATGCATTTGTCGCTGGATTCCTTCATTCGTATCTCAGGGGTAGTCCCCTAACAAAATGCATTCAACATGCGATAGTTGTAGCTAGTACAGTGGTCCAACAAGTCGGATGTACAACAGTCAAATGTACTGCTGTGTAGCGGCGTCCGGATAACTTGTAGGATGTAATTTATCCTAAGCAATCGCACCATCTATCTTTTTAGATTGTGCAAAATCACAAAAATAGATTATAACAAACTAGGTTTAAAGTGCGAATAATTTTGGGAGCGACTGTGAAATCGTCTTTAGATTTTAATCTATAAAAATTTTGCACTGATTTTATTTTTTTATTTTGAAAATAAATGTGTTTTAGAAATAAAATGTGGCGTATTATTTACGCAGTGACTAAGATTGAGTCGGTTTCGTTATTTCTGGTTGAACTTGGATGGAAATATTTCATGATTCAATTGATAACGAGATGGGAATCCGAGAAGGTCATCATCCGTCTGACTGCGAACGAGATAAGTATTGATTTGTGCAGAAACCAGCAGCACGTGCGATCTTATTACAAGCACAATACAACGTCGCACTGATGTAGTTCCAATTACTATAGATGAAAAATCGATCAGAGAAACGAGACCGCTTTTGTGTTCAGTCATTGTAGTTGGAATGGATCGATTTAATCAAGTAGTAGTTGGGTCTATAAATAAAACGACGTTTACTTAGGTTATTGTTTCCAAGGATACATTATTCAATATTCGTGACGGACCAGAAAAATTTGACTTTCGTTTGTTTGGCTGCAGGCAAACAAAGCGGAAGCACATTTATAAGCTTGGAATGCACTCATTATGATAGCAAGATGTAGTCTTGCAGTAAAATGACTAAAAGACTTTGAACTAACAAGTTTATCTGTGAAATTCTTGAATAGGGAAGCCACAGCTAAAATTTGTTGTGTAACATCCCAGCCCACTAAAATATTTTTCTATAATAATACTAGCATAAAAATTATATTTTAATGGTTTATTAGTTTGTACGTATGAGGTAATCTTCGAAACTACTTATCTGATTTTGAAAATTCTTTCAACTGAAATTACAACTGACCTTAGGAAGGGTCTTTCGCGGGGAGCAATTTGTTTTAGTAGAGTTGTTAAAGAGGTGGTAATTGTTTGCGAACGTTTAGAGATATCAACTTGCTTTCTTAAGGAACACAAATGTAAAAAATGACTACAAAATGTTTTAAAAATTAATTTGAATCTGTCGAAAATTTTGTAACATTTTTGAAAACCAGTTCGCTTTGGTGTGAGTGAACCTTTTTGAGTCCTACAACTATTCTTCGTACACGAAACCTTGGCGGACACAGAACACTGCTAGTTATAAATAAAATGAAAGCTTTTTTTAAACAGCATGAAACATAAACTCGTGAAATTATTAGTTCTTTGGTCGTCATGTGAAACGTCCGGTGTCGCCATTGGATCGAAAAGAAACCAGCGGATGCACTGTGAGTGACATATGAATTCAGATTCCAAGGTTTTTGAGCAGCAGAAAAATCGACAGTTATTGTCGGCTCGAAGACGTTTAAAACATGCGTGCAAAGTGTGATATGTCACTGAGTATAATATGTCAGTTGTTTCTTATTTTCACCTTCCAATTTTGAAATTTACACACTGTTTGAAGATGGCAAATTGTGATATGATGATGAATATTTGCTCGATCGGAGAAGGCAGAAAGTGGCATTGTGCTTGCTCTCTGGAGGTTTGAACATTGGATAGCAATAGAAAATGAAAGCGTCGGTCTTTCGACATGGGTAGTTTACTCAAATAAAGATTAGTACTCCCAGCCAGTTATTCCCGTTTCCCAATTGATTTAAGGGTTCATTCCCAATTTACGCTCGGCTGTACACTAAGCCAACCCTTGTAAGATTTTTTGTTGTTCTCTTTTTCTACCATTAGTCAGCCGTTTGGCTTTCCTCTAAGTGCCAAAGGCAATTCCGATTTCGTGAGGAGTTGTTTAGACACAGTTCGAATAAAAACTGTGATGACGAGGTCCTTCATGGACGAACAATCCTGCTGGTACACATTTTTTTTTTTTTTCCAACAGGACGACATTGACAGGGAGCCTTCTTTTCAACGGGAGGAGTAAAGTTCCGAAGAATACAACATTATGCATCTCGATTGCAACACTGTGCCAATTGACGTTTCAGAAGCTGAAATCCCCGTTTCCCAAGACGCAGCATCTGGAACTTTCTGCGGAGATAGTTAAGATGTAAGATTTGGGGAAACCAAAAAGGACCAAAGGAATGGTGGCATTCCACGAGAAAGTCTTTTTACTATTTCTGGTGAACAAGAAGAATCTTCCTTTACCGTAACTGCGTGGAACGAAAAAAAATATTGAAGGGAGTTAGAAGTCGATGGGAGGAGAATAAGAAGGAATAAGCCCTGCCTTAACAGTGCTGTAGAGAGAAGTGCTACCCTCGTTCCCACCCCAAGATCAGAAGCTTATTAATTCTTATTTTAGAACAAAATCTGAAGCAGGAAAGCACGAGGCTCTTTGCAGGAAGATATCGGTGTCGAAGAAAATATCAGAAAGGAAAGGTAGAGGAATCAGAGTCTGCAAAGCAATGTTTTGTCACCATTTGATCAAGAAATTGAGGCAAAAACCGCCCGAAAGCGTGAGGAAAGTGAGGAAATGAATAGTTTCATCGGGAGAAACCCGCGATATACTAATTGGGACAAAATTGGATATGCCACTTGAATATTGCCAAAATGTACGATGAATACAAGTCAGAAATCTCGAAGAGACCTGGTACGAGTCGATCCTCACTCCGTATAGGATCTTACGATGTGTTTAGGGACCAGTTTCTCTCTCTCTCAATTTTTCAACCAATCTTCGTCATCTTCAGGGAGTACAATCTTCGAAGAACGAGAAATTTTGAATCTTCAGCACGATGAAGATCTTCGTGAGGCTGAAAAAGTATACACCAGTAAAAGAAGCGATAAATAGTCGGCTATTTTCGAATTCCAATAAGAGAGTTCTAATTTTTGACTAAAAACAAGGTCCTCACCTATCAGCATACAATTTGACGGTGAGAGAGTGTTCCAGCGAAGGAGAAACCCACTGTTTTATGTGACACAAGGTAGTGCCGCAGTCTACTCCTCTGTGGTCCAAATCGCATTTTGAGCCTTCAAAAAAAGTTATGACACTACCTGACGAGGTTTCTCGTGTCAAAACGTATTCAGACACTTGTTGCGGACAAAATCCTAATGTAAACGTGGCTGCCATATTCAGCTATGCAATCAAAATGAAACTATCCATAACAGTCATCGACCTGAAGTTCCTCTTGCCTGACCATACTCGTCTTGAATGCGACAGCGACCACGCGATAATTGAGCGAGCAAAAAACGCATAGGGGATCATTTATCAACAATGACATATAATAATGACACGTGCCTGGCAAAAGAAAAAAAATCCGCGTCTACCCCATGGCTACAGAGGACTTTTACGCCTTTTCCCGTCTGTTTGACAGAAATAGTCACCTCATCAAACACAAAACGAACTCTGGGGGCCAAAAAAAGGAATGGCTGAAAATTGAGTGGATCCAGTACTCAACACCCTTCGGAGTCTTGGAGTGCCTTCCGACGCCTCAACTT
Source organism: Orthonevra nobilis (assembly GCA_963555765.1). NCBI lineage: Eukaryota > Metazoa > Arthropoda > Insecta > Diptera > Syrphidae > Orthonevra > Orthonevra nobilis. The sequence goes on along the minus strand of OY743226.1, from coordinate 9,521,149 downwards.
TTCCCGAATTGCCGCTTTCATACAATAGACCAGTTCCTTTAAATCCACTAAAACAACAGGATCTCCTGTCAATGTTGTCACTGATTGACAGCAATTGCCAGCAATTTTACCAGATGCTATCAATCGTAGAAGAAGCACCAGAGTTCGACGAGCTGTTTGATGGGTCGGACAACGAGTTTTTTTGTCTTCTCTGTTTTCAGTTGAATGCTACTTTGTTTCCTTCCCAACATGCTTCTACATTCTGAATTTTAACTTTTCTTCAGGGGTGACGTGGCTCAGTGATAAGCGTGTCTGCTCCTGAGAACATTGTGCTCTACGAGCTGTACAATCACGTGTAGACTTCAATGGCTCGACGAGTGAGTGAATGGATAACAATGCTCAAACATAGAATGCCAACGGATTGCAGCCACCAGGTTATTGATAACTACAAAACTGAACCTATCATTCAAAGATCAATCAATCGCGGATGGCATACAGCTTAAAGAATGGAAAGCAATTTAAGTTCAGACTCAGAAGATCATTTCGCTAAAAGAATTATGAAAAAATAAACTCCAATTTAAATAGCCCACGAAGAGCCAGTATCAGAACTATTAATTTATTCAGATTAATTCAATTTAATAAGAATAAAATGAAAAGAAGTGTTTGATCCTGGCTCCCTAGCCAGCAGCTGTCGCGCTAAAATTTCAATTTTGTATCTCATAATTCACACAAACTTCCTATTTCTATAACTTTATTGACCAAAGTTAAAGTATAGACATTTAGAATTTGACAGACTCCAATGGAAACGAAATTTGTAAGTTTAAAGACATTCACTTTTTAAATCGTGTCTTCAACTTGTTGTAATTGTAGCTCGTCATCTATGAAATAGAATGCATATCAAAGGACGGCTTATATGTAGATGAACGTATATCATGCTTACCTGCTGACTCTCGTTTTTCAAACTGCCATGTTCCACATGCAGTTTCCAAGTGTCAGTGACTTGAAAAATATCGACGTTACTTTTGAATTTCACGGAACTAGTGTTCGACTTCACGTTCCCAGCGTCATGCAAAAGGCCCTTTCCTTTGCCCATTTCTGTTTTTTTCTTTTTTTTATTATCCTTCAAGCTTATGCCTTTCTAAAAACGAAACTGGGAATTTCTTCGAAACTTAATTGAAACAAAAGTCAATGATAATAGTTTTTGTCTACTCAAGGTACAATTTAAAAAAATATGCGTTCTGAATTGAGCTTTTGTAAAATCTAAGTCTTCAAAAGTTGATTTTATTTAAAGCTTTTGTACCAGTTCTCATTCAGTCTTTATTTTTAAAAAATTCAAAAATGTTCAGCCACTTTTTGAAATTCGCAAATTCGAAATGTCCATAAAATAAAGTTAAATCGGACGAATTTTGGAATTAAGACTATAAGTACTATACTAGAGAACTTATAAAGAGTTAAAAATTATAAACATCTGAGGAAAACTTGCAAACATGCATTTTAAAGAATGTTATACAAAGGCGAGCCCAGCGGCACGCGTAAGTACAAAAGACAAAACTAAATGCGAGTCCGTGGGTTGACACGATTGAAGACCACCGATGTCTAAGAAGTTGGATCAAGCAATAAAATAACCATAGGAGAATAATGAACTTGTGCAAGTCTAAGTGCTACAAAATAACTTGAATGTGGCAGTGGCCTATGCCTTTGGCGATGTGCCGCCCTTTTTTATATGCGATTAAGGGGGTATTCTAGTCTAGAAATTTTAAAACATCTTTTTTTTTATATTTTCAAAGTTAAACTATTTAAGAATATATCTACAAGAGGATTTTTCGGAGATATCGGTATTTTATTGACCCGGCATCCAAACTGGTTCGGCCGGAACTAATCGAACAAAAGACATTAGGCATTCTCCGTCTGCCTGAATCCAAATTTCTCAGTAAAACCTTTTATTCTTTGTATATATTGGAATACAAAAACCCAAGGTGACTTATAGTATAGTATATCTTTTATATTTAGTGTTCACTTACGTCCACCTGCTAACAGTTGAATTCTAACCTTCAAACCACGTGGACGAACATATGTGCTGGGAGTGAAATAAAAATATTGTGAAATATTTTTAATGAAGGCTTCATTCCTATTTTAAAAATGATCGAGCATATGGGAATGAAAATCGGCCCGGAAGCTCATTCATTTGTTGTGAAACGAAACAACGCCCGGATTGACCGCTCCGAGATACGAGCATCCAACGCACCAAAGGAGGCCAGAACTGCTCGATCTACAATATCATTTCATGACTGAGACTGCGAAAAACTTTACGCGAAACTTTCAACGCGTTTTTCTCGTAACTGTCCTTTACAAAGCAATACCAACGATTTCTCAAATTCTACTGGACCGATATACCTGACCAATACCTGAGAGTCTTCTTTATTGACTTGTTGTTATGTCTGGAACTCCACATCCCCAAATTTCTATAACTTTTTTTTAAAAAATAAGAAACAGCCAAAAAACTGGTACAAAAATTGAGTTTTATTTTTCATGCAGTCGCCATTTTGTGGAAAAAAAAATCTTTCTAGATTAATAATTTTTTTTTTTTTTTTTGGTTTCAGATTGCTAAGAGGTTTAAAATCGTGGGTATGGTTACGCACCAATTTTTTGAGAGTTCCCCCCTATTGGTTTAAAAACATTTTTTAAGGATAGTTTCAAATATAAATAAGTTATTGAAATGGCATCTTTTGTATTTTTATTATGATTGAGGGCTTTTTATTTAGAGAAATTGTCAAAAAAGTCAACCACAACCGGTCTCATACAGTAACTCACAGCGTTTTAAGTTGGGATGAAAAGTAAAGAATCTTTCGCTGGCCTCAGCCCATGCCGAAAATTGCATATTTTAGAGAAATTAGAAAGGACCCAACAAAAGCCTTCAGCTTCACAATGGCAAAAACATGTGATCCTCCGATAAGAATATAATATGCAATGCAGAACATTTTCTAAAAAGAACCGATGAAAAACTTCAACTGTCGGCCAGACACAAATCTGCAAAGCTATATCTCTGAAAATATATATGACTTGAACAGAAGTATGGCAAAAGGATGGATTTAACACGAACCTGATGGAGAGCAATGCCAATCAGAATTTTGGAAACAATATCTTAACACAGAAGTTCCAACCATTATTAAAACATCATATAACCATGATAAAATTTTGCTGCAATTTTCATGGATTTTTAGTAAATCTTATTAAATTATAAATAAATCGAGTTTTTCGTTCATTTTTAAGCAACCTTGAATAACGAGTAATTACGTACGACTTTCTAAAGCAAACAAAAAACTATAATTACCCAAAATATATTAAAAACATAAACACTTACGTATTTATATGTAAACTAAAAATATAAAAATCTTATTTTTATTTTCACAACAAAACGAATTGAAATCAATCATTAAATTTAATTTTATTCATATTTTTGCACTTTCAAAACTATCGTCCTTAGGGGTTGCCACCTAATTAAAATTTTGAAGATCTGGATTTATTTTTTTGTTCCACTTGCTAGCTGGCTGAATGTAGTCAATTGCTAGATGGCTTGCGAGGTAGTCAGTTGCTAGCTGGCCGGAGGTTGGCAGTTGTTAACTGGCTATGGAGGGAGTCAGTTGCTAGCTGGCTGGAGGTGGGCAGTTGCTAGCTGGCTATGGAGGTTGGCAGTTGTTAACTGTGGAGGTCATTTTATATAAAATTCGAATGTAAGCGACTGAATGGAAAAGAAGGCAAATAGCGGCAGCTATGCGCTCGGCTACCTGAGTAAGAGACTGTTAGCCCTTTTGTTGTACTTTATATTATTTTAAATATATATTACCATTAAAATTGTACTACAGCTACTTAAGCGGAGGAAGGGACATTATATGCTCCTTGAATTGACGATGCAATGTAGGTTTGGTTTTCACTGTACTCGTAACTTGAGAACGGCTTTAACAATAAATTTGTTTTTTTTTTCATTATTACATTGCTTTGAGAGCCGAAAATGTGAATCAATTTTTTGTCGAATAAACAACTTTGAATTTCAAAATTCGCTTTTTTTGTTAAAATCAAAATTTTTCAATTCCCTTTGTCTATCCGGAGCACTATAGCAGAAGCAAATGATCCCTTTTTTTTTTGTTTTTTTATTCCACATTGTCCAGTGATGATCATTTTTATGCGGCAAAAAAATCATAAATAAAGAGCTTTTTAGGCATCGCGACTAGGTCTACACCTTTAGCTTTTGACGCCCCTACGGGCTTCACGTCTTTCATCTTAATATTATTTTTAAACCTGACTAATGTAACAATATGAAAATCTAAGAAAAATACTTATTGTTTAGAATAAAAACTTTGTATATGGACTTTTTTAATTGTTTCTTAAACTGGACATAAAACTAAAGTCAAAACTTAAGCTTTATTTAAATAAAATTAAAATAACAATACCTACTTAAATAGATGTAAGCCGGCCAGGTTGACAGAACATGCTTCCGATTTTGTTTAAGGGCACCCAAGATTAAAGACATATACACTACAGAATTCATTCTCCGTCCGGCCACGAGTAGTGTCGATATTTTCTTTCGACATCCCGTCCACAGCTTTTCGGCTAACGTGGAAGATTATCGCTACCGCTTATCTATCCTTTGCCAGACCTTTTCTATTGAGATAGAGGAACACTTCAGGGTGAATAAGGCCGTTAAAGCGTACAGTCTCTTGGTGCATGTCATTAGTGTAATAAGCCCCGGAGATCAAGTTGTTGATCGAAGTCATTGGTCTTGCAATGTGACGTAGTCCTGTTCAGAATGGTCTCGCAGTTTTGGAAATTGATCTTCAACTTCCAAACGACGCGATATCGTTGAATCTTATCGAAGTCACGCTTCAAAGGACTTACCTCGAAGACCTTGATCTTCGGACTTGACCTGTACGCGATCAAGTCATCTGTGTACGATATGGAGTGACACAGTCTACAAGATCGCTCGTAAAAATTGTAAATAAATTCGGCGAATTAACCAAGTCCTGTTGCAGACCGTTGATAATTTCAAAACAGACGTCACATTTCCATTTTTCGCAATAAACTGCTGGTGAGCATAGCTACATATGTGTATCCAACTTCAAAAAGAGAACCTGCAACCAAACAGTGTCAAAGTGTTTAAGAACAATTCCCCTTTGTACCCCTCTGTACCATTTAATGTCGGCAAAAATTACATATACATACTGTTAGGCATAATTTGCCAACTTGCCAACTAAAAGCGTCCATGCTGATGTTAAATATAAAGGCTTAAAAAATATAAGTAAAATATAACATGGTATATTTTTAAAATAATTGTATTTATTTCAGTTTAACCTAATTATCCATTGTTCATTCAATTATTATTATCGATACTTTATGTTTAACAACAATTCAAAAAGCCTATTTACAAATTGCTTTTCATCTAAAATATATCACACATTCAGATTAAGTACGTTTCTAGAATCTACGAATGAAAGTGTATTCCTTATTTATTCAATTATTAATTAAGTAAATATCAGATTAATCATTCCTTCGACAGATTTCTTATTATGATTTCTCCTGGGCTCTAAGTTTACTTTTCAGTTTAAGATATGAAGTTCTGTAAATTATTGGTTAGCTGCAATTCATCTACCATTTTATTGTAGTTCTCTTTTAATTTTCTGATCAAAGACAAATTAGGTTCATCGTTTTTAGTTAATTGATTGGTGTTCTTGAAACTATATTATTTGTTGATTCTTAAATGTATAGATTTTGTTTGTTAATTTTTTTTTTAATAATATCACATTCATTTTTAAACATATATACTTTTTTATGTTATGTTATTGTTAAATTGGTTTTCTAAGAAAATATAACTTAATTATTATTATTATTATTAGTAATCCTGAATGATTTGTTTCAATTTATTCATATACATGTACATATATGTAAGGATATAGTTTAAAGTAACATTAAGTTATTCTATATTTATATATATGTATATAGAATGTAAAATTAAATTAATCAAACAATAGATAATTAATCACTTGCAACAATTTAGGAGAGGGAGGCTGTGTGTGTATATTTATTTTAAAATGTTTTATTTTTCGATGGCAGTGATTACTACAGTAACTTATTTAATTGTAACAATAAACTACACATTATTACGTAAATATTTGGTTTGTTTAAATATTAATTGGATTTTTTTTTTTAATTTTAATTTGTTATAAGTTATAAGTATCACTTAGATTTTTATTTATCTCAAATTACACTTTGGAAAATTTTCTCAGAATTAATTTCAAACATGTTTGTTGAATTTTCTTGTATTTTTTTATTTTAAATTATAATATTTGGTTCGTTGTATCGAGATTTAACTCTCATTGTTTGGTTTTTTCTATGAAATGAATCATTGGAATGAAATTGGTCAAATATATTATTTTTTTTTCAAAACTAAAGAAATCTTAGGTCTGAATTACTCGTATTTCCGTAGATGATATGAGATCGAATGAACGTTTTCTAACTATACTATTTGGAATTCTAGCGCTCGCAAAATGTAGGTGATAGAAATAAAAAGATTTTTAAAATCATTTTCTTTTTGTTCAAGTTCCGATTTATTGTTCCTATTAAGTTAGAAACAAGTGAAAGATAGTTCTAGTTCTACGAATTATATTTAATCAAAATTCAAGTAAAATATTAATTAAGTAAAATAAAAGGAATAAAACTATTCTTAAAGTTCTTTTTTAATCGATTAAAAAGTAAATTTAGTTTTTTTTTTAAGAAGATTGGCTCATGAAATATTGTTTTGAATCGCTTGATATTATTTCTGAGTCCAAGATTATCATCATCATTTTTAAATGTTGGCAAAACGTACCGAACTTTCCATTCTTATCCTAATTCATCTGCTCGCTCTATACAAATGACTTATAAGAAATGTTATAATCCCATGTTAATGAGTTTCATTATGATCTTTAGGATTTGTGTCAGACCAGCTTGTTAACAAAATAACTTAGCCAAAAGCATTAAATTTAAAACAATATTCAAATAAAAAAAGCGGTCAACTTTAAGCTACTCAAGAGCTCCGCGAATAATCGACAAGCTCTACCCAATAAATGAGCTAGAGCTTGAATGATCAGTGGATTGGGAACCTTATAAACATGCAAATATATGAAAATAGCTTTTACCAGTAAAACGAAATAAAGTGAATTATCTTATTGTTAAACAAAAATTAAACAAAAAAAATATAAGCCAGAACAGAATCTCTATAGGAAGCTTTTAACTTCTTTACCGCAGGGTAGTAATTATTTTCGCAATGAGCACAGTATCAACGATGCATCTACTTTGTTGAATACCGCACATGTCAAATGTTACAACATAAAGGTCCTTCTAATGTAACTTGACAGTGACCTGAAGTGCGGAAAAAGTGACATTAGTTCCAAGCCAAAATTAAAAAAAAAAACCGAAGCTCAACAGAACTACTCTCAATCTCTCGACTAATACAAGATGCCTCGAAGTCATTCTTGGCTCCAAACTTAACTGAAAAGGTCGTATTTTTGTAAAAGAAACTGCTTCCTTAACATTGCCATGTGCTTGAATTTTTGGCGGTCAATTAAATCGCAGAAAAATCGATAAAGCCACAGTTAGTCTTAACCATATCGGCAAACTTGGTTTCTGGTTCAGCATAACTCGTCGAATAGAAAACAGAAAGACAAAACACACTCGCATAAAAGTAGTTTCTTCAACGATTTACTGGCAGCAGAGCAAAGATTAATTCGTTTAAAGCAACAAGTGGTCCTCAGATCAAACAGATTTTCCAAATCAATCAATATTTCAAAATTGGCAGTTCCGTTTACATCGCAACAGAATCGATCACCACCGCTGTCCAATTGTGGAAAACGATACGTGATCGATGGTGGAATGGGTAAACTCAACCTTATTGTTCCCAATTTGAGTCGATCCACGCCAAAGAACACCCAAGTCGGAAACCTGTCAAGGTGACAGAAGAATTAACTAGCATCAACTACCAACCTGACACACTTTTTCGAAGAAATTAAAGCAGACGAACTAACGACGGAACGCATAAACAACTAATACACGAAACCTGGACTGAGAAAGCGTTTGACTCGATTCTGATTGACGGGCTTATTAACAAACTATCTAGATATGAGTATCTTGTAGTTATAAGCGTATCCATTTTACACGAGAAGAAATTCGTTGTAACAGATTGAAAGTACGCGACGGAAAAAGTTTTTGATACCATAAATAGATATGTGGTGCCACAAGGCACAGTATCGGCACCAATACTCTTTAATATTTTCGTTTCTAAAGTGCTGAGGGAATTGGATGGCTCAAAAGCCTTCGTCGACGACGTCATTCTGAATGCTTGTTGTTCAAAAACTTGAGAAATTAAAAACGAACTCCAACTGAAGCTTGTTGTCAGGACTGAAAACTAAAACTAAACAGCTCCAAAGTGAAACTACACAGGGCAATTACGACTTGTGATGCAATTAGTGAAATTTGGTTATTACATCTTCAAATCGCCTTCGAATCGAATCAAAAACTGTTGTGAGGTATTAAGGAGTTTACTAAGACAAATTCATGGGGCATTGATGTTGCTTACGAAACTTTTGATGTGAAGGTCATTTGCTACCAAGCTTTAGTGCCTCCAATTTTGACTAATGTGAGTCCAGTATGGTGGAACATAAGCCCCTCCTGTATAGAATTCTCGAAAGAAAATGCTTGCGAGCTTGCACGCGTTTATACAGAAGCGCTCATTCAGATTTTAGACTTTACATCTGAAAAAAAAAGTCAACTGGATACTTCCGGTGTGTCAAGAATTGACAATGTCATCCTCGTCCTTGCAAGGAACCGTTTGGCGCGGTCGGCTAATGTTATTGAGAATCAACTCATATCGGCTTTATTTTATCCTAACCCTGAGTATTTAAGAAATTCATTGATAAGTGGACAGAAACCATGAAATGAAGCATCTTTCAGACTCGATTAGGTAGAATTGGGTATAAGCTAAAACTTAGGCTAAGTTAGGTTAAGTCGTTTTTAATTTTTTTTAAGTTTATTAATATTTTGATGATGGAGGGGAATGGTTTGGCGATTAAAGTTAACTTTTGAAAGAGGCTTTCGAAAGACGGAACTCTCAGCATTCTTGACATAGCTTCAAAGTAGTAGTTTAAGTCGATTTTCGTACGGAGGCAAGTAGTATCTATCAACCCAGGGTAAGCCGCTTATCTGCATTAGACTGCTTCTATTCTGAGGGAATGTGCTTTATAAAAAGGAGACCAAACTTAACTGGCATATTCGAGAAGTGGTGTGGTCGGACAAAGTTGAAAAAATAGACCTAGAGACACAAGGATTAGAGAACTCTTTCGACCACCGTTTTATAAAACCATGGGTGGAATTCGCTCTACATATGACTTGATCGATATGTGACGGGAAATTGAGTTCTCTGTCGCAGAGAAGACCAAGTCACAAATCGAGTCAACGAGACGAACTGGGGTTCCGTTAAACGATTAAGTACGGTGAGGCTGAGGGAGACGCTTGCGAGAATAGTTAATAGTTACATTTGTCGACATTGCGCTCAAGTTGCTTTTTGTTACACCAAAGGAAATCCTTTTGAAGTAAACTGTGTTCGACTGGGGATGATATGTGTTTAGAAATTCTCATATCATCAGCATAAATGGACAGGTCAGAGTCTTTGAGAATGCATTCAACATCGTTGATAGTGAGAATAAAGATAATAGGTCCTAAATGACTCCCTTGAGGTACGGACTATAGGCTCGGACACTGAGGACCTGAAAACAACCTTATACTGCCGATTTTCTTGATAAGATTTTAACCAGGAGATGAAGACAGGAGGAAACCCAAAGGCATTAAATTTCAGTTAAATGATTTGATGAGAGATTTTATCAAAAGCCTTTCTGAAGTCAGTGGCTATAGCATCAACTTCTTTGCCTTGTTGGAGTGCTTGCAAGGCTTTAGATACAAATTCGGTAAGATTTGTTACAGTAGATTTACCTTTTATGAATCCATGTTGTTTTGAGGAAATTGTGGATTTACTGTGAAAGTACAAAGAGTCGAAGACAATACTTTCGAAGAGCTTGGGTATGGAAGAGAGTTTGGCTATGGGATGGTAATTTGAAACTTAATCGATGTAATACTGTTTCCTGTAACTCGAACTGTGCCCATCTTAAAACTATCTTTTTCTGTGCTCAGTAATTTACCCCTTTTCTGACTCTAAATGGGTATGTTAGCAAAAAGAAGAGTCGTACACTCATTTAGTCCCGAAAAACTCAATGTTTAGTGTGGTTATTATATCAGGCCCATTGTTTTTTAAATTTGCCGATTTATTTATTCGAACCGTCTAGTAGACAACAAAGAGCGGATCACATTATTTCAAAAAACATTTGGTGATCGAATCATCGTAAATAAGGACCATGTGATTAGACTTATCGCGACTACTCTTTGTGGAGGTATGGTAAGTCACTGCAATGGAAAATATAGTGGCCATTTAATAACATACCAAGATCTCTATTTTGGTTCTAAAATACCAACCACTATAACATCTATGAAATGGAAGGATAATATTGAGCAAATATTACTTGACAAATTTTATAATCAGTACAAACTATTTTTATTCATTTTAGTCGCTTTATCATTTCTCATTTGAACTCTTACAAGGTTCATGTCTTGTTGGGTGTATGGGCCATGATCTCATAAAATAAATAAAAATAAAAATGCAATGAATAAAAACATTTAATTTTTTTTTCTTTGTTTAAGTTTGAAAAGAAATTAAAAAAATGCGAACACGAAACATAAAAAAAAAGTGTGCGGTGTGACTAAAAATAAATAGATTCCAATGCACTGGTCGTGGATTTATTTATTTATTTTCACTTTTATTTTATTTTTTTTGTAGCGATAGCATATAAATAAATACGAAAGAGTAATTTATTTAAAGCTGTACAGTAATTGAGTAGTACTGTGTTAGAGGAAATGAATCTTGTGTTTTTTTTTTACCAGCAACTTGAATTGCTGATGAAATAAGTTTAATAGATGTTTAAGAAAATACACAAGTCATGAGATGTATTAATAATAATTAAGTGGATAATTCGTAAGGATAGGCTTGTTTTGGTTCTGGGTTGGGTAACTTGTAAGACGCTTCAAAGTACAATCAATGGTACACCCGAATTTGTATTGTATTTCGAGCACATCAGCTGAAAAGTTAAAAGACAAGAGTGATTTTGATGAACCGAATGACGAAGGATTCAGCTACAGCATTCGGTGTTTCTCGCTTGTGTTTACAGTGAAAGCTGTGCTGTGACGTTAAATTTTTGAAAAAATATGGTCAAAAATGCTTACGAAATCAAAATACGTTTTGTGTTTATTATGCGACTACTTGGAGTCGGTCTGGCTGGAATTAATTTATTTTGTTCGCTAATGGACTAGAGTAATGGAATTAGTAATGATGGATATTATGGTATGCTGGACCAAATTTATATACTGTTTTCAAAAAAGCCATTGCAGAAGAAAAAAAATTAAATGTTGAAAACGGTTGCGCTGAAAATTAAATCACGGTTGGTTTTACCTCACTGTGTGTTTCTTTGATGGGGAAATATTCTAATAAAATTGTAGATTTGCATGCAAGCAATGGATTGGCAGGGAAGAGTCAGACAAGTTTTTGAAGTGGCATGAAAATCACATCGATCATTGTGAAGCAAATCCTGAAGAATGTTCCGGTAAAATGGAAGTTGACGGTGTGATCGAAATGTTTCAGCGGTCTGTTGAACACTTTAAAGTAAAATATAATATTAAATTAGTAAATACATTGAAGATGGTGACAGCAAAACATTCAATAATTTGCTGGATGCCGATCCTTATAAACGGCGATCGTGTGGTAGAAAAAAAAGAGTGCATCTAGCAAAGAATGTATGGACGAGTGAAAGAAGCTGAAAAACACAGAACCAGTGTTTAAGAACCAAAAAAAGGCTTGGAAGAAGTTGAGAAACAGAAGGCCAAAAATAATCAAAAAGATGAAGCCGGTAGAGATTCTGTCACAAAACGTGCATCGGAAAGAAAATCATCCACTAGTGTTGCAACAAAGAAATCGACTCTTGTATGGCTCTAGCAACCAATACCATGATGGTTAAGCGTAGTGCATACTATGGTTTGGCTATTTCGAGAAATCCAGATTCTCAAGAAGAAATGAAGAAAGCAGTGTGGGCTTAATACTATCATTACATTTCAACCGATGAAAAATCCCCATCACTCGTACTGTTCAATGTCATGGTGCAAGTATTAACAATATACTGCAGAGGATACAGAGGATATCTACACACATCCATCGGCATTTGATGAAGAAACAGCAAGTTTTTTGAAGCCAATTCACGAAGAATCATCATCTGATGATCTGATACAAAGGTGCTTGTGAAAAAACACACAGAACAATAACGATTCGCTTAAACTTGGTTCCAAAACATCATTGTAATGGAAAAAAAGACGCTGGAAATTGCTTCAAGGACAGATGCGTGTATGTTTAAAAAAAAAGATTTTCATTCGTTCTTAAAATAATGGAGATTTTTGGTACAGAAATTGGCCGAAACGCCTACACGTGTGATAAGGAGTACGATGAACGACGCATAACCCGTTCAGAACGATCCACGTCCGAGGCAGCAAAAATGGCAGGAGTTTCTTTCAGATCACAAAATCTGGCAGAAAATGATGTGAATGAAGCCACCGAAGGGTTGTTATATGGTCCAGGCATAGCAGATTAGTGAAAGTTTAAATTTTGCACGAAAATTCTGCTCTTGAATCTTTAAACGCATTTTTCTCAAAACGTCGTTTTCTAAAACGGTCATGGTCCTAAAAAAAGCTATTCAACCGATTGCTTTGAAATTTATATATGTTCTTCTAGTCATTAATAGTTTTCGTCCGTACCAAAACTGCGATTTTTAACAAAAAAAAAAAAACAAGATTTTCGTAACTTTTTTTTACAGTCCGCCATTTTTTTTTAATTTTCCAATAAAAATGATTGAATTTTATTGTCTTATAAAAAAAAATCCCTAAAAAGAGGTAAAATTTATGCGTTCACATAAGAATACCCTCAAGCGAAGTGAAAGCCTCACAAAATGCGTGGACGTAGCGCTACAGAAGAAGGCTGCAGAAAGGACATAACTTTGAATGCATCATGTGAAAAAAGAGAGGTTCTTGATTAATAGTATATTGAATGTGCCGAAAGCGCGTCCAATATGGCAGTCATCTGGCGCAACTCAACGGTAGACGTGAAAAAAATACTCTTTGACTTTTCAATTTTCAAAGACTTCGAACTATCTTCATATATCTAAGAAGCGAAAAAAGTTGCAACTACTCAATATGGAAAGCTGTTAATACGATATTCCAATCGTCTCCAAATAAAAATGTCCAATGGGAAAAGGAAAAAGAGAAGACGGTCTTATATGCCGTCATCCTCGAAGAAATATTTATACCTGTTTTGATGGTCAGGTATTGACGGGAGCTCACAAAGCACTTGGTTATGACTGAATAATTGGATAAAGCCTCAAGGTGCTGCATAAGCAAGCTGTAGTACATTTTTTGGATTAAATAACTGCTGGGAAACAGGCTAAAATCATAACACGCAACTGGGAAGTTGCCAAAGTGATATATAGTATGGTCTTATAAATGGAAAATATACCAAGCGACAAAGTTGTTCAGACCGTCGAAGAAAAACGTCTTATCCCTGACCATCAAAATTAAATATTCGAACACGGACCATTTTTGAAATTGAAATAAACGCATTAGAATTGTGTAAAATACAAGAATACAAGAATTCACCGCCGATGTTCCACAATAAACTGTCCTTGGCACGGTGTTGAACTAATTGTACATGAAAGATATCCCTCGCGAAGTAGGCTCATATATAGCAATGTTTGCAGACAATACGGCTATAAAAGCTACTGATACTACACATTCGGTTCGGCAACTAAATAAACAAATTCGAATGTGCTTCATCATATTTAAAAGTTTTGCTTTTCTAGTCATCTCAAGATTTTATGAAAAGATATCTTAAAAATATGCTTTGTATTTTCAATAAAATATTTTAAGGCAATATGAAAATGCTGACCTTTTTTTACAAAATAAAGAATTGGCGAGGAACTGCGAAAGAGCCTGCAGCAAGACCACCTCTTAGAGATACTAATGGCTTAAAAAAGGTTTATCATTATTCCTCATTATAAAAAAATTAAATCTGTTAATAAAAACTAGAAATAAAGACAAAAATATGGAGATACCTCTAGCTTCTTTTCCAGGCTAGCTTTCATCAGCGTTAGCACAAATGAAGGAATCTTCACCAGACTCTGCAACAATTTTACCCGTTAGGTGAACACAATAATGAAATACACATATTATGGAGGGCCGAACAACAGTTCACGACTTGCGAGCATTTTCGAGGCGCATAATAGAGAATTCTCGGTTTAAAAAATTCAAAGCTTTGGATTTGAATGCACTGAATTGAAAGTTGCTTATTTGCTCCCTTCCTCCGTGGATTTATAAAGAGATATCAGCCTGAGCTGATAGTGGATATTCTGGTATCCTGGATGGTATCGCATCCAGATCACCAATGATATCCGAATCACTGCTGTTATTGTTAAATTTACTTATTTATGAATTTATCTTTAACGCTCAAATGATGTTCGGGAAGTAATTTCTTCATTTGTCATTTGTCAGTGAATCGTCAGAGCGTTGCGTCCTGGTCGTGCTAGACAATCAATGACGGTTGAAAATGCTTTGGTCACTTGGTCAGAATATTTTGGATGAATTTGTATGCCATTTGTAAGGAGAAGGCTCAACGAAGAGCTGGCAGCAATCTTTATCTATTCAGCAGATTCTGGATAAAACGACTCACGTTAGCTTGAATATGTAGCACCGAATTTACATCACAAAGACGTTGCGGTAAAGGAAAACCCAATCTTCGTTGGCGCAAACAAGTGGAAAGCAACCTCGGACAAAATAAGTGTAAGTAATTGGAGGCAACTAGTTATTTACCGAGCTACTAAAAGCGTTCAAACTGAAATAAAATATTAAAAACAGAAAATAGGATACAAAATAACAAAAATAAAAGAAAACCAAAATTAAATGTTTAAATTGAAATAAAGATCGTAACGTATATTTATTTGTATATAACGGTTTTTTTTTTGTTTTCCAATTTCTTCTTAAATTTATATGATATAATTAAGTTATTTTGTTTTATTTAAAATCCTTCAATTGTTTTACTTTCCAAAGAACATAATTCAAATATGAGAAAACTTGAGTACATAACAACTTGTTGTATTTGTTTTTATATTTTTTTTCTCATATTCATTTTTGGTGATAAAATATATGTATGTATATGTTAATATTTAATTTTTTTTTTAATTTTAATAATTAGTGTTAAGAGATAATGTTTTTATTATTTTGTTTACTGAAAATGATTTGCATTTTGTTTTTATTTTAACATTTTCATTTAATCACAAGATACATTGATTGTTTTGTTTTTTGTTTTTCTGATTTTATTTAATATATTTTTTTTCTTTTAAACAAAACTGAAACCTTAAAACTAGAGTATTTCTTTAAAAAAAAAAAAAAACAGACAACAAGAAATAATTGTTTTTAGTTTACTTTACGTATGTTGCGGATTTTTTTTTTCATTTATTGTTGGTGAATTGAAAAAAAATAGACCAAATAAAATTGAAATATATGGTATATCATGGATCAATTTTTATATTGTTTTGAAGGATTTATTTAACGAAAAATTAAAATAGTAATCACTAGCAAATGACGCTCATATCGTATCACAGAAACGCTTCACACCTGTTTTGTGGTTGGGTTTGCTTTTATTTCATTTCATTAAACGACTGATATTGTTTATGGTTTAAAATAATTTTAATACTATCTTTTAATGTAGATTTGACAATATAGATAGATAGAGTTTCTCACGAAACCCATATCAATGAATTTTTTGTTTGCCTTTGTTTTCAAAGACTATTTGAACAGAATCGCATTTTCGGGTATTTCCCTTCACAAAAAAACTATGCATTTGTATTTGAGTAACATAAAAATACAAATCAACTTGAAGAGATGAACGAATGACCAACGAATCAAGTGCAAATTCATCAAATCTTTTTTTTTTTTGTCTTATATTTATGTATGTAAATTAAAAAATAACACATTTTAAGGACATTATTTATATTTTAAAAAAAATATCGGACAATCTTAATTTGTTGTTTAAAATTTTACTAAGATTGGATTTATACTTAACAACTCAATAGGTAACTTAATAACTAAATTTATTTCTTATTTTGGTACAAGCTTCATTCGCATAATTCGACGAAAATCGTAAAAAAAAAAAACGAAACCTTTCTTTACCTAATAAACAAATTAAAATTAACACAATAACAATGAATAAAGTAAACCATCTAATTATTATCACCCAAACTTTGTTAATTTCAATAAGAACATATGTATTTAGAAAATAAGCAAACTCAACCAACTTTCCTATCATTCTCTCTGCTCAAATATTCCAAAAATAAAAAAAAAACATAAAAGAAAATAAATAAATCTTTGATCGATACGAGCGCCTTACATTCATTTGCCAAAATTTTCTTTAACACAGTTTCAAAAATTTTCAATGTTTCCAAGAAGATTTTGACCTTAACAATAAATATTCCTCTCATATTATTTATTTTTTATTCAAATTTAATTTTCTTATAACAATTTTTGTTTGCTTTTGATTTTTTGTAATAATTCATTTTTCCAAAAAGCCAAAAATATTTTTATATTTTTTTTACACAAAACAAGTGAAAAATAAAAAAAAGAAAACAATAATAAAAGAAATTTATATCAAAATAATCAAACAGAATCCAAATTTTTGTAGAAGAGTTGATTACTTTTTGTCAAAAGTTTAAAGGTTATTTAAAATTTAAATATTTTTTTTAATATGCGTAAAGAAGGATTTCATTCAATTCTCGTTTGCTCCTCTTTTCTTTTTGTTGCTTATTTTGCTGGTTGTTTTTTTTTGCATTTGTATTTTATAGGAATTGACAAGATCAAAAATAAAATGAGTATAAAAACGAAAATTCGAAAAATAATGCAAAACAAAAATATAAAAAAAAAAATAAAAAATTATAATAATAATAAACAAAAAATTTGCACTAACTAAATCTACGCAAGTGATTAAATCGCACTTTTAAATTGTTATAAATAATAAATAAATAATGCTGCGATTGCATTTTGATGAAATTTAGCAACTACTAAATTTTATTTGGATTCTCCTGGCGGGCGCTGTATTTCGGATGATTGGGCATCACTGTGTCGGTGGTCAAATCGTTGGGTGCCTCGAGCACCCCTTTGGCATGGGCCGCTGCTGTATCGCAGTCGGTGCGACGTGAGATCAATAGACGTATATCTGTGTGAAGAGTGAGTCGGCCAGAGCGTGACGTTTGGAATCTGCAAAGAGAAAGAAGATGTGAAAGGTTTTTGAGTTTTTAGATCCTGAAATAAAAGTGGCACAGATAAAACAAAAGAACTGGCCAAGCGATGTCTGGCGTTTCAAGAAGTTGACCAGCTTCCACATGAAACCGTGAAGAACCAGCGTTAAGGAAATACTGAACACCTTAGTTGGACTCTTCAGGTTAGGTGATATAAGCAATTTTCCAGCAACTTGGACCAATTGATTTAATCAGTCGCCATTGACTAACAATTGCGATACAACAACATGAATTTTTAACAGATTTGCAATCTTTATATATAAGTTAAAGACACTTCTAATTTGTTAAAGTTAAACCAGCGATCCGTACAGGGCAGGATGCAGGAAGATGGGAAGAGTTTAAATTCCCTGGGTCCGCATCGCATTAAAGGAATAATGAATTGGGAAGATGCGTATGATGTTCACGCCTGCATCGCAAATTTATATCTGAAGCACAGAAAATGTTGACAGAAAGAGAAATTCAACGTTGGAAGCCTAAGGACACCTGGAGTAGCCAGAGTCTACAGAGAGCGTCCGAGCGAGAGGGACTCCGATGTACATATACCATACACAAAAGCCAAAAATTTGTGGAATCAGCACCGCGGCATAAACAATAACGAGCCGAGACAAAGAAAAAGGAAGGATAAGAAAATCCTGCGTAAATAGAAAAGGGCCGACGCAGCCTTCCAGCTCAGGAAAATCGAAGAGTGCCGCGATTGGAACAACACAAGA
This sequence comes from Orthonevra nobilis, assembly GCA_963555765.1. Taxonomy (NCBI): domain Eukaryota; kingdom Metazoa; phylum Arthropoda; class Insecta; order Diptera; family Syrphidae; genus Orthonevra; species Orthonevra nobilis. The sequence continues at coordinate 9,502,947 of OY743226.1, read as the reverse complement.
ATGTTTTTTTCAGGACAGCCAAGCAGCTGGCCGCCGGGAACGCAGGCTCTTCGAAACTGTGAGGGAAACCTAGTCACCGAAGCACAGGGAACAGAAGATGTTTTAAAGGAGCATTTCCAGCTGCTGTCTAGTAGAGAGAAGAAAAGAGCCCGCTTCCAGTCAAAACAGAACCCATCCATTTTGACTGGCAACCAACGCCATTGAAGTTAACTAGCATCCAACTGAAGAGCATATTGATTCACAGAGGTGAAGTCTCTAATATGAAATGAAGTTTGTGTACCTACAGGAACGATTGAGGTCAATAGTTTTTATAGTACAAAAAACGAGGTCTGTGATTCCATTCAATGACAGCTGATCTTGTGGCAAAACGTTGGTGATATAGAAGATTACAATCAATTAGGTGCAAAACGTGTTGCATATGAATTTATCACGACTAACCCATAAACGACCACAGAGTCTAAAATTTGGCGAGCTCTTGAATAGTATGAGTATTTCATGCATACTTTTAGGTAAAAGGGACACGACACTATCAAGATAAGCATAAAGGAAAGAGGGAAGTTTGAAGGGAAAAAGCCAAAATACTACAACAACACAGGCTCGGCCACATCAATCAGAATGGACAATAATGCTTCAGCAAAGAGGTTATTCGAATAACAGCCCCCTAGGCTTGAGACGACAAAGAAGACCGCACCGAACTTTCTTTTTAAAGATCAAGCAACGAATGGTTCCGTTTCACAGACCTTAAGCCCCTCGGGAACCTTTTCTAATAAGATTTTGTTATGTCGTTAGTCAATTACTTACCTCAAATGTATCGAGTATCGCAGACGCTTCATGTGCTCACTTGAAATCATGTGTCCCAAACTGCGTCCAGACAAAGGGGCACCTTTATAGCCAGACATATCTGCAATTTTTTCGCCCTGCGACTGTGTCTCTTCAGCGAGTATACGTTGCCGAATGAAGGTCTGGTGCAGCGGTGGCATATCCCTAAAATCATACGGTATCACAAACATTCGCACCACTGTGCCCATCGGATTGAGTAAAGTCGCCTGTACAGTTCCAATGCTCGGAATCACATATCCCTTCCTTGGCAAACGAATTTCACACTAAAACAAAAACAAATAAAAAGTCAAACACTTGTTTAAATATTTATATCAAGTTGTAAAACTTACCACATAGGGCGTGCTAAGAGCCTCACCCCGCAGCTCATAGAAAGACGCTGATGCGGGGATCGTCAACTGGGTGGGACAAAACGCACCGGACGCTCCCAGCAACACCTTAAAACCAGCAACTTCGGTTTTAGGAAGAAAACGCCTCTGCAGCAAGCTCTCTTCTAAATTGCCCAGCAAAGGCCGCCGACCATAGGCCATTGCACGAGAGCGAGATTTCATTGGCGACGTTGCCGGACTATAGATGCCACCCTCCAGTTCCTCATCGGAAAATTGCTCATCGGATCCGAGTGACGATCGATCTGAACGATCGGATAAGTGACGTGAACGTCTTTTGTAAAAGGCAGCTTGTTTAGCGAATCGCGGCGAAAGCGAAGGCGAATTTGGCAGTGTTGGCGCTGAGTAGGATTTCTGCACTGGTATACACGCATCGGGAGACTGTAAGCTTGTCTTTGACCCATTGACAACATCAAATGTGAACGTGGTCTCTGGCGATGGACAGCTTATAGGAATTGGCGATGAACTGGTCGCACAAAATATTTGCGTTAGATTGACCTTTGGCAGCGACCTCCGCTTGTCTATTCCATTGAGGACATTTAACAGGTTCGGCGGCTTGATATTCTGCTGTACGGCATTCAACGAACCCGCGCCATTCGTTGTGATCTGCGAATTTGGTGTTTTGAATTGCGCTCCACTTCCTCCATCTGCAATTCCATTCGAGATGTATGTGGGCGAATTTTCCTTTATGGCAGTGTGGTGGCCCTTCATATCGTTCCAGTCGTGATTTTCATCGTCCTCATCCATTCGAAAGGAGGTCGTACCACAATCGCACGACGGACCACTCCCATTGGCACATTTCCCATTTGTCACATTGCTGCAATTATTATTGTTATTCATCTGTTTCTGTTGCTCGCCGTTTTGTTGTTCCTCGTCCTTGCGGCGAAAATGGTGCTGCGTTTTCTGACGCTTGCACACCTGACAATCACTCGTGTTGCGCGTTGTCTGGTGTGTCATCACGGGCGAATTATTATTGTTCTTTAGTGGCTTACGACTGCGTCCTGTTTTCGGGGTCCGCTGAATCGCTTGCAATAACAAATCAGCCTTATTCAGCGGCTTCACCTCGGCAAAGTTCTCATCACAATTCAGGCACACCATGGACATCTCACTGCCGCACATATCACAATTGGGAAAGGCTGCCGATTGTGGGAAGTTCGCTGTCTGTGTGCCCGTCGAGATCATTTCAACCACTTGGGTTTGAACACCTTCAGCTATACTGTTTGGCGGTGTACGCTGATACAACGGCAGACGGATTGAGTTTATCGAACCGTATTCGGGCGGCAACGTCTGTTGCTGTCCATTGCTGGCGACATCTGCGAATGACTCCTCCAGAGCTCCGTTTATCTTTTCATCCATTTGCATTGGTTGACATTTCACCGACAATGCTGACTCCTGTGACTCCATTGTTAATGGCTGCGGACTATGGAATTCTCCTCCACTATCTGAAGCAGTTTTCTTGCAAGTTTTCTTATCACGCTTAAGCATACGCTTCTTGTACTTCATCAGTTGTTTCTCGCGGTGCGAGAGTGTTGCATCGGAACTACAGCCACCATCCTCGTCCTCGTCGAACATGCATTTGTGCTTGCCCTTGTCGAATGATTCATCCTGACTGCTGAAACTGTTTGTGGACGCGGCTGACGTAGATGCTAAATGACTAATCGGAGTTTTCCTTAGGACAGTTGGTCCAACATGGCACACAGGCGATGATGGACGACAGCCCGATGGTATAACACTCAACAAGGCACCATTGTTAGCCACTGAGATTGCTAAGGGTGCACCTATTGAAGCAGCGGCTGCTACTGTTGGTTCTCCAGCTCGAGGGATGCCGCCATTGATTCGTGGAAGACTTTTTACACAAACCGATATAGAAGTGTTCTCCGAAATAACAACATTCGGAAAGTTATGCAACAGCGGCTTGGAGTTAAAACAGGCAGTTGAATCGTACGCTTTGATACGATAGAATATGTTCAGACGTGGACGCTTGCCGAACTGCGATGAGCCCGACGTGGATGGAAATACGATGCGGCCAGTGTCGAATACGGCTCGATCGGATTTTTTGATTAGGTCACACCAGGCACTTATCTGCGAGAAATACAGCTGGCTCCTTATGGCACTGCACAGCGATGGAAGTGTCATCGTTGGACCAGGACCCCTAAAAATGAACACCAAAAGATTAGTAAATTATAGTTGAGATGTGCAGTAGGCCGGAGATGCAATTATGTTTGAAGAACTCAATTTTTATTTTTGAGCGCTTTTTCAGCTTTATTCAGCGGAATTTTTTTTTGTCTTCTAAAAGCAATCAAGTTTCAATGAAGAGAACATGATGTAGCAAGTGACAAAGATAAGTTGCTTAAATAAATGTGCTTTACAGACATCTGCGAGCAGTTCAGCTCTATTCAGCAAACTACAGACAATCAAACTGAAAACTGTTTTGTCCCATTTGAGATCACGAGTACGAGAATGATTATTTCCGTGCTGGAACAGAAGAGCTAGATGGAAAGCATTTATTAAAGTAGGCAATCTGTGATTCAGGGAGTTGTAAGCAATTATTCCTTCACAAGTTATTTGTCTCGCTATAAATTGTATTGAAAACACTCAGCTAGTAATCAAGACAGGAACATTTAGGCTCATCCAATTCGAACGCATCACAGAAGGAGTTACAATGGCTTTTCAGTCATACCTAAAAATTGTCACTTAATCCTTGTCTTGAAGTTTGTCCGTTGTTCTGAAGAATAAATATTCAGCAATTCAATTGAATGCACAGTTTGATGTGCAGAAAGTAAGTTTATTAATATGTACAATCCCAAATCCAAGGATTGGGATCTGTATCGGAGCCAGGTTCTAAAGTTGACACGTTGTCGCTGGCTATTGAATCCATTTGGACCTTAGACAAGATTTTTTTGTTCTCTTGTCGGAGTATGATTCCGTGGTGGGATTATAAACTCATTCTGCTCGTGACGAAAGCTAGGGTACTTTTCAATCGTGCCAAGAAAACCAAAAAATGGAACGGATGAAAATCGATTCTCGCCCAGTACAACCCTGAGTTCAAAAGATCCAAGCGTGCTGTATGGAGAAAGTGCTGCAATGACATGCCCACTGCAGCACCAATCCGATCATGTAAATAATGTGGGACTACTCTTGAAACGCTGTTGAGCCTTCACTTTCCAGGTTGTCTACCACTACGGTTGAATCCGCAGTTGTAAGCCACTTTAGGGCATGTTTTTCTAACAGGGTCCATTCGGAAAATAAGGTCAAATGGGCAATTGGTCCTTAAAGCACCCGGTGTGGATGGCAAAAAGTTTTTTTTCCATTTTTCTTATTGGAATTCGAGCTTTTACATTGCGTGCTAGATTTACGAAATGATTGCATACTTTCAAAGGGTGTTAAGTTGCTCCGTGAAGCTCATTGTCTACTGTTAGGTGTTTTTATAAAAAAAACGTTCTTTTTATGGTGACCACCATTTGTTGTTGCGGCAAAAGCAGTTCACCTTCGGTGATAATTGAAAGTCTCTCCTTATTAAGGTTTAGTAGATACAGCTCTGTGACAGACAGACGGACAAACGGGCGTACGGGCCGCGGAGTCTTAATAATAGGATTCCTTTGGACTCTTTGGGAGATGGATGTCTCAACTGGTTGTCGGGCAGTGCATAAGGCATGTAAACAGACATTGTCACGTCCTCCCTTGAAAATGAAGAAAACCTTAAAATTATGCGTACTTCTCTTTCTGTGTGATAACCCATTGTTCCAGCAGTATCTTATTGCCAGCAGGTCCCAGATAGACTTCAATGCATATAGGCTCACCGCGGGCCATTATCGCTTCCATCTTGTGACAATATGTGCGCCAATGCGTGCACTGAAAAAGAAAACCCAAATTTGTCCCTGATTTAGTTCAAGAAAAAAATCATACTTACAATTTTAATACCATAAGATATATCACAGATGTGATCCTCAGCGTCAGCGGCTTCACCTTTAGCTAAGCCCATCTTCCTGAGGAACTGATCACAATGTGGTCCCTGTTTGGGATTCGTTATACAACTATTGGCGTTGCCTCCGCATCCATTGCCGCCCGGCTTGTTTTGCTGTTGCTGATGCTTTGTACTGGAGCTCGATGGTGAATGCATGGAATAGCCAGAGCCACTGTGCCAAACCTCACTCGGCGGCGGTGATAATGGTGACGACGATCCCAATACCCATGGTGCGTTACGTGTGGGTGATGACACATATTTATATTTGGGCGATGTTGTTGCTGGCATCAGAGGAGACGTCGGCGATGACGACAACACCGTATACCCATAATTGGGTGTATTATCTGGCGATGCCCTCAAACATGTAGTGGCAAGTGACTGAAGGGAGTGTAGCTTTTCGGTTAATGAAGGCGAAGGCACAGGACGGTGATGATAAACAACTGTCATCCTGCGATCTATGTCCGGTTTGTCTTCATCACAGCCAACCGCAATCATTTCGAGTGGCATCTCCCGACTGACTGTTGGCGATGATTGTCGCAGTTGGCAGATTTTTTGTGTCCAATGTTGATAATTTGCATCCGTAACCAAGCTGGTCGCTCCTGTTCGAACTGTTAACGTAGGTATTGCTATTGCATTCGGATTCATGGTGATGTTAACGACTTGCGATGGGCGTAAAGTACTGCTGCTCGTTGTAGTACTCGTGGTCCTTATGGCATTACTATTACTACTAACGACATCGTGGCCAGCTTGGTGGTGGTAGGCGTTCAATTGTCGTTGCCCCAGAGTTTTCACCAATTTCGATGATAAGGCAAATTCATCCTCTGACATGGCACGACCTTCCAGCACGAGTGAAGCAATGCCAATCATCGCCGACGACGATGTTTGGGTGGTGGGTGTGTTTGTAGCTGTTGTTGGTATCATTTTGGCAGATTGGCACGACAATGCACACGATGACGGCGACCACGATCTGGGGACAAAACAGGAAAGCAATAATGATTTAGTACAATTATTATTGTTCAACATTTGAAGTAATTATTATATCGTAGTTAAAAAGATGTGTTCGCTTGGTGTTGTTTGCACTGTTTTTGGCTTGACATCGAGTACAAAGTGGGTCATGGTCTAAACAATGCACAAGCACATGACACAGTTTGTTGGGTGAAATAGATATGATTCGCGATGCATAGATTTTCACAGCATAAAAGCTCAATGCACAACGAGTGACGAGGAAAAACTGGGTCAAAGCTTTCTACAAAGAACAAAAATTCAAGCTGCTTTAAGTGCGAAGTTACTGTTGAATTCGGTGCTTAGCAACAATAAACGCACAGGGAGAGGTATTTTTAGCCTGTGTGCAGCATGGTGAAGTTATTTTTATTAATGATGTATAAGGAACTCGCATAGAGGATGAAATTGAGCGTGAGGCTATATTTGTTGGGGGGAATTTTCATGCTGGGGGCGTTTAAGGTCGTTTCAACAAAGCTATGCTATTGTTTGATGGAAGGTTGTAAATATATATGCCTTGTTCTACCCACACCTGAATCTGAACGATATTTAATTAAAGTGAATTGATACCGAATTAATTAGAATACAAACGAAGAAAAAATAAATTACTATACGATAAAATGATTCAAGTGGAATTACAGTGGAAATCTTTTGTTATTAAGTCTAAACTGCAATCAACTAAGTTAATTCCGGCAAAAAGCGTCAAAACGGGTCAAGCTGCCGGCCACATCTAATATGTAAATTACCGGCCCATTGCAAAGGTCTCATGCATTCCCAAACTCTTTGAAAGTGTCCTTTATGAAAAAATATACTTTCACTGCAAAACTCTTTTTTCTCCGAACCAATACGAATTTTAAAAAGGCATAGAATTTGTAACTTGAACGCTGTGCGCCTTGCAAGGTGGTATGGAAACTGATCTTACTGCCACCGACTTCAAAAATAAGTCTCTTGAAATTGAAAGCCCTCGGGTTTTGGATGGCTACTCCCCATCATAAATTGGATCGAATCCTATCTCAAAGATCGTCAATATTCTGTTATTATCAGTAAGTACAAGACAACTTTGCTTTATATATTTCAGATTGCTAGATTCCTGATTCATTCTTTCGCTTTTGAGTTAATTTTTTGGCTACCATTTTAGTGCATTTGAAATCTTGTTAAGTGGTTCAAAACTCAAATGCGTTTCGTTCGAAAAGAGACGGATAGTATGACGTCTACTTATTTCAATTGACACAATTCGCAGTATTTTGTTCGTCATTATTTGAAGACTACGTCAGCATTTTGTTGTAAGTGTTCTGTCTACACAACAGTACCAAAGACATCGTATTTAATATGCCGACAGAGTAAATCACACATGTTCATCCATTTAGTCAGAATACTTTCGCTGTTCGACCATTCTAGTGACAATGCCATTCATTTGATCCCAATGGCAAATGTGACTGGATTAGATTCGAAAACGTTCCAGACTTACTTCACGATTTGAACTTGAGACCCATCCACTGATCCAATTGAAAGGCAGGCGTGTGTTGCGCCGACTTCTATATTCAACGCTCTCAATACTTTCGTTGTATTAAGCTAGCCTAACATGGGGGAAAACTTGTTCAATGAATCTATTCGTTTGCATTTGCCCACTACACGGCGAACACATTCGGTGAACATTCTTTTCATGTTGAGTCGTCAGAGTGAAAAAACATGTGCGATAAAGAAGCGCAAGTTGTTTCGGTTGAAAGCAATTATTTGTGAGCAGTAAGAAAACAAATAAAACAAGGAAGTGGGTGAAGGACTGGCTGTACAAACGCAATAGTCGTTCGCATGTTAACATGTTAAAAGAGTTAGAGATGACATCTCCGGACGAAAAAAATTGAGAGATGCAATTACGAAAAATATAAGAGTGTCTGCTACATTGCGATTCCTTGGTTCTGGACAGAGCTATGATGACCTTAAATTCTTTACAAATATTTGTAACATTTTCTTTAAGTTTCTTCCCCGATGTTATTTATGCGACGTTCATAGTAAAAATGAACATTTTGTTCGCGACCATGGTCCTAAATGGTCCTAAATCGAAATTATTCGCCAACAACGAACTGTTCGCAGAACTGCCAGGGATAAAAAATGTGGGAATTTTTCCCATTTTTGGGATTTTTTCACTGAATGGGGAAAATGGGAAAGACTAAATGATTACTAAAAAGTTTTCTTCGAAATAAAAAATCGAAAAAAGAGTTACGGCCTATGATTCTGCAGCTGTGGACTCCGAAACCCAAAAGGTGGCGAAAAATGTCCTGCATTTGAAGCTTGGCTAATTGCAAATTTGTCGTCGGTTGCAGAAACAAGCAAACATCTAGCGTACTGCCAAGCCTGTGGCAAAGCAATAATAAGCAAGAAATCTAGAATACAAACACACAGCGAGGGAAAAAAACACCTCGGAAATTTTAAACACTTTGAAGATAAGAAACGACTTCAATTTTCTGAAAACAGGATCAACAGCAAAGATTGAATTTTGTACATTCCCTGAAGCTATAAAAAAGTTGGACGATTTGGCCGAACTGCAAATTTACACAAGGCCAAATTAAGGGAACAGGCTATAGTAAAAAGTGTGACGGGAAAATATAAAGGAATGATTTTTTTTTCTATTGTTATTGACGAAATGGGAAATTGACTGATTTCTATTTTAATTGTAGCGATAAACGTTAACACCTTTATATAATTACTAGGTATTTAAAATATAAATCCGCAAACAATTCTTCATCCATCTCAAAGGCTGTTTTTACATGCAGTGGTGCAAAGAATAATTCACCAAAAGCCCTGATTTTAAATTTTACTCCTACTCTCAGACAGTGTGAATAAGAAGCAATGCACAAAAATATTCTAGATCTCAAACACTTTGTACATAAATATTTAAATATTATTTTTTACCATTATTTACAAAATAAAACTAAGAGATACAATCTGAGGACGTTAAAATACGCATAATGTTTACAAAATGAGAGCATCTAGAAAATATTGCAAATATTTTTGACATTAATTTGGAAGATCCAAATTATTACAGCCCCTAAGAGGAAATATATTTAGGACCTGCCCTTTCGAAAAAAACTGAATGAAGATGTTTCCGGAATGAGTAAAAAATAAATAGACACTTTTAAAATGAACTGCAGACATTTTTTTTCATATAGTCTTTTTAATTTTATTAATCCCACTGTTTTTAAAAGTAAGGCAGTATCATTCTTAATGCCATAATGCTCTTATTTCCTGTGAATTCAAAAGAATTTAAATGTCAATGACTTGGAAATGGAATATAGGTTTTTAAGAATAAATTGAAAATTTTTGTTTAAAGATTGTTTCTATGAAATACGCCGACTCAAAGGTTATGTTTCCAAACATCAAAAAACTTATTTCAAACATATATTGTCTAGTGCTGGCGGTGCCGAACGAAAACGACAGACTTATGTATTTGTCGGCGGAGTAACAGCAAAGATATTCAGTCTGCTGTATTGTCCCAACTAATTGCACAAATTACACCTAGGACCGTGAGGAACCGACATTTTGAAGCAGGTTTGCGGTTGCATTGCTCACTAAACAACCAACCCTTTAAAAAAAAAATAAAAAATGTCGTTTGGAATTTGCAAGAGACCATGCAAAAAAACCTCTCTCATTTTGGAAAAGAATCAATATTCTGGATTGATGAGTTAAAGTTCAATATGTTCGGATTCGATGGCTACAAATATGTGGGGTGGCCAATGAACTAAGAACTCGATCCCAAGTACAACATCAAGACGATAAAACATGGTGATGGAAATGTTATGGTTTGGGAAGCGTTTTCCTGGTATTGTGTTGGCCCCATTGTGAGAATAAATGGGCGCATGGATCAGCATATATACAAGGACATATTGGAACATTTAATTGAGCCAAATGCTGATGACCATTTACTAGTATCCTACATTTACCACCAGGAAAATGATCCCAAGCACACTTCACGGTAATTGAAATGTGGGTTTCAGGTGCAGTAAATTGATGTTCTGAAGGGGCCAGTCCCGACCTCAATCCTATTGAGATCCTGTGGGCTGATGTGGAGAGAGGTTTGCGGCGAAATAAGTCGACTCACTCTGCCGAACTCTTCCAAAATAATGCCAGGACTTGGTAGACAGTGGTTTTATTTTTTTTTACTCTTATTTTTGTATACATCCAAAGACAACCAAAGAATTTTGTTTCTAATCATAATTTCACCTTAAAATATACTTATTCATAATTTGTTTCTAATAACCGTGTATTTCTTCGTGTTTTTTGGAAAATCTTAATTTGGAATAATAGTGTAGGTATACACAAATTGTGTTGAAATAAAAATGTATTCAAGTGCACATATTTTCGTAGGAAAAGAAATTGTTTCTGATTAGTTTTCCACCACTGTATATGAAATGGGGAAATTTTTGAAAAATGGGAAACACTGGCCTCCACACGAGAAAAACACAAGCGAACTTGCTCATCGTTTGGCTACCTTTACCCAGTTTGCTTGTTCCTTTTGTATGAATTTTACCCCAGTCGTTGAAAATGTAATTTTGAATTAGTTTCCAATATCCTGATAATTTTTATTATTTTGAGTCAATGATACTAGTGTGTTAATTCAAAATATCGAAAATATGAAACTAAATCACAATCATAAGTTTTTTATTAAATTACATTTATTACGAAACTTAAAAAAAAATATTTAAGCTACAAGTTCGAGTTTAAATGTATGTATCTCGAAGTCTCGGTCTGTCAACATTTGTTGCATGAAATGTTCCTCACAGCAGCAACATGTGCATGACCTGCATACATTTTATTCGCATTATCACACACACACACACAGTAAAACGAAAACAAAAACAACATTTAACACACGTTAAAATACCATATGATCGGGGAGGCACACCACTTCCACAAAATGTGTACTGCACGTGCTCTTTGCTATTTCGAAATTCTATGTTCGAGTTTTCGAAGGTAAACTCGTTTCATCCCCAACACAACTCTAAGTGCTACTTGACAATGTGTTGCACGAGGAAAAGGGAAATGGAAAACACCAACAACAGTAGTTAGAGCAAGACACAAACCAAAACAAAGTGTCGAATGCCTTTGACTGTCGAGCACGAAAAAGAGATGGCAACAAGCACAAAAAAGTGTTTCAAAAGCCTAAAAGGGAAAGCTCTCCGTACATGTATAGAAATGTTTGTGTATGGGTTTGTTGTATATTGCTTTTCTTTTCTCGCTTTGGTAAATCAGGTGAAAAGGAAAGAAAATAGAAATAAACGGGAACTAAATTTTCATGGTTTACCTTTTACAGCTGATGTTTGTTTGCAAACCAAGAAGTGAAAAAAAATATGAAAAAAAAGTGAAACACTTGGCATGAGAGGGAGACAGGAAATGACAGTTATCTTTGGTTTTTCCTAGCAACATAGATACATACATTCATACTTGCATAAAAGATTGTGATAAATATGTAAATGTGTTTGTTTTTTTTTTCTTTTTCAAAATTGACGGATGTTTTTTGTTCGCTTTTGAAGCTTGCTTCTTTTCTTCGTTTGCGTTTCTTTAGGCCTTGATTTTTCATGTTGGCAGGTATATATGATGACATTGGAAGTTGTTGACAGAAAGAAACAAAAAAAAAAACCTTTTGTCATTTTTTGAAGATTGCTTAAAACAATAAATTATGCTGCAACAACAATTTTACTAAGGTACCATGTTGAATTTTTCTAGGTCAGGGCCAGTTTTATGCCATTTGAAATCGATTAATAAATTTGGAATTTGAATTTGGTTATTGCCATAGTGTGAAGTCACAATGGACATTTTACGCATGTTGTTAACACCAAACCGTATACTGCCGTCCATAAGTTTACTGACAGAAAATTATGTCAGAGTTCATATTATGCACAACCTTTGTCTTTTACTTGTCAGCAATAAGAATTGTAAAGAGCTTCATCAATCTCATGTTTATCAACCATTCAGTGAATCTAATAAATAAAAATTGGTTTGGGTGCGAGTAGACTTTCCTGAGTCGGTTGAACTCTGCAATCTTCTTTGCAATCATACCCTTCCTCAGAAAACTTTTCATTAAAATTTGTGCTGAGCTATCATTGAAACATCACCCACAAATTATTATTAATGCTATTTGAGTAAAAAAAAATTATTTGAAATGAGCATAAGGGAAACTTGTGACCAGATTTTTATTTTTTTTTTGTTGCAGAGTTTAGATAGTTTTTTCGAAACATCGTGAAAGACCGCTTATCCTTGTCAAATATATTTTCATGTTTGCTTTTCTTCGAAAGATATTTACCATTGCTCGAAATATTAAATTTTGATTACCTTAATGTATTTTTGAAAAGGGTTCAATAGTACATAGTTTCCGTCGAGAGATTTCCACCACCTCTTCCTTCCGGGCTTCACCTCTTTTTTCCTATTCTATATGGATTTAAGATGATCACATTCAGTCCAGTTTTCTTTGGAGATTTTGATAGCTGTTTCCGGGCCGATTTCTAGAGACTGTTTATCTTTGTATCATTTGAAAGGCCTCTAAATCGTGATAAGAAACTACAGTAGTGGTAAACAAACTAAATCTTTGGATATTTTGATCTTCCTTGCAACGATTTTAATATACGAGTAATGCAAACTTATTCATCTGTTTTAACTTTGTCATTTAGCTTTCTATTGAGGCTTTTTTTCCAAAATCAATTGCGTCATCTAAATTTACCAAGCACTTCCATGGGAACGTAGATCAAGAAAAAGAACATCAAAATTTGAAATGGACTCAACTTTACACTGTTCAAGTGTTTAAGTTAGTCTTTATAGTTCATAACTAAATTAATTTAGTCAATTGGCTTGTTGATGAAATTTTCGGAATTAAAAATGAACAAAAAAAAATATATGAATTCGTCCGGAAACTTATGAATGGCAGTGTATATACTTATACACATTTTTATATCTGTGGTGGGTGTAAACTATAAATTGAATTGATTTTGTACTTTTTTTATTTGAAAACTAAATTAATTCTAATTTAAGAAGTGAAATTGTTTTTTCACAGATTTTTCGTCAGTTAAAGCACCCTGTCAAATTTATCCAATAGCTTTTCAGGTGATCTTTGTGCACACACGCTTCGAATGGAACCAATTTGGATTTGATAGCTTGATTTGTTCTCGGGTTAAGTTGGACGTACTTTCTTTATTAAAACAATGGAATCCAACTACTGGACCTCGAAACGTGGATATATGTAAAAATTTTGAATTCCGAAAATCGGACGAAAAGACTTGAGCAATGAAAAACAGTTGGCCACCTTTTACCTTTTGGTAGAAAACTTATAATGTACCTTTCTTGCAGCACTTAAGCCATCAATGTAAACATTTTATTTATCAAGTTGTTGATGGTTTTAAATGGTACTGATTACAAGGCTACTTGAATGATATATCAAAGGCGGAATTCCGATGTTGCATACAGCTGGAAGAATCTAGCATGAATTCAAACTCGATAGAAAAATTTGTTTCAATACGTGTCTATAATTGTTTTTTAATGGTTCCGTCAATACGCCTGGCCATTGTGAAATCATGGTTCGAGTTTGACTGCTGGGACCACACAGCTTGGAAGAATCTTTTTTTCAGTATCCGCCAAAAGTATATTCTCGTCTGAATATCTTTTAATTTCGACTCGTTCATCAATAACAATTTCGACCATTTGGTTTTTTTCTGACCATGACTTTGCTTCGAGGTTTTTTGAACTTAAACTCGAACGTGAAGACTGGCGGCAGCTAGTCGAAGTCGAGTCGTGAATTCCTCTTTCTTGTTAACTTTGTAATTTGGTTATTCTGCCATGATTGCGCTTCTTTATTTATATTTTTAAAACAATTCTTCAATTATTTTTGAGATATAAAAATGCCTAATGGTACAGTTCTAGAGAGAATATTTTGTCCGAAAACTTTTGAACGGCAATGTAAAAATGTTCATATATACAGTGGCGGACAAGAATGTAACACACTTATTAAAGTAAAGCAAAAGTATTAAATTCTATTGCTGAATTCATATCAATTTCCTTATATATAATTTTTTTACGTTAAATGTACATAGACCGGGCCACTTCAACATGTTAATTTTCTACTCTTGACAAGCTTTGAAGTGTGCTTAGGGTCATTGTCGTGCATAATACGCAAAGACAGGAGCATATTTTCTTCAGAAAATGGTATCATGTTGTCCTCAGGGATACCTTTGTACATGTGCTGGTCCAAAGCCGTTTTAATTGTATACCTGGAATCGAGCTGCATATTTTGTGGACGCCATACATTTTTTTGCCATCAGATCCGAAGCGGCAAAGCACATTTTTCCAAAAACCTTGTGGTTTGTTGAAATGAGTTCTGGCAAATTCTGACCTAGCTTTAAATTTTTTTTCTAAACAAGTGTTTTTAACGGCGCAACACATCCTCACAGTTTTTTTTTATTTAAACGGTGCCTTACGGTTCTTATGGAAATATTAATATCATAATTTAGCACTTATTCACATTGAATATTACTGGAGCTCTTAAAGAGACCTTTACTTGACATCCGATAAATTATTTGGTCTTTTTTCCTGTTGTCTTTCGGGAGCTTGCTTATTTCTAGTTGCTCCATTATTTTCCTGGAGCACTCTAAAAGCCTCGATATTTCGGTTACCCTCTTCTGTCTTCAGAGCGCCATTGACCTTTCGCCATAACTATTGAAGTTTTTTTTTTTTTGATTCAATATTAAAATGTAATAACTTCAAAAATTGTATTGTTCTTTTAAAAAAAATAGAAAGAAACCCAACGATTAAGAAACAAATTTTGCCCAGCTACAAACATAACGGATGACAAAGAACAGACCTTCTTCCGAGAACGCAAATTTAATTAACAAAAAAAGCAACGGTGATATTTTGCCAAGTCTATTGTCAATGATCACATAATAAATAACAGTCGGGTGCAAAATATATTATTAGAGCCAGAAAATTGAAAATATGTCGCTTTTACTAGAAGTATGCTTAATTTGTGTCCACTACTGTAGTTGTTTATTTCAGCCAATTTTTAAGCAATAACGCTGACAGCAGAATGATAAAAAAAATCTTCCAAAACACAGAAAATTACACTTGCAAGTATGTCAAGTAATGGCGAATATAATACTGTGAATTGAGCGAATTAAAATAAGTCAATAGAAAATTGTCCTTTCCTACTCTGACACCACTCAGAGAGAATTCGGAAATAAAATTTATGTGAATTTCAAACCACTACACAGTCTTTCAATTCTTCTTTAAATCCTTTTGCCAAATAAATAATAAAAAAAAAAACCGGCGGCCAATAAACGCAATTCTTAAAAACACAACAAACCTCATAATTGTACCCCTCTTACAAAAGCAGGAAAATAAGCTCAATTCGATATGTTGGATTAGTTCCCAAGTCGCTGCTTAGAGTTAGTAGGCTTATTCAAAAAAAGACTTCGAATTGGGCAAGCCCTTTGAGTCTTTAGGTCTAGGGCGTTATTTGATAATCGGCAAAAAGTTTTGGTGCAGGTTTTTAAGGCTTGTCATGAGCCTGCTGCTGTTAATGTTATGCCTTCAAAGCACGAGTGGCACAAACTTATCAATACTTGTCGCAATACTTGAGTCGGACTTGAACCTTGAAGTTGCTACATTTTAACTTAAAATTAAGATAGCCCAAAATTGCATCTTAAAAGCGTTTTTTCGGCTAGTTTTCTTCCGATTTGGTAGCGATTTAATCGACTCAAGGCCTGTTTACGACTCAACTAAATTTTGTTAGAGTTCAAAGAAGAAAAGATTCATTAGATTAAGCGACAGAATAATTAACTAAACTTAATGTTGAGTCAAGACAAGGCGACGACGACGATGTTCTCAAGATCGAATGTGCTTGGAGGAAACGTCTATTTACACTTCTATTGATTGTCATTCAATAAGACAAACCTGTTTACTTAAACAGTCTTGCAACACACACGAGGGTCTCAAGTGTCAGTCGATAAAAATGATTGAAACAGAAATTTCAAAATTTACAATCGGCCACACCAAATTGATTCCAACACGGAAATCAAAAGCATTTTGAATTGCAAAATTCCAAACAGCTTTTAATTAAACAATGTTCGCTCGTTAGAGGCCCTGATTTGAGATAACACAGAAGCCTTAACTAGCTAAAGGTTACATCGATCAAGATGATGATACTTGAAAAGATACAATTACAAGTACTGTTCGTCGGGCAGCGCGTCTTATTAAATTCATTGCATCTACCTATTTATACTGCACATGCCAATGCAATGTGCCTATTAATACATTTGCTATAAATGAGTATTGCATTGAAAAAATAAAATAAATAAATATGTGCTTATATTTGAGAGATTTTGTAGATCGCAGTTTGACGTACAGTTCTATTTTCTAAGTCCAAAGTGACAGCAAGTGAGGTTGGGAAATTGTTTGGCAAGTGTGAGCGGCTTCATGCGCTTATGCATGCATTTCTAAGGCTATGCACATACTATGAAGTAGTTTATTTGATGCATGTGGTTTTGCTTCGATTTGAAATTTGTTTGCCAGTCCCTACTGGCAGTGGCGGAGCGCATTTTTACCTTGTATGGTTTCCTTGGCTTCCACTCGAGTATCACGGGTCTATTTCAAATGGGAATTTGAAAAGCTTTGGCGTATGTATTTATTTTTGTTTAAGAATGTTTGGCGTCAAAAATTAAGAGAATTATGGCGTTTGATTAGAAGGAAGGTCAATGCTACAGCGTAGTATGATTTTTACAGTTTTGCAATCCAAAAACTTAATCGCGCAACTTTAAAACAAGCGCTGTTAAGACGTTGTTAACTACGCAAATGGAGGGCTTGAACCTTCAGTTTTTCCAACTGTTTTCAAATGCTCACAAAAGCATTCTAATGAAATGTATTCTTCCTCGAGGAAAATTATATGCAGCAGTCGGATGAATCAACCTTTTGAGCCACAAATGATCTTTTACAGATTTACTCGGAGAGGACGTGTTCAATAATATTTTATAAGACAAAAAACTTTTTGATGTTTTTTGAAGCAAAATTATTTCTTACTTGGTAAGTAGCCTTAATCATCACGAAATCCGTTCAGCTGGTCAAACAAACTGAAAAGAAATTTGCAAAAACCAGCCAAGTGCGAGTCGGACTCGCGTAAGGAAGGTTCCGCCGTACAAAAGTGTTCGTTCATTACGGAAATGGAGGCTCGAAGAGTTGAACCGCTTTTTTTGTATAAAGCAGCCTTTGGGTTTACATTAATTTTCTGTGCTTCTTCGACACTTTTAGAGCTAAGACCGATAAAGATTTCCAAGAATAAGTGAGCTTTTTGGATAAGAAATGGTGGCGGATGAGGGACAACGGCAACGCTCACATCCCCGAAGCGGATGACTGACATCGATTTAAACCGTTAGCTCGTCCTAGGGTTTTAAAATAATGAAACGTGGGAGCCCGTTAAGCAAGTAGTAAGTACGCTTAAGATTTTGTATTAATTTCAACTCTCTCTACGCGAACGAGGGTGGTGACAGACAGACAAACGGACAACAAAGTGAACATAAAATTGTTCCGTTTTTTCTTTTGATGCACGGACCCTTAAAAACATTAATCTGCAGTGGCACAATTTCTGTGTGTAAGTTTTTACTTTTTTTCGTACACTTTCGGGGCTTGATGGTTCGAAAAAAAAATTTTTGAAGATGTGTCAAAAATAATTTTCTCCAACGTTGGTTGAAGGATATGTGATTCGTTGAAGCCAAATTGTCTTGCAGATAGTATGGTTAAAATTTCTTTGATTATTATTAGGGCTGGTGTTAAAAAAATTTCAATTCAGCGTTGATGGTTTGACAAAGTCACGCTGTCCGAAAAATGCGTCATGACCTTTCCTTAAACCTAAAAGTTCCATTGTTCTACTCGCTTTAAATATTGATTTCTTAATTGATCGGAAGCCGATTTATTTTTGAAAAGTGACTTTTATTAGATTGATATCAACGCTCTATAAAGGACTTCATTGTACACAACCTCTTGGGATGTTTAACATGGGAAGTTCCATGAGCTTCGAGACGCTTAAAAAGCACAAACTACGTCACTTCATTGTTGGAAAAACTTCCACCGCCGATGAATTTTTTTCTGAAACTGAAAATAAACCGAGAGCCTAGTTCTGACGAATATGCGGCGTGAGGAAACAATTCGAACTTTGGTGAGTATAGTTAAGATAACGGTTGTGTTAACTGGAGCACCTTCAAAAGCACAGTAGAATCTAGCTTCACTTTTATATTCACAGATTTCGTGGTGGTTTGATTTAGATTGCTCCATGGATGGGCTACAAATAGGAACGGAGAACTTATATCGATTTATTTGCATTCACTCAATTCGCAGTATTTTATTATCCATCATGTTCAAAGATCAGGTATTACTGAACTATTTGAACAAAAGAATCAGTAGATGGTGCTCTAGCCAACGATCAGTGGCATGCTAAGGACTTTGTTTCTTAGAAACCTTTGTGTGGAAAAGATAAATGTTATCTGCGATATGGACTTTGTCACACTCATGCTCATTCAGTTTGCCTCATATGTTCTAAAATAACTCGAGTTTTTGAAAAACAATATCTTGAGGTTTGTCTTCGTTTATAAAGAACTCCAGAGACGAAAATAAGTCCTTTACACGATGATCAGGGAATACTCCGAACAAATTAGGCACGTAGCAAGTTGGTAACCTTTTAGATTATATGACTAGACAAATACTTTATGCAATATTTCCTTATAAAACATTGAAGCAACTTGGACTATCTATTGCATAAATTAGACTTATGTTATGATTTTTTTTTTTTTTTTTTTAGTTTTTCCGAAGCTCTACCTGAAACTAGGCTCTACCTGAAACTAGGTCACTGCCATCAACATCCAAAAGTTACAGTCCAGCTTAGCACGAATTAGAAAACGAAGAAGCCAAATCGAAGCGAAAAGCAATGAAAACTCAACTCTGACCAAAACAAGTTTAGTTGCTGGTCTTTTTCCTTTGACCAAAATAACCAGAAATGGAGAAAAATTGCTTTTACGATAGCACGACATGGCAAAGCCTCTCTTATTTAATTCCACTAAAACATGTTGCAATTGCGTGCTGCAAGCAACCACGACGACAGCAATCCGCTCGCCAAATAGCCAAATACGTTTGGTTCATGTGATCAGAGTTGAACGAAAATTTGGCGATTGCCACCGCCTTGTGGCTGAGAACATTAAAAACAAAACAAAAAAAAAAAGGTCTTGCATTGCATTTAGGCCAGGGACTTCAAGTGAAGTATCTTGAAGCAATGTGTACTTGCAGTGAATTCACTGAGCTCTTTTTTTTACGATAAATAAACAAAAGGAAAAACAGCCAACAACAGTCGAGTAGTTGTTTCATGAAACAAAGTAGCGTGTAGTAGTGAAGGATTTACGAAAGTAAAGCAGGCAAATGAGTCGCATGGTTTGGCTTATTAAGCAAATTTGGTAAACTTGTTGTTGTTAGAAACATTGTCGGTACAATTAACTGAAATCAAAAGTTGTCTGAGATAAACAAGTGCAGTATTTTTTTCCACTTACATAAAATAAGAGGCGAGCAATTTTATAATAAAAGAAAACGGTCGATGGAAGAAAAACGGTCGATGGAACGCGTTTTTTTGGTAACGCTGCCTTAACGGTAAGGGATATTTAATATATTTCTATAGAAAAGTGAAACAACTGGAAATGTTCTACAAAAAGGTCCACGATGACATATCTTTATATGTTAAGGTTGAGGTTACAGAAATTGGTAAAAGATAAATAAAAAATTAAATAATTTTAATAGGCAATGTTAAATTCTTATCGAAATAATTTTGCATGTTGTGAAAGAAATTGTATGTAGATAAAAATTAATATACTCTCATCAATATCGTTTGGAGAGAAAGTAAGCTTCCAAACGAGCTCCAAGTCGGAACGTACAAATCAGGGATGTCATGTCATATTAATTTTCAGGTGTGTGTGGCGTCCCAAAACATCACAACAATACAAATTTACTACAAATTTCGTACAAATACAAGGATGCAGATGTCGAACGATAATTAAACATGTAATCAGGCTTCAAGTCCTTCTTGAAAGAGATTTGACATTAAAGGTTTCGGTTAAATTCTCAGGGACCTCATCGAATCAAGAAACACAACCAAAACATGTCAAAAGTGCCCGATATAAAAATATGATCTATTACTAGGGCGCTCACGGTGAGGTGTTAACGTTCACACAATACTCGTTATTCAAAACATTTTAAAGGTGACGAATCGAACGACTGAATGAATGAAAGGCGGGAAAATTGCTCGAGACTTGATTTGCGTTACGGACGAATTATTTGCAATACATACCTTCAAGTTGTACGGAACCTTCGTTGAGCGTGTCCGATTCGCACTTGGCCGGTTTTTTTATTTCCATCGCAAGAAAGACTGTTGCTAGAGGGCGAAGGTTATACCGAAATGAATTAAAATTCGTATTCAAAGGTCAGCTCTTAAAATTATATTAGGATCATTTTACGAAAGATTTCTTTACATCGGTATAAGATTCAACTAGTGGAAGACCATATCTTGCGTCTTGCGTTTGTAGATGGAACTCTTTAACAGCTTTGACGTATTTTCATAAAAAAAAGCCTAGGGGTCAAGGGGTTTAGCTGAATCTCGTTTTTATGAACAAGCTAAATTGTCGTTTTGAGAGTGAAACAAATCCAGAGCCCTTTATATTTTTTCAGAAATGAGGACGAGACAGAATGCTGGTAAAGAACAGCCTCCAAAAAGGGAAAAATATACTTAATAGCTTTCAACTCACAGACAGTGCGGCAGTTAGTAACAATGGGATAAGGGACACAAGGCTTTTTCACAGATAATATCCACAAAGTAATTTGGCTATTCCCAGGCGACCGAGTAGCCAACCAATTCGACCACGTGCTGATTGCCGCAAGACACTCGTCAATGCATTTAGTCGATTCGACTTTTAATGTGGTCCACTTTGATGAGGAAACGATGTAATATCAACAGGAATCTCACTGAAACCATACACTTACCGATGACTTGGATAATCTGTAGTTGGAATTTGTTAAGTCTCTACTTTATAGGCTTTAACAACTCGAATTGAGCCGAAAGAATGCGCTTTATCAACCTTTTTTCGATTCAGTCTCTTCGGACTACTGTCGTTATTATTTGACAAAAAACAACTTTCATGAGACCCTTAAAAATAAAAGAGCCTCCCTCCCGGTTTAAAAAAAAACTCAACAAGCAACTTTCAATTAACTTTACATTTTCCAATACTGGCCCCTTACGACCGCTTGTAAAAAGGCAACCGGCAGGTCACAATGTGAACTAGGTGTAGTAGGACACCTACTCTTACTCTTGTTCCACAAAACATGCTTACAACACTCCACTGGCAAGTGTCGCTCCATTTGGGAAATTTTCAATCCAGTTTTCCTGATTGCATGCATTTCCCCATATCGACGACCACTGGGGAGAACAAGAGGCGGAAAACTCTTGAAAGTATAAACTTCAGTTTGTGGTTATTTTTGTGTGTTTTTTTTTCGTTGAGTTTTATTGTTACAAAGCCTGTTTTATGTTTTCACATTGAAAGCTGTATGACTAGTAATCTGGGACTTACTTATGCTTGGGTGTTGAGTAATTTCACTTCAGTGCTCGAGTTTGTTTTTTTTTTTTTTAATTTTTAACTTTGTTGCATAATTTTAACACAGTCACTTGTCATTGCAAGACTGTAGGTAGTGTAACACTTTCCAATTGAGAGTTGAGGCCTTGAGCTAAGTTGATGGAAAGCATTCAAAATTGGTTACATGTTTTGCAAAACGAAAGTCAAATTGAACATAGAACAGAAATTTACTTTAATAAATTCGACAAAGTAAAATAATGACAGAAGGAACCATTTTTTTTTTTTTTTGTTACGACAGAAGTTGGTAGAAAGTGCAAATATGTTGCAAATTCACAAATGACAGCTCGACAACGAAAGTTGATATTCGTCACGCACGCAATCGATAAGCACAGCGAAGCAATTTGACGTTAGAAAAAATAACAAAAAAAAGTGAAAATAAAATTAACTACGCAATACACGCGCGAATTGGACCAGTTTTTTTTTCAGCCAGTCTTGGCGATTTTTTCGACAAATCAAACTTTGGGATGTTTCGTCACTTAAAATATTAAGCAAGAAAATAAAATGCTGATCAAGATCAAAAAAAAAAAAAACATCTTTTAAGGTCCATTTGACATTTCCCCACACGAAAGCGATACAAATGGAAACGAGAGAGAATCGAATAACAAAGAGTTATGGAAATTTGAGGGCTCTGCATAAATCATCCATAATTCAATACAGGGTGACCCTTAAACCACTCAGTCGATCTTGTTTTGATTTATGATTTTTGAAAGACACAATTTTATAATTTTTTTTATTTAAATATACATAAATTTGTTATTTTTATGTTTTTTTTACATAACTTTTTGAAGGTTATGTAAATCAAGTGGACGATACCATTGTTGAAGCCCATTCGACTATTTTTTCAATAAAGCTGGCGAAAATTTCGGACATTATATTTGTGAGCTTCCGCCGGTGACTGTAAATAAAAAAAACAAAAGAAAAATGCGGGGAAATCTACTTTCCTTTCGGAATCCCAGTCGAAAAGTTATCGACTCGCGGCATTAAAATAAAACTTCGTAAGCCATGGTTCAGTATCGCTCACTAGCCCAGTATTTTTGAAAAAAAAGGCTCGAGAACGAGGCTCAGTGCGTCAGAAGCGAACATTTTTTTTGACTCAGTATAATTCGTTGATGGAAACGGGTCTTGTCGCCTAAGAAGATTGCGGAGGTGGGTTAAGTTGTTTCGGAACCCTAAACACCAGCCACTCTTTTATAATTTTTAGGGTATGCTACTTAGGGTCGTTGTCCTGATGTAGAACCCAGCAACAAGTGCAATTTATCATGCAAATATCCATATTCCCTTCAATGAAAACTAGCCTTCCGACACCAGAAACTACCATTGCCCTATAGACTTTAACATGTCCTACACCGAGCTTGACTGTAGGTACCACGTTCTTTGGCTTCATTTCTTGGTTAGCCTTCCCCCATACTTTTCCCATGCCATTGGAAAACAGAACTTACTGCCGTGCGTGAAAAGTTGTTTTCAAAAATTCGTGAGCCTCAAAAATGTAGCGTGTCGCGAACGCTAATCGTTTTTGGCGGTTAACTTCACTTATTCAGAGTTAACTCTTCCTTTAAACCCTTCTGATCTCAGAACACACAGAATGCACAGCTTCTGGGTGAACTTCTTTACCTTCAATGTCTTCCGCCAATTTTGGTGCACTAATTCGGGAATTTGCGGTAACTTTACGGATGATACTTCGAATATCGCAGTTAAGCTTTTTCGGGCGACCAGGACGGGGTTTGTTCGTCACGTGTCCTATCTCATTGAAATTTTTTTTTATTGTCCACATGTTTGCAGGACTTTTGCCAACGATTCTTTAAATACAACTTTAATTTGCAGTTCTGAGTTTAACCATTCTAACTTGCAAGGGTATTGCTCTTCTACTCTCCATTTTGGGCAAAAGGATATTCCACTTGTACACAACTGCTGCATGTACACTTTCGTGACATGAATTCTTGGTCTTTTCTAGTTTTCTTTGAATTATTCTGATGAAATAACTTCTTTATGGTTTGAATTATGTTTTTGAACACTGGTTTGTTATTCAATAAAAATAAATAACTTACTTTTTTTTATAAACGCTGATTTAATACTTTTCAAACTTGTCTGGTTCATAAAAAAGTCAACCCTGTTGACTTCTTGGCTTTATTCAAATTAAGTTGAAGACTCCTTCGCTTCTAACCATAACCGGGCAAGGTCAACGAAAGAGATGAAATGCACGCCTACTCGTAGCAAGAACTTACAAAACCTCATTTGCCTTGAAGAACAAAAAAACATTCAAATACCCGAGAGTTTTGAGTAATCAGTTGACCTCAAAAAATATCAAATTCAGTCATTCAGATCGACAGAGATTTGGCCAAAACCAAATCACAAAAACTAAACTAAATTTATAATAACGTGAAAAGATAATGTGTATATTTTGCCTCAAGTGCTGAATTTCTATATACACACTGACACCAAAAGGTAATTAGAAAAAGTATCTATCTATCTACTCAACTGCTAGTTACGTCGATTAACTCACTTCAGCCGCCCCTCGGAGCCACTCGGTTCGCACGGAAAAGCAGCAAGCCACAAACTGGTATGAATTGCATGCACAGCTGAGAGATACAAGGTCACCATCACTATCAGCAGTAGCACGAGTATGAGCGCGCCTCGGTCAGGCTTCAGAAGGAGTGCCCATGAGGAAATACTTAGATTCTTAAAAAAATATATATATATATAAATTATACATTCTTAGTACTGGTATACTTTGTGGGTTTACACTTACACCACACAACGACACGACACGAGCACTAGATGCAATCAGCTGTTCGTAATAATTTTATGCAGATACAAATATAATTCGAGACATAACAATTACGTTTTCATGATGATGGAGCGATTTTTCAACTCTTATTACGCGACCAGTTGGCTGTTTAGATTTGCGTAGTGGCGCGGGGGTTTTAGATGATTAGTTGAAGGAACGAGGCGAGGCACACGGCTGCTATTGAATTTATAATTTACACGAACAAAGGCAAGACAACGATGAGGGCACGCGGCATGTTCGCATTTGATATTTGCCACACAAAGGCGGACTTTGATACAAGAAATAGACACTATATTAATTATTGTAATTCTCACTATGGCGAACAGTGGCGTAGGACAATTTAAAATTGGCCCAGATTTATTGGCGGAAAATTTGTGCGTTCTATTTTTGAGAAAAAAAATTATTGTTATTTCGAAGGTTAATAGTAAAATAGAGAAATTAATGAAATTTATTTTAGATTTAATGTTAATGTTAAGGACGAACTTGAAGGATAAGTTAGAATCAGGTGTAATGATTTGAATTTTGGCGACTAGTTTGAAATCGAAAGACGCGCATTGTAGCTAACTTCATATCTATTCACACGCGCTATTTTTTGACAGTGACATCTGTTATATGTTAAAGATCGTCGCCATCTGTCAAAGTATACACAAGTTTTTTATTGCGGTGAATATGTCGCATTACGTGCCAACAAAACAGCATTTGCGGGAAGTTTTGATTCACTACTTTCATTTGAAGAAAAGTGCAAAAGATGCGCAACGTTTACTCATTGAAGCTTACCCTGACTATTCTGAAAGTGTCAGAATGTGTCAGGAATGGTTTGCAAGGTTTAGAAGTGGTAATTTATGAGAAATGTATTCATAACGACAAGCCAAAGCGCACAATGTTTTTAGGAATGGAATCCACCAGAAAGATGGGAAAAAGAAGTGGCTAGAGATGGACAATACTTTGAATGACATGTATTTTCATTTTTATATTCAAATAAATGTTTTGTGTTTCATTCCACTTCATACCCAATAAAAAGGTGTAAAATTATTTTTTTCACATTCGTCAGCCAACACAAAATACCGAATCGCGAGTGATAGCAATAAAAACATAGATTTCGTCAGAAAGTTTCAACTGCAATTCAATGCTCGAGAGAGTGCTGTCAGACAGTGTTTTCAACTGAGACGGAGCGAATGTTTTTAGGACACTTTCATCGCTGATAAAAAACACTGCCCTTGACGCTGTCAGTCTAGAAACAAATTTTACAAAAACATTTTAGGTTTGCCGGTTAGTCGAATTCACGAAATGGCTGCCGCCAGTGGCTTCAGGTTCAGGTTTTAGAGGACCCGGTTCAAATCCGGGTAAGAATATCTGGCTTTTTTTCACGGTCCCGCCTATCGCGAGTGACTGACAATTCTCCAACGAGTAAAAGCTTCGGAGTCGGCAAATATAGGGCTACCCCCGCGACCTCAAAAAGCGGTCCGCCACCAATTTTTGTTTAATGAAAAAATGACTCTTTCGTATTTGAATTGATTCCTTTGTTTTTTAATTATTCATATTTAAGTGGATTCAGTTTTATTTTATTTTTAAAATTTAATGAGGTTTATTTTGGGTGACTTCAGTTTAAAAATCGATATCTTCTTTAACTAACCTCGGGTAAATTTTGTAACCAAAAAACAAAAGCCAAGTTCAGATATGAGGCATTTCGGCGGATAATCCTTGCATCAGTGTAAATATTGTTCAGTCAACAACACTTTGAATGGATCGATCATTCTTCAAACTCACCTGAAAAGAAAAGAAAAACGATTTTTTTAATAAAATTGCTCAAAAACGTGCTAAGCAATTAAAAATAAAACTAATGAAGTAATAACAATTCTCTTTTAAAGTGAAAAACGTTTAATCACCTCAATTTTTGAATATTTGCAAATTTGGATTATGTCAAGAGTCATTCTTTATAACGGAAGTTCACGTTCAGAGTTTTTCCACTTCTTCTAGTTTTCAAGACAAGTTTATAACCGTTTTTGCGGTCATTTCAATTTCGAAAAAAGTTGGACAGATTTTTCGCCAGTTTTGGTTTGGTGATTTGACATACAGTAATTTTATCAAATGTCGGCAACAGAGGTCTATTGGATTGTGTCAAGACAAAAACTAGTGGATGTACTACAAATGTGAAGGATCTACAAATTTTTAGTTATTGCAGCCAAAGATTTATTAGTTCAGCGTTTACTGAGCCATAGATTCCTTATTGTTTATAAAAGATACGAGCTTGACCAAACGTTTAATTTAAGTCCACGCAGAAAATAAATTCAAGCTGGATCAATGACTCCTGTTTCACTTTATGCGCAAAAAGTCTGAATTGAGAACGCCAACCATCTGCTCGTAAGGTCGGTAAAATTGTGGAATTAAGTCGTGTACAGATTTTGATTCAACTGCTTTTCAGTCCTTGAAAATTCAATGAACGTAAAATTGTGGGGAAAAAAATGGCTGATTCGGATCCTTTCGGAAGGCAGAGTCTATCCGGACTTAAAATAGACTAATCACAACGATAGTGGTTAAGAAATTTAGAAAACCTTACACAATAAAGCGTTCTTAACATTCAAACAAATTAAAAAAAAAAAAAAAAACAACTGGCACGGAACTTAATTTACTACGATAGGTCGAATGAAGTCCTATTTTAATTAAGTCAATAACAAGCAAAGAGTATGTCGGTGATTTCTCGTCGTCTTTGATAGATTCTTTTTACGTATTAGAAGCATTTGTCCTTGTTAAAAAATAAATTTATCAATATGGGAAAAAGATTGCATGTGAATCATTGATTATATAATGGCATTTGTCTACTATAAACTTCGAGAAATCCCAAGCCAACTCACAGCTTTCTTGGAGTTATCAGCCAAGCAATACTTTTTTCGATACGATTTTCGTTTCTATCTTCGGATCTTGATATCCTTGGGTGCATCTGTAGGCTGCAGATGAACAATCGATTGCGTTTATTCCATGGAACAGATACTGAATTCAAGTTAGTTTGCAGAACATGCAAAAGATCAAAGCTAAATACCTTGCAAGGATACAGAAACAATTTAAAGGAGAATAGGAGGTAGTTAAAGAGTGTAAGAAGGTTGAGGTTAGTTGGTAGAATAGATCACTTGTCGTTGTATCAGATTGACATTAAAATCACCAGGAAATGTACTTCTTGTAAAGTTGTGAACGCAGTAGACAAAACATAAAAATAATCAACTTCTACGGTATGATTCTCAACAGTTGCCCCCGACAGTTTATTCAATCCAGTTAAGTCTGTAACTTCAAAGAACTATACACAAATTGTCTCTAGTTCCGAAAGGATTTTCAGAAATCAACTTTTCTACGACATTTCTACTCCAGTAAACTGATCAATTTCCTCACTCATACAAAAAAAAGTGCACAGTAATTTCTTTTCAAATTTGACCTCAATAATGCCTACACACGATAACCCAAACATTTCATCATAACATTCGTAAATGCTAAAAGCACATTAGTAAACCTATTTAAAGAACTTCGACCTAAATCAAAAAAAGTTTCAACGATAACTTTCCCAGACGGAACCGTAAATTGTATTTCTTTGTCCCTCGATCGCACAACGATCGTGCACAGAGAGAAAACATTTAGATACGCAAAATATCGAAGAATTTCGTATCTACGCCACGTGTAGATCATTGGCATTGCGTCATCTACAACGTGTGTAGTTTTAGATACGAATACAGCCGAGCATATCTATCGTTTGAAAGCTCGAAACATTATTTGTGGGAATTACGCATGTAATAACTTGGCATGGTCAAACATTTTAGAAGTATAGCTCTTCAAATTTGAGTTTTATTTTCAACAGAAGCGATGAAGATTTTACGCAAATAGATACCGAACTCTGAGCAAAGGTTGTGTTGTAGAACTCATCAGTGTGGGGACAAGATAAAAATTATAAAGGGTTTCGTTTCGTTCTTTATAGATACAAGCACAGGTAGATGCATATACTATTTGCGGTGTATTCTCTCAAAATCAGGTAACATATTTTTCCTGATCAACAAATTTAAGGATTTCGAGTGAGTGTGAGTTTCATCAGGTATCATTAAAAAAAAAAAAAAAAACAGAATTGCATTCAGACACCTATGGATCCAGTTTGGTTCCGTAAACATATGCCAAGACATATGTCGCCTTAAGCAAGAGGCAAAGGTACCAAGACAAAGGCTTATCGAAATTTCTTGGTACACAAAACGATTTAAAAGCAAATACAAACCAACCTACCTGACGACCAAAACAATAAAATACCGAGACGACGCTAAATCTCATTTCATTAACATTTTAAGCGATAAATAATTTTGTTGGCAAAAATGAAAAAGAAAAAAAAAACTGAGATTACCTTCCAAGGTTTCCAGAAATCTGCGATTATTTTGAGTTATGAATATGTGTTCGTTTTTGATTAACGCTTGGTCGTGGCCCAATAGTTAGAGCGTCCGATTGCTGACGAAACATGTTCAAATCCCGGAAACTTATAAGTCGTTGGTTTATTAGGAAACTGCCTTCTAAGAAAGCACGGGAAATCTCTTTGATTTATTATTGATATTTGCAGATATTTTGGAGAAGGTACAAGACAAGAGATCACATGAAATTAAAATGATTAAGGTTGGGTAGATTCCTTCACAGGAAAGTTTCCAAGAGATAAAGTTAATCAGTGACAATTTGGCTGACTAATAGAAGAATGAACTTTTAAAAATTTATGATTGTTTTTTCAGGATGTGTTTTCTATTTAAATTAATTTGTGTTCTTTAACTGGAATCAAGTTCGCCTTTAAATGACAGGACGTATTTGCTGCTGCGTATTTGAAAAAGGTTCTATAAAAGTCATTACAGAATGACCTTTGATAATGTACTGAATTAAATTGAATATTATTGTCAGACAAATCTTGTAAACTACTAATTTGTCAGACCTGAATTGAAATAAAATCAAAAATGTTGAAGCCAGGAAGTCAGCCAACAGCACAACGTTCTATAAGGCTTTCTTTGAGACAAATATATTTTTTTTAGGTTGGTATTACTGTCCTTGATATCTGTGTCAAATTTCTTGTTATTTATTGAATTTTTTGAATAGTTACTTTGTTGCTTTGTGAACAAATAAGAGTGAATTTGGGGATTTAAACTTTAAGAGGTTGGATACAAATTTTGCTTTCAGAAACTTTGAAAATGTTGTTGAAGGTTTTCGGTGAAAAGTGCCGTTGTGTTTCGACACGACCAAAACCAAAAATATCAACTTGTGCACTACTTTTCAAGGAAACAAATTTCATGATCATGATCATGAATGTTCTGTTGGTATTGGCATTTCAGTTGGATCAGTGAACACATCCTGATTAAGCAATGTGTGAACTCTTCGCTACGAGGACTTCACTTCGACACCATTGAGGAGATAAATTCGAAATTTGAAGAAAAAAAAACTTCACCAAATTCCGAATCATATCCGTTCACAATGGAGCATCATACAGCTGTCAACACGAAATGGATGCGTTCAATAGTTCATACACCGTTAAGTCGTGTAGTTTAAGTGAGCTGAGATGGCTTTTATAAAGCAATGGTGAGAAACGAAAGTCTGCAAAAAATTAATTAATTCCCCTTCCAGAGTGTACATATTTTTAGTGCTTTGCCACAATAATGTGGGTAAGGCATTTTTTTTTTATACAAAAAAAGTAACTAATTATTTAATTATTTTTTTTAATTATTTTTATGCAATCTTCATGGAAGTTCACTCATTTTCAGTCTCATGTTTTTTTTTATTATATAAGAACAATGTACTTGATGGGGTAAGAGTTATTTCACGTGAATGACAATGATCGTGGTTTGATGTGATAAGCACAAGAACAAAGGAAGAAGTCTGGCAAGTCAGTTCAAATCACCAAGCGGGACATCACCCGCCCAATGGACATTTTACGACATTGGCTAAAATTATGGTACATTGCCAATTTGATACTGCTTTTACACAATCTGCCAATCTGTAGGAATAAAGGTCTAAAAAATCTCTCAATGTTTCATTTTTAAACTGGCGTTTTTGATGGCATGAATTTTCTTGGTGCAACAGCTGTTGAAGAAACCAAAGCTTCGCAAAATGACAGGATTTGGACATTTGTACATACATTTTATTGTCCCCAAAAGCTTAGATCATGGTAATTGTACTCTACGGAGGTAGGGTCGTGAAAAATGCCAGATGTTCCTACGTGGGACTTCATGCTCAGCAGTTCGACGCACCTTCTCATGAGACACGGACACCAACACGAGTATCGTGAATTTATCTTTGGGGCAACGAAATAAAAGTATACATATCTCCATATATACACATTGTGATAAAATGTTTGATTATTTTGAATGTCTGTCCTATCTTCGCAGATATTTTCAAAATTTGTTTGTTATTAATCAACATAACATATGTATGTATCTAAATAACTGATAACACTGATAACAAAAAATCCGAGTCAACCATTCTGCCAGCTGTTTTTTGACACTTCAGCTTGACTGAACTCGTAGGTATATCATACAAGATTTGTATAACGAAATCAGCTGACTGTGACAGCTAACCAACCGACGACTGTGATGATGTTAATGCGACGTATATTTTTTTTTCGTTTCTTGTCTTATTACACAATAACTGTTCAATTGGAATAATAAATAAATAAAGTATATTATGGGGTTATACCAATTAAGCAGGCGCCCACCGAGATCAGCTACACTGATTGACACTCGAACTCATCCAACTCATCAATTAAAGTCACTGTTGCTTCTATTTAAATCGCAAACAAATAAATGATTTATCCGTAATTTATCCGTAAATGAACAAAAGCGAAAACAATATTGAACTTCACTTTTGGGTCACATTATTCACAAAAACGAAAGAAACTTTCCACGAAAACAAAAGAATTTGTTGTGTCTTGGGTTTTTTTTATTCCACTTGATTTGCTCAAAAACTTGATATTGTCTTCAAGTGAATTTCACTCAATTCCGATATTGATTTCATGTGTTTTATTTAAACAAAATAAAACAATTATATAAGATCTGAAGAATATTTATTCATTTATTGGAGTACCATTGTCGTATTTGAACTTCAATCGTTAAAAAAAATAAACTCTCAAAACATTCACTTTTCAATTAAATTTTGCAATAATATTTGAAAAAAGAAAAATTATTTATTATAGGTAATAGTGTTTCACTTTTTTTCTTGAACACTGCTCTGCTGCCATTGAAAAATGTATGCTTTCAACACGAAAAAGTAAAACAAACTGCCACCAGACAGACAGACAGACAGACAGAAACTACCACCTACCACCACGTCCATAATACATGCCTACGTCGATGTGAAGTACGACGAACGAATGAGGAAAACAAACCAAACAAAACGAAACGAAAAAAAAAAAACAAAACAACAAAACTATCTACAAACAAACAGAAAATGTGTCAATTTTTCCGCACAACTACAGTCATGTTGACACACTTTACAGCGACACTGTACAATTGAACACACCGCATCAGCCATCAAACATGTGTGTGCGTTGAGTCAAGCAGAAATCAAAATGATTAGACACATGTTACATCACATTCACAAGCAAGAGCTCGTGTTAAACATGAGTAGGGAATTTTCCGTTTTCCTATTAAAATCAAAAAAAAAAAAAAATTTTGAAATAACAGCTGACCACCGCGCAGGCGACGATTAGACATGTTCTCTATACAAGTTGCAAACGATTATAAACATGTTGCAAGCACAATCATATGGTTTTGCGTTTCTTCTGTGTACGTAGGTTGTTGTTGTTACACGAGAACTGAGAAGGAGTGGGATTTTAATTGTTTATTATTATGGCTTTTATGTTGTGTACTTTTCCTTCTAGTTTTTTTTGTTGCTCATAAAAAAAAACATCAACACATACAGAACAACATAATGATGTAACACAAAGCACACGGAATGGGATTTACAAGAGACTAGAAATTTTCTTTTTGATTTATACATTTGCTCTTCACACTCGTTCCATAACTATGTCGGTCCATAGGTAACCTGCGGAGGCAATAAAATTAGATTCGTAATACACTCGCATAGAATGTTGACGTTTTTCTTTTTCCCATTTTATCGCCTGTCAAACATGATGGAAGTCACACGCAGTTTTCCAATTCTGGGAAACAACAGAAAAATGGATTCAAGTCTTTTGGAAAAGAGTTTCTATTTCTTACGTCTAATTTTATTTACAGAAGCAAATTTCCACCAAATGAAATCGTAGAATTCAACAAACCTAATGGTAATTAAAAATTGATTTGAATTGAATAATGGAATGAAAGTAAAAATTTACTGGTAATGCCATTGAAAAATGTAATGCTACTTTAAGTTGTTTCAAATATGTTTTGAACGGCGAATCAGTTTTTTTAAACAAGTTTCATATCATCGAGATAATCATAACAGAGCGGGCATTGGGTTCTTCTTTGAGATGAAGTGGATTGAAATTTGTCACTCACTCCAGAACTATAGATTGACAGAGCTGGAAAATGGATCATTCATGAAAATGCTGATGAGCTCGCAAGATTTGGAGGTGAGTTGTCAAATTCGGATGCAGTGGATGTTGATGGCTCAGGATGTATCGTCCAATCGGAAGATGCTATTAACCTGGCATGTGTAAACTGGGTCTTTAAAAGAACAGTCGGAATTAAAGACACAAATTTCTCTGCGATGAACAGAGCGTGGGTTTCGGCGACCCTGCTTGAAAATCTAGGTAGTAATTGGGACTAGAGGCACAATAAACACACACCCGCGTCTGGCAGTTGACCTGCATAAGCAAGCGACCGCAAATCCCGTGCGTTCCCCAAAAAGGTCAGTGTACACATGGAATTGACGCCCAAAAGACTGACCGCTTTTGAAAGCTTATAGTGTAGCTACAAAAGACTTAGAGCGTTTTTTTAAAATAAATATTCGTTCATATTTTATCTTTTTATTTATTTGTGGCCCGGAAAATTACCCTGAACTTAACTTAATACAAGCTGGCTTAAAAACGAAGAACTACGAACGAAACTTAAAATTAAATATTGGATGACGAGTGTAATCAGTTGGAAAGGGCGTTTTTTAGGGAGGAAATCTTTTTTTTTTTGTGTGGCGTTAGCTTTTCGCATCATTCTGGACAATGGCTCATGGGAGCCATAGTTGGTGCGGTAAGGGTTTGGACGGAACAGGAAGATATATCTAAGGTTACGGGGATTATTCTGTATGTAGATCAATCGAAGCAGAGCGGGGCAGTCGGTGTTTCCACTAAGAACCTGGTGGATGAAAAGAATATCGGCCTGCGTTCTTCGAGGGACTGCAATCTAATAAAATGCAAGCGTTTTGAGTAGGGCGGAAGGTTGTACCTGTCTGACCATGGGAGACTTCGTAAAGCAAAGCGAATAAATCGACGCTGGACGGCTTCAATTCTTTTAATATGGATTTCATAGTAAGGAGACCAGATTTGCGAAGCATATTCAAGGTTGGGCCTAACGAAAGCAGTAAAAGGTAACAAAGGGGTTAGAGAACTCCTTGACCATCGTTTAACATAGCCAAGTGCGGAGTAGGCTTTGTTAATAATGGAATCAATGTTATCACTATCGCATATAACTCCTAAATCACGCAAGAAGGGACAGGTTCATTACAGATGGAGTTAACTCTGGAGAATTGTGGGAGACGCAAACGAATTTTGATATATTAAGTTCTAGGAATTTTTTTTGCACCAGACTG
The DNA here is from genome assembly GCA_963555765.1 of Orthonevra nobilis. Taxonomy (NCBI): domain Eukaryota; kingdom Metazoa; phylum Arthropoda; class Insecta; order Diptera; family Syrphidae; genus Orthonevra; species Orthonevra nobilis. The sequence continues at coordinate 9,468,555 of OY743226.1, read as the reverse complement.
AAACATTGTTAGATCGTCTTGCAGGAGGCAAGAGTCATTTGGAGATGATATTGGCATGGATATTTTCATATCGTCGGCTTAAATAGATATTAGTCCATACGATATACTATGGACGAGGAGGTCAACGTGGTAAGAATAAAGAGCATCGGGCCAACATGGCTACCTTGTGCGACGCCTGAGATTGCTGTACAACCACCTGGTTTGGAGGATCTAAAGAGCACAACATATTGCCTTAGGTAGGATTTAATCCATGCAAGGAAGCTAATGAGGGCTTGAAGCTTAAGAAGGATTTTTTTTATGGGAGATTTTATCAAATGCTTTACTTTGAACTATGAATTATTCATCAAAATTTAACAATACATTTTTATTAACAGCGATTATTAACTTTTGACTTTGGCAATTGCTGAAGAAGAAGACACTACAAAAGGGATTTTTTTTAAGATTTTCTGGAAGCCACCGTTCCTTGAATGACCCAGTGTACATCCCATGCACTTGAAAGTTCAGTGTACACACGCCAGATTAATGGCTATTTTTTCAGGTTTCAGGATCAAAAAAGAAGCTTCATGTTCTGTTTTTGCAATAGATCGAATGATCTTATTAATATAAGACATCTGCTATGCGAATATCCTGCAATATAAGAATAAAGTGTTCTCTCAGCGTGAGAAGAGGACCTCGATTGCGCTGGCACCAAGTACCTCCTAACTTGTCAGATTAAGGCCGCCACCAGCAAAAAACATTTTTCCCTCTGAGTTGCTGTCCGCGTACCAGTAAAACAATGCTCTCAATTTTCGATTGCGTTTTTGCTCCCGTACTACTCTACTCCACTCTTTATCCCGAAAAAGTATGCGGTGTGAACCACAAGTGGCCCATAAGTTCGAAGTTCGCATCCTACCATTTAAACAACACTTTTTTAAAAAACGTCACTTGTCAAATAACCGTGAAGATTGAGTGAATGCGTTCGAATGCATGCTTTATGTGAATACGAGAACATTCATTCGTAAACCAAAACATTTAAATTAAAACTAAAAAGAAAAGAAAAAGTTACTAAAACTAAAAAAATTCCAGTTCCATCAATTGTACACTGCGTACTTTGACGGTCCATTTTTTATGCTGCTCAATGAGCTCCCACGTTCCGTAGTTGTATGGCAAAATCGGGACACGCGCTGTTTTTAGATTGTTGTTTGTTGTTGTATTATTGTTTTTGTTAAAAAGAATTCATTAAATGGAGAACTTTTTATGTTCAAATCGTAGACTTGGGTGAAAAATCTTTTTGACAATTGACGTTTATTTTTTCTTTGTTTGCTTTGTTTCCTCAACTAATGTGGCAAATGAGACTGTTTTTGAAGACATTCTTAAACTTCACCACATCACATCATTCAGACATCTGAATTAATCATATGCAGTGACTCAGAAAATAACTTGCCTCTAAAAAGTGATCACGAAGTGTGTTCTTGTTTAATAATACCTACGAATGTATAAATTGTGCTTTTGTTGTTTGAAGAGACCGTCTCTAAAAGAAATTCGTTACTTACTTCGCACTTCACTTTTCGAGAGATAAACTATGAGGCCAATCTCATGACTCTTTTATTTTGTTCATTTCCTGTTTAGTAAACAACAAGTAGAACAAAAGGCAATTAAAAAAGCCTGAACTTATTCGAGTAGATATGAATACCTACATTTTTAGGGCGTGTAAACAAACTCATGCAAAGCAACATTTGACTTTTATAAAAGTGAAGGCTTAGCTCGTTGCAGTTAAACAATTTAGCTATCTGGTTTTGTAACAAAGTTCATTTTTGAAATTCGTATTGATTTTGTCGTGTGGAGAGTAAACAACTTCGGTGGCTTCGGTTTACTTTTGAATGAAAATAAATAAAAGCAGGATGCAGTAAAAGTTGTGTGTGTTGTTGTTGCTTAAATTGACGGTTTGTTAACGACTGAGATGTATTTTTCACATACCCTCACACCCATTATCTTATCGGAAAGCAATCTTGGGAGCCCTGCTGCTGTTTGTGTTTTTATTTCGAATTTCTAATCATATGGAAAAGCCGCATAAAATATCTAATCAACAGTCTAAGAAGTGATGAGTTTCTAAAGAAAGGCGAGGTTTCAGTTATAGAATAGGCGGTGAAAAAGACCTTGCAATCGCCTGATGAACTATACAAAAGCATGATCTACAAGAGTGATTATGACGAGAAATCGATGGTTAAAAAGTTCGTCAAATTAAGGGTCACCCAATTCGTGGTGCGGACGTCCAAATGTCAAACCAAACTGTCATCCGATATTGTTTATGTTTTATTTAAGAGTAGCCAGTTTACAATATGAAATATGGCTGCCGTTAGTGATAAGTGTTGGAGATGATCCAAATCTATCGGTTTTAAAACGAGCACAGCATTTGAGCTTGTCTTGAGGCATATTTTCTTTTTGGATTATCATCTACCACCCTATAAAATTAAACTTATTGAGGGTGCTCAACCATCAGCGCTTGTATGCAATTTTTCATACATCGTTTCTCATTTTTCACTAGATGGATACGCGTTAACCAAAAAAATGTACGCAGATGTGAAAACTGACATTCGAAGGTGTAACCGCCCGTCAATTCTCATCCCTAGAACCAAATGTTAACAGACTTGTTATTAGCCTCAAACAAAGATGTGCGATTTAAACAAGACGGTACCCCATATCACACAACACGACCCGCTCTCATTTTGTTGCAAGAATAATTTCCTGAACGAGTTATTTCTCGTTTGAGTAATGTAAACTGGCCATCCAAACCTCTTAAAATCATCGATTGTGCGACCTGTTCTTGTTCATAACTATAGCCCTATTTCCATTTTTCCAATAGTAGGTCCTTGAAACGGTGAAATGATTACTAAGAAAAGTATAAGATACTCAACAAAAAACAGTTTGGGTTTAGGAAGAACAAAAGCAATAATCGATTATTGGGAGAGTTTGCGAATGGAATCGATAGCAGCCTTGAAAAAAATCACAGCTGTTTAGTTTTGTTTACTGATTTAAAAAAAGCATTCGATACATTGTTAGTTTGAGAGTTACTTGAGCTAGTGAAAGTATTGGGTAAAGATACAAGACCAAAGTGATGAAGAGAACGTTTTTTACGGAGTCCCACAGAGTTCCGTACTGGGACCTCTTCTCTTTATTATATCTTCTAACAGTTGTTAAGCGTACAATAGGATATGCATATGCAGATGAAACAGTGATTAAAGCCAGCCACAGAAATGTCAAAGAAGCAGAGAAGATGATGCAAGAGGAGTTTAACGCTGTCACAGCTTGGTTTCATGATGAGACCATTATCATAAATATGAACAAGACAAATATAATGCACATACGACCAAGAGAGATGATTAATATTTAAGTTCACGAAAATAATTGTCTGCTCAAGTCTTTTATTGACATCAGGAACGATGACAATTGCACAGTAACTGTAGAAAATGTGTCTTCCTACAAATACCTAGGACTAGTCATAGACTAACAACTTAAATGGAATAACTTAAATAATGCAGGATATGCTCTATTCAACCTGAGCAATTGCTGTCCATATGGTGTTCAGCACTGTCAGCACTGTCGTACTATTTTGGACTGGTTGAATCTCATCTTCGGTACGGCATTTTAGCGTGGGGTCACGCATCAAATATGACTCAGCTCCAAAAAAGTCAAAGAAGAATATTTAAAATAATAGCAAGGGCTCGAGATCAGACAGCAATGACACGTAAAAAATAAAGTCTCAGTAAGTAGCTAACACCAGACACACAAAGAAGAATGCCGATTTACTGGATACTGGAACGAGTATGGAAGAAGGGGGTTTAAGGTTGCAGTTCGTAACATATTCAATCAGCCCATGGAATTTTAATGCCTCCCTAAATCATTATTTTTGAAAAGAGCAAAAAATACTTAATGTCAATCATAGAAAAATAAATGTACAATGTTTTTAATTACAAACGATTTTGCTTGGAAACTTTCGCATAATTTTTGATTGTTTCACTTTAAGTTTTGATTTATCCTCTCTTGTATCTTTAGATTCTTTTTATTGTTTAATTTGTTAAATATTTAAACACTTGATATCAATTTGCTTGTTGAATTGTATGAGTTTAATTAATCTTTAATACATTGAATTCACATATTAATTGTTTTACAAGAACCTAGTCTTCTGCAGATAAGCCCATAAGGCTTTCTAGATGCAAATTTATATTATATACTCAAAATAAAAGAACTAAAAGAAGAGAAAAAGAAACAAAAATCAAAATCGTTGGATTTGTTTTTGTGGCACTGCACATAATCCGCAAACTCTTTCATTTTTCAAAACGAGTCGTCGTCGAGATATGTCAAAGTTATGTCATCGAAAATGATCTTGTAAGAATCGAATCCTAAAAGGACTACCTGCGGAGAACATTTTACTAATGCTATATTCCATTCATCATGGTAAGATCAAGACAAAGCCGATTTAGAGAATGATCCTGTTCATTTCGAAAACAAGGATTTCCAGACACTGCGTTTGTCAGTTTACACTACACCACAAAAGTTTAGTGTAAGTGCACTTATGTATGACATACGTTCTCCGTTTCGTTCTCAAACTCAGCTCTATTTACGAATAAAATTCCTGAAGCAAGTTATCCACTGAAATGTCATAAAAAATTGTACTCGTATTTATCTACTTTTTGTTTTCATTTTATTTTATTTCATCCGGCAGAAAGCTGAATTGCGTCGTGGAGAGTTCGGAGCTGTTGGAGGAGTGGCGACTGATTAATGTTGATATCGTGTCAGTGGCATATCCACACTCTATCGAAGTGTAGATACATGTGCACATGTGTATGTTGGCATGTATGTGGGGTAGGAAAACAAACGCAAACAGCTGGAGCGACGCACGAAACGATACGAGACACGGATCCGATAGCACAAGCGTCAGATACATTTTATGTTTGCGTTTTGTTTGCTCATTCACTTTTGCTTTTTTGGCATTATCCTCTGTTTCGTGTCTCGTTTTTCGGGACTGGATTGGATCTTCTTTGCGGATAGAATTATTTTCGATTTTCTCTGCAGGCCATGTTCGCGGACTGGTTTGTTTATGTTTGAATTTACTTGACATACAGAGATGGAAAAAGGGAGAAACGAAAAATACATTTTCAAACAATTAATATGTATGCGGGACAGGGATGTCAGGAGGAAGTGAAGAGGAGACATTTTATTTTTAGTATTTTTGTTGTTGTTGTTGTTGTATAATGCTTTGATTGGTGTTTACATTTTTGCTGATTGGACGACAACATAACAGAAAATTGTATGAAAAATTCGTGTTGTGCTTTTTGAAAATCATTTAAGTATACATATGTGTACCCAGGCACTCGTATTCGAACTATGTGCTAAGGAAAACAAAAGGGGAAAAAATGTACATGTATGTATGTTTGTACTCAACTGGGAGTCGATTTATGTATTCATGTTGGGCTCTGTTTATCTAACAGTGAGGGAGCGCATTTGTTCGAAGGTTGTTTTTTAATTGACGGAAGCTACAAGAATTTAAGCCCCACTGAGTAAATTTTATGGGGGCGGATTTAAGCCTACGGTTATTTGGTATAATGTTGGAGCCTGAATTGAAAATCGATAGGCAAATAAAAGTAAATTAAGGTAGGCAGACGTTTTTTTTTTGGAAAATTTGCACGATACATTTGTAAGTATGTATCTTCATCGAAAATTATGGATTTTAGCAAACCCATTATCAACTAAGGGGTATAAAATAAGATATGACTAACATTATGAGAATTTCTGGCATATGACCACCGCGATGGACGCCATCCAATCAGAATCATTTCCGCAATAACGCGCTGAATGTGGGTTTTTATGTCATCAGCTGTAACTGGTAAATCAGCATACATGAGTGATTTAACATACCTCGAACAAAATCACAAGCTCTAAGTGGCCAACTGACAAGTCTACTTCTTGACATGATTCAATAACCAAAGGTTTGTCTCAGTTAAGTCAAAATTTGACCTGCTGCCATGTTGCAACGCCCGGTTGAAACTATTTGTCCCTTAAACTAGATTGTTATTAGCAAAATTTATCTGTAGCGCTCACCAATGACAGTAATGTCAGCTCGTTCTTCAGATTTCACAAAAAAAAAAAAAATAGCAAAATGCAGTAGTGTTTTTGGGTCAAAGATCGAGTTGTTGAGATCGGCGTTGAATCGATAAATAGGGTTCTTCAGTCACACGCACCTCGAAAAAGCTATGACCTCTGTAGAGGTTAGGCACACATGTTTGATGAATATCATCGGGAAGTGTATTCGTTGATAAAAATCGTTCCATTTTTTCGAATAAGTTTGACGCACGGAACGTGAATTTTGACAAAAAAGAAAAAAAATGCTAAATGCTATTCTTTTGCAATTTGGCAAAGTATCCTGAATGCATGTAAATGTTACAGCCGCATGCTCAGTCTGACAGCCTATTTGACAGAAGACAGCGATTGGGGAGAGTACGATAACTTAAGCTCCGAAAATTGATAACGGTTTTTAGTAGAGGAGTCAAAAATAAGCATTTTTTACCGTGAGAGAGGTAGGGGCAATTTAAGCAAAAATAAAAAATTACTGAAAATGAGAATGATTTATACCCCACGGCAGCACTTACAATAAAGTACTATTCCGGCTTTGAAAGCCAGAATTCTGTTCTTCAATTCTAAATTAAAATTTAATTATTTACATATGTCGCTAGTTATTGAAAAATTCTCATTCAAACACAAAATAATTGCAAAAATAAATTTAAAAAAAGTTTAGATCGATTTAAAAAATGCTCGTTTTTGAATCCTCTACAAGAAAACGTTATCAATTTTCGCCGCCCAAATTGTCGCACTCGTGCCAATTTGTTTAAAACTGTCGAAGGTTTTCGCTGAAGGGAGCACTAACGAAAGCGCATGAAACTGCCGAACGTAAGATTTTCTTTAAGCGGGTTCTTTGGCGGCTCGTTCAAAATTCTTTGTGTTTGTATTTTTGAGAAGATTTCTTTTTTAACCATTGCAAAGGTATGAATGCTTCGCTGCAACCGAAAAAAGTGCACAACAGGGCTCATGAGCCGTAAAACTAGTTGTAAGTTTTCGGAATCGAAGTATATTCGCATTTTCCAAAAAAAGTTTTAAAGAGTCAAGTTCATGCTTGATGTTTTGAAAAATGCTGTAAATTGTAAATCTGTCATTTTGTACGTCACCAACCTACATATGTAAATCCGTATAAACCTTATTTACATCACTCAAACGCAATACATTTTCGTAGAATTACCTTCACTCCGTGTAATTAAACAGAATACCCTTCACGCTTCCCACGATTTCGACTTCAAAATAACTTTTTTTAGGGCTTATAGTCACGCATCAAAGTTCAAGACCATTGCTAACACTTTCGGGTGCAAAGTTCCCATTCGCCTTTGACTTCGACCATTTCCTTGACGCTACAACAAGCGTTTAAAATGCCACTCTGTTGCCAGTTGGTGTCGATTTGCCCGCAACAAGTTATTGAATAATTCATTCGTAATTAGTTATTCAATGCGTTCCGATAGTTTGGCATTTGATATGCAAAATTAGAAAGTGCAACTTCAGCACACCGCATTTCTGGTGGAGCGCACACACAATTTTTCAATCACTAGCCACTTCGACTTTCACTCGAAATTACACTCGAATTCTTTATTCCAAACGATTGTGCGGAGCAGCAATCGAAGCGACCAGATCACCACACACAATCGTAGATTTATTTAATCGGAAAAATTGGATTTCCCACAACGAACGATCCGTGGTTATTATCTTATGGCTGCTTGCCATAAATCCTAATCGAGCCAATAGCCCCGACTTTTGTATAATTATCAAGTTTCGCTTGTGCTAGCGCGTCGAAAAGTTCCATTTGTTGCGTTTGGTTGGTGGACGCGAACGCTCGTTCGCTCGTTCGTTTGCTGATGATCGTGTTCATGATCGTGATTTACATCCGAGCGTCGGTTGCCCCCGCGTTCACTTCAAACTGCGCAGTTTGTTTCTTTTATGTTGTCTTTTTTTTTGTAAACTTAAACTTTTTGTTCTCGAGAGACTCTTGCCTAAAAATACAAGGTACGAAAAAAAATAATAAACATTCTAAGAATCTTGAATGCTGTTTTTGAACGGTTCTTTGATCTTGAGAAAGCATTTTGACAAAAGCTTTTGGCAGCAAAATTGAACCGTCTCGTGTAAAGTCTTGAAACAGTCACTGTACAGAAAAATGTCGTAATATGTTTTTTAATGGCTTCGCGATTGGGAGTCGTGTCGCCATCGACGTCCTGCATAGACAGCGTGGCATGCTGGCCAGCCGATTCCTTAACATTCCACTGTGTGTGTATTCGCTGATGATATTTTTAGGCGTTTTTTTTTTACTTAAGCTTTGTTTTGGAAGGTTCGCCGCTGGTTATCTTGCGGTTGGGGCTTGTCTCTGATCTCAGTTTCGCTGTGTATGCTCGATTTTCGTTTCTCCCTTGTGCGCTCGTCGTTGTTTTTTTTTTTTGAACATTTTTTAATCAGGTTATCAATACAAGGTCGGTGGGGTAAAGGTACGAGTAGTAGGTACGTTGGTTGGACAGACTTGTGTTATGCTTCCAGACGAGCGAGCAGAGCGACGTTATCAGCTGTCTCAAGTAAATTGGAAAAAAACAAAAACTGATTCTGACTGATGTTTTGTTTTAATTCTTCTTTCTTTGTGTTTGTTATTTTTGTTTATATTTTCTACTTACTTATTTCACAGATCAATGTACTTTAAGTTAATCTGCGTGCTTCAAGATAGACGCAATAGTTTTGAAACGACATAAAAGAAAGGGAAGAAAACGAAAGAATGGATAATTTTTTTTTTTATAAAAAATGCTGCTGCAACATGATGTGGATATTGAGGAAACGCATGATTTTTCAAAAATATGATAACAAATTTTGATTTTATTTGGAATGTGGACGCGTGAGGTTAGATACTGTCAAAGATCGTAGAATTCCGAAATCTAGTCCAGTTCAACTGGCTTATCTTTTGGAATTGTGGTCTGGTGACATCTTTTGACATTATTGGAATGTTATTTTGAAATTAAATTTGACATATTTTAGAAATGCATTTAAAGTGCAAACATTCATTCATTTGTTGAAAGTTTGCTTAAATATTTTCAATTCTTCTCTTTCAATTCCCTTGTATATATTACAAGAACTGTAATAAGTGGTGGCTTATCTATAGTTTTATTTTGCGATTTAAAGTTATTTTGGCATCAAAAAAGCGCTCAAAGCGCTACGTAAGGTGGCGCTACAGTCCGGGGTGGACCTGGGCCTCAACCAACAAGCGCCTCAAGACAGCTCGATCTTTAGCTAACTGCCTCAAGTTTCACACGTATAGTTGGTTGTGGTCCCTTTCCACTTGCGTGCGCCACCTAAGTCGCGGTCTTCCTCTGCTGCGCCGTCCCTTGTGGTTGGCTTCGAAGACTTTCCGGGCTAAGTCAATGTCGCTGAACAGCTCGTACAGCCACTCACCTTCTATGAAGATGGGACTGAAAATCACCCGAAGAATTTTCTTCGCGAAGCAGAGCACCTATTTCGCTTTTGACAAAATCCATGAAGGTCGGGAACGATTAAGGTCTTATAAAGGGTTACTTTGGTTCTTCGAGAGAGGCCTTTGTTTAACAATTGCTTTCTCAGACCAAAGAAGCAGCGATCGGCAATTGTTATTATTCGGTTGACATTAGCGGTGTCGCTGTCTGGTTTGAAAGCGGTCCCTAGGTTGACAAAGTCTTTGACTACCTCAAAGTTTTAGCTGTCTACTGTGACGTCCTGTCAAATACGTCGGTGTTGGGAGTCTTTTCTCGTTGACAGCCTGTACTTTGTTTAGCCCTCATTAACTGTTAAACTCATTTTCGCACCTTTTACTGAGGTAAGGTTACTGAGGCTGAGTTTCCATTCATCGGGCATGCTTTCCACCGACTATAATTAAGAGATGTGTTTGTACCTGCTCCTTACCAAATCATCGGATGCCGCTTTAAAAAGCTGGACAGGTAAGCCGTCCAGCTCATGAGCCTTGTTGGATTTTAGTTAAGATATGGCTATCTTCACTTCATTCAGTTCAGGTGGACGGAATTGTTGATCTACATTGTCCATTTCATTGGGGTTGAATGGTTCGTTCTGCATGATTCTGGATTTGGTTCTTCGTCGCCATATCCTCGGCATCGACTGCGATTCTTCGAAGATGTTCTCTTGAGCATCTTTACAGGCTTCGGTTCGGACTTTATAACCTTTATAACCTCAATTCTACGGATCGCAAGATGCTCATGCATCTTCTTTTTTCTCCTGAGAAGCCAGTGGTCGTCTCTCCTGTTGGCTCCTCGAAACATTTGGACATCCATAATACTGGAGAAGTGCCTTGCGTCGATCGCAATGTGATCAATTTAGTTGACGGTTGATTCATCAGGAGATTTCCATGTTCCATTGTGAATATTGAGATGTGGGCACTGTGAACAGGCTTCTACAACATTTCGACCCGCAAAAAAATCGATCAGCCCGTTGTCGGAGGTGGAATCGTGCAGGCTGTACCTCTCAACCGAAGATGCTCTCTCTTCCTAGCTTTGCATTCAAATTGCCTTGGACAATTTTAATGTCTTTGGTGTCACCATGATTCTCCTCTGTAAGAGCGCTTTATATTCTAAAAAAAAATTTCAAAACTTTTATTACGTTATACTAGAATTTCAGAACCTTTAAAGGTTTTTCTTTGAAAAGTGATCGTTTCGATAAGAGAAAAAAACCGACCAAGTGCGAGTCAGTATCGAGCAGCGAAGGTTCCACATTTGTAAATAGCTCGTGCATCACGGTTTTGATTGCCTTGCGAAAATTACAATATTTGGCTTTCAACTAATTTTTCTTAATTTAAACTTCAGTGTTGTTCTCGGCGTAAAATTTGGTTTTCGGATTTTTCCCTTTACTTGTGCTACAAGACATTGCTTCTAGACTAATTTCTGGATTTCGAGGGTTCATACCCCGGCAAAAACTGCTTTAAGGAACCGTGGTCACAAGTTTATGTCAATAATTTCAACTTGATGCCTCTACGCGAAAAAGAGTAGTGACAGATAGACGCGCAACAAAGTGAACTTATAATGGTTCCGTTTTTCCTTTTAAGGAGTGTATTCTTAAAAAACCGTCTGATTGTATGCCAAAGCTTGTCAAAAAGCTGAAATGACGTTTACAAGATACTTACAGATCTATGTGCCATAATGAAAGGTAACAATAATAAGATAAGCATACGACTATTCGTTTTGGCATTTTCTCACATATTGTCCATCAGACGTCCAGAAAAAAATTACCCATCTTTCGTTAAAAATACTCAAACCTGAATGAGGGCAAGTTTCGTGTGGTTACGACAAAGTCATCTACATAAATGTATCCCTTTCGAGGTTATTAAATCCCTAAAAAGGCAACATTTTCGTTTTGTTTTAAGGTAAACGAAAACGAAAAATGTTAACCCAAAAGGACAATGATTAAGGAATTTAACATATCCCAAAGAAACTAACCGAAAAAGGAAAACGTTTCCATTCACTTAAACAAATTCAAAATAAAAACACCCTTTTTGCATACATTACATCACTCAGCGTCCAGATTCATTCCTTCCAACTATGGATAGAACCCCGGTCGCACAATTACGATTTCAGTGTAGAATATTTTTTGTTCATCCATTGAAATCTAGGTCATTGTGTTTTGTTTGATTGTTTACGGATACCATAACCAGGAGCTGTCCATTTCATATTCTTAAATAAGAAAATGCACATTATTCGTATTTCGAACTGACAAAACCATCACCACGACGAAAATCCTTCCTTCTTCAGTCGCATAACGATTCTCGAATTTACATTTCAAGATATTGGAACGAAAATAAATTCACCCCGAAGACGTTTTAAAAAGAAATAAAAACAAGACAAAAAAAACGACGACAGTCGTTCATCGTCCAAATGAAAACAAACAAGACAACGAAGTCAGGCAAAAGGTTGATGCACGACACTTTGCGGATGTGTTATCGCAGTGTACACCTTTACGTCCCGATTTACTCCAGACAAAAATAAATGCTCGAGCTCCGTGAGGACAGCTCCTCGTTCGGTGAAGACTCGTTTCGGAATTTTACTTGAAAGATGTAAATATTTAAATGAAGTACAACGAGGTTTCTAATTGAAAAGTGGTATAAGCAAGCATTCTTGAATGTTTATGTTTTCGAATGGTCTAGAAATACCTCTGCTGTGTTTACAGTCGAAGGCAGAAATTGGGTTTGGTGATGAAAAAAATGTTTCAATTTCTAACCCTTAAATTCATACCATCTATGTAATAAAATGACAGTAACAGAGTTTTTTTAGTCCCTATCAACACTGCGCGGGAAAGTATTTCACATAATCATTTTTTTACGTTTTACGGATGCATTTAAGTGTTCTGTTTTTTTATAATTTGCTCGTTCTCAAAGGATTATAGTTTGCGCAAAGCAAGAAAATGTGAAGAGGGTTGGAAATCAGATGTGTTCCGACCATGGAAGTTGTTCGAACAAAGATGGAGAATTTGATATTGACTTATTTGTATTTGTTCAATTCGCAGTATTTTATTCCCTAATACACAAAACAACGTTTTTTTCTGGATCTGAAAATTGCCAATAACCTCAAAGAACGACTTTACAATGTTTAAAAATGTTAACCAGTTGTAAAAAAATGTTTAAAGACAACTGAGATAAAGGCGCTTCGCAAGACAGCAGATTCGTAGAAGTGAGTTCCTCAATGTTCAAAGGACAGATCCTATCAGCCCAGTCAAAAACGCAATGTCAGTTAATGTTTGAATATGTTCGAGGAATGTGGCGAATACAACAACCACACCAACATTTGATTGGCGTCAGCGATTAAGTGGTCCGAAATGCAAAGGAATGCAAAGAATTGGAAGAGTTATGAACCTAAGCCTTGTAAGAATACGCTCTTGTTTATACAGGGTTTTCCAATAGCGACTTGACAATTTTGAATTTTATTTATGAACGCACCCTTTCACTAATCATCGAACTGTTGTCAATTTATTCAGTAAACTCAACATTTTCATGATGGTAAAGTACACGAACGTGCAACATCTGCAAATTATAAACATTTTCGGAGGCGGTGGCCGCAACTTTAAGAGCGTAAACTCCAATTTTCGGTCGTGACTCTCGCCCTATTAGAAAGGCAATAACAAGTTCAATCATCTTGTTCAAACGATGTTTTCTCTCCTCATTCACGCCGGGTTAAATAAAGCAACGAAATTTAAACAAAGAAAGTTCTCCATTAAAAAATAATTAAGCAAGCTTCAGTAGGTTGAATCACTTCATAAAAACTAGCTTCGAATGGGATATCTGTTTTGTCGTCCAAGCGTCTACTGATAATAAGGCATTCACAATTTCGCAATAACAAATTGTATTCAACAATAAGTAAACAAACTGCATTTAATTGCATTTTCGAGATTATAATTTTTATGGGGGTAAACACCTTTTCATGACTGTTGCGGCGACACTCGTAAAATAGCAATAGCGCGTTTCTTGAAATATGTGCACCGTAGAAAACTTTCAGTCTTTTGCAACTTTTTATTTCCGTATTCATAAAAATAGTTTGAGTTATAAAAAGAAGAGAAGCCGTGAATTATAAATATTTGGGACTAAGTCTAAGAGTTAAATGGAGAATTAATTGAAACGACTCATGACATCGACATAAACGAAACTGATCAAGGAACGCATTGAAATATTGTAATTCCCTAAGAACCACGCTAAAACAGTTCAAAACATTTTAAATTTCTTTCACAGAAATTCCCAACTGGGTTTAGAAATTTAAGCTTACGCGAAAACATGCGCTTGCGTCTGTCCAAAAACCAATTCGATTTTATGTCAGACCCAGGCTTTGGGCATATGAGGACAGCAATCCTCTGAGTTTTGCCTAAAAGGGTTTAGCTGACGCACTGAACATAAGTTTTAACCTATCGACCATAAATTTGATTTTGAAATTGATCGAGAATTTCACCGAAAAATCATTGCATTGCCTCCTTTTCTTCATCCAGAATTTTCAAACAAGCAGAATTGTTTGACATAGGCTAACAAAATCTGCAACGTGATGATGAGTCATTGGGTCTTATTTTTTCACTGGAACCATGGTCTATATGAATGAAAGTATGAAGATATGGGAATGGGTGATATGTATTTGGAACACTGCAGCGCCACGTGCCAGACATATGACGAAACCGTTGCCTCTTCGAGAGAAGGTTTCCAGATTGAATGAGATTTGACTCACGTCTGCATTTTCATTTTTATTTTATTTGTTTTCTCAATAAAACTTTTCAGTTCTAACTCGTAATGAAGACTCCAACCGTTGTTGTGTTATCGGCATAAATGAGGGCCCAATAATAAATAGTTTTAAGGCGTCAAATCGCACGATCTTGTCGGCCAATTCACCTTGGGTTGAATTGCTTCCTCAGTAGGTCGATGTGTGAAATACATTTTTCATTGAGTACGAATTTTGATAATAAAATTCCAGAATTTGAAGGCGTTGTTCAGATGTAAGTCTTTCCGTAATGAAATGGCAATCCTTGCTAAGAATCTTTAGACTTTCACATGTCACGCGTGAGCTGTCAAAAAATGAACACAAACATTTTTTTCCCTTCAGATTCCTCACATGAACTGGCTACATTAGCTTTATCCAAATAGAACGAATAATTGTTAAACATCGAAAAAATGTCAAACCATCCACTATTCTTTATGGGCGATTTGACATAATGTCGAAAAGCCCATATCATATTCCTTTGTGTTTCGGTGTAAATTACCTGTCTAACAAATTAACAAAGAAAAACTAGTTTTAGCGGAATGAAATTGTGACCAATTGTACAAAAAAGAAAGCTCTTAATGGGCGTTTTGTCGTCATTATTCAAAAACAACAAATATAGAAATGTGACTATTTTATTATCATTATTTGTGTCAATTCGATATTATTTACTACTAAGTCCTCGCTCCTGTATAAGTATCTATGTGGATGACATAATAAATTTTTGTATAAGATAATTTCATCTCCTCCTGACTTTTGCTTTATACAGGAGTACCTGTACAGATTCCTTAATTGATACAAAGACAATTTCCTAGAACTGAACAGAAGCAAACGTCAGGTCGTTTCGTTTCTATGAAAACGTGATGCTGCCCTCCATTTTTATTTTAAGAATTATTTCATCTTCAAGGAAACAGTTCCTCTGGGTCTTTGGAAAAGACCTTGCTAGAAAACGATCGCCGGTAGGACAATTTTAAAATTAAATATATCAAAGGGACATATGCATAGCTACCGTTCAACACTCAGTCAGTAAATGGACTTACTTCTCAGTGCCTGTGATACTAACTAAATGGAATTCAAAGCATCCTGGTTTCGAAAATTGGGTTGGTTGCTCCCTCAACATGGCCGCGGGTGTTGATTGTGACGTCGTCCAGAATAAATAAGAGGAACATAGTTTTACAATGCAATGTACAAGGCAAAATATGAACCAGTCTTTCGGCAGATGCTATAGCTTTTGCAAATGACGGCAGGAGGGATGTAGAATACATGCCGACAAGCCATGGCCGATCGTCAAGATCGCATAATAGTCGTGACTTTTTTTTGCGAAAAAAATTAATCAACGATATTGGCGAAGATTTCCCGTACGTCCTATGACACTTAGGCAGTTACTTTGGCTCTTAGGCTTGCGCGTCTTGAGACTGGGCAGAAGAGGCCCCGGGAGATCACGTAGTGCTCGTTTCGACGAGAATATCGCCGATGTGGCGCAATTGTTTGGGGGAGAAGCATCAAGATCAACCAGATGATGTGGCACGCTATTCGACATTACACGTTGGCTTCTTTCATGCATTTTAGTGGAAAACTTAGCGATGTCTCTAAACAAAATGCACAGTGCATCAGATACTTCTTGAAGATCGTTTACCTCAACCTCTACGACGCATTGTTTTGATCGAAATTCATCATGAGCGACAATCAAAATTAGCGATTCTGGATCACTGACGTCAAACGTCAGAGGTGACTCAAAGACACAAGACTTAAAGAATTCTTTTGACCACCGAAAAGCACTCCACGTCCTGAAGTAAAATGTAGAAGTTCAAACGGGTCTCAAAGATTTTTCGCCTTTTGTTTGTAGTACCGTTGCGAGTATCAAAAAATGCTGCATAAACAGGCATATCTTTTGACTGCATCGATTTAGAAGCTTGATTTTTATTTTTACAGCTTTGAAAAACCGGAGTCAAAAGTATTAATTATAGGTTTAGGATTAATTGACAACTTGAAGTTATTTTATAATGATTTCGTTTTTCCTTTTGAGGCACGGAACATTAAAAATAAAGATGATGAAATCTTTTAGATACTTCGAAGATGGGAACAATGGCCGGACACTACGGCTCTAAAAATAATTTGATACTAGCAGTTTTCGAAAAAAGATTTTATAAGAGAGATAAAAGACAAAGACAATCCAAGGGCTTGAAAATAAAATTTTGTCATTAGTTGAGCCGAAGTTAGTGGTTAAAAATTCGTCTTCTCTTTCTTCTTGAACTACTTGTAGATCTTTGATTGCGAATTCGATACTGCCTAGACAGAAACATTCTCGTGATAATGTTTTTGTTCCACTGCACACAGCTTTCTCCTATCTCAATTCAAATTCAGTCGAAAACCGTACTTAACCTGCTATCTCACCAAATACTATTTTATGGATATTCCACACCATTTCTGACTTGGTCTCTTAATTTCGTCGGCCACAACGTGGTTCGGTTCGGTTCGGCAGCTTGTACGGTCTATCTTAAACTCTGTCATAAAATATTTCACTATATAAACGAAGAAGTTTTAATATTTGTTGGGTTGAAGCCTTTCAACAATAACAATATGACATAACGATGATCAAATTTTTCTAGTTTACAAACTCACTGCCAAATTAAACAATATTGCGAAGTTTGACATCGAGCTTAAGCTAAATAAAGTTGTCGCATCCTACTCTAGTCACTCTTTTCAAACCACAACTGTCATCTACACGTGAAATCGTCTACTTCGAGCACTACGAACGGAAATGAAATGAACCAAATTAAATCATCGAAGAAATCCCATGAATGATTTATAAAACAAAGCAACTCTCAGCAAGCTGAAAAAAGTTAAGTAACGCATCATGTTTATGCATCATCGCTCCATTTCCGACATACATACATCCAATCGTGCTGAATTGCCACAAACCGATTAGCATATTGTTATTTAACGTTCTTTGCCATATGTATCTAATTATTTGTACCTGACTGTAAGCTGTTTGTGTGTATTCACATCCGAAAATAGTCACAAAAATAGAACATTAAAACGGCAAAGATTTCATTGCTTTTTGTTGTTGTTGTGTTTTTTTTTTGCATATGGCATTGACAGTGCTTAGATTATGTGTCAAAAGCATTTAAACCCAAATGTCATTGTTATCGAGACTGTTGTTTTGTTTTTAGCGTCCGTCGGCGGTAAGGGACACCTCCCGTTTAACCTGTTTCATTCGAAAAGCGTTCTTGATCTTTCAACAAAGATACTAAGGCACACATGTATGAGTGGGTTTAATGTTGTTGTTGCTGTTTTGTCTTTTTTTTTTTTTAACAACATGAAATATCGTTTGTTTTGTTTATATTTTTTTTGGGACGCGCCGTGCGCCGATCGGAGGAGAGCACGAAGCCGAGGCAAAGTGAGGCATGTGATTTTTAAGTATAGATCACCCACCATATATTGGATCGTTGTCGACGCGAGTTTGAGTTGCGATTCTGATGCTGACGCTGCGAGTTCTCCCTCTACTGATGAGCTGATCCCATTGGCAGTGGCCGCGGCCCCAGCCGTCTCCTTATAATTATTGCGAGACGGCCAAACATGAACACCTTGTCCGTGCTTAGTTTAGCAGATGACGACGAAGACGGCGATGATGATGATGATGATGACCATATTCGAACGGGTACGGGTTTATAAACGTTCTATGGCTGACTGCCTATAGTATATCAATAGACCCGCTGCCACCGCTTGACTGTAGGTGTATAAATAAATTATTTTACTTTATTTGTGGCATTCGGCTCGGGAAAAGCACACAAAAAATAAAAAAATGGGGAGCTTCGGTTGAAGCAGGAACGGCGGCACGACGGACGCGGCTTTAACGGCGGCATATATCTCCAGATGTACATGTGTATTGTGTGCCACAGTGTACAAGTACACTGACCTTTTTTAGGTTGAATGGCTCTCCAAGTCGAAAGAAACTGATACTGCGTACGTATGTACATACATATGTATTTGTTTGTTGTTGGTTTTTTTTGTTACACTTTACTGCTGAAATTTACTTACTTATTGCGAATTATCTGCACCCCAGCAATGTGTGTGTGTGTGTGTGTGTTTGTGTTGGGGATTCAACCCTCTGTTTGGTTTGTTGCTGTACATTTTTGTTTTTGTTTTTTTTTTTTGTAAAGGGGGGGCCACTGACAGCAACGGTGGTGTTTGAAAAATAATCCGAATAAAGTGAATGAAAAGCTCATAAGGGCAGAGAAAGCGAATATCCTTTGTCTTGGTTTTATTATTAAAATGTACACGCAAGTTACAGGGGTGGCTGTCGCTGTTGCTCTTTCCCATAGAGTCGGGCAGGAAAAAAAAAAGGGTGATTCCAGCTAGATTTTTATATCCTTAAGTACATTTGTATGTTACATACATACAAAAATTTCATACATATTTTACGGATCTCAAGGCACTTGTATTGGCATTTTTTTCGGGGAAAGAATTTTTGCATTGCGTTTTGGTTATTTATTTGGACTTGGTTTTTCTTTTCTTTCTATTGTGCCGGGAATGAAGTCATTGAAATATTTTATAATTATAAAGAGGGGAACGTCAACATCAATACCATTGCGACATAAGCATTTTGAAGGATTAAATGAGAGAAACAAGTTTGCAGTCAAAGCCGCCGTCTGTTGTTTGTCGTCTGGGGTTCCCTTTTCTATCAAAAGTAAAGTTCTTCGTTAATTTTTTTGTTTTCGAATCACTTTTCGCAGACATGTGTTTTTGATATAGAAAAATGTCATCTAACCGATGTTTTTTTCTCGCATTTCTTAATTGTTTTTTATCAAAACGAGTGATAGAACTGTTGATGTTTTTCTTAGAAGAACATACAATTAGCCCCAAAAGTATTGATACACCTCACTTTCTCTGCATAATACAAACAAAAATCGATAAAAGATGCGAGAATACAAACAAGAAAAAACAAAGCAGTAACCTCGACTTAACAAAAGTATTGATACAATTTAAAAATCGTAGCTTAAGCAATAAAATAATTTGAATCAGTATTTAGATAAGCAACCCCGAGGTTATATTACAGTATCTAGTCTTCTTTGTCTTGTCCCGAACAGCGTTTCTTGACTGGGAACTCCGTCTTTTCTTATTTGTTTCTTTAAGTGAGCCTTGAAATCTCCAAAGAATTTAAGTCGGGTGTTTGCGGCGGAGTTTTGAGCTTTTTAGGCGTGTTATACAGCAGCCACGTCTTTTGCTTAGGATCGTTTTCCTACTGGGGCATGCAACCCGTTTCCGTTTTAATTTTGCAATACCGGCTCCAAGATTATATTTTAATATGTCTATCCGTTCAAAGGGGTTCATTATACCATCAATAAATACAAGCACACAAGAATTGAACTATGTACCTCCGTGTTGTATTGTTCTTCGAAAGTTTTTAACCGGAATCGATTGTTGTCTGCAAACTTTTCGAAAGCCATCCGGAAAAATAATGTACATTATACCTTTGTCACTAAAATTATCCTTTGTTCGAAATTCCAGTGTTGTGACGGTGACTTTTGGCAAATAACAACCAACTTCAGAAATGAATGGTTTGGGTATTGCAGTTCTTTCGTAAGAGTTCCATTCCTTTTCATTCCAGAGTACGTTTTATTGTTTCGCTACTTAACATTATGTCCAAGTTTTTTCCGAGTTGAGTCACAAGTTTTGGTGCACTAATGTACTGAATTTTTGAGAAAATTGAGACTGAGACTCTTGTTTTCCAAAGAATTCGTTTTTTAAAGTTTTGCAATGTTTTCGTTATTATTTTGAAACTCCCTTCAACAATTATTTCCTGCGTGTAATTTAATTATGCTGTACTTTTAAAGGAAACGTTTAAAATATACGAAAACTTCAGAAGTTAATACGAAAAACGAGTGCCAAAACCTTCTATTCAAAACAAGGATCGAGGCAGACAAAAAAAGCATTCTGTTGATCGATTGAAAAGACACATGAGTCTTCACTCATTACTCAGACGGAGTAACCGTCGTATTATTGGCGCCTGCATAAATGTGAATCAATATTTTGTGACGTGGCATTCTGTCACTATTTTTATTTATTATTTTTAATTAAGCAGATTGATTTTTACAGCACGTTTACACGTTAGTAAATTAACTTAATATTTTTTGTTTATTTAGTATTTTTAAGCTGGAATTCGTGCTTAACTCTCCAGATAAAAGGGTGTATCAACATTTTTGTGGCTAACTGTAACTCATTAAGACAATTATTTCACTAATTCCAGGGTATGTTTTTTGGTCTTCTAAAGTAAGCCATCAATAAGTAAATAGTACAAAAAAATTCACCTGTTTAGAAATTTCTCAAAGGAATATGAGCTCATCGACACGGGACAATGGGAATAAGGGCGAGTTGTCACCAAACGACATGGAAATTTCAGTCGCATGCCAAAGCAAAAACCTTGTGCGTAAACATGACACACCCTTCGGCACATTGATTACAGTGATTATTGCCATAGTCCACGTGAAGTCTTGGATTTAGACAAGAATCATATGGAATCCGTGAAATGTTTGACTGGATTAGTGTTATCTTACAAAAGGCACAGCCAATCTCTTCTTAGAAGCGTACAGAGAGATGGAACAAATATTTCTGAGGAAGCCATGTAAATACTGGAAACAAAAGGTGCAAGCGTTCTATGAACCCTTTCGGCATAAAAATCTCCGATCCTATTCTCGACGGTGTTCTCATAATTCCATCGTTTCCAAAATTATTGATATTGAGGATAGCAGTTGAAAAATCTCTCAAAGTTTTTCTTTGAACGTTTGGCCCTATTTGCGAGTCGTTTTGTCAAGCTCGGCCAAATAAGGTATATTGGATTAAGGTCGGGTGATGTTGCAATCCATTTCATATTTTTCAGTGTTTGTTTCTGTTTATCCCCAATTATCCTCGGATAACTGCTCAACAATGTTTCGGAGAAATATCATGCACTAATGTTAATCAAGGAACTGCAAATCGCAAGGATATACCATCGATACGGATGTTTTTACAACACTGTCAAAAGAGTTCCGTGGCGTTCAAGCAACATCAACACAATGCCAATGACGATCATTTGACTTGGAGTGCAATAAATTGATTGTTGGGCGGCCTGTGTGAGACGAAGCCCCATCTTGTCGATCAAATTAAAATTCTCAATTCCTGGCCATAAAAACAAAAAAAAAAGATATCACACTTGGATGCGCTTTACATTCACTTAAACGTTTCTTTGTTTGTTGTCTACAGGATGCATTGGTTTCTTTATGCTTGCATGTGGACTTTCAAAACCCCAAATACGACAATTTTACTTGCTAACATAGCCGCTGAGATTGGAATGCACTTCATTTTTAAATTTAATTTTTTGTTGCCAAATTTGAGCTTCCTTAACACTCAAATAGAGAAGAGATCGAATTGAACCTTGTAAACGAATAATCCGAAACAAAGGTAAACAAATGAGGAAATCTGAGTATTACAAAACGCAATTCACTAGACTCAAGAATGAGCAAGAGCTAGAACTAAAATCATCATCTACTCATAATGTTCATCGATATTTATAAGGCCTTCGATACTCCGAGCCCTGAGAAACTATTTAAAGCGTGGATTCGAATTGGATCAAAGAATCTCTTGCTATTTAACGGGAAGAAAAGCAAAAATGAAATCGTTCAATACCACAAGCCATGAAAAAAGCAGTTACTTTGGGTACCACAAGGCTCAAAACAAGGTTCTTCGCTCTCCATTCTGTTAACGAACGAACTACTTCTCGTCGTCGAACGTTGCATAGCCTTGCAATCTTCATAAAACATAAATGTCTTGGTATCGCTATACAAATAACAAAAAATGACAAGTTTTCGAAATGGTGACACGTCAAGGGGTTGATTATAAACCTGGTCTACTGGACGTCCCGAGCGTCTTTATTTTTAGCTCATAATCATAAAAGCAAGTCTTAAAAATATTACAAATACAAAAAAACGCCAAATTAAATTTTAAAAGTATTTCCTTGATTTTAAATTAAATGTATTAAACATTTAAGAATTGGCATAAGTTATTTTAATCTTTATTTTTGTTAATTAATTAATAACTTTTGTATGTTTTTTCTATACTTTTTCCAATTATATTTCTACTAAACTATATTTTTTTCCAGTCATGTACACTTTTTGGTTATTGTGTAACAAATGAATAAATGAACGATTTTAAAGATTATGAAAGAATGAAGAATAAAAAATAAAAAATCTTTATACAAAACTCTACAAAGGCTAGTGCGACTGATGTTCAGTTACTGTAATCGTAAGCACTTTGACTGTCCAGATTAAGCGCAGGCTTTCGGCAAGAGCTCCAATACACTCCGTTAAGTGCGCAGCATTTGGTAAACCAATCTTTCGAACTCTTTTCAAAATCAAGCTGCAGTTCAAAATTCTTGTTCTCAAAATTCGTACCGTTTCAGCAATTGAGCATCCACTATGAAAGTTACTTTGCAATTTATCAAGGCGTTGTTCAAGCGTAATTTTATGAGCGCATAACAGCTGTCAGTGTTAAAATAACACATGACTAAACAAAAAGTAAGAGGTTGCCCAGCCCTTCATAGTGACAAAGACCTTTTTGTTCTAAAAAGGACTTGAGTTATAGTTTTTTGACGAATTTCATTCTAAAATTGTAATTATTTCTGTTTTACTGTTAATGGGTGCAGCTTTATCTATATTCGGCTCCTTGTTCTTAAAGGTCTTAAATAGCTTTGAGATGAAATTCTCTAAGTACTAATTTTGGTTCTAACAGTCCTATACAGATTATTTAATGCAGGAAATTGTTTTTGCGGGAAACTTATGGAAAGCAGTGTAAAAACGATTTGAAAGTGGTAATTGAATTACATGCGTCTGCCTGGTTCTTTTTTAAAAATCGATAAAAAATGATACATATTGCATGTAGAAATTTTAAATCAGGATCATGACATCATCTCAGTTTAAGTATGATCGACGATAAAACTGACACGCAGAAACAAAATAAGTCTGACTTCTAAGTTGTTCAAAATAAAATGTTTAACATTTTTTGGCTGTCAAACCAGTAACCCAACAACGAGCTAAGTTTCTGGCTAAATCAGTTGAAATTTGCGACAACCATGTGCATAACAAGCATAACACTTGTTTTGGCCGATTCGGTGGGAATGCACTAATTTTAACGAAAACTGACTGTTAATGACCAAGTTCTTGATTTTGGAATATTTTTTTATTATTTCAGATTAAAAAAAAAGACGTGGGAGTATGCTCCAGCAATTAACATACATTTCTCGTTTTTTTAACAGCTGATTATTCGCTATCAAATTGATAACTAAATTCTTTGTGAAACTTTGTTCTAGAAAAGTTGAGAAAAAATTCATATAATTCATAATTCATTCCATTGATGTCAATCACTTCAAACCAGCTAGGAAAAACTGTTGGCATGACATTTTTGGATAAGAAACTAAATAAATGATCGGCTCAAATTGCAATGTACTTCTTGATAATCTTTTTGATCTCGGAGGTGAATCCTAGTATCACTTTAAACTTAAATTACGACTTAAAATAAAAAACTGCAGAGTCTTTGATAGAGAATCTTTCGCAGACTCTCTCACCTGACTATTGTTTTCGAACAATTTTTTCCTAAGCGTATCAACTGGAAGAATTGCAGTTAATTGCCACAATCCATTCATTCACAAGAGGATTAAGTTTCATCTCACATTAAAAATGCCAAAGAATATACCCTTCTTGGTGGCATTAGGAAGGAAGGAATAACACAACACACATGGACGGAATTTAGTTGGCAAAATCCTATTTGGATCATCAATTCATCAATCGTTAGAATGGAACCGGATTTGATTTAATCTCCTTAAACGCGAGTATACAGAGTTAACGCTGAGTCAAGGGCATAGAAGTCAAAAATTGAAGCAAAATTGAACTTACTGTAACGGTGTTTAAATTTCTTTTCTCTTGGATTTTCAAGGGAATTTAATCCAACATTTTATACAATGCATAACATATTGTGTTCATATCTGAACAATGCTAAAAGTAACAAATTTAAACATAATCAACCACAATCTATGCCGTAAGTGCACTTAAACAAAATCAACATACAAACTGTGGTCTGTGAGATAAGAAACACCAAAACCACAACTGAAGCATTAACGACTGGTCACAGATATGAACCAAACAAAGGAGTCACATGAGAACTTTAACAAATAACCACAAGTTGTAAATTCACTCATTTCATAGTTTCATAAGTTATCTCTATTTCTCCTCGTTTTAAAACACAAAAAGTTTCTTCCCAAAACCAATACTCATAAAATGGGCTGCGGTTTATTTAAACATTTTGACGATTTCACGAATTAAATATGTACATATGATAAAATTGAGCTCCTTTAAGGTCACTTCTTTCTTTCAACAAGAAATCACTGATAAATTGTTTAGGTTTACTGGTATTCTGATCCCATGGCTTTTAGGTGAAAGTGAAACGATTGCACTTGATTTTCGAACACATCAAGTCGATCATTTTAATGAGTTTCAAGTCTACAATTCAACATGTGGATGTTGGTGTGCCACATGGCTACATTTGTACTCTTTACCTACGTTATCTTTAATTTCATAATTTTCTGTACGCGTGTATATAACTAAACTTCAAAAATCCTGTCAACTACATCTTCAGGGAAATAGTAACTAACCTTCAGCCAATATCTAGGAATAAGGGATGTGACAGACACATCAGTTGAAATAACCACATAACCAATGGATACAAAAATGCTGCGAAATGTCTAGGTTTATTCAAAAAACTGTCTGCTATTTATAAAGAGTAGCTACAAGCTGGAATACCACTAACATATCTGCTCGAAATGGTTCAAAATCATGTGATAAAGCTGGGGGTTAAAAATATTGGAAAGTCAATCGACTCACTAACATATCTGAGGCTTAATTTTACCAGGCCCCCAACGAATCGGTCGGTTATGTTCCAAGTCTTCAACCTTACTCACTTAGCCAGGAATACTCAACGGTTCACCCAGAAGCCTTATTTCGATCCGTTTTATGGCCGCACAACTAGAATTCGAAACGACCTCCTTCAAAGGCAATGTACATCAGTACATGTATCGGTTTCCCCGTGGTCCTTTCTAGCCGCGTTATTTTTACATTACAAGGGTACGCAAATCACCTTGAAAGGTATTGAACATTACATCAGTCAAAGCAAGACTGAGCTCGTTTTTTAACCCTAAACTTTAAGTGTATTTAAACAAAATATTGTAACTCCCACACTCATATCCTTAAAAATCTTAAATTCTGGCTCTCAAAAAAGCTGCCGCGTCGAATAAATTGTAGCGTAATTTTACTAACCGTAAAGCAGTTGACACATGTGCATTGCTGTGATGATTCAAAAACTTATTAAACACTGATTTTTTTGATTCTTAGAACAACACTATCCCTGCCCGGAGAAATGTTGATTGCATGGCATTAGGCTAAGGACAGCATGATGAGTCTCGATAAAAACGCTTAAAAATTGTTAGAAAACAACGCTTAAACTAAAATTTACTGAAGATAACTAGTTTCATAGTTGCACTGCGAGCTGTCAACTAGAATGAACTGTGAAGACCAAGTTTGAACTGACATTACCAATTCTAGTACGAACTAGAATAATCGATTGAATTGTCTGGCTGTGACGTCAATGGAATGTAATCGACAGCAGAGTAAAAACAATTAAAGCTAAAATCACAAGAAGTTTGTCTGGCCCACAACTTAAGTCGTTATTTAATTTTATACTTTTAAAATATTCTCAAATGAAGAAGAAAAATCCCATAAGTTTGAAATTTAGCAGAACTGCCTAGCTCTGACAGGACTGCTCCATATGTAATTATTCCATAATCTTGTAAAAGAATATTTGTCTGTCCAATTTTGAACTTTTCACATTTATTTTACTGCCTGTTCAACACGTTTCAGAATTTATAAAACACAACAACATCACTCAGCTCAATCGAACCATTTAACAACCCTGACACACCTTCCATGGGTGATGCAACAACATGGACATCTGAATTTACAGCAACACGAACAATAAGGTCAATACCCAATTTGGTCATAAAAAAAATAGAAAACACGCAGGCCCCTTCCACGTTACGCGGAAGTCGTAAAAATAGTAAAAGTTTAGTCCAAAGAGAAACTATAAAATACTAGTTGCCAAGAGGTCTTTGATTATTCTCAAGGATTTTAAGCGGTCCAATCAAAAGGTTCACATAAATGTCATTTTAGCATTTAAGCTAAAATAAATAAACTTTCGAATATAAAAGGTTGTTTACGCCTGAAATACATTTAAGTAACAAAGATGATTAAGCGAACACAAAACAAACCAGTCACCGGGGGAGGCTTTCGATTGCAAAAAAAACTGATTCGATGGAGATGAATGCTCCGGCTCTGATACACTACGCGAAATAATTATTGCGACAAGCGAAAATCTTTTAAAAAAACAATTTTTTCCATTTATTTTTCAAAACGTTGTTTTATTTAAACTAAATGATTTAAGCTATGAACAAAAAAATACAAAGTTGCGTATTTATTTAGGCAAACAAAATATATAACTTGAAATATTTCCAACGAAAAAAGTATAGCATTCAAGATTTAAGAAGTCCATTTGACTTATACGATTTAGAGTAAAATTTTACGATGATTTAATTTTAATAATAAGACCGCTACTTAGCGACGGGACAGAGAGTATTAATAAAACTTTGCGTTGTGGATTTGTCAATTTTTAACCATTCTTCCTGAAAAGTGGTTTTTAGGGGAATAGCGCACTAGCGTCCACCTGAGTAAGCCCTCTTCGATATACCCCCATATACCCTATAGATTCTTTCTTTAATTTATTTGGTGGGTTTTCAAGTCCATATGGGCTTTAAAAAATATGAAGTTGGCCTCCCAGAAATCAAGTTCTTAAGTGACGGTTGGGAGTATTTTGTTTTGTATCCTATTGAATGGATGTAGAGCAGCTTTAGCTCAGGCTGATCTTTTAGTCTTAAAAGTAAGTAAGTACGAAATATTAAATAAATCAACTCTAAAACGTAATGTTTGTAAGTTTGTATGTATGAGGTAATCTTCGAAATTACTCATCCGATTTTTAAAATTCCTTCACGAATAATTATAATAGACCTTCGGAATGAACATAGCCATATACCCCATAGATTCTTTCAGGTTTAAGTCAGAACTTACTGCAGACCAACGTAGAGTAGGGATATTTCGCGACTTAAAAAAGTTGTTTGTGTATGCCTAGGTGTGTATGGCAGCGTTGTCGTGCTGGAACGCCCAGTCTTCTCCCCAAAAATGTCCAAACTCAATAATAACACTGTCCAGGTGTTCAACATATTTCTCCGAGTTCATTTTATGGGAAACAAAGCAAATTGGAGTATTTTCTTTGTACCCGAAACCAGCCCATACCATTAGAGAGCCTCCTTGGAAGTTTCTAGTGTACCGATTTCTCTCTCTCTCTTTTTCATCACTGAAAATAGCGGATTGCCATTCCGTGACCCAAAACTGATGATTCCCGGCGAAACTTAATCTTGCCTATTTATGTCTTGGACACAGCTTAGGTGTTGGTAAGCGCTTTTGATATGGAATAAATTCAACTTCCTTCAAAAGTTGTTGGGCTCTTCTTGTTGTTACTGGAAGACATAGCTGGAGCCTAATTTGCGAAGGACTTAGTTGTTTATTAACCGCTAAGCGTTTAATTTAGCACTTTGACTTTTTTATTAACTTTGGATAGACGACCAGATCTCCTCTGTTTCCCATTATTCCCAGGATCCTTTAAGAAATTCTGGACAGTGTTTTTATTCCTCTTTTGGTTTTTTCCGCTTTCTGCCTAATGGTGAAACGGTTTTTTTAAGTATGCCTCTCCTCTTTTCCCTTAGGCATCTTTTCTTGGTTCCGAAAAAAGAAGATATTTTTGATTGGAACATAATCTAATCGCGTCTGCAATATTGATTTCGCACAGCAAAACTAACATCACACAAAAGAACTGCATGAAATAAAGAGTCAAGAACATTGAGAGACTTAAAAGTATCGGCCTTTAGTCCTCCTTCTTTGAAAATTATTATATATTTTTTTTAAGAAAATGCAAATGTTATTTCGCGTAGTGTAGCGAACACCGTTTTAAGCTTTAATTTCACTGTGTAGGCCAGCATGGAAACAATGACCGGATCCAACAGAGGTGGTTATCCTCCGCAATCAAGAAAAAAATATTATATTCATTTGAACTGAACGGTCTTAACTTGGCTTTATTGGTTACTGAACAAAAAATATACCACTGACTGAGGAACAGAAGAGACGAGACAAGACGATGCGTAGTAGAACATCCATTCCATTCCAGACACTGCCAACAAGGATGAACGACCGACACTGCGGCCGGCGGCGGCGGCAACAAATGCAACAACTCAAAACAATCAAAGCACAACATAAGTAAACCAAAATACAAAAAAGAAAAAGAAACAAACTCTAAACGAAAGCAACTCCTTATGTGGCTGATGGTCAGCCTAGTGGAGCAGGAAACGAGAAGTGTGGCGACTGGCATTAACTTTGTTGTCTGGACTTTTCCATGAAGATGATGGTTTCGTGTTTTAGTGGTGATGTGATGGTGGTTCTGCGGGAGCTCCCCTTTTTTGGCATCGGGATGCTGCCCCAAAATTCAAACGCGCAAACAAAGTATCTATGTATATATCCTTCCTGCCATGAGTGCATCACAAATTGATTGTCAAACAATGAAACCTCACAAAAACCCCCCAAAAAAAAACAACAACAATAAATCTGTATACTTATGTAGATGTATTCCGTTGAGTCCAAATTTGAAAAAAAAAAAATAAGCACTTGGCAATCAACAGCGAGTATATGTGATGTTGTTGCCGAGAGCATTAATTTGAACAAATAATAAAAAAAAAAAAAAAGAATATTGTTTTTGCTAACAACGAGATGTTTAGGCCATTGGCTCACACCTGACCATTTGGAGGCGACTTAACTGTCCAAGGCCACATTGATTTCTCCTTCATTTAATGTCTAATTAAAAGAATTTCAGTTTTATGCTTTGTTTCGCAATTTCGTCTGTCTGTGAATTGACGTCGACTTTTTATTTAGATTTTTTTTTTTTAGCAAATTATACTTTGGGGTATTTTTATTTTATTTATTTTTTGCTTTGATGGAGGAAATGACTTTTTGGAAATGGCATTTAGTTGGCATCTCAAAAGATGGTTTTCAATTTGTGGTCGTCATGCGCTGTAAAGAGGGTGTCTCGGTGATATTAGCCTTGAGCATGGAAAACTCTCAACAAAGGGCGTATTTTAAGCGACAGGCTTTATAAAAGACAAACAAAGGTATGTACATCGATACTTAAAGTGCATTAATTTATTTGGGGGTTTTTCAAGTCCATATGGGCTTTAAAAATTATGAAGTTGGCCTCGCAGAAATCAAGTTCTAAAGTGACTGTAGGACACACGTTTAAATAAATAAGTAAGGGAGTATTTTGATTTGTATCCTATTGCATGGATGGAAAGCAGCTTTAGCTCAGGCTGGTCTTCTACTTCTAAGAGTTAAGGTATACAAGTTCAAATTTTAAATAAATCAACTATAATATTATAAAGTGGTAATGTTTGTAAGTTTGTTTGTATGAGGTAATCTTCGAACCTACTCATCCGATTTTTAAAATTCCTTCATGAATAATTATAATAGACATTCGGAAAGAACATAGGCTATATCGTACCTCGTTTAAATAAAAGACTGTTTCATTGAAACCAATTATGTAACTGAAAATCGGTCGAGTGTTTGCTGATGACTATACACAATATTATAATGAGTAAAAGTTTGTGAGTTTATATCTAGAAAATTATCTTCGAAACTGCTTGTCAATTTACAATATTTCTAACGGATAAAAATAGGCTGCGTACATATCTAGTACTCCCGTTTACAAAAAAAAAGAAATTTCGTGGACACCAATTTTGTAACTTACGTCATTGAAAACCCGGTCGATCGAAAGTGTCCTTTGCTAGAACTGCCTTTCTATAAAAGAGTTGTAGAACTCAAAGAAGACTGTGAAAAAGTCCCCGATTACTTATGTCTATATGTTACCAAATCGTAAATATACGAATAAAAACTATATTTCAATTCGTTGTTATTTAACTAAAAAATGTGAAATTCAATACGAATGATGTGGATTAAATTTGTCTTTTACCCAACATTGTAAAGTACCCCTTTTTGTGAGCTGACGGCGAATGCATGTTTTTGAATGCTTCAGTTTTTCGACATATACAAAATTTACGCGTACAAAGTCGCAGATGTCTGCTCTTTATTGACGAGTCTATTGCTAATTCCTAGCCTCTGTGTCGATGGAAAAAGACTATTATCTTTCAGGGGCTCAAAATGCAATTGCATGCAAATTATTCGAAAAATATTGTAAGTGAGAAATGACCAAGACCACGATGGCTGCGCCGCATGAACGCCAATCTGCGGGTCTAATCTTGTACCTAATTTGGCTTCTGAGTCATCAATTTAAGCTGATTTATCAGCATACATTAGCAACTGGACAGGTATATGTATGTACAAAAATTAGTCAGAATCAGTCAAATGACGTCACATAGGCGGCCAAAAAACAAGTGCTTAGATTGCGATGATTCACTGACCAATGTTTGTTCCAATAAGGGGATGGTTATTACAGCCGAAACCTTTTGTCTCGAATCAAATAATGGTAAATGAAAAAAAAAAACAAAAGGGTCACGTACACCTGCGGCATAATCAGTAATTCCATCGCTATATAGTAAACCGTCAATTTTACTTTTTAACATACCCATGAAGCAACATAAAATGCGGTTCACTTTCATGTTGATTTTCAGGCAATTCAACAAACGTAGGTCACAAATTATGGACCGCTGGCTTCAAAATTTGCCCAAGACGGATCTTTCACAAAAATCTTTCACGAAGTTGACAAGCATAAGCTAATTTGCTGAGTATGCTACCAAACGGATCAAATTGAGTACTCGGACACAGTCACTTTTACAAAGGCAATGACATCTTCGGTACGCATCAGAGGATGGAATTATTTTTAGAAATTCATATAAGCTTATCAGTGGAAGACTATAAGAACAGTAAATTGTAATCACTACTTACTTGTAAATTTTGAAAAAAATGTTTTTGGTGGGTTTTAAAGGTTATTCGGGTGTAAGTTGTATAAGCAAAAAAAAACGAAAAAAATGTTTATATATTTGAAAAAATGGCTTCCTCAACAAGAAAGGATGCCTATCTCTAGGCAAGGGCATTTCTGTTTGTGGATTCATTTATTTATATCATTTAACATCTTCAAAACTAAGATTAAAAAATGTTAGAAAGTAGTCAATAATATATGGAAAAGGCGTTCCGTTTCGTCGACTTAAATAGTCATTACCGTGCCACTGAAGTCACAGCTTTAAAACCTACAGCAATTATCTCAGCAAAAATATAGAGCTGCAAATAAATCGCATTGAGATACCGAAATTCGGGCTGTCAAATTAAGCAACCCAAGCATGTTCCCGAAAATTAATATTTTTTTTTTTTCGAAGGTAAAATCAGAATGACGTTCCGTGTCTTAAGCTACCCCGAGAATGTACTTGTGACAGTAGGCAAAGATCCATTATAAGCGCTCGAAGATAAAGAAAAAGGAATAGGTGCGACGTTTCAAGAAGTGTAAAAGGTGAATGTTAGCACTAGCCCGGGCTGGGAAAATTGCGCCCTATTGCACAATTTCTTCTTGCAATATGGCATTGAGCTTTGGTGATCGGCGTGTTCAATGACGATTATTTGGCAAATGATGTCATCGCCGATGAAGGGGTTGATTCTCCATACATTTCAAAGGAAGATCTTCTGATTATCTAAGAAATCTGTAGGAATCGGAACACCTTCCTCTGAAAGCGGTTTACATTTACACTTCCCTGTTTAACAATTTGCTGAATAATTCACATTATCCAGTTCATAGGAAGGCAGTGAAGGAACAACTAATTACTAAACAGAATAAAGACAAATCCAATCCGACCGGAGAGATAAGTCGACTCAACATCACATCAGCGAAGTATTTGAAACCCACTAAGTGGGTTTTGAGGACTAAAATATAATCCTGCATAATCAATTCGGTTTCAGAGCGGGGCATTACACTTTACATGTCGCGTCTAAACTGGCATCGGATTTCCAATGGAACAAAGGCAAAAAATTTCCGAATAAGCCATAATGGAAAGCAAATCGAATTGCCAAGTTGAATGAACACAAAAATTTCAAATTATGAAATTCACATACACAGTGTGACAGCTGGTCTGTCACATAACCCTCTGATTGAAGTTATCTTCACGCGATACTTTAAAAGCTTTATAAAAATAATTTCTATACAGATTTTGTCTTGATAATTTTATGATTGTGATAAAACAAAGAACTATCGTTCTTTATTTTAAAGCCAGGTTTATTTCATCAGCAATACGAGGAAACATTTTTAGGAGTAAAGTTCTTCAGAAGTGTGCCGATGAGAGTTACTGTTAGAAGAAACGGAAGAAATGAACAGAAAGCGATGGGCTTATCAATCGATTATCAATCAGAAAACTAGAGTACACCAGCTGTAATTGTATCATTATTTTGACAGAAGTTTCCTGTCAAAATGTGCACTACTTCGGCAACTTTGCTATAATTCTAGCGTAAATCGATCCATTTTGTACAGCGTTCTTAGAGTCCTAAGTTGCTGACAATTTTTTGATCGCATAACAGCTGTCAATCGAAATTATATGGTTAAAAAAAAATCAACAGATGATCCATCCTATATTATTAAGCATATGTATAGAAGCACCACTGAATTTCCTGACGGTAATCCATGCATTACTGTTACACGAAGAGCCTGCAGACTTTGAAGCATGACGCAGGAAAAAGCAATTCTCTGTGTCATCTTTGAACTCGCCGATATAAAAGGTTTCAAAACGTCCAGCACTATCGAGTATACATATACATATGTATGCACGTTCACATATGTATCAGCATTGCTACCTATATCGTCTGTGCAATGAAAGGGCATAATAAAATTATTTATACATTAGCCCATGCAACCCCCTAAAACAGCATCAGCTAGAATGCGAATAATGGCTTTTGAACAGCAACTTCCGGTTGAGGTTGTTCGTATTTCAATTTTGACAAAAAAAAAAAAAAAATTACCTCCACACAATACGGCTGCGTATGTCAAGAACAATTTCCTTATTCAGCTGTTTAACTGTATTCGAACAGTATATGGTACGGTTCAGTGACATTTTGAACAAAGTAATTGTTCAACTAGAAACAGTTCGAGCTAAAGAAAAACTCCATTTTGTCAGACAAAGTCCCCCCATTGCAGTACAACAGCGGAATATGAGAACTTCTCGAAATAAGTGTTTGTCTGTCTGTCTTTGACAAATATCGAAAAAGGAATTATCTCTAACTATTCTTATTTGGTATTGAATTAGAATTGACAATAATTTCTTCAATTTTCGCTCCCCCTTTGATTGGTGTTTCACGGATTCATACTTGGAAATCACCCTTCCAAGTGCGCCCAAACAATAAACAAAACCAACACATACAGAAAACAGCTGACTGGTTTCTCGTTCGTCACAGAAGAAAACAAAGAAATGGAGAGAAAACAAATAAAGTGAAACGGTAGTCACCTTGTCACCCCCCAGCTGGGTATCAAGCAACATACACATACATAAATATGTATGTATGTATTCATTATTTCTTTATCCAAAATCATGACGTAATAAGCTTAAAATTTCACTAATCATGAACAAACAACTGAATGTGTAATGTCAAAATTCTAGGAGCTCGATAACTCACCTCTCAATTCTAGTCCTTCACCTTTTTCCTCGGCACTGACTCGTTTCTCGTTCGCCTCGGCTCTCCTTCGATTCCAAGTCGAAATTAATTTTTAAAAAAAATAAAATTGGAAAAAAAACAACACAAAATAACTAAAAAATCACTGATTTTCTTCACAAAGTCTGCATTTTTCAGGAAATCATCATAATTTTCACTTGATCCGGATTTGACTGCACTGGGAACTTTCTGCTGGAAGATTAAGATTCTTCTATTGCTGCTCGTCGTACTCTGCGAATTAATTTTCAGACTAAAGTCCCGCATGACATATGACTATATATGTATGTACATATGCAGCACAAAAAGACAAGGGGGCGCATCGGATTGCACTGATGACAGGAGAGCTCTGTTACTATTGCTGCCTTCTTTTCTATTTTTTTTTTTTTTTTGTTGTCTCCACCGTCATACGGGGTCGACTACAGCTGACTGACACTTTTGAAAATGGAAAATCAATTTAGTTTTCTACACTCGCTAACTAAATATATGTAAATTATTTAATATTTATGAATATTTCTCCACCAGAAGAGAACAAACAAAAAAAGAACACACATCACTTATCGACATAGACGGATGGCTGCAGCCTTTTTTCTATCGATTTCTTTATTTAATTATTTTTACTTAAAACACTAGTGAATTAAATTAAAAGATTATTAACAAAATTACGCTAAATCGATTCTCCACCAAATCCGAGCGGAGACTTAACAATTACCCGGGTGGGGGGTGGTGTTGGCAAGAAAATCGAATCGAATTCTTTTCCCCAAAAAACCACAAGAATTTATTTTTTTCCTTTTTTCTATTTCTAATATAATCAGTTATTTTTGTTGTCTACACAGAGCTGCGATGGACACTGGAAAATTACGCTCTAATTTTCCACAAAAAAACACTCCAGCAGATCAAAACAAAAAAAAATATAACAACAAATTATGACAAACAGACGTGTGTCGTTGGCAAAATCTGTCAAAGATCACTTTTCGAAAATGTCCGTCGCACTTGCACCATTATTAAGTTACAGTTTCTTATTATAGTTTGCATTTTTCCCTGATTTATTGTTTTAATCACTTGTAATTCACTATATCGAGGAATACACCACTCAACGAGCAAACAGCAGGTCGACAACGAGATTCACCTTACTACTCTGTTTTCTTTTCTGTCCTCCTGAGAAACGTCAAACGTTTTTTTTTCTGTTAAAATAGAACTGTCTCGTTTGCACTTGCATACAGTTGATTCGACGATGTACGACTACTCTGTTCTTTCTTCAAATTATCTTTTGTCTCTTCTTTGTGTGCACTGCAATTGTCAGTCGTTTCTTCTATAGTTTTTTTTTGCAAATCAAAATATGATTAAAAAAAATGTAAGTCAAGAAATTTATGGAAAATTTTCCGTTCGCACTCAAAACGAACAAATCTTACACAATACGAATGTAATTATTCACTACATAACATCACACGCACACACACGCCGACGAGAGTGAAAAGTGTATTTTCTTTTTTTTTTAAATTATTTTTTTTTCTTTCTTTATCACTGGAAAACTGAGAATTTTTAACACAATTAAAAAACAGAAAAAATCAGTGCAAACTACCGAATCCTTTTTCCAACTGTATGCGACCACTGTCAAAGAGCTTAACGGACTGAAAACGGAAGGCTCTTTGCTGTTTGATTTGCTGCAGTCGTTGCCGTTGTTCACTGTTCACGAAAACAACAAAAAGAAATAAAACAGATTGGGCTTTTCTCTTTGAAATTGACAGACAAAGAGAGTGAGTGTGTTATTGGAGAGATGTCAGACCAGGAATGGACTTTTCTTTATAGGGCTTTGTGTCTTTTCCTACTAGAAGAAAACTAGGGAACCTTGAGTTACAATTGAAGGCCAGGCCTGTGATTGGTAGGGTGGGACAACAATGTTGATGTACATACATAGGTACCTTGGAATCCTGTGAAAGGTCTTCCTCTCAATTTTAAGTGGATTATATGAGACAAGAACTGTCACTGTCAGGCTACTTTGTGAAAATTTGGATGATAAGTCAACATATTTAAGCAACTTGGGACAGTAAAGTGTCAGTCAGTGAATCTTTTTTGTACTGAATCTCTCCACGAGAAACTACCCCTAAAACGTATGAGAGAAAATATTTGTACCAGATGTTGAGTTAAATATACTAACAAGAATGCAATTGAGAGTTTACTTCAGTACACGTATCATTTTCAATATTGACACTTGACAAGTTTGGTAAAAGTTGTGTACTACATTGAAGTCATGTGGAATAGGTGAAAAATGGTTGGAGACTTGTCTCCTTAGCGTACACCAATTCACGCCTCGTCGACATATTGTTGTAGGTAAGTGCTGCCTGAAGCCAAAAATGACATTTGCAATGCTCCGAGAGATTAATTCAAAGACTTCTGTGCCCGTTTTAAGCTCTGAATAAACTTTTAAAAACGAGTCGGCGCTGAAGAATTTGATTTTTTTAATGATTGTAATTGCTCATCTTTTAAAAATTGACTTAAATGTCTTATAGAATACGGCGAAGTTGCTCTCTGTGTAGCCAGAACCTTTTTCCATCATTTCCTTCGTTACGGATTTAAAATACTCGAAAGCAAGGAAATGGCTGACATATTTGAAGGCACTTACTTGTCTGGAACTCATTTTGGGAGAGAGCCTAAGTGTGGTAGTTGATTTCGAAAAAAAAAATGTGTTTAACGTTTCAGGTTTTTAGTGTTGACTTGGAGGCGAACCAATTTGGTTTTGCTTTAAATGGGCTAGAACTAGTTTTCTTAGTTACCCCTTGTTGCGCTCGTTCCATTGCGCACTGAAAACTTCCAAAGTTCTTTACCAATAGTAAACGCTAAATATGCACATTAAAATGTTCGGTCTTCAAATTCAGTCTAATGTGTCATTGATACTTGATAAGATGATATTATTCAATCGCCGACTGCAAACACAGAACCGGGTACTGCTGTCCTTTTTCCACAGGAACTTCTTGTGATTTTGAAGGACTCTTGGATTCTTCGTTAAGTCCTTCGTAATCCATTTATGCAATCTCTGTTTCCGTCCATTAGCAAAGTGGATAACATGGATAACGAATAATATTTTTTCCCCGCCAGCATCTTTATTGTTGTTCTCTTTATCTTCTGCTAAATGGATCTCTTTATCCTTGAATTTGTAATTCCAAAATACTTATCCCGATGGTTGTATTAGTACAGCTAGACTTTCCCATGCACTCTCCTCTCAGATGAAAGTTGTGCTGATGTTGTACAATCATGACTTCTGAACGAAATCAGAAATCCTTTCTTCATTTTCCAAGAGATCGCCTCAATAAAACTTTGGAACTTCAGCTTTTAATTATAGTTCTTATTTATTACAGTAAATATACCTTAAAAACTAATCAAATAATTATACATCTGTATCTAAAATGTTTCTATAGTGAAACTATAACAAATCTGCATATATAATATAATGCCTGAAATATAACCGGTTCCGCCAGGCTACTCTGAATCAGACCTTAATAGTCAAAGCAGAGGAACGCCTCTGGAAGTAAAACAAAACCGTTTGACCCTTCATTTTCCACCTTATCAGGTTGGCCCATACAAATATGTCCTCATTGTGAAAGAATTTATTGTTTCCAGGAATCCACGCGATTCTTTATCATCTGACACCTGTATTCAAATACGGGTACCTATTGATCGACCCTCGTAATGTCAATTCATCGTTCGAATTTTTTCCGTCAATTGTGAAGTAACATAATTCCAGCCTCAAAAGTGCATGTGAAGACAAAACAAGCTTCCAAACGGGAATAGCGAATGATTTCATGATTAATTTTTTTGTTTTAAAAGTTATTTATATACTCCTCTCGGATATAACCATTTCCCATTTTTTTGCGTACCTGGCATTGCCTCCATTTGTCAAACCAAACACTGAATACAACTGTCACACGCACACAGGACAGCCGCCCAGATCGGTACACAATTCTGCTCGCTCTTTGTGCGAACGAAAATCCATGCAGGAAATCAGTATCGTACAAGAGTTCGCTTGGAAACGGTGGTGACTTTTCAAAAAATAAATTTCTAAAATACTACAAAATGTCAACGAGTTACAAACGATTGTCATTTACGAATGAAGAAGAAGAGATTTTGATTGAATACATTAAATGTCATCCGGCGCTGTGGGACGCAAGTCATGAAGAATACGGAAACGGAGAGTTGCGGAAACATTATTGGGTGACCATTGCTGGAGAATTGAATAAATCGGGTGAGAATAGAATTCCAGATAGAGTGAGACGGATAGAAGTCTGTGACGTTAGATGTCAAATTTGACAGCTGCAATACTTTTATTTAAAACTTGGAAGGCACTGCCAGTAGTTAAAAATATTTAAAAACATTTTTAACGGTTTTTTTTTTAAATATCATGTTTAACGTTTTATTTGTTTTCAGTTCTTGAATGCCGTCGCAAATGGCGTTTCATACGTGACTACTATATTCATAAAAGGCGAAGACTGAATGACAGCACATCGCAGAGGGATGGAAAATATTTCAGTTTACACTTTCTTGACAAGGTATCTGTGCGAAGGCTTGCTAGTGCTCAAAAACCTAGTATCACCTCTCAGTTGAGGCATGAGTCGAAAAATGGCCTCGCCGGAAGTACTGTGAGAATTCAAAAACTCGACCCAGATTTTGAAGATTCAGAACTCGAGTACACCTTGACACCAGATGTCGCATTTGAAAAGGTGACAATGGAACGGATGGAACGACCGCAGAATTATATGTTGGACGATGATGATCAGGATCAGTATACAAACAATGAACCATCACCAGATTTTTTAAGTAATGATGATTATCACTATGATGAATCATCGATGGTACACGATTCCGCTGAGGAACAAAAGTTTGATGAAAATCAAGAGGAACATCTGGTGGAAACACATGTCGAGCTTGAACCGGAACAGCCAAAGAAATTGACGGATATTTCAAAGCATGAACGAGCCATAGACCTTTTCTTTGAGAGTATGGCTGCGGCTGTTAAGACTTTCCCGCCACATTTTGTAGCTGAAGCAAAGCTAAGAGTGTTTAGCGCCATTAATGAACTGGAAATGAAAGTACACAGCTGTGACGTTAGAAAATAAATTATTATTAAAGATACTTTTATTGTAGTTTATTTAAAAAGAGTTTGATTTATTAAAAAAATGTGGTCGATGGTATAAATGATGAAAGTACAAAGTCTACATTGTCCGGCATTTCGATTAAGGCTTCAATACTATTTTCTTGGCTTCTGTTGTTCGGAATTTTTGAATTTCTTAGGTTTTTGTGAAAAAAACTATTCATTAAAACATTTTTGGAACGTCATTTTCGAAGTGAAGTGAAAATGTTTTTTCAACGTTTATTACGCCCCCGAATAAAGTGGAATCCTGTAGTGAAATCATTTTGCTTCAGTGCTTCCCTGACGTTTGATGGAGATGGAAACACGTTTTTCGAAATAAGTTGTATTCGCGTTGTGCAAGTGATTAATGATGTTTCCCACTGCGTTAATTTTTAATTTAAAGACGATTTGAATGCATTTTCGGAAATTAATCGCCCTCCATCTACCACTAAGAAACCCTTCTTAGGATGTCTTCTTTATTTAAAAAAAAAAAGAGTTAAAAAAAGAAGAGACAATCGGGGCAATTCCCTAAGTCGTAAACGACAACAAAAAAAAAAAACGACAGAAAACAATCGGTATTCTGTATGTCGTTTTTGTCGCGCTCAAATGTCAACTGTCGTTTTTCAGTCATTAAACGATGTCAATTCCTCATTACCTAATTAAATTTGACACGACATACTGTTGTAAAAACGACTATTTCTGTCGTTGAGATAAAAGTGGACGACAGTAAGGTGACAACGGTCAGAACTTATAGGAAAATTTTCAAAGCCGATATTTAATTTACAAAAACATATTTAAAACAAAAAGTAAATGAAAATCACAAATCAAAGCTAGTTTGGGTTTTTGGTTTCATATATGAAAAACCATCAACACCATTCAAGGCTTCAATAGGGGTATTAATAAAATAAATATTAGGATGGAATGACATACGCTTGAAGATGAATAGTTTGGGTCCACCAACAAGAGATGGTGATGGCTGGCAAAGTGTTAATATAAATAGATTGAATTTGAAATTTTAAATACAATTCGTTTGATTTAGGTATGGATGAATTTAAAATTTAAGGTAAAAAAAAACTGGTTCACAACAGAAAAGAACAGCAATCTACAAGAGGAGGTTAATATTAACAGAAGATTCTCATACCATTAGAAGAGGAAGTGGCTGGTTTGCTATCTTACAAAAATGTGATAGATCCAAGTGGCATTGATTTAGGTGCCCCAATGGAATCTTTAACACAATTTCCTATTGCCAATCACCTTGCCGTTTGATGTTATCTTCACAAAATTCAGTGTTTCCGTCTACGTCTGCATCATCTGCTTTAGGATCATCATTTCATCTATTTCTAAACTCACAGGCCGACTCGTAGCATTCAGCTGCTGACGGAACCTCCACGCCCATTCCCGAAGCTACTGAAGCATATGAAGTTAATTTCACAAATTTGAATCCTGAGTACTTCAGGCGAAGAAGATGTGCTAAAAAACATTTCTGTACTATTCATTATAATTTTTAAGCCATTTTTAAACTATTCTCTCCCGCTTTGATAACTCGTTCGTCTATGCTTTAGAATTAAATAATCACATTTTGACATAAAAGTTATAAGTGCTGCCAATTTTTCGCAAAAAGTTATTACATTTTAGTCGTGTTCAATTCTACCACGAATTTGTCGCGTCGTGAAGGTTACGGAATAACAAGAAAAAAACGACAAGACAAAGAAAAACGAGAAACGATACACGGAATCACCACGAATGTCTTTATCGCCTTAATAGATTCTTGCAGCTCAGCGTGCAGGGCATAGAAAAACAAAAAAAACATTTTCTGTTTTCGACTGATTATTAACATTTATATGTTTCTGGATTAAAAAAATTAAAAATCACAAAAAGTTTTATTTTTTTAAATTAAAATGCACCCGCTGAGGACCTTTTTGCACACCCTAAATGCTCTCCTTAAAAAACACAATGAGCTCAAAGAACTGGAGCTAATACCCGTACAATTGATTTAAAAAATAAGTACGATACCAATTGTTTTATTAAACGTTATCACGAAACCCTACACTTTTAGAAAAAACACAAAATATTCCTTTCAAATGTTTATTTGTCATTAATAATGTATATAAAAAGCTTGTGTAAATATTTAATTATTTATCCATTTTTGTTTTAGTTATATGTCAAAGTGTAGTCCTCTTCTTTGTTTTTTCTTCTTCATTACTTGTCATTCCAATAAACACAAAAATTAAACTTAAATATTATTAAAAATTGAAATTTTCTTAAATAAATAAATAAATATAAACGTCTAATTTCTTTTTTACTTATTAATAATATACAGAAAAATATAAACAAGATTAGATTTTTATATTTAAAAAAAAATCAAAGTTAAAGTTGACAACTAATTTGCAGATCAATAGACACTTGACACTTTAACAACAATTAAAAACACGAAAAATAAACAAGTTAATTTGAACTTAAATTGAAATCCCTTATATTACACACATCAATGCAAATTTAATTATCATAAACACATTTTATTATTACAATGTTGCTTTTTTCACTTGTGAACTTCCAAATGTTCATCGTTTCTTGTTTTTGTTTCGAAAATGAATTGTTTTCGAAATCATTTGTTTTGTATTTTTTTGTATGTATGTATAATTTATTTGAGTTCAATATTTACACTACACGATAGTTTGAATATATTTATTAATATATATGTATAATAAAAAATCGAATTTTATTTTAATACGTGGTTTATATTATTATTAGTTTTTTTTTTATATTTAATTTAAATATTTTATTTATGTTTTGTTAATGCAACTACTAACTCTAAACGATGTCGGTCACTATTTGGGTTTTATGTTAATGGCGATAAACCATTATTTTTTTTGCTTTTGTTTTTGTCAAGACAAAGTGTTCCATTTTATGTTGCTACTTAATTAAACCATTAAATATACGCTTAATAAGTACGTACATACGTTTGTTAAATATCAAATTAAAGACTAGCACCTTGTAACATTAATTTTTTGGTTTTTATTTTTAGATTTAATGTTTTTATTTTGTTGTTCTTTGTTTCAGTTTTTATATGCGATTAATAATTTAAATAAAAGTACATACATGTTTTGCTTTTGTTTATTTCTAATAAGAGAAGGAGACTTCGGTGAAGACAAGCATACGCAGACAGTTCCCGGGCTTTTCGTGATGCACGGTTATGCTACCTTTGGGTGGCTTGGGGGCTTGAACTTTTCCAATGACATTGGGGAGCTCAAAAAATGTGTTTGCTTAGAAATAGGCGAAAGCCAGTCACGAAATCTTTCAAGCCAACAACATACGGCCTGCAAATGGCGCGGTGAACTACGTACGAAGCAAATGGGTGGAAAAGATCTTTTCAGTTAGGCTCGGATTCTGAGTCAAAAATGATCATTAACGCTTTTACAACTCCAAGTGGAACACTTATATCACTTTGAACCTTAAATTGTAAAAGTCTAGAATTGGAAAAAAGCTTGAGAAGAAGAATTCAAATGTTAAGATCTTCAGGCAGAAGTCTGCAAAGCGGCGTTTATTCGCAATTTGAAAACTATTCACACATCAAACTGATCAGAATCTATATTATTCAGAATCTTCTGAAGATCTAGAAATCCATTGGCACACCCAGACTTTTTACAACTTCTTTCCCTTTTTCTTGAATAGACTCTCTTCAAGAAATTCTCGAATAATTGCGATGCAAATTGAACAAGTCAGCTGCGACCTTTATTTCGGCCCGTCTAAATGAGGAGACGTTTCAATTATCTACATGCGACTTTGTAGTCATTAGCCGCACGACTTTAATCAACCGTCTAAAACCCCCAAAAATGGCAGCAATGGATTTGTCGTTTGATTTTGGACTACATAGTTGCTCAATTTATTAAGAGCGTTTATGGATTCTCGAAATTTTACGAATTCATTTCTTGTACTTTAAGAAACAGATGATAAGTCTTCGATTATTTCTATGACAGATATTTTGTGTATGTTTCAAATGTTGGTGAACTTCAATAGCGGTAATTTAGTTCAATGGACAATTTTTTAATTATTTTTATAGTCCGGCGAAGATCGTTTGATTCCTCTTTGACATTTGATTCGTGAAACAAAGGGGAAAAATGCCGATTCTCTCGAAAAATACGTCGTGAATGAAGAGCGATCACTAATGACATGCAAAGCCATTTTATTTTCTCCAAACAGCTTTCGGAGAAGGTCGGGAGGAATAATTTAATTTCTTGGCTTCTTGATGTTGAAGATTTTTCTCTAAGTTCTTTTTCTTAATGTGTTGTCTCGTGCTCACAAAATCCAGTACTCTATTCTGATCTTCTGGATAGCCATATGGAAGCACCATTCGTCGAAATAGTTCACTTATGCGTGAAGCACCAAATCTCGACTTTGTGTAGTGCAACTTCTTCCTACTGAAGTTGCATGTAAGCTATTTTTTAATCTCTTTCAGCTGAAATTCTTATTCCCTGGTTTAGGGATAATGTCCGCCTGAGCCTTCCGCCAAGTTTGTTATATAACGCGGTGAAACTCAAGTTTCATAAATCGTTGTTTACAGCACAAAAACAAAAGCTTTGCGTAAGTTTCTGTACAACAGTTCCGTGACTTATAAGTGGCAAATGGAACCTGCTCTGCACGAATTGACTGCTTGGTGTACTCCAACGATGTCAACTACTTGGGACAAATAGTATCCGGAGAAGAAATGTTTAAGAAATGTATGTACAGGCTCAAAATAAATAGCGACTAAAATCGGCGTCAGTGGATGCAAATGGAGACAAAGTTATGGAGGACCTTTAATTGCGAAAATGACTTTAGAGACCCCAAACGATATCCTTGTAGAGTAAACGTTTTGATAACAATTTATCGTGAATTCAGAGTCGGAATCGGAGTCGTCCGTCTTAATTATAGACCTTTGAAAAAGAAACAAAGTTTCTAGGTTCAATCTTGTCTAGGTTCTAATTGTCTTAAGAAACTTTTATGTTTGATAGGTTTTACATATTTAGTTCTTGTAAATTTCTCCACCAGAAGTATCACTTCCAGATTACTCCAGATGGAAAGCCGGATCCATAAGAAAACATGCATGCAGAAAAAAAGTTCACTTAAAAATATTTGAAACTTCAGTGATTTCTGAGCTATAGTTCGAAAGCAGAAAAAAAATCTCATTCTCGTTTTAATAGTTAATTATTTCTTACAATGTTATTCAATTTGATTTTATGTTCTGTTTTTTTTTTATTATTTTATTGCTTAAATTAATTTTAACAGAGATATTTTGGATCGGAGTTAACGACTGAAATTTGTCTTGTTTTATTTTTTGTTTCGTAAAATGTTTGCCTAAATATTTAAAATATTTTTTTTTCTT
Organism: Orthonevra nobilis; assembly: GCA_963555765.1. NCBI lineage: Eukaryota > Metazoa > Arthropoda > Insecta > Diptera > Syrphidae > Orthonevra > Orthonevra nobilis. Next base: position 9,423,882 of record OY743226.1, on the reverse strand, counting down.
TTTGTTTATGTTTATACCGGTGTACGTTTTATTCGAAAAATATAAATTCTGAATATTATTTGTTGCATTTGGTTTTTAAAAAAATAATTTGTGGGCTTTTTGGTTATAATTTAAGATTTTGTTGCAATAAATAGTGGGGGACTACTACTTTTGTAAGATTCTTCGAAAGATATTTGTTCTTTGTTTTTTACACAAAAAATGAAGTTATTTAGTTTGCGATTGATTAAGGTAAAATTTTGAGTTTATAGACATTTTTTTTTGGTGCTGGTAAATGGTTTAGTTTTTAATTTCTGATTTTTAAATACATCTTTTTAATTTACGTGTGATTTGTACCTGAATTTTCTTCGGTTAATTGTGAAATACATTCAATTTGTTTATTAATTTTGAGACGATGGTAATTGCCATTTGTTTGGATAAATATTTTATAAAAAAAAAATGCAAATGGGAATTATGTGTGTGCCTTTTTTCTAAGGATCATAATCTATTTTAATTTACATTCATATCTTTCTAAAATACTCCTTGACTGAAAACTAGAACTACACAATACGGCTGGTGTTTATGCATTGCAATATAATGATAGTTTTTATTTTTTTTTGTTTTACAAGTTTTTGGACAATTTTGAATAGAGGCAAAAAAAATATATTGACAAATGACAATTATTCCTTATTGTTTTCTTTATCCTTTTTTATTTCATTTTAGTTAAAATCACAGATCTAATACCAAATGTGTTGTTTTGCCAAGGCAATTAATTTAATGTTATTATTTTTATTATTTCTTACTATTATTTTCACAATAAGTTATTTAAGTATAAGTAAATAGAGAAGGAAAAGACATCACATTCAAGTTTATCATATTATCTTAATTAATTTAAATTGAGAAGCATATAAGTGTAACGCAAATGTGTACAAATTCAATTATTTATATGCCCATATTATTTAAATAAACAAGTCGTTGATATTCACGGTAAAAATTGTACATAAATGTTATGTCAGTGTTGAATGAAATTCGTCTGTTATGAATTGTGTACCTGAACAATGGAAAACCTGAAGAAAACAAAAAAAAATTGTAAATGTGTTTTTTTAATTATATGTTAAATAAATTTGCAAAATTATAAAACATGCCGTTAAGAAAGCTTAAGCCTTAAAGAAGAACAGCAATTTTCTGGCAAATTTTTATTTAATAGACGACATAACAACAAAATTATTTTTTTTTTTAAATAAAGGGTGGCTGCCTTTTCAATCTAATGCTTATTTGCGGTTACGAAAATTAGCGACATTGCCGTATTTTGGGCTCAGAAAATTCACATGTAGTTAAAAAGCATTCTGGACGCGCGACTGTTTTTCGTGTGGTTTTCGGCAAGGGTGTATAACTGGCACTTTTACTTCAATGACGAAAATGGGAACAACGTTACAGTCAAAAGGGATAGTTGCCGGTTTTTTTATGGTCAGACATTGGGTGTGTTATAGTTCCAAATGGGGCTACTGTCACACAAGCTGTCCGGTTGTTATCATTCATCCAGGAACTCAAAAATAATATCGGTTAAGCTATTTATGATATAGGGGCCAAGACCGCCAAAAATGTTTAGACAAATGGCTGAAAGTTCCAAGACTGATATGATTTGCAAAAGACTTAAGGAAATAAAAAGTATCGAGAAGGAAGCTATCAACAAAAAAGTAAATTCAAAATTTCGGTTTCGAACAAAACGAGACAATAGGCAGACATAAGTTTGAGGCACGCAAAGACTTTGTTAACCTAGAATCTACAGAAAACTCCAAACATCTTACAAAAATTATACTTTTGCCAATCACATTGCATTGGGGCTAAGAAAACTAGTCTCAATCGAGCTGTGCTTCGCAGTACCTGGAGCCTCTTCATTAATGGACGAAATTACTTTTGGTTGGTTTGCTAGATGCTGGATGTTGCCTCCCGGATTTGAACCACTGCAGTGCAGAGAAATCGGTAATTGATTTGCCTCCCACTTACAAAACTACAGTGAATGCAGTGAATTATAACGTTAAGCTATAGTTATAGTTTCGGGAAGCCATTGTCTAGAAAAGAAGAAGGAAAAATTAACAAAGGAGATTTGTTTTTCAAAAATATTACGTTGGTTCATCTGGCAAGCCCTGAGAGGAACTTTTTCTGTTCCTGGAAAAACCCTCCGTAAAGTCCACACTTGGAGTTACCGACTATTTTTTAAATTATAAAAAAAAAAACTTGGTTCATGACGACAAGGAAAGAAGCAAGTCCGTAGATTTTTTTTCGTGGGATGCAAGGATAATTTGCAAGGGATTTGTGAAGTGTTTTGAAATCTAATGAGACTATTTTGAAAATAAACGAAACAATAAGAATATTTAAAGCCCTGATAAAAAGAGAATTCAAAACCCGTTTAAAACAAACATCGAAAAAAAACATAAAGCAGCAACATAAGAAATCTATTGCGTTAAATGTGCTGTTTCAAACATATTATAAGTATTTTTTAATCGTAATATTAAAAATCATGTTTTTTTCTTTATTTATATTTATAATAACATATATTTTGTTTAGTTGGTTTTTTTTTTCTATAATATAAAGATTTGACTTAAGAATCACAATAGAGTTATATATTAAAAGAAAATGTGAATAATATGAGTTTGTTTCTCTTTAGAAAAATATTTTGTTTTCCTGTTTTTTGTTTTTAGAAAAATATTTTGTTTCTTATTTGCTTTTATTGTTAAGGTTTTATTTTCGTGTTGAAACTAATAGAATCGTCAACGAAATGTTTTTTTTTTAATAATAAAACTGATAAAACGATTAATTGTAAGTTTATGCATTGTTATATGCGAAAAAGAAAATTTATTTTGACGCTTTATATGTTTTATATTATTAGTTTCTAAAAATGTTTTATTTTAGAGTTGCTGTTGTGTTAAGTGTTTTGTTTTTATTTCGAGCCTTATTCATACTTTACTACAATTGTATTTTTCTTTATTTAAATATTTTTAATACTTATAGCTTAGTTGCAAATTAAAAAGCTTTTATCACATCTATTTTATCTTAATTGTGTTTTTTTTTTTATTTTTATTTTAATCTCTAATTTTTTCATTCTTTCTCAAACACTTTTATTTTGCTTTATGTTTAGTTTGAAGAGTTTCATATTTAAAAAATAAATGATTAAATTATTTTCGGTTAGAATACTTTTTTTCTATTATTTTATTTGCATATGAGATGATGAGACGACGACGGAATTTGTTTAAAAAATTATTTTTATAAGTGAAATCAGAAGTGAAAAGTGTTGACGATATTGCAATAAACGAAAAGCGACATACCTTTTGAGTGTATCTACCTTTGTTTCATGTTGTTTTGGAAAACACACATCGGGCACCTCTTTATTCTTACATTGAGCCAACCTGATTGACTTCGTGTTTTGATTTCAAAATACCAAATAAAAAAAAAGTTTTAACGTGCATACAACTGTATAAAACAAAATGTTTGTCAATCGAAGACGGTAATGGTGCTTCCGTATTGTTCCTCTTTAAAGACTTTCTTTCACTGGAACGTTTATATTTTTACCCATCGTTCAAATAAAATATTTATTACGGTGACTTGCTTATTCAATCTTGATATTTCTATGTACAAGAATACATCGGATTTTTTTTAAAAAGAAAAAGCTTAGAAATTGCAGCTGCGAGGGAGAGTATCCTTTTATAATCAGCAATGGATTTTTCCGTCTCTAGCAATTGCGTTGAAATTTTTTTCTCAAACTTGCATTTACAAAATCAAGGCTTAAATCAAGGGGTAGCCAAGATATTCAAATCTTAAACAAGCATAATAATTGCATTCACTTAAACGAAAGTGTGAACAGTCCTGGAATTGTCAAACTTAAGTATATAGGTGCACCGTATATGAAGAACTAAAACTTGGATGTAAATTCTCATACTTCCAAAACCAAAGACAAATTCAGAACCTAATTATGGTCCAGCAAATGTATACTTGCAAAATGTAGGTCTAAGTAAGCAAAACAGAAGATTGCTCAGTCAAAATTCGTCTTGAATTCATCAGGCCGCGGAAGATGAATCAAATTTTGTCACTCTGATAGTTTGCAAAAAATCGATTCCATTTCCCACAAATGTCTCCCAAAGGTCATATATATTCTAAGATCGTTGAAATTAGAAACAGAATACCACATTTAGTAATGATTGTTATGTATGGAATAAAGCTGAAGAACACACAAGCAGTACAGAAGAATCCAATCCGATCTCTAACTTGCAGGATCATCTACATCGTCGCTGACACTACAAAATTTGCCTGGGATTCTCTTCAATTTCTACTGAAGTTGGCTACCACAAAAAGAGTACAACTCTTCTAGATACCACGACAAGGCGAATGTGTGAGCAGACGAACAAGCCAGAAAAGTATCAGCATTCAAATTCAAGACCCTAAGATCATTTTGTGGTGCACATCTTCATGCTAAGTACTTCCCAAAAAAAAAACCTGTTACCTAAAAAAAATCAGATTCGAATTGTAAAAGGTACTTTTCACCTGGACTGCGTGTAAAAAATAGCTGAGCTCCCATGCTACAGAATAAGACAAACCTTGTGCAACGAAGACAAAGAAAAGGCATCGCCTTTGCGACTGCAACTCTTCGATTAAATTAAATTGTACCTCGTGGTAATACGCCGCGGTAATCCAAAGTTCTGAAGAAACAACACCTCTGTTGTTTATTTATTTAATATTTCTTATTCTCCGCAATGAATGTTTTTTTAACTGTATTGGCTTTTCCAATAGGATACCCGTCTTGAGATTAAATTTGTAATTAAAATTTTTCATCAGGTTTCAGATTTATGTATCCAGCTTTTTTAGTCATTTTAGGGTTCCGTACCTAAAGAAAACCTAAAACTAAGCCTCCGCTGTCCATCCGTCTGTCGCAGGGCCGTTTTTCTTCTAAATCGTTATAGGGAGGCACTTGCTAATTTCACGGAAGGTGTTACCACTACAACAACAAAAATATAATTGATGGAAGGTTAAAAATAAAGGGGGGTCACCCTACAAAGAACTCGTTTCATAAAATCAGAACTCAACTAAACACCTTAAAATAGACAATGATCTCAATTCATCATTGAGCAACTTAACAACTTAAAGTAGGCAATCATCCCGTCCATCAAAAACAAATTAAAAGTTCAAAATCGGTTTACATCCGTAAAGAAAAATGACCAAAAAAATATATCAATACGTGTTTTGCTTTCGTGACGACATTTTTCTCAACACGAAATAATTAATTACAATCATTTTGTAAAAAAAATAAAAAAAAACAAGTATTTCATGTGATTTTGTAGTGGGTTTGAGTTAACTGATGACAAATAAAAGACAATAGCGGTTTGAAGTCAGGTTTATGGAACACCCAAGCGAAAAGTGATGGTTCAAGATCTCTTCATGCGTCTTTAGATAGTAGGAAATAGTTCAAAATTCTGTAAGAACAAATTTTACATTGGTATCTAGACGTGAGATACATTTTGCAAAATAAACAACACTGATACATTCCCTCCCAACTCGAAAGGGTTAGACGCATCTCTCAGTTCTCAATTTTTTCTGGGTAAGACTTGGTAATTTTCATTTTCTTCTTCTGAATCGCTAAGCCAATTGAACTCATTTTTGCAAATAATTACGAAAATTTTTGGTAATCGGATAATATCTCGTTTTTCTGATTTTAACTTGCGACAACGTTCACCCGATTTGACGACTTCAGAGAATAACAACAACAGCTTAACGCCAATATCCGAGAAGAAGTGAGGGCGCTGGGACCTGAAATTCTAAGAAAAGTAATGGAAAATGATCTGGACAACCATCTAAATACTTATAAATGCCAAGGTAAAATAAAATCATAAATAAAAATGTTATTCATCAAATAAATTTTAACGTTTCTTAAGCACCCCCCTGAGTATAGGTGTCCGCCAGAGCTGCGAATCTCGCCAATCATGGTTAACAACACGTTTTCCGAAAATCGTGAGAGAAAATCTAAAGTCGAATCAAATGGCTATGGTATAAATTAAGCCAGAAATTGTCACATCAATTTATTCATGCTTTTAGTTTTAAAACGTCTTGATATTGGTTGCATTCTTGTGGACCTTCTTCACCTGGGACTGGTAAAAGAACAACGTAGCTCAATTGTAATTCTCATTTCTTAGTGCTCAACTCCATCTAATCGCTAAAACATGTGAATAAAGAAAAACTGTGAACAAAATAGAATCACAAGAAGGTTGAGCGAATCACGAGAATCAATGTTTTCGAAGTTCCTTCCCATTTCTATCAAAACAACTTCGATGCCAGCTTGGCATGCAATATCGCCCTCCACTCGATGAAAAAAAAACATTTTCAAAATCGAAACGAAACACAACATAAATAAAACATTATCAATTTAGTTAAAATGAGACCAAATGAATAGTGTTTGGAATCTCAGAAAATTCATTATATAATTGTAAAACCAATGTTAATGTTAAATTAAAATTATTTACATTAAAAAACAAAATTAAAAGAATATACACGTTTTCTATACACATATAAAAAAAATTTAACTCAACACAAACAGTAAAAATTAATAGTAATAGTTTCTCTCTAAAAAAAAATATTCAGCTCGTCTCTATCTCATACACACAACACTCGTCAAGTAAATCATAGTTTCATACATTTCAAATTATGTGTCGTATCAATTTGTTTAAGAACCTAAAAAGCTTATAGTAATAATATTTAACTGATACTTATAAAAGAAAACAAATTAAGACTAATTTAATAATACATTAGACGAGGAGAAAACATTATTTTTTTTTTAAACTTAACAAAAAGAGCAATTAATTTAGTTTCATTAAATCTTACATACGATTTTTTGTTTGTTTTAATTTAGTCCTCTGCGGTGTTTTTTTTTGTTTTTATCAAAAGAAAATCGTATGTTTACACATGTTGTTGGTAGTTGGTGAGTAACCAAGGTAATCTTCATTAAGTAAATAATAACTTACAGCGATAAACAAAACATAAACTAACAACAATAATAGAATTATTATGAAAATAAAAACTATTGTAATATATCAGTCATCACGGCTTTTGCACAAAATCTTTCTGGCCAAGCCTATGGCCTGATCTCAGAGAATCTCACAGCAGCGACAATACCTAGGTCGATGGCCAGTGGTGACTGGTGGCGGTGTCACCGGAGCAAAATATGCATGAACTTTAATATTTGGTAAATGATTCTACAAAGATAAAACAAAAAATAATAATTTTATTCTAAGCTGGTTTAAGTTAGTTTATTTTACTTACTTTTAGTTTTCGTATTGCCGCTCGTGTTATCATTTGGCAGTCGAATAGCTCAATTCTCTGTAGATTGTGACACGATACTAAATGCTCTAAGGTTCGATCGGTTATGAGTGGACAATTGTCCAATTCTAGGACGGATAGACTCTCAGCTGCACAACTACCGGCGGCTAGCTGACGGATTCCATCGTCGGTTATAAGCTCACAGTGTGATAAAGTCTACAAACACGAAAATATTAAATCAAATAAAAAGCAAGTTGTGAAGGGTTTTCCAATAGACGGATATCTTGCAACAGACATTTAACCAGTAAACTACACAAATGGTAATATAGTGTTGAAACAGTTAAAAAAAAAGTTTTCAAAATTCGTTAAATTGGTACAAACAGATAAATCATGTGTAGAATCGAACTCGAGGAAGACCAACTCAAAAATGTTTTTTACGAAACCGCAGAATCTGGTAAGAATCCTTTTTAATTCTCTAACGGAAAAATTCTTTTTCGTCCAGTTACACAATGAATTGTCAACATTTAGAAGACCACTTGGAGGTGTAGAACAAGAAGGAAGTCTCGCTCATCCTTTTTAACATCCTGACACTGGACCAGCCATCCAAAGACGCACGGACGAAGGCACTCATCTACCCGGATGACTCAATAACATTTGAAAAAAATATCTTCCAAAGACATACACAACGACTGATGGAAACAGGAAGGGAGTGCCAAGAAGTTAAGGCTGGAAAGGTCATCCACTGATGATGGGCACCGCGAAAGACGTCCATCAATGCCCCTCACTGAAGAAAGTCGAAGATGTCGTGTTGGCAGATTGATGACCGTTGAATGCCGAAAATGTTAACAGACGAGCAAACGTAGAAACGAGTCGACATTTCGAAGGATGGAATCTCCAAGTTCCAGGCAGATCTGGAGAGTCATTTATTTGATCTAGAAACTGAACAGCAATCGATGACCTGGAAGCGGCCCCATTTAACCGACGCCGAAGAAATTCAAAGTGTCGAATTCGGCAGGGAAGGTTATGATATCAGTTTCTTTTTTGTACAATAAAGGAATTACTTTGTAGGAATGTTTGGAAAAGGTCGCAACTGTATCAGGCTTTTACAACGCAGATCAAAAAGAAGATTGCGGGAGAAGATAAAATGACGCGGGAAACTGCGCTTGTTTCATCAAAACAACGCACCGGTTAAAAATGGCGATGGCTGCAATTCAAGAAACAGGATTGCAACTGCTTCAACACCCGTCGTATTCGCCAGTGACTTCTCACTCTTTCCTCGGCTCAAGGAACACCTTCGGGGCAGGAAATTTGAAGATGGTAGCGAAGTGATCATCATCCTGCTGGCAAATGAAAAAAAAATGTTTCTATCTGTTTTTATTGATTTATCTAAATACAACCGCTTATTGGAAAACCCTTCATTTTTATTTTCATATTTTACCAATTTCTCTAAACTGGGACAACCAGTGGCCAAATGAGCCAGTGTCAAATCAGTTATCTGGTTGCATTCCTCCAAGTCCATGCGTTCCAAATATTTACAATTACGACCCAGTGCTTGGAATCCAATGTCGGTGAAGTTCCTGCACCCGGCTACCTCTAGAGTATTCAGCAGTGGATTGTTTTGCGACAAAGCCGTCAGCGATACATCAGTTAGTTCGCAACACTTTGATACACAGAGCTTTTGTAATTTGCGGCAATTTGCCGCAATCTGTCGTATTGATGAATCTGTGATGTTCTAAATGAAAAAAAAAAATAGAAAAACGAATATTCAAATATTCATCTTAGATCGAGTCGACTTACCTCACAACTATGAAAATTGAGCACCTTTAAGTCGGGACAGTACCTAGCTAAACACTGCAGTGCGTTATCGTTCACTTGTTTACAACCTTTACTGCTGAACTTTCTTAATTTAACACAACCGCGAGATAGGGCTTCGACTCCGTTTTCTGTTATGAGATGACACCACGATACATTAATCTCTTGAAGGTTCTGAAAAGTAAAAAAAGATCAACAATTAAAAAAAAACAAATATGATGTCAGGTCATGATGTCGGAGTTGCAAGTTCTACCCTTAAATCTACACGCCAAAAGTGAATTCCCTCAGCAAAATACACGGAATCGGCCTAAAAGCAGCCAAACCACTCTTGAAAAAGCTCTCACGCAAGAATGGGAACTTACCAGCCAAGAAGTTACTAAAAAAACTTGTGGAAAACATGTCAAAACGCCTGCAAGTTGTAATCGAAGCTTAAGGTGATTCAAGAAATTATAAATAAGGATAAGCAGACGAGACCATAGATCGTACGTACAATTTTTCTCTCGAAACAACTTAAGGCGCTCTCATACGCTTTTGAAAGTGTCCATGCTTCTGCACAGTAGGACCCGAATGACAAGGGTCTTATAGAGCGATAATTAAGTCTTTCGAGAGAAGGCTTTACTACTCTCGATGGCTTTCTTAGATCAGAGAAACAGCCATAAGCAAGAGTCTATAGCGAAGTCTTAGTAGACAAAGTCCTCCAAAGTTAAACCTGTCTATGGTGATGTTCTCATCATGACGTCGGTGTTGGTGTCCTTTCTTGATGGAAGCATATATTTTGAAAGAAAGTGTCTCTAGTGTTAACGCTTGCTCGGTCGTGCCAAGACTAGACATGGCTTTATATAGCTCGTCTTGTGGCCTTGAAATCGATGGAAAGTCGGTGGGTGTTTATTTGTAGCGTTTCTTCCAGGATCTAAAAGCTAAACTGATATGGACCTACGACAGAAAAGATCTTATAGACAATGTTGAGGAAACTGATACCTCTATAGCAGTTTAGAGGGTTTCCTTTCTAAAAGATCGGGCAAACAATACTGAGGTTCCATTCTTCGGCCATACTTTCTTGCGGTGTATTCTCCTTACCAAATTATCGGCAGATCGCTACAGCAGCTTGATAAGACATACGCTAAGATATCTTTACTTAATCTAGGTCGACGACACGAATCATGACATGGGAAATATTCCGTAGAGGAAGACCATGCCGTTCTTCGTAGGGAAACGATTGAACAAAGGAGAGGAAACTAATGATTAGAGGATGCCTTTCATTCTAAGAATCCATTTAAAAAATTGCTGAACAACGAAAACACAGCAAAAAAAAAACAAAACTAAAGCCTGTCGATATTTTTGTGAGGCTAAGCAGGTGAACGACGCTTCATGCGAATCAGTACGGTGGCAGTTATAAGAAAAATAATACAACACCAGACGAAGAGATGCGAGCAGATGAATCATTCGAAAACGTTTCCTAGAATATCAGCATTTAAAACATCTACATAGATCGTAACCAGCGTCAAAAGTGCCTTTCGACTTTCGAGTGCACCAATCCATTTACCGGAATTTATAACGACCACCAAAATAGTCGTCCCATTACAAATTAAAGCTACCCCCCTTAAATGAGAACTTCCATTATTGATCCTGTGTCCTTGTGCCACAGAATGAGCGAGCTAAAACTGAAAGCAAAAATACACAGAAAGCTATTAAAGGACATTGTTAAGTTAAACAGGCTGGCAAACAGCCGCCTGCCACTGCACTCAACAACACTTCCTCGCTGTAGTGGCTGAACATAAAACAACCCACTGCATTCAGCCTACTGCTTCCAGCCTATAGCCCCTAGCCATTGGTCTCATGAAGACAGTTTTCGTGTCGGAAAATAATAACAGGACACAACGAAGAATGCAGGAAGGAGGATGGGGTGGTCGTGATGGTGATGGTGACTCGACTGACTAACTGCTGCTTGCCGGTGGTGTTTTGGTGGTGACTCTGGCGAATGTAGGCCAAAACTTTTTGTGTATTATAATCGTTGGCCTCATTTTGGCTTTAAACAAAAAAAGAACTATGAACTTCGGGGGATGATTGGAACGCAAAACGCAACGAGCATGAGTTGCAGGAAGTGAAGCTCGAGTTGAACACACAAGGTTAAGAGACAGAGAGTACGCAACGCAACACAACATAAAACAGTATGACATGGCATTGGCGATGCCACTCGTACCAATAAAGAGCAGAGAATGCCTGCTGAAGAGACTCTAGCAATTTGCATGAGAATGTGAAGTTAGTTTCCGACAGAAGAGAATTCTAATGCACTTCCAAAAAAAAAAAAGGTTTACAGCGTTGTTTCCATCATTCTTTGTTCTCTCAAGGACTTGACCTAAAATAGTTTATATAAAAGACAACCTTAGGAATGCGATTTTACTTACAGGACATCCATCGGAGATGTATTTTAAACTATTGTCGGTTATATTAGCGCACGAGTCTAAATTAATTGATGTTAATTTTGAACAGTAACGACTTATTGATTGCGTGGATAGGTCGGTTATCTTCTTGCATTCGGATAAATCTAAGTGCTCGATATAATGGCAGTGGTTGGCTAGAGTTCTGCAATACAAACAAAAGAGAATTCAGTTTTGTGGAAGTGGAGATGATAGAAGATTGCCTTACCGTATTGATACATCTCCGACTGATTGGCAACCTCGCAAAGAGAGGAATTTCAAAAAGCCACCGCATCTCTGGGATATATTTTCAATGACGGGACCCTGCAAAGAGCACATAACAAAACCTGCGGTGTTAATTGTTAAAAAGGTTGATAATTACAGATGGATTACCTCGATGTCCCGCTGAAAATCAAATAGATTGATTTTTTGCCAACTCGAGCCGTCCAGGGCAAGGACGTTCCAATACTTGCAGACCTGTAAATAAACAAAATAGAAATGTTTTTGATTAAATAAATGAATGAAACGTTCAAGTACTGTACATAGTTTTAGTCGAGGACGAGCTCCCAGTATACATTGGAGCATTGTTTACATATTACGATTCACCGAGCACGGAGTGTAAGGCTCGCTCTTAAGCTGAATGTAGGTCACCGAAAATTCGCGGACTATTTACAAAATGTAGGTCACAGACTGCAATGGAACAATAAGATGTCTGCTGCTGGAGCAGGACATGACCCAGCAATGATTTGGACCTTTTTGAGCGGGGAAATTTTAATCAGCGCAAATTTTTCGTTTTTCTTTGTGTTTGCTTGGTGGTTTTCGATTTTGAGAAGTGTCCTAGTTCTTTGTTTTTGAGGATGAAATTAAGTATGTACACAAAACAAAATGGGTTACTGGATATTTTATGTATTCTACTTTCGAAAGGGAAAATCGGAGCAAATGGTAAATAGTGCTTTCAAAGATTTAAGATTGTTGAAAGTGGGTGTCCTTGATTTGGTGGCTAGTGCATCGGAGCGTAGGCTTCTTGTTTTCCAATTTTATGTTTCATTTCTAGACGTAAGTTTTTTTTTGACAAGAAAAACACTTGTGGCGAAAATTTTGCTGAAAATTGGCTGTTTTCGAACGGCGCTTTATCGGAATTATACCCTTAGCTGAATGGCGTACCAAAGGGCTCAGTTTTATAGCTTCTTTTATTTTCTCTGTATATTAATGAAATAGAATTGATCATTGAAAAAAAGCTAAGCACTTATGCAGATGGATTCAATTTTATTCGAAATAAACATTGTAAGATTGGTTTTGCCACACATTTTACAATTCAGAGATACAACACAATTGTATTATTACTGAAATATTATCTTAACGTTATAAAAAAATTTTAATTTAAAATATAAATATTATGTAAGAAAAAAAACAATAAACTAACAAATAAACAATCGAAATTATTAATAACAAAGCAAAGAATTAATAAACAAAATAAATAAATAAATAAACAAAAGTATAATCAAATAAATATATAATTAGATAAATATATGTATAAAGAGGACATCTGCAAACGAGTTGAGGCTTACGAGGTTATTATCAGCAAAAATGCAGCTTGACAGAAATTTCGTATTCATTTTTTGAATGCTTTCAGAAATCAATTCAACATTCGCTCTTTCGTGGAGATCTGTAGTTGAGGGTTGCTATGGTAGTTTAAGTATCATTTAAGTATTTATTTTGTGACACTTGTAAGCGTGTAATGTTGGATAACACACTATAACCCCAAACTGGACAACCATATAATAGGACTACCGGTTGAAAATGTCGTTTTTTTTTTCAAAAATCAATAAAGCATTGATGAAAAATAGATATAAATTCAATACTCAAAGTATTGACCCATCGCCAGCCACACATTTTTCCCATTTTTCTGGCAATTCATGGATACCCGTTCTGAAAAATTCGACCGGTTTGGTCGCAATCCACGAATCGATCCATTTTTTGACATCATCGAACTGACGGAAGTGCTGGTCAGCCAGGCCATGTTGCATCGATCGGAAGAGATAGTAATCGGATGGCGCAAGGTCTGGACTATATGGCGGGTGGGGTAGGACATCCCATTTGATCGTTTCAAGGTAAGTTTTGACGACATTTGCAACATGTGGCCGAGCATTGTCATGTTGCAAAATAGCTTTATCGTGTCTTGCGACCGTTTCCGGCCGATTTTCCTTTAGAGCTCGGCTCAAACGCATCAATTGTCGTCGGTAGACCTCGCCTGTAATCACTTCGTTTCATTCGATTTTAGCAGCTAATAATACACAACACCCTTCTGGTCCCATCAAATGCACAGCATAACCTTCAGGCCATGAATATTCTGAACGGCCGTCGATGTTGAGGCATGTCCGGGGTATCCATACGTTGCCCGACGTTTTGGATTATCGTAATGTACCCATTTTTCATCACCAGTGACGATTCGATGCAAAAAAGACTTCTTTTTATGGCGTTCAAGCAGCATTTCGGACATGCAAAATCGGCGTTCGACGTCTCGTGGCTTCAATTCATATGGCATTCAATGTCCTACCTTTCGGATCATTCCCATTGCTTTCAAACGATTGGAAATGGTTTGCTGAGCGACGCCAAGTGATTTGCAAGTCCTTCTTGCGTTTGTGACGGATCTTGATCGAGCAATGCCTCCAATTCATGGTCTTCAAACTTTTTCACCTGGCCTGGGCGTTCTTTGCCTTCGGTGTCGAAATCACCATCTGACACATTCTAGTCTATAGTATAGCCCGGGTAAGCTTCGGTAAGCAATTGATGCGCTTCGGTTGCTTTTTTCTTTAAATGAAAGAAGCATATAAAAACTTCCCGCAAATGTTGTTTTGATGGCACGAATGTAGACATTTTACGGCTTTACAAAAACTTGTGTGTTTTCACTAATGACCAATAACCTAGACTAAAATAATTAGACAATGACATGAAGTTTCTGATGTGACAGCTGTCATGGTCTAAATTCACTTCAGAGTAATAGTTATGAAGTTGTCTGCAATAACGAAATTTTCAACCGGTAGTCCTATTAAATGCTTGGAAGATCACTTTAAGAATAGCTAAGCACATGATCCAAGCAAATGTAAATGTTAGAACTATGGAATAACCATATAAACGCATGCTACGTCCTTCAAACTTTATGGACGGCTCAGAAGTTCGCACAATTGAGAACGAGGTTGGTTGTTTCTAAGACTACCGGTTGAAAATTTAGTTTTTTTTTTCAACAATCAATGCTTTATTGAGGAAAAATAGATATAAATTCAATACTCAAAGTATTGGCCATCGCTAGCCACACATGTTTCCCATTTTTCTGGCAATTCATGGATACCCGTTGATGAAACAAAAGTCGTGACCAGAAAGCGGTTATGCAAAAGAATAATTCCATGCTTTTCCAATTGCAATTGTAAAAGAATTTCCTCCCAGAATGTCCGCTGACGAATTCCTTGGTTGCAAAGAGGTGTATTTCACCACTGATTTGACCATTGGCTAAAATTCGGCGGAAAAGACTTTCATCTTTTATGTTCTCTGGTGGCTGCAATTCTTTAGCATCGATTCATATGCTAAGCAGTACCGCACATGCAGTTATTTCAGGAGTCGCCAAATTACATGGGTTGGGGCATCCAGAGTCGCCTATTAAAATTCGACAGCGCCTCCAAATTCGACAGCTTTTAATCGAGTGCGCACATTCGCATAACGAACAATTGTTCGATCGTGCACAGATCCAAACCAATGCTTGAAAATTTTAAATCCGCAGACGATTTTGTCTACACGTTTATAGATAGAAAACAATCCTTTGCGGCAAGGAAAGACCATTGCTCTGCCATTTAATGCCTTATGTACCTTAAGCAGTAGGCAGGTGCTCCGTGATTAACATTGTCAACCGCTGTCTGGATCGATACGGTTTCAATAAATGGTGGAGCTGCTCAGACAATATATAACGAGCCGAAATCGACGAAAAAAATCCATATCTGTCCAAGTGTTAACAGTGTCCCGTTTCGGAAAATGATAGATGCCGCAGGAAAAATCAGTTATTGTGATATTCGGGAAAACATATAATGCCTCCTGAGATAAAAAGAAGTACTTTATTAAAGCTAACTTACCTCGATTTGAAAGAAAGTTAAGTTTTGGACAGGATGACATCAAGGTACGTTGCAATGGTGCATGTAGGTTATTTTGAACCGTAAAAGCCTAAAGTAAGCTATTTCATCTTCGTCGATTACACACTAGTGTTATGTATCAACTCGAAAGACTGTGTCAACATCCCAATCGTGCATGATATCAAATTTATTGCAAAACAATGTCACTGCACGCCTTCACATGGTTTGGCACTCACTATTGTAATGCGCTGAACGTAAATGATCTTCCAATCACTGAGCGTAAAAGTCATTTTCAGAAGTTTTTCACTGTATAATCTATGATCACAAATAACCGTTAAACAAACGTGCGCCATTGTAAGCTTTAATAGCTAACAAAAACACTCTATCCCATCCTTTCAAAAATAAAATACTTTTTCCAGTTCGAATTTATTATTCATGCACAGCAAGAGTTAGAAAATAACCCAAGCACCAAGAAGACTTTCTCCAACTCTTCTTCTACTTTTCTTCGGCGCAACGAACTCCCGCGCGTTCATCTTCAGTATAAAATATTTACACAAAATCTTCACTGCATAAGAATTCTGTTTGTCGACCCCCAATTGAATTGTGTCATCATCAACGTCAATCACGACCGATGGCAAGGGTGGCTTTGCGCTGCCAAATGTCATTAAACTTTCCCTTCTCATTCTTGAAAATGTTTTTACCTAATCGTATTCGAAACGACATCAACGATGCAACAGTTTATTTTGACGTCCTACTTTTATTTTTATACCCACATCTGATTCATCGTTCTTCTTCCCAAAAATCCTCAAAGTAAACAGTTGAGAAACAGGAATAAAAATATTCACTTTTTTTGGAATTCTCTGAAACAGATATATTTATTTTTTTTTTTATTTAAGAGAAGAAAGCAAGCACTCGAATGAATATATAAATAAATATATATTATTTCGCATGAGCTTGAACCTGAATGCAATAATAACGAGAAGTGAAAAAAAAAACATTGTTTTCGAAATACGCCGTTTACGACGTATGTCGAACAGAGAAGCGAGCTAAAAGTTGACTTGTTTTTAAAGAAACACACACATTTTTCAAATGTCTTGATGCTGGTGAAGACATTGTTATTGTCGCTTTCAACTGAAATAAAGATTTCACGTTGCAACCGACGACGAAGCAAATCCGAAAGGTAACTCTTTTGCTGCCGTGCTTTGCATATTTTTAGTCTTGCAAGGAGGCCACTGTTGTGATTATGTGCGTAGCTAAAAATAAACGACAGAAAAGAACGAGTGTGTTTTTAGCAATTAGCAATTCTGGTAATTTGAATTCGTTTAAACAAATGAAGGAGGTTGTTGGGCATACATAGAATGTATCGTTTGGGCAATTAGGACAGCTCATCATAACCTTGTGATTTGCGAGAATTTTTCGTTGTTGTTTCTTTCTTCTGCTTGCGTTCATAGTTAATTAGATTTGTCAGAAAATCTTCAGTCGAAGACGAAAATAGGCTTGGTTAAGAAGCCGTATTAAGGTTTTTGACTTTGATAAAAATTAACTTTTTTACGCAGCATTTTGAAGTTCTTTTTTTTTGCGCTTTGGATTTTTCTCATCAAATTTAAGTTCTGATATTTACCGAACGCAAAAAATAAATGTTTTATCCCTCACTTGCCTTGCCAGGACTCTACAAATTGAACGGAAACTAATATTCCGAATTTACGTAATTCCCTGCTGGAGTTTCGCAATGATTTTGCTGCTTTGCGTCATTGTATAAATAACGGAAATAAAGAATTGTAGGAAGGAGTTTAAAGGTTTTCAGTCGAAAATAGTTCCTGGAAACATGCCCACGGAATTGTATTTGTATTGTATGCCACAGAAGAGCATCGTTTCATGTGGCACAGTGGAATAAATGTTAAGAAGAGGTTTACGAGTTGACATTTCAAGGAAAAATGTTGAGGGCTACCCACCTGATGTTGACAAATTTTTGAGGAGATATCTAACAATGGATGAGTCGCAGAACAATCACTTTGATCTTGAGACAAAAAAACAGTCTGTGAACTGGCAAAGACCGTCTAGTCCGAAATCTATAGATTTCAAAGTCGCAAGTTGGGCGCAAAACTTAATGGCGTTCGTTTTTTGGGATTGTTTTAGATAACTTGCAAAAGGGAACCAGGTTGACAAGATAGGGGGAAGATATCAAGAAAAAGAGGCGGTGCAAACTTTGATTTGGAGATCATCTTTGAGGACAATGATGACCGCTGAAAATGCATTTTTTTATTTTTCTGTTTGTCAAAAAATAGCTGAGTTGGAAAATGAATTGGATTTGGATTTTCTCGCTCACAAACATTTCTTCTTTTTTCCTTTTTAATTGAATTACTGAGTCTGAATTTTTTGTGTTAATTAATTCACTAAAGAATTTGTACTCTTGCGGTGATGGTAATATTTCAAACAATATAGCTGATATTCTAACTCATCGTTTTAACTTGAGCATTTCCACTGTTTCATTTCCGAAAAATTTGAATGTGCTTACGTGATAGCGACATTAAAAAAAAAAATAGCAGAAAAGAGTTCGATTACCTTGTTGTCCAAAATCTTTGAAAAAGCTGTTTAAAAAAGAATGCTATGTTATTCAAGCATATAAACCTTCTCAGTCCAATACAATTTCGGTTTAGGGAGGGGCTCTTCTAGAGTTTTGTTCATTGACAAATAAAGGCTTATATGTTAAAAAATGTTGCGGTGGTCTGTTTGTTGACATTACCACAGCGTTTGATATGATTAACCACATTAGCCAAGCTTCATTCTTTCGGAATGCGTTGCTCTGCATACAGTTAGCTTGTTTTATTAAAATATAGAACCCAAAAAGTTAAAGTTTGAGACTTATTTTAGTAGAACTATGGTGTTAAATATAGGTGTACCGCACGGGCCTGTCCTTGGTCCGATTTTATTTCTTATTACATAAACTCCCTATTAAATTTACCCCTCGCAGCCAACTGCTTTCGCAGATGATCTCGGTATAGCATTATAATAATAATTATATCTAATCACTGAGAGTTGGGTTTGCTGAACTCAACAAAAAATTTTGCGGAAGGATTTAGGTGTGATGCCTTTCAAAATACAGCTGGTGTACCGCAACGTAAAATTTTTGGTGAATGGGCTCTTGGAAAGTTGGTCGAAGATCCACTTTTTTACCGAAAAATTGTGTTCAGCGACGAAGTTCATTTTTGGCTCAACGGGTACGTAAATAAGCAGAATCGTCGATTTCGGAGTGAATATCAGCCAGAAAAAGTCACAGTTTGGTGCGGTTTATGGGCTGGTGGCATCATTGAACCGTACTTCTTCAAAGATGATGGGAATCGTAACGTAACTGTGAATGGTGAGCGCTACCGTGAGATGATATCCAACTTTTTTTTTGCCCAAAATGCAAGAGCTTGACTTGCATGACATGTGGTTTCAACAAGACGGTGCCACATGCCACACAGCACGCGCAACAATGGACTTATTGAGAGGAGTTCGGTGAACATTTTATTTCACGTTCGGGACCGGTCAATTGGCCGCCTAGATCGTGCGATTTAACGCCTTTAGACTATTTTTTGTCGGGCTATATTAAAGCTCGTGTCTATACAGACAAGCCCACTTCAATTCAATTGACGCATTGGAAGACAACATTGAAGCATTAATTCGTGAGATACCGGCCGAAATGTTGGAAAGAGTATGCCAAAATTGGACTCAAATAAAGATTTCATGCATTTTTCTGAATTTTATGTTTTTTTTTTTTGAAAAACTTTCCTATAGCTTTAAAAAAAAATCACCTTTTATAAATATGAGTCGAAAGACATATTTAAAGATGTTAGGTTTAGCTAACAGCGCCCGCATTGAGACAGTAAGTTAGTTTCTAAATAGTTAAGTTAAGTTAATAAGTAATATTTAATGAACGACCGCTGGTTCGAATTTCTACGTACATACATATAAACCTCTTTTTAAATTCATCGCTTAGGAATGGACCGATTTGAAACTTTCAGAAAATAGGAAATAGATATGTTTTGAATTTCAGACATCATATGTATGTATATGTAACCTGGCATTCTTTTTGTCTAAAGTACACAAAGTCGGTGACACCGAACGTTTTCTTATTTCTTTCTCTTGCTCTAGTTTGTTGGAAATTATCTATTAACAACATAACTTTTTAACGTTATTTGGAATTTTATTTCAGCTAGATAGACTTTATGGAAAACCCCATTTTTCCATTGAGGCGAGGAGCTTTTTTTTATTTCAAAATAACTTTAACGAGTTGCGTCTCCGACAGTATTAATAGCTTCCAACACTTCTGCTGATACAAGTACTGTCACAGTCAATTGACAACCAAATAAAGCACTTAACTTGTCCAAATAAGCTTCATTGATCCACACCATAAGGCCAATGTCCTGTTCTTTACACAATGTTTATGGATTCCTCCATAACATTTACCACAAAGACCACTTTATTACTCTGCCTCCATTCTCAATCTTCAAAAAACCACATAAAATGCAAACACACATCTCCAAAGATGAATTGTGTCATATGCGTGTCGCACACAAATACATTCAGTGTTTATCGCATAAAAAAAAACACGTAAAGAAGAAGAAGATTTAGCACTCCTAATAAACGGAAATTCCAGACCAATGACCCATTATACTTCACAAATCTTGAGATGGAATTCAAAACAAAGGAAGCCGAAGCCATAAAGTCCGCCAATGCACTTCAGATTCCTTTGTCCTCATCGTCCCCGAGGGTGCATCGATCGGCATCCACACCAAGGAAACACCCAACGAAAGGCCACGGTAGTTTTAAAGTGCAAGTGCCCTGCACACCCTTAAGTGAAGAAAGGGAAGCGAAAATAAAATAAACTAATCAACAAGCTGGAAACTAAGTTCCTCTCCAAATAAGTCCGCTCGAAGTAGCATTAAAATAAAATTGCACGCTTGCATGTCTCCAATATTCCGGGAAGCAGTGAACAAAGTGTAGAAACATCATATCCAAGCGCAAACAAAGGAAGTAAAGCGCAGCCAAGTGCTGTGCAACATGGTCCCCCGGGGGCCATGAGCTTCGATAACATGCCCACAGTTGGCGATTGAATGAGGTGAACAGGGAAATAAAAACGGATTCAAAGATAGACAAAAAGGGTTGCGGGAGGAAACAACAGCAAAAAAAGAAAACGAGTCAGAGTTGTGGAGGTCAAAGGACGACGACGACGACGACAACAGCAGTCCAGTCCAGCAGCCAAGCCGCAATTAAACCCTTATATTCCCAGTTTAATTAACTCGAATGAATAATCAAGCGCACAAAGCTTTTCCTATCAAGACTTGATAAATATGTACGAGTACATAAATACATATGCATGCTTATTGTGGCGGTCTTGTTCAACAGACGTTAAATAATTTCATTCTTCTTTTACTTGTTGTCCTTTAAATGGTTTCGTTTAAGCTCCACAGAGGAAAGCTGATTGACCAATTGAGTAACCCTGTGTCTGTAGCCTGCAATAAAATATAACTATTTAACGACAAATATGCTGACAGCACTTGGTTGAAAAGGGATTTACGGATTAGAGCTTGAAGAAATTTTAAATTCCTCTCTACGGATCATCACTGATTACATAAGTAATATTTTAGTTAATACAGGGTCATCCCTTAATTTGATTTCGAAAAATTTGTTGTTTCAATATTTTGTTAAATTTTTGTCAGTATAAAAAAACACCAACAATACTTTATTGCAGCACTTGATTCTGACACGGGAATTTTCGAAGACCTTTCGACACACATCGTAAGATAACTCGTCCATAACTTGACGAATATTTGTTTTCAACGCGTCATGATCTTAAGGCAATCAAACATACGGTCTTGGTGGTTAGTTCACATCACAAAAACGCCACGCCAAAATTTGTCCTGCAATTAAGCCAAAACGGATCGTGTTGAGTGAGATTTGACACCGTCTTGTTGTCCACAGGTCTTCCAAAGCCATATCTAAGTTTTGATGCCAAAGAACATGGGTTAACATTTAGGTTTACCGATGAGAAGTGGCATTGAGGTTCACATCTTTCTTTTTTTCGGAGAAGGACGAAACAACAATGGAAGAGTACCGACCAGCCCAAGGAAATCGAAGAGTCCTGCGATGAAAACAACACCCGGATGTTTTTTTTTTTAGGAAAGCCAAGCAGCTTCAAGACCGGAACGCAGGCTATTCGAAACAGTGTAGGAAGCCTAGTCACTGAAGCACAGGGAATAGTAGATGTATTTAGCAGCAGGAAGAGGTTGGCTCAGCTATCAAAAGGCTTAAGAATAACAAGACCGCTGTACCAGTACTAGTGCAGCTTCGGACCCGGCAGACCGACGATCGACCAAATATTCACACTTAAACAAATCCTACTTGAAGTAAATGAGGACAAATCCAAGTATGTACATTTTGTCAACATACATAGATACATCTGCCCACCACAGAGGGCAAAACGTCCAAAATTAATAAAGCCAGTTCTACTCTATGTAGCCGAGTGGTGGACGACGATAAGCAGGAGGGCAGAATAGATTTTGGGCACTTTCGAGAGAAATATTCTTCGTCGAATAGTTGGTTTAGTCGGTGATTGGAGGAGAACATACTTTCAACCGCGAACTCTATGAGCTGTATCAACATGTCGATGTAGTACAAAAAGCCAAAATACGATGTCTACACTGACTCGGCCACATCCAGCGAATGGGCAATAATGCCTCATGCTCGGCCCCAACAAAGAGGATCTTCGATTCACATCCCCTAGGTTCGTCACCACAAGGAAGATCGAACCTCCGTTTTAAGAATCAAGCCATCTCGGATGCCAGAGCGCTTGGTCTATATAACTGGTCGACAAGAGAAGAAGGCTGCCGTGTCGGGAGACCAACGACATCATCAGACGAATTTGTCGGTGGTAATATATCAGTTCCCAATATTTTGTTTGTTTAGGAAAATGCGCAAAAATTTTCCATCAAAGGTCCTTTTCAAAATATTGCTGAAACTGTTCATCATTTTCGGATGAGAAAGACGAAAGCCCTTTAAGGTACACAAAATGAATATATTAAACTTAAAACATCATTTAATTCAAAATTTATTGCTGGCCTTAAATTTCAAAACTTCCCTTGACTTGGACTTGGAAAATAACTAAGGTGAAACCACGAATGTTTCCTGAGGAATCTGTAAATTTTCGAAAAACTCGTCTAACGAAATTGAATTTAAACTGTTGCTAAAACACGAACGTTTCAAACGAACAGTTTGGCTTGAGAAATTGTCAAAAAAGAATTGATAGGAAGTATGAAATTTTCGCCAAATTTTTCTCGGTAATGATGTGCGATCTCTTCATCTCTAAGATCTTAAGGAAGTGGTCTTTAATCATCTTGCCGGATCTGGTTTTAGTTTGGTTTGATATTTCTGCCCAAATCTTGACTCCACCTGCACCTTGTTGTGGTTGTCTTCAAAACAGCTCGGCATGCCTCAAATCCGGGAAAACAACGACGAAAGGCAAAGGCGTTTCTAATCGGTGAAGACGACAGTTCTTCAACGCTTCTTCCATCTGAAATGTTTCTGGCAAATGTAACACGGGCGTTTAAGTAGAGCGGGTTTTCTTTCAATTTCAGCTAACACACGCTGAAAAGTCTTCAATTTTCTGTCCACATTTGAATGTTGATATAAAATCTGACGCTTCTCTTAGTAGGGACCATCCATCTCCTGGTGTCAAGCTATATTTTCCTCCGGGTACGCATCTTTTCCCATAGTTTTCTGGATCCTTTAAATAAAATGAAAGAACTCTACGAGTGTGGCTCAAAAGTTTTGAAATCTGAAATCTTTGCGCATTTTTTTAGTGTCTTGGATCTCCGTTTGTTTTAACATCTTTCCAGGCCCCTTTTTGTGACTTTTTTTTTTTACTTCTATGTCGAGTTCAAATTCTTTCTTTTGAGAAAAAACTGACCAACAACTCACACTGCGAATGGAATCTTGAAATTCTAAAGTTGTAATACCCTGTCCCAACTATTTGTCGCGGGTAATTAGGGAAAAAGTTCAAATTCCAACAAAAGCAAAAACAGGATTTATGGTGATTAGAATCTTCTTAAAAATTGGTAATGATAACTTTTCAGTTATATTTCCAGTACTCACGGAGTAAAATGATCGAGAAACAACGAAATCAGGGGGTGTCTCAAACAGCTGTCGCGGAGAGTATGCATGTCATTTAAACAGGGATGTCAAATTCGCACCATGAAATGGATTTATTGCAAAAAAAAAGTAATACCAAACGTTCTCCGACCAGTAATTTTTTTAAATATTACATAAACTTCAGCAAATAAAATATTTATACATACTATTTTATTATCTAAACATAAACATATTATGAATTCCTCTATTATTATACTTGAAAGGAACAATGTCTTACTTGTATAAGTTAAAGTTTTGTTTTGATAATAATAGGACTACCGGTTGAAAATGTCGTTATTGCAGACAACTTCATATCTATTACTCTGGGGTGAATTTTGACCATGACAGCTGTCACATCAGAAACTTCATGTCATTGTCTTATTATTTCAGTCTAAGTTATTGGTCATTAACTGAAAACACACAAGTTTTTTTAAAGCCGTAAAATGTCTACATTCGTGCCATCAAAACAACATTTGCGGGAAGTTTTAATATGCTTCTTTCATTTAAAGAAAAAAGCAACCGAAGCACATCAATTGCTTACCGAAGCTTACCCGGGCTATACTATAGACGTTAGAATGTGGCAGCGGTGGTTTAAGCGGTTCAAAGATGGTGATTTCGACACAAAGAAGACAAAGAACGCCCCGGCCATGTGAAAAAGTTTGTAGACCATGAATTGGAGGCATTGCTCGATCAAGATCCGTCACAAACGCAAGAAAAACTTGCAAAATCACTTGGCGTCGCTCAGCAAACCATTTCCAATCGTTTGAAAGCAATGGGAATGATCCGAAAGGTAGGACATTGGGTGCCGTATGAATTGAAGCCACGAGACGTCGAACGCCGATTTTGCATGTCTGAAATGCTACTTGAACGCCACAAAAAGAAGTCTTTTTAGCATCGAATCGTCACTGGTGATGAAAAATGGGTACATTACGATAATCCAAAACGTCGGGCAACGTATGGATACCCCGGACATGCCTCAACATCGACGGCCGTTCAGAATATTCAAGGCCTGAAGGTTATGCTGTGCATTTGGTGGGACCAGAAGGGTGATGTGTATTATGAGCTGTTAAAACCGAATAAAACAATCACAGGCGAGGTCTACAGACGACAATTGATGCGTTTGAGCCGAGCACTGAAGGAAAAACGGCCGGAAACGGTCGCAAGACACGATAGTTATTTTGGCCGCCATATAGTCCAGACCTTGCTCCATCCGATTACTATCTCTTCCGATCGATGCAACATGGCCTGGCTGACCAGCACTTCCGTCATTTCGATGACGTCAAAAAATGGATTAATTAGTAGATTGCGGCCAAAACGGTCGAATTTTTCATAACGGGTATCCATGACTTGCCAGAAAAATGGAAAAAATGTGTGGCTAGCGATGGGTAATATTGAATATTGAATTTATATCAATTTTTCCTCAATTAAGCATTGATAGACATTTTCAACCGGTAGTCCTATTAATAATAAATTCAAAGCTTAAGACCGACATCGACACGACACACATTTTTCTCAGGCGCAAATATTTTTAGAGCTAAAATTCCTGAACCAATTTAACTATTTTTAAGCAAGAATCTCTTCGCGTCGATTGAGAAAACATTAAGCTTTTTGAACTGTTCAGAAAAATTGTCACCATTCTTGAATTTTAAACCTTTGCTTCGAAAGTCATTCCATTTTCAACAATCTTCAAACAAAGCAACAACAGCTAAGCACACAATAAAAAAAAAAAAATCATTAAACTCCTTTGATCATTTATGCTAACCAATGCATACCTCTGGAAGCCTCCATAAAAGGATACTCTTTTTGTTACAATGAGCTCAAGAATGACACAAACGATTATAATTACTTATGCACTTGTGCACTCATCTTAGAGATGCATTCGTGGAAAACAATTGTTACAGTGTCTTACCTGGGCGCATCTGCATAACGAAACAACGTCTAGGTATGAAAAAATGCGAAGTAGGATTTCCTTTGGCAGTTGCTTTATGGGTTCATCATCCGATTCAGGTGAGCTGAGGAATGTTTGCTGAAAAGATAAACACAAAGCAGAACGAAATTCTATAAGAAAGGAATAATAAAATTGCACTGTAAAGTATTCAAAATTAACAAATCTAATAATATAATTATTCAAATATTGTTAAAATAAATAAAATTGTAGCTGGTTGTCAATTTGTCGTCCAAGTGTAGGCACACTAAACTTTATAATTCAATAAAATACAAAGCGTTTTCCACACCTTTTTTTATTGCCATTCGGATTCTGGCAGTAAATAGCGCCGCTAGATATGACCAATAAAAATCATCGCTCGATTCCTCGCCCCATCGAGGTTTAATGCTCGTTTTTTATTATTATTTATTTCAATTGTATAATTCTGATATAAGCTCATTATTTGCTGCTTAGAACTTGAAAAGAGTCATCTTTAAGCACTTAACCTAGACTTAGTGCGTGCCCGGTTGCAGATTCAAAGTCTCTAGCTTCAAGAAAGTGAAAGCTTTTAGTTTATACAGTCCTTTGAAAAATTATAGACTCACACCAAAATTATAATTTTTTCTTCGAATCAGTAATAAACATTTAGAATTTAATTTTCCCAAAATATTGGCAAACGATACCAATTCAGGGAATAACCTTTTTATGACCATTTTTCCTTTTTTAACGGAAATGAAAAGATTTTTCTAAAAACAAAAATGCGGAAATTCGAATTGTGGAAAAGTTAAACGCAGGTTTCTTGTTGACGGCATGTTTAGTTGTAAAGCGAATGTCGGTGTGCTCAAGATTGGTAAAAAACAGAATCTCCTACAGTAATAATAAACATGCCACGTAGTAATCAATAAACTGACATCGAAAAACAAAGAATAAGCGATTAAAGATGGGGACGGGAAGGTAAAGTTAATTCGTACGAAAAAAGGCAAACTTTTGTGAATATTTTTTGACGACAATATTTATTACAACCAATAGTACATTAAAGTCTTACATTTGAAGAATATTGTATAAAATTTTCACGAAGAAATATTAAGGAACACGGGAAAAGTTAGAATTGCGGTGACCCTCATAACTAGGTTGGATCACTTGAAATCAAAAAATTAAAGTTCATTCGATGAGTCAGATAATAGTATTTCCAGGTAGTGCTGGGAGGGTTTTTCGAAATTTTGATTTTTCATTTTTTTGGAACACTTTGGGAAAAACTGAACGGAAAAAAATAAAAAATTATTAATAAATCTGAAAAAACTCAAGCGTTACCTCGTAAATTATGCGCAGAAATAGTGTTCAAAATTTCAAAAGTCGCTTTGAAGTTATGAGGGAAACCGACTTTGAAAACGTGAGTTGTGGAGTAAGTCCTTTAGCTGATGTTGGTGTTATGTTTTGGGCAGCTTTCAACGATAAACTAAAAACAGAAATAATTTATATTCGTGGAATAATTGACGCCAAGAAATACCAAGTAGTGTTGGAGGAACACCTTCTTCCCCTTATAACGAAAACTGAGGAGAATGACATTAAGTACATAGTTTGTGTATTTTTGACATCTATTCATTCATAAACTGGTGGTTTTGGATTAATGTATTATAGTAAAAGTAATTCTTACAGCTTTAAAATATGGGCCAAAATACATCGTGCGACGTCGCAAAACCAAAGCGCTTATTGTAAAATATAATGAGCAAGGCACTTCATACGGTGACATTGCAAGAGTGTTAAAATGCTCGAAGAAGATGGTGTTTAACGCCGTTCATTATTTCAAAAAGAATGGAACGTTCCAAAACGGTCAAACGAAAACAAAAGGCGGAAATAACAACAACTCGCGAAGACCAACTTATTGTGCGGCATAGTAAGAAGTTCCCACATGCTACAGGTAGGGGAATTCGAACTGAAGTTTTTGGCTATAATAAAAGTGGACTATCCGTAGACACTGTTAAGCGAATGTCGCGTGAAGCTGATCTCTTTGGACGCATTGCTCGGAAGACGCAACTCCTTACTGACCGGAACCGCAAAAAAAGGTTGGAGATTGCGTACAAATATAGGCATTGGACCGCTGCCCTGTGGAAAAATATACTATTTACTGCTGAAACATTAGTAAATAGAATTCCATCCGAAGGTAAAGTCTGTCTACCCCTTCCAAGGTCGAAAGAATTTGACTCAAAGTCTGACGGTCAAACATGGAGGCGGTTCCACTATGATATGGGGGGCAATGTCTTGGCGCGGCGTTGGTCCAATTCGAAAGATTGAAGGCCGAATGGACAGATTTCAATATTCTGAGATATTGGAAAGCACAATGCTGCCATACGCTGCTGAAAATTTGCCTGTCATTTGGATTTTACAGCAGGACAATGATCCGAAGCACACAGCGGCTTGTAACCGGTAACCGTTTTAGACTGGTCTTCTTATAGCCCTGATCTCAATCCAATTGAGAACTTGTAGCACTTTCTAAAGAATAGACTTAGCTTCGAAAAAATTGGGAATTTGAACCACCTTTATGAGAAAGCTAAAAACGCTCAGGAAGCCATTCCACAAAGCTATTGCCAAAGGTTGGTAGAGTTTATGCCCCGAAGACTGCAGGCAGTTGGTAGGTTGTTTCAGCTTCCTGTCAATTCTGATTACTTTTCCTCATTTTCAGCTGCTGTTTTGACAGAAATCCGTAATTCTTGATGTAAAGACACATAGATTATAAAGAAAGAAAGCTGGTCAAGTTTGGCGTTTCTAATTACGTGCACGCCACTGTAAGAGGGTGGTCTGAAAAGTTTCCGACCTAACAAAAATTCCTACAAGACATTTTTTCTTCTTATTTCTTTTTTAATTTTTCAACATATCGCAGTTTTTAGATGAGGCTAGACCTGGTTAGTTCAAGCCGTAATATATGGATTTTCATTATGGCTGAGGTTTCAGAGGGCATGTTGTCTTGATGGCCATTCTACCATAAGCTTGTGAAGAAATGATGCATAGTATGCTCCTGTAATGTTTTTCCTTTTTGAAGATAATCGATTAAGATAAGTACTTGAGTATCCCAAAAAACAGTCGCCATTTTTTGCCAGCCGAAAAAAAAGCTTTCGTTTTTTTATTGAGCTAGATCCACTGTTTTGATTTTATTTTTGTTTTGGGTTTATAATGGTGTATCCAAGTTTCATATTCAGTAATAAATCGGCGCCAAAACTCGGATTTATTGCGTCCAAACTGCGCCAACAGAGCGTTGGAAATGTTCTGCTACGTACATCTGACACTTTAATTCAACGGTCGTCTAGCACTATCTCTCACAATCGACTCACTCAAACGACTGTCAACTAAAAACTGCGCGTCCAAAATTGCTAAAACTTTGGTGAATAACTGTCAAAAGATGCACAGCTACATCGTATGTATCTGGGTTGGTTGGTTGCTCTTTCGTCAGTACGCCTATATTAACAATGTCGTCCATAAGTTTCCAGACATACGATTTTTCAGATATTATGCCGATAATCCAGATAAAATTCTAGCACTCATGAACAGTATAGATTCAGCAATTCTTTCGAAACCATAGAAAATGCAAAAAAAAGGAAGTAGAACAGAAGTTTAAAAAAATAAACTTACAAAAAGCCCTTTTATTACTCATTTTTGCCTTGAACAGGTTTGAAGGAACCACACTCATTTTCATATCAGGCGATGAAATCCTCAAGTAATCTTTATTTAGTGTGGTTTTTCGGGTGCAGGAATTCCATATATTGCTCCGATGGTTGAACCTTTATTGGCACACACTTTATCTTACTAACTGATTAGCATGGCTACTTGTTTATAAGCTTGACAAAATTCAGAACTAATACTTTCGAATTCCAGTCGAAATAATTGGAGGCGGTATGTCTGTATGCACCACGAAAACAGACCGTTTCAAGGCGATTTAAAAATAAAGCTTCTGGTCTATTCTTTCTTAAAGTAGCTGTCCTCTTATTGTTTATTGACAATTTTACGTCGAGCCAATCAAATGAAGAATTTTTCTCATAGGTGTGTGTTTGCTCCATTCCGAGTAATGACAACAATAATAATACCAAAAATGTCAAATTAAAAATGTCATAATTTAAACAAGACTGTTCTGTTTTGACATCGGTCACGGCTGAATTTGCTGCCAAGACACCTCACAAAATGACACTATTCGAACTTGTTGTTTACAAGTTTATAAATAAGTTTAATGTTTTGTTTACAATTTTACTGATCTATTTTTATAATCCATACGCGTGCAAAATAGTCCATACGATGGCCGGAAAAATTTGGAAAGTTGCATGCCTAGTATTTTCCTTAAATAAGATGTTCTTTTTTCAATACGCTACTCGTTTTCGAGTGGATTTCAAAGCACAAAATTTCATTTATCATTTCATATGGGAGCTGATTGTGCGATTATTATAACTACAAAAGTATAAACCCATTCATGCCAATTACTTTGTTTCGCTAGATAAATCTGGTTACCGAGACTTGAATAATAGAGCGCTTGACCTTTTGGACGACACTAAATTATACAATACCTCTTATCAGTGTCGTAAAGCGTGAACGAATAAACTTGATTGCAGTGAACTTAATAGGATTGCGATTGTTCAAAATAGCCTACTTTCAAAATAACACATCATAAAACTGTGCGTCATTCGTAATGAGAAGGCGTGATAGGCAAAGGCTTTTAGGCGTTGAAGGTCAAGATTAGTCAGAACTAGATTAAAAAGTAAACTTTGTTTCAATTTAACCGATTAAAAAGTTAAAATAACAGAGGACCGATAAAGAAATTTAAATTTCTCAGTCAAATGGATCTCGTGTGCGAATTATTTCGGCCTTTAACGTACATCTACTATCAGCCAACCATTCCCACGAACTATCTTTTCAAACTCTTGTATGCCAGCTTTAGTTGATGACAAAAATTACTTTTCAAAGTTCCCCTGTTTCAGTAACACAATATCCACTTTAAAAGTAAATTTGAAAATTTCTTAAATAATATTAATATTGATTATAATTATTTTTTAACTGTAATATTTCTTAAGCTTGAAAATTAAAATCGATTCAGAAATCTAGGAACTTGGATTTCAGTCAAAACCTAAAATTTTGAATGTCAATCAATTCTAAATAACACAAAGACTAAAATATGTGCAACACAGAAGATGAACTTTTATGTGTGTCACGAAAGTTATATTTTATCCAAATATTTGATTAAAACGATTTAACGAGTCCATCATGAATTTTGCAGAATGCAACAATGTTCGGATTGAATGAACGCCAGTCAGAACTAATTGGTGCCTAACATTTTGAACGGGACCTTCAATACTGACTATGAGTTTCTGTCCGTTTTTCAGCGCATAAGAGTTGTCAGTGTCAAAATAACATAAGCAGAGGGTGTTTTTTTAGAGGTATGCAAATTCAATATGAAATAAAACATTTGAAGCCAATGTTAAGGTCTGTGATATTAGCTTTATTTAACAAATAATTTTATTCCATTACTGTTTGAAAATAATTTCGCGAATATGCGCGCCAGGCTTGCTCGAATGAAGCGAATATTAAAGAATAAGTCCAATTTTCGACAATTTTTTCGAGCAACTACGAATCAGCGAATGTTGACTTAAAAATCGTCCAATGTCTCTGTGTATTATTTATTGGCATAGAATAGTTAATTATATGAAAGTGTGAGATCACAGGATCGTGGAGATCGGTTCACTGATCCATTACGCGATAATATGCGCAAATGATTCCCACGATAAATTGATTGTGTCGCACGCCGTGTGGCGTGTTGCACCATTTTGTTGAAACTACAGCTCTACCACGTCACGCCGAAAATTCGATCTGTCCATGAAGCACACCAAAGAGTGAGTTTTAATGGGTCTAAGGTCGTCTCGATAAAGGCTTCGCCGTTTTCTCCACTCCAAATTCTGTAATTTTACTTGTTAACATATCCATTTAACCAAAAAATAAGCCAAAATCGTTCCGTAAAATCTTCCACAAAGTGGACGGGTGTGCAAGACGGCGAATCCACTCATTGGGATTCTCCTCAATACTGCGCTCTAAAACGGCAATAACTTCTTCTGGTCGCACTGTTTGTCATCTTTAGGGATGCGTATTATCCACTAGAGTGAACGTGGTGTGAAAACGATTCATCGTTTTCCTAATAATTTGCTCAGATGGACGATTATGTCGCCGTAAAGTGGACGTAGCGCACGATAAGTTTGGCAAACCGAACCATGGTTTTCAAAATAAGTTTGCAAAATTTGTACGACTAGTTTGACTTTCGACTGTCAATGACAATCCGTGGAAACAGTGTTGCCAGTTTAAAAAGCAAACCTCTAAAAACACTTTTTATGTTTTAAAAATATATTAACATATAACCCACCCTATATTTTGAAAGTATATTCCGAGGAGCCAACATGATGATTTCCCGAACTACAAAACGCGAAAGCCGTCATGAAAATATTCAATTTCGCTGGCCTGTTATCTCAAAAGAACACATATTACTATACCCGTCGTTTTCAGAAAAGGTATCGTTACAGAAATTACCCGTTGTTTTCAGAAAAGGTATCGTTACAGAAATTACGATACCACAAGTGTTTAAAACCAGAACAGAAGAAAATAATATTTATGCAGACAGCAAAACAACATGCAGTTGTCAAGATGAATGATTCATGCAACATTTGAGATGATAAACAAAAATGCCTCGCAATCGACTTTAATAAAAGGCAGCTGGACGGACTTAATGCCAAACTTTTCAAATCAACTAGAGGTGGCCTGTTCAGGAGTATGCACCAAATCATGAAAGTATTCGTATGCAGCATTTTTTCCCCGATCGTAAAGAAAGTGGACCATGTAACGGAGTGCGATTGTAAGCCAGAAAAGATCACAACGCTTTATAAAGTCATCCTCACCAAACTCGTCCGATTGTTCAGAATGGCAATAAAGAACGCAAGCTGCTTCCTTGAGGACATAAATAAACTCGTTGTCAAAAAATTCTTCGTTCGCAGATGCTTTCGGATGCAACGATTCAGGTGCCTGGTGGCCCAAACGGACTCCAATACTCCGGCCCGAAGTATTTTTCAATTAATTTTAAAGTGTACCACTTTGATGATGGAGTGTAAAAAGCTACTTGTTCACGAACAGAAACACCACAATCAGCAAAATAATGCATTCCAACGAGTTCAAGACTCAATTCGCAATCGCTCACCTTTCGTATTGCTTCTTTTCTTGTTTGTTTTGTTCTGTATTTTGTACTTTCAGTTTATGTAAGCATATTTTTTTTATTGTTAGAATTTATGTACCAACTAAGCATTTATTGATTGTAAATTAAGTATAAATAGGGTAAGTTAAGGAAAATAAATTGTCTTTATTGATCGAAAGTCAAGACGTGTTTCGTTGCTCTTAACCAAGATAGATCACCCCCCACCAGAGGTAAGGGATCCATCTCTAACATATCCACTATAGTAGTCCAAGTTCAAGTACTTGTGTCTACACTCTACAATAGGTCTAGGTTTATGTACCTACGGCCAACAGCGATCGTTTGGATAAAGGAATCCAATCGTTAACATTTGGTGACCCCGACGTGATCCCAGTACTTGCTTTCCCCACCAGTGGTAAGAAGTAAGTAGTGAGTGATCAATCTATAGAAGCGTTACCAGGGCTTTAACACTGGTAAACCTGCATCGCGTAGTACTTTTAAACATCGTCAACAATAGCGTGTACTAGGGCTTACACTAGTACCAACGTCGTAAAGAGCTGCTTATCAATCTGGTTCCGACAGCCCAAGTGTCATGGATATCGACGAGTTGACGAAGCAGCAAGAGCTTCACGCCGAAGAAGTGTCAAGAGTTATAACTAATTATAAGAAGGACTCTAGCACTAGGAAGACGACTAAAGATTACTATGAGGTTAGATTGCGGTGCTTAGAAGATGCATGGAGCATATTCGAAGAAACGGATTCCAACATTAGGACATCACCAAAGATGTCAATTCAACATGAATATTTTATTAAGGGTCTGTACGACACCACCCTAGCAAACTACACAACATTTAAGGAGCACTTCGAGCAGAAAATAGCTTCTTTCTCCAAGCTGGAAAATGCCGAGCAAATTAGCGACAAGGCACCACAGCAAAACGACAATGGAACATCAAGTTCCGACCAGTCAAATTCCATGGGCGCTCCAGCAAAACCACTTGAGGGCGTAATGAAGTTGATGACACGACAAAAGGGAATAGCAGATTTTCTACGTCGCACGTTGGCCACCATCAACCTTAATACAAATCTGCAACATACAAAGGAGTATGTCGAACGCAAACTGAGGACACTTGAACAGTATCGGTCTCAGCTGGAAGATTTGCACCATTCCATTTGGGAACTCAGCGATAATCCGGTTATTGACGGATATGATCCCGACGAGTATTTGAAATTAGAAGAACTGATGGAAAAACACACGATAACCCTAATGGCCAACCTACGGAATAACACTGGAAGTGATTCTAGTATCACCAACGCCGCCGTGCCATCAAATAACAATTCACTGTTGCAACTTCCAAAAATCACAATGCCGAAATTCGACGGCGATTATTTAAAATGGCGACAATTCCATGATTTATTCGTCCAGATGGTCCATATTCACCCTATGGCCAACTGTCAGAAAATGTGGTATTTAAAAACAAACCTGTCAGGAGAGGTAGAAAGGTTAATTCGGCATTTCTCAACGTCTGATAACAATTATGATGCCGCCTGGAAAACATTGACGGATCGTTATGACAACACTAGACTCCTGGTGTCAGCACTAATAAACAAGCTAATGAATCAACCAAGCATTATGTCAGATAAAGGATCAGCCAATGCCATAAAGAATCTCCATGACACCACACAAGAGAGTCTAATGGGGCTCAACAATATTGGCATAGATACTGATCAATGGGATCCAATAGTCACGCACATTGTAATAAAGAAGTAAGATAAGGATACGCATACCCTGTACGAACAGTCGCTTGAAAATCCGAGAACCGTGCAGACTGTCAAGCAACTGTTGGAGTTCTTGGAAAGGCGGTTCCAATCCCTAGAGGCTCTGGGTTATAAGGGGAGGTCACTGGAGGAACAGCGACGATAACATCCAGTCCGGTTAGTGGCAGCTCCCTCAGCACCAACAACGCTATTATGTATAGTTTGTAAGCGGAGCCATGAGTTGTACGCATGCCAGGAGTTCCTAAAAATGACACCCAACCATCGACTGAACCTGCTGAAGAAACATCATGCTTGCGTTAATTGCTTCCGACCAGGCCATCATGCAGAGAAGTGCACCAGACGAGGATGTACAAAATGCTCCAAGAAGCATAACACATTAGTACACTTAGAAGTGGCGGTACCAAACCAACACTGCAATTCGGCTTCAATCAATAGCGATCATCGACCCGCGGAACAGGGGTGCGACCAAATGCCCATATCAAGCAGGCGTCAGACATATATTCTATTGGGGACTGCCCGAATCAAATTGGAATGACAAGAATGGCGACTTTGTTGAATGCAGAGCACTTCTAGATTCAGGATCTCAAGTGAACTTCATAACGGAGAAATTAGTCACAAGACTAGGGCTCTCAACAAGACACGATTCCATGCGCATCCAGGGCATCGGTCGCACTACTCAAAAAACACATAACAGAGTAAACATTCATTTACAATCTAGATTGAATGGGTTTTCAACAAGAATCGAGGCAACGGTCCTTCCGAAAATACTCTCACCTCAACCGACACAATTACTTGACATCTCGCGATGGAACATCCCAAAGAACATCAAGATGGCCGATCCAACCTTCCACTGTCCAGGGCAAATCGATGTGCTGATCGGTGCAGAGCTTTATCACGAACTCCTCTCCGTAGGGCAAATAAAATCCGACGAGGAGATGCCCACCTTGCAAAATACAGTTTTCGGGTGGATCGCAGCAGGAAGGATTGGACAGTGTCCAGCCGCTCCAATAACTTGCGGCATGTGCCTCGAAGACGCAAATCTCAACACACTCATCGAAAAATTTTGGACAATAGAAGATCCTGAGGAATCATCAGAAGCAATGACGACAGCGGAAAGACGGTGTGAGACACATTTTCATCAGACAACAAAGCGAGACACAAATGGCCGTTTCGTCGTGAGGTTACCGTTCTCTGACGAACCATCAAGGCTAGGAGAATCGAAGACCATAGCTCAACGTAGGCTATACGCATTAGAAAAACGTTTGGCAAATAATATGGAGCTCAAACAGCAATATCATCAATTCATGGACGAATATATTACACTAGGACACATGATGGAGGTAGCTGCCCCCTCAAGCAATTCACCACACTACTTTCTACCTCACCATTGTGTACAGAAACCTGATAGTAGCACTACCAAGTTGAGAGTAGTATTCGACGCTTCGTGCAAGACATCATCCAATCTGTCCCTCAACGATATTTTACATACCGTTCCAAAAATCCAAGACGACCTATTCACGATTTTGTTGAGGTTCCGACTACCACGGTTTGTGTTTACAGCTGACATTCAAAAAATGTACAGGCAAGTGCTCGTGCACGAAGAAGACCGAAAATATCAGTTGATTCTATGGAGGAAAGACGTATTAACACCAGTTAAGTGCTACCAGCTAAATACAGTGACCTACGGCACCTCAGCCGCTCCATACTTAGCCATCAAAAGCTTACGACAACTATCCCAATCATCTCGAAAAACTCATCCAGCAGGTAGTAAGGCGCTTCAACACGACTTTTACGTAGACGACGTCATGACTGGTGCAGATAGCCTCCCCGCTGTAATAGAGACACAAAGGCAATTGATAGATATACTCCAGCAAGCAGGATTTAAGCTACGTAAATGGTGCGCTAATCATCCGCGGCTGCTACAAGATTTCCCGACTGAAGACCAAGAAGTGGAATTAGACTTTAAACTCGACTCCGAGGATACCATTAAAACTTTGGGTTTAACTTGGCTTCCAAAGGTGGACGACTTTTGCATCAAAACCTTTTGTCATCATGGCACTAAAATAACGAAAAGAATAGTGTCATCAGAAATAGCCCGACTATTCGACCCACTTGGGCTAGTAGCGCCAGTGACAATCACCGCAAAAATCCTCCTCCAACAACTGTGGCAACTAAAATTGGACTGGGATGCAGCTCTTCCACAGGAACTCCATTCGAAATGGGCAAGATTCCGGGACGACCTTAAAACAATAAATCAGATCCGAATGCCAAGACACGTATTTGCGCACAAAACCCCAGAAAAAATACAAATACATGTCTTTGCCGATGCTTCCGAAAAGGCGTATGGAGCTTGCGCCTACCTTCGATCAGTCATTAAACCTGGTATAGTGGTCGTGCGCTTATTGTGTGCCAAGTCTCGTGTAGCACCACTTGAAAAGAACAAAATTAAGAAACCAACAATACCACGACTAGAGTTGTGCGCAGCAAAGTTAGCAGCAGATCTCGCTAAGCGGATAAAAAAGGACATCGAGTACGAAGAAACTGCAACGTATTTTTGGAGTGATTCGGAAATTGTACTAGCCTGGATCAATTCGACCGCAAAGTCGCTACCCATCTTCATAGCCAACAGAGTGACCTCCATCCAATCGAATACTATACCACACCAATGGCGTCACGTAAGATCCAAGGAGAACCCAGCTGATTTATTAACAAGGGGACTATCTCCCGAAAAATTGAAGGAATGTAATCTTTGGTTCTTTGGGCCCGTATTTCTTCATGGCCAGGAATCTTCTTGGCCACACCCATACGAAAAGACGGCACCATGTGAGCAAGAAATTAATCAAGGCACATCAGCGGTAACGACCAAGAGCATCGATTCATCACACTTCATTTACAAGATCCCTCATGGAAATTCATTCAAAAGGATCCAGCGGATTACTGCATACGTACTTAGATTCATCCGACATGTTAAAAGAAGAGATGAGAAGATGACCCAAAGTATAATTCTCTCCAGCCAAGAATTAGAAGACGCTCTTTATAGCATAATCCAACTAATGCAAAAAGACGAATTCAGCCTCGATATCGCCCATCTAAGAAAATATAATGAATGCAGCAAGGCCAGCCCCATAAGCAGTCTCACCCCATTTTTGGACAAAACTGGTCTCATGCGCGTGGGAGGAAGATTAGAAGCATCAGCTTTACCATACAACGCAAAACATCCTATCTTACTACCCTATGATCATCCATTCGTAAAAATGATAATGAGGGACATCCACTACGACAATAAACATGTTGGACCACAAACACTTCTGGCCATAACCAGACAACGTTTCTGGCCGATCAAAGGTAAAACCATCGCACGATCTATAGTGCAAAACTGCGTGCGTTGCACAAAGGCCAAGCCCAAACTGCTCTCCCAAATGATGGGAAATTTGCCACCCAACCGAGTGCAACCGGCCCGTCCATTCGTAAACTCAGGTGTGGATTTCTGCGGCCCAATAAAGATCCACTATCGTGGTAGGGGAAGTCGACCACAAAAGGGATACATTGCAGTTTTTTGCTGCTTTGCTACGAAGGCAGTCCACTTAGAGGTGGTAAGCGACTTAACAACGGAGGCATTCATTGGAGCTCTAAAACGCTTTACGGGAAGGCGAGGCTACGTAAGAAACTTATATTGTGACAACGCAACAAATTTTGTGGGAGCCAGAAACCAACTTCAGGACTTGAATCAAACTATACATTCCAGTCAAGGAATGGACTCTATTGTCTCCTCCTGCAGCACAAAGGGCATCGATTTCCATTTCATACCACCCCGATCTCCTCACTTCGGCGGGCTCTGGGAAGCTGCAGTGAAGTCGGCGAAACACCTGTTGTACCGAAGTATGACATCAGCATCCCTGACGTATGAGGAACTTGAGACTCTCGTTATTGGAATTGAAGCAATCCTTAACTCTCGTCCCCTTACACCTCTATCTACCGATCCAAACGACCTCACAGCCCTGACACCCGGCCACTTTTTAATCGGCGAACCATTGACCGCAACGATTGATCCAAATGCTGAGACAACTAAGATCAGCTTACTCACACGATGGAAACTGGTTACGCACTTAAAGAACGAATTCTGGAGGAGATGGTCGAGAGAATATTTAAATGAATTACAACAGCGCTTCAAATGGAAACAGCACGATCGGAACCTGCAACCTGGGGCTATAGTCATACTCAAGGAAGATAACACTCCACCACTGAGGTGGCCACTAGGCCGAGTCATCAGAACCCATAAAGGAGAAGACGGTCAAATCCGAGTCGTAGACGTGAAGACAGCAACAGGCATTCTACGAAGGGCAATCCACAAACTTGCGCCCCTTCCAATCAACGATGAAAACCCTAAGGAAGAAGTCGCGCTAATGACAAAAGATAGTCAAACCAAACGAAAGGCGATAGACTCAGCAAAACGAGTCACGAGGGATGCTTTGAATAACGACGAACCCCCACTAAGAAAAAGTCGAAGAATTGAGACAGCAAAACAAAAACCAAATCCTAGCCGAGATGCCACACAAGTTCAGTAAACATGACCTTCACCAGTATTCCGTGGGATATATAGGACTTCTATTAGCAGCATCGATCATCATCTTCTGGATCTGGAAGTCGAGGACCTCATCAAACTGCGTGAACCTTACGGAACCCTCGAAACCGAATCCCGTTCCACGAATACGCAAACGATTCAGCCTACCTAACGAAGAAGATGTTGAATGTTCCATTCAACGAGGGGGAGTATGTTCACGAACAGAAACACCACAATCAGCAAAATAATGCATTCCAACGAGTTCAAGACTCAATTCGCAATCGCTCACCTTTCGTATTGCTTCTTTTCTTGTTTGTTTTGTTCTGTATTTTGTACTTTCAGTTTATGTAAGCATATTTTTTTTATTGTTAGAATTTATGTACCAACTAAGCATTTATTGATTGTAAATTAAGTATAAATAGGGTAAGTTAAGGAAAATAAATTGTCTTTATTGATCGAAAGTCAAGACGTGTTTCGTTGCTCTTAACCAAGATAGATCACCCCCCACCAGAGGTAAGGGATCCATCTCTAACATATCCACTATAGTAGTCCAAGTTCAAGTACTTGTGTCTACACTCTACAATAGGTCTAGGTTTATGTACCTACGGCCAACAGCGATCGTTTGGATAAAGGAATCCAATCGTTAACACTACTCATTTTAATTTCATTTAAGCCCACATAGCTAGTGAAAAGACGTTATCAGCGACATAAAAATGAGACAATGGAATCAACATCCAAGAAAAATCAATAAGAGGCTTCGATTAATATCCGCGAGAAAAGGTCTAACATAGATGGTCCCGATGATTAAAGCTATTATTTCCACAATTTAAGGAAATATGAGCTTGTTTAATCAAGACATCACAGCAACACTTCAGATGTCTTGGTTTGGGAAGCTACCACTTTCTAAGGCACAATCGAATGTGACCTTTATTCCACAACATATATTTCCTTGAACACTCATTTCCAATAATAAAGAATAATTTTGAACACCTGCCTTTGATTTTCAACAAAGCAATGCTTCCAGAATTGTAAGAATGTGGATTCACTTAAAACATGGATCTTTTGGAATAACCACCAACTACTCCCCGGACTTGAACATCACCGTAAAGTTTTTGAACGCAGAAGACAACATGAAAACAAGGGCGACTATCTGTGATGCCTCAAACGAGATTTCGCTTGACAATTTAAAACTACTTTATGATCCGATTCAAAACCGATTTATGGCGATCATGTTGGAAAATGGGAATACTATTTATTTATGAACAAATACATACTTTTATTAATCTGGCATTATTTGATTGAAACCATGTTCGGCATTACCACAAGAAAATTGTATTTTGATTTTAACGACACTCAAGTGCTTTTTGAAATT
The DNA here is from genome assembly GCA_963555765.1 of Orthonevra nobilis. Classification (NCBI taxonomy): domain Eukaryota; kingdom Metazoa; phylum Arthropoda; class Insecta; order Diptera; family Syrphidae; genus Orthonevra; species Orthonevra nobilis. The sequence goes on along the minus strand of OY743226.1, from coordinate 9,383,251 downwards.
TGAATTTTAAAACATTCAACCCAACTTTTTAACATTAATAAACAAACTTGAATAAAAGGTCAATTAACTCAAAAGCCTACAACACTTAAGAATGCAAGGTTCTGTCTTATGTCATGCCAAGCTACCCCGTAATTGTTAACTGACACACCTCATTATTTAATAAATGCATGTAACTAGTCATTCTTTGTTCATTCATTGCGCAATAATCGTGCACTATAAACCTAAATAAACACCACCAGTAAAACCATCCCCTCGTAATGGTGGTACCCTTGAGGGTTTTTCTCCAATCTAAGGCAGGGGTTTTCCACTTTACTCATGGGTTTTTCTCTCATCCTTTCCACATAGATTCTGCTCACTACCGTAAGCTCGTGTAGAAAAATTAATTAACCCTTAATTATACTCCAAAGTACACACATCCGATGTAGGCCTAGGCATAGGCACGACTCGAGTATACCTGCTTAAATTGCATTTTACTCTGAAAGAGCACCACTCGTCAGGAACTCATTGCATTACACAATGGAACACAACTGACAGACCCCAATTGAGGGAGCACCAAGTCAGTCTAGCTTATTGTAGCTTTCGTGTATTGGATCTGAACCCTGAACCCTCATTTGCCTGCCTCTTCATCATGTACATATATTCGATTTCATGTCAATCATACTTACTCCTATCTCCATAATGGAACCAGCACTCGGTCGTGAACTGATAAAAGCTAAAAAGGCAGCTGACTGTGTAGTCGTATCTATGGACTTGCACACTGAAACTACACCTGTGAGCGAGGGTAGCCTACATGAGGGCTCATAATGGCAGTTGCCTTGTTGGTTGAGATATCGATTTGCAATTATAAAGCTGTTGCTCTCCAAGCCTACCAGGAATGGATTCAATTGTCTAGTGCGCATCGCGTTGGACTTTGGAATGAGTTATTTATACACATACGCACACATCTGCGGTGATGTTTAGAACCACTTAAAAATGCTCTATGAGAAGCGAATACCTTTTATTTTTATTTTTTTTATTATCAACCGTTCTTGTTTTATTCGAAATTTATGGCGTGACAATGAGGCGTATGAGAACTAAAATTGGTCCTTATAAAGCGAAATAAAAAAGGGACTCGGTGGTGAGTTTTTTTTAGGGACACAGAGGGATTCTTCAACACATCACACATGTCAGCAAAAAATGTTTCCGCAACTTCTGTTTTGAAAAACTTGACAAATAAGCCAAACTCTTGCTCTAGTAATTGACAGAGAATAACAAAATAATCAGAAAAAACGTGCTTATTTCTCCAACAATTGAAAAAACCCAAAAAATCATTTAAATGCTCTAGAATTGTGCGTTCCTTCAAAAGTAGTCCATGTTAAAAGATTCAAAATATACTTTAAGGCGTAAACAAGATCAATAAAAGAACCTACGCAGACTGGAGGAAATAATTCTAAGGCTGACAGCATAAAAAGAAGCCGGCCAATGGCGAGTCGGTCTCGCGCGACGAAGGTTCCGTACAAACTTGTGGGTGTGTAAATATTTAGTTCGTCCATCACGAAAATCGAGTCTTGAAAATTTTCCAGCTTTTGTTTGGCCTCAAAAAAGGCTTCAGTTTCAACGATTACCTCTTCATCGGCTCTAAATTTCTTTCCAGCAAGCATTAGCTTGAGGTCTGGGAGCAGAAAAAAATCTGGAGAATACGGTGGATGCGGAAGCGATTCAAAGCCCAATTCATTCAATTTTGCCATTGTTTTCATTGATTTGAGGCATTTTCCTCTGCAAATGGACGCTAGTTTACAGTCGCTGTCGATGGTTTTTCCCTTTTTAAGGTAGACGATGAATATTATACCACTCGAATCCTAAAGTACAAATGCCATAACCTTGCCAGCCGACCGTTGCGTCTTTCTACGCTTAAGAGTCGGTTCGTCACGTGCAGTCCACTCGACTGACTGTCGATTGGACTCCGGTGTGAAATAATGGATCCATGTTTAATCCATTGTAACATATCGACGCAAAAATTACTGCTCAGAATCATCAATTCGTTGTCAATTTTGGTCCACTCTCAACTCGCGCGGCACCCACTTTGAACAGAGCTTTCACATACCCAAATATTCATTCACGAAATGTCCAACACGTTCTTTTTATATCTTTAATGTCTCAGCTATCTCGATCAACTCTACGGTTATGCAAAATTATTTTGTAGACTTTTTCGATGATTTCGTCGAAAACAGCCTCCTTGTGGTGCCAACTGCGTGCATCTCCTTCGGTTCTCATTTCGCCTCGTTTTAACTTAGCAAAGCATTCCTCAACGCTTGCTTTTCCTGCTGCAGAGTTCGAAATATCAAGCCTTGGCCTCAACAGTATTTTTAACCATTTTCTCAAACTAATAAAAGTTGCTTCACTCAAAATGCTATATCTCACAAACTAATCGTACGACAGCTGTCAAACTTATATACTATATGTGTCTTTTGAAGGTAAGTGCTAACTAAAAATCATATGGATTTATAACTAAAAGCGCCATCTATGTGTCAGCCTATGTTCAGCCCTCTGTTATTTTGAATTCTCCAGTTCTTCTTTAAAAAATAATAAAAAAAAACAAAAGATAAACTGATATCTATAGTATAGCTTAAGTTCACCCTCAAGGTCCATGGTTAATAGGAGAGGAGCAGGAAATAGCCACCAAAACCCTGTAAAGAAATTAGGCGTCCCGCTGACAACTATTAAAAGAGCTATAACCGAACGGGCGAATTCAAAAATCACTGGGTCAACCTAACGACTTGCGGAACAGCAAAATCGATAATATAAGGACGGACTTACAAGGTAACGAAACGAGCTCTGAACTCCACCAAATCGAATCTACGGATAATGGTGGGACTGATAACAGGGCACATTTTACTAAATCTCCACTAACATAGGCTCGGTCTAGCAGAAACCTCAACATGCCAAAGCTGCCACTGCCCAGCAACAACGAGACTGCGGTAAAAAATGCTGGGCTCATCACTGGTACCGGAGCTTGCTCACCTCAAAGAAATAGGAATCGGTGAGATCATGAAATTCGCAAAACAAACAAAAAGATTTGCCAACCATACAAATCATCTAGCCACCCTCTTTTTCACTACAACCCCCCCCCCCCCCCCCCCCCATAACGAAAATCTTTTCCATACAGGAAAAAGGGGAACACAACTGGCCCAATCAGAGGCGTAAAGAGTAAATAAAACTCACCCTAAGAAGAATTTTCGAAATCGGATGTGTAGTTTCGAAGATTGAAAATAAACACTAATAAACTTACAGAATTTTACTTTATATAAAATTCTGTATTGCCGTTTTTATTACTGAGTTTTTTGAGTTCTAAAAATTTTCTGTGGCAAGCAATTAAATATCTATTAACCCTCAAACAGTGTTCGCTTAAAACGCATTCGCTCGACGGTTTATTACTTACTACTGTGTCCAAAAAATAAGGTGACATATGAATTGAAACTGCGCGCGTCGAAGGATTTGGAAATTTTTCTTTCTTTTTAGGTTGGTAGTACTGTCAGTGACATCTATGTGAAATTTCATATCAAAATATATTCATAGTGTTTGAGATACGCGTCGTTTTGTGAGCTGCTAAAAGTGAGTTTTTCATTTTTTGCGATGTCGAAATTTATTGAGCAAAGAATTTGCATTAAATTTTGTTTGCGGAATCAATTTTCTGCTGCGGATACTTTGAGGATGGTGCAGAAAGCCTTTGATGATGAGGCTATGTCTAAAAAAAATGTTTACAAGTGGTATAGTGATTTCCAAGCCGGCCGTGAACGTGTCGAAGACGAAGAGCGTTCTGGGCGACCATCAACTTCAACCGATGAAGCTCACGTCCAACAAATCAAAGATTTGGTGTTGAAAAACCATCGATTAACGATTAGAGACCTTGCTGATGAAGTCGGCTTATCGAAAGGCTCAGTCAATACCATTTTGAAGGATGCTTTGGGCCTCAAGCGCGTCAAATCTCGACTAGTACCGAAAACATTGAATTTTTTTGGAAAAAAGGCGTCGCGTTGAAGACTTGGATCTATGCTTACGACCCCGAAACAACCGATCAATCGAGCAAATATCGTGCCAAAGGAGAGCCGAGACCAAAAAAACCGCGCCAAAGTCGCTCAAAAATCAAGGTCATGTTGACTGTTTTCTTCGATTATCGTGGTGTTGTGCTTTATGAATTCCTTCCAACCGGCCAAACAGTCAACAAGGAATATTATTTGAACGTTATGCGTCGTTTGCGTAACGCTATCCGCTTAAAAAGGCCGGAATTGTGGAAAGACAATTCTTGGTTTTTACACCACAATTCGTGATCATTTCGCCAAAAACTCAACCCATATCGTTCCCTAACCACCGTATTCACCTGATCTGGCGCCGTGCGACTTCTGGCTGTTCAACAAGCTCAAAAGACCGCTCCGGGGACACCGTTTTGATACGATAGAGGAGATTCAAGCCGCAGCGAAGACGGAACTGAAGGCCATCCCGGAAAGTGACTACAACCAGTGTTTCAAAGATTGGAAAATCCGTTGGCATAAGTGCATTGCATCGGGAGGGGATTACTTTGAAGGGGATGAAATTGATTTGGAAGACTAAATAAAGAATTTTCAAAATAAATACAATGTCACCTTATTTTTTGGACACAGTAGTATAATTATTTTTCCCTGTTTAATGCAAGTATATTTAATCATTCAGGGAATCCAGCTTTTGCGCCACGTAACCAAGCTGCCTGTTTTATTATAGGATCAATTAACATAAAGTGTATTTTTTTCTTCCTTATTATGTACTATTAATCTTACCTAAATGAACATTTGAAGAAAAATCTCCAATCACAAACAAAAATAAAATTCTTGACAACATGTGTCACAGTTTATGAGCTGAGTCTTTATTGTATGTCATACTGTTTTACAAACATTTCAACTCATTGCAATTTTATTAGCAATAAAAATATTAATTTGCTGAGCAGGTTTGACAACTGAAAGTTAGGCAAATTCTGGCCTTTATTAATTGGCGCTCTCCACAAAACTATAGCCACATTCACGTTGCCAGTCATCGACGCTTATTGATTCAAAGATCACATTGACTTATATCGAAAGGATATCCCTCTCGTTTCAAGCATAATAATAGGCCATGCGGAGCGACTCGTAATACAATAAAATGACTTTTGCAGAAGCTACAAAAACGACGAAGTAATAGAATAGCCATAATAAGATTAAGAGCTCTTGCCTCGATCGGAACCGGAAGACGCTTCGTTGTTCAGTGTATATCAGAATGAATAGTTACATAGGAGCGTACATACATATTTGATTTTCTGTTTTTACAACTTAAATGTTGTGCCCCGTGGACACAATGAGAACCAACAAGATTAAGTTAAGGGTAAATTCATCCCACCATTCAACACGTAATGGTTGTCAATATTTGGACACTGTTGACAATCAATCACTATGCGAGAATGAAGAGGTTCTGGTACTTTGACATTGAAGATATTTTGCACTCCTTCAAATGAACGAAGTCTGTCCGGCTCTTCCGCTGGTCTCTCACCGCACCAACTATGGTTTACTATACTCAATTTTCGATTTCCCCTACTGTTAAAAATGTCCTTGCTCTGTATATCCTTCATATGAACCTCGAGTATAAAACAAATTTCATTATATTCTTAAGTTAAGTTTTTGTACAACTTAGTTACTTTTGTTGCTTGCATCAAGCTAATTAAGAACGTTTATCCCCAAATAGACAAAAATGTTTTCTGAAAAATCTACGCTTCAGAAAATTGTTTCCACGCGTCACGTAGCATCGTGGTGCGTATAACAAACAAATTAAAATCATTCCATCGATGATGCTAACTGATTGTTGTTTGCTAAATAGCCACAAATTACCTACCCGATGTGCTTCGCAAATATGTACATATGATGTATATGCTTTAACGAGTTGAGAAGCAAAAGGAAAGATGTATCACTTTGAATTGAAGTTAAGATCCCGCATGCAGTTTCAAATATAACCTAACTACTAACTTTTTAAAGTATCTCAATCCGAAATAAACGAAGTGACGTCACATGACCAACTGTCATTGAACCGGCAAACAAAGTAACTTTTACATAATGTCCCTTCCTCCCTACAGACGACCCGTTCGTAATCGGAAAGTGATGTAATAACTAAACAAACTGCGGACAATGAAAGGAGAATAATGAAATAAGAAAAGAAAAAAAAGCGTCCCCTTCCAGGGGGCGACATTTGCGCGACAAAATAAGCACAATCAGTTGAACTGAAGCTGATAACGCATCACACGACCGCCGCGGAAGGAAGCAAAACACTTTCAGCGGAATGATTAGCGTCGTTCTGCGAAGTTAGTATTGCTCCGTAAAACTAAACGAAGACGATAAGCGAGAAGCGTTATTAGGCCATTAACACGACGAATTTCACCGGCGAACATTTTTTTTTGTAAATAAACACTCACGTAGGAGTCATGGGACGTCGAATTAGTCATGAACGTTTCAAGCTTTTCCCTTTCAGGTACGAGTACCTATAATCGACAAACGCATATGCATAGAGCTGAACTTTGCAAACACGTTAAGTGCTTCTGATCTTTAAAAACGAGCCACGAGCGGCTCGTACTTAATCCGTGGGATTTTTCTTTACTAGCCAGATGAAACTGCGTGTAAATTGGTGCTGTACGTGTTGACACGTGGGAATGAACGTTCGGTGTTGTGTTGGCTAGTATCGATTACTTTTCGCCACAGAACTCATTATTGGGTGGCTTTTGCAAAAAAAAAAAAAAAACATCAATCGATGATTGCGTGTTGGGGGACAGCTGAAGATTGACCTTCAGGTGAACCCACCCAAAGACAAGATAATTTATAGCCGGTTTGAATAGTAGTACATCGTATTGACTTATCGGTTCTTGACCCACACACTCCGCGTTTTTAAGACAGATAAGATTAGCGAGAGCTTAACGAACCCCTTTGTTTCATTGACCTTCAATTAGGCCTACGACCTTTATTTTCACTGAATAGATAATAAGAACAGAAGAACGTGTCATAGAATTCAAGAGATTTGAGATTGATGGTTCTTTGTTCGTTGAAGGCGTTAAGTAACTTGACGTTCTCATGGCAAGATCAAAATAGGTTTAGGATGAGATGTAAAATCACTTGTTGGCGAATACAATAAAACCGGTCTGAGAGATATTGACTTATATAAAGCTTTAATTGAATGATGATTATTATGATGCGCGTGTTCTATGAACAACGATGTGATTATATTGTAATAAAAAAAAAAACAGCCGATGGACGGTAATTAGCTTCTTGAGCACCAATTTCAATGGGCCTTGAACTGACAAAGTTTAATACCACTTTGGGCATGTGTCAGAACTTAATTCACTTGATGGATCTCGAGTTCGAGTGTGGAATTAAGCAGACGTTTTTTTTTAAGCATATGCAAGGTTATTCTAGGCGTTAAGCAATGCTCTTAAAGCTTCAAATATAAAGATGCTGTTTCATAGAAACACGCTTTCTGGCTTAATTGGAAACTAGGTGGTCTTTCGAAAGATACATGTGGATTTTCACTTTCCCATATGCAACAAGATTGACGGAGTAGAAAATGAACCTCATCGCTGAGAAAAATGTTGTGCGAAAATTTATCATTCAAACGCTGATGTTGAAGCACACAATCAGCAATATCCGAATCCCGTGGTCAGATGGAATCAATTCTTGAGTGAGTTCAACTTTTTTTTGTTCCTTTTGTACAACCCATGCCACCTTGGCAACGACAGTGCGATCTGAAAAGATCTATTGTGTCGAAGGAGACGCACTACTTCTCTTATGAAGGATAGTATGCCTTTTGTGGAGAATACGTTTCCTTAACCAGTGTATTGCAATTCCAGTGGTCTAGGTAAAGTTTGTTTTTTTATTCATTTATCAGCGTTGAAGCTGTTATCCAATTGACACTACAATATAGTTCTGGCCCTATGAACGCACTTTCCGAGCCTGCCCTAGCGAGCTCATCTGCAGATTTGTTTCCTGCAATCCCATTGTGTCCAGGGCCTTAGCACAGTTTCACTTTGTTGTTCGTCGTGGCAACATTTGACAGTTTTGGAGTCCATTATGTTGGATGATAATGCCTCTAAGTGCTACCTGGCTGTCTGATCATCTGATGTCAGATCGAAATGGCGTGGATTTCAGCTTGAAACACGGTAAGACCTGAGCTCATAGGTACAGAAATCAGTGCATTGGGTCCAAAGACTTTAGCTCCAATTCGAGAATCCATTTTTGATCCGCCTGTGAACCATACCGAACTTCTAGGGTCTTATTTTAATACACACACAAAATACGCCAAAATGTGCTGTGCACGCCATGAAATCGAAGAACTCAAATCTTCTTCAACATAATTACTATTTTTGTAGTAAGTTCTCACTATTTTGACGTGTTCGGCGATTGGTAAATGATCCATATTGTAAAATGGCTAACGTTTAAGTAAACGTATACAGTCTCGATTGCTTCCAAGTAGCTTTTAAGCGCCAAACTATAAAGCGACAATATAGGATAAACGTCAAATGCCAAACAAAGGAAATGGATGCGTTCGTTTGAAATGCGCAGATTAAACTCATACTTCATTTCGTCTTGTGTGTTTTGTGAAGATTTTCTTATCCCGGCCCTTGTTTTACTTAGGAATATCACGAGTTTTTCTCACGCTCGCAAGTCGCTAAATAAATTCTCTTGCAAGGTAAAACTCTATTGAGGAAACTTTAAAAAAAAAAAATATGAGAGGCCTGAATGTAACACGCGCACAGCACAAACAGATTCCAGAACCTAGGCCTTGGCTCTCAACAAACTGTCGCGCGCTAATTAAGCCAGCGGCAGCTAATAAATTGAAACAGTTATCAGCATTTAAGTTTCTCTGGATTAAATTGAACTGATTATTAAACATAAAGTGTGACGGAATGACGCATGAGAAACATAGAAGCCGCAGAAAGTGTGACGAAAAGTAATTTCAATGGAAAGTGGAATGAGCACAGCAACATAATGTGCTAAATATAAATACACGCATGTTTGAATTGAGATTAAAGATTGATCACCACAAGGTTCCTTCTCTTAACAAGGGTATGAAGTTTTGAGTAATGAGCCTTTTGGCTATTTACTTTACACTAAAGCTCCTGGACAGCAACTAACATAAAACCTTGACGCGTCATCTCTCATTTGAGATTCAGGGCCGATTTGCATATAAAATACTAACTAATTAAGAACTAAGAAAAATTTTAGTAAGTAAAAACTTTGGTGAACTACCTTTTTTTTCTTTTGAACTTGAACTTATTCTAAAAAATAATTTAAAAGCTAAAAGACTTTATCTTAAATAAACATTAAAACTACTTAGCAATAAAACGATAACTACTCACATTTTCCTAATGCCTGATTCAAAATGCAGGGCGAGAGCGAGACGATTCTAACGCGAGTTGCCAAAAAAAAAATTCAATCAATGCAAATGTATGAAACAATACACAATGACGCGGGACTCGTCCTATCGCATCGCGTTGTTTTCGAAAAATTAAAAAAACACTCGCGGCGTTCCAGCATGACAGCAGGCTGATATGAGCAGCCAGAAAGAGAAAGATGATGTTCGGTCGAGTACTTTGTTCATCTAAGACACATAGATTACATGAGCTCGCTGTCATAAATTTGACTTTCATTGTGTATTGGCGACGGTTTTAGGACGACAGCGATTTCTCGCCTCCCTCTCGCGCTGCATTGTGAATCGGGCATAAATATATTTTAGCCGGCCAGGCTGACAGGACATGCTTTCTTTGCCTCAAAGGCATCAATGATTCATAATAGATGACAGAGTTTTACTCTTCGTCCAACCACTAGGAGTGTCCATGTTGTCTTTCGAATCCGCTCTGTCGCGGTCTGAAATCGCCCTACTGTACCGAAGAGTCTCCGGTGAGCTACGTCTTGTGGTCGTAGTTGACTGTCCCGTTCCCAGCTTTTCGGCCAAAATGAAAGTTTATCGATACCGCTAATCTATCTAAAAAGAGGAATTTCAGGGGGAATAATACCGATAAGGCGCACTGTCTCATGGTGCATATCATTTGGATAAAAAATTCCGGAGATCAAGTTGTTCTTCGAAGTCATTACTCGTTTGAATAAATATCTCCGGAAGTTATCCAATCTGATAAGATTTGTCCCATTGTGAAGGACTTCATTACTATAAATATATTTGTACTCAGTTCTATACAAGGCAAGAACAGGCCGAATGAGAGCCATGTAGCAAATCACCTTTTCCTTGGCATTGAGTTGAAAGCTGGGAAACAGTCTCTTTGTCAAGGCAAAGGCCGCTTTGGCTCTGGCCAGAGCAGTATCTTATATGTTCGTTAAAATACAGATACTTATCTAGCCAGATCCCAAGGTATCTGAAAACACCTCGATTCGCCAGTGGCTGCCCGTTTTGTCCGACGATAGAGAACAACCGCCATCTGCGTATACTATGGAGCATCTATGGTATCATGCCCCGCACTGAAACCGAATTGGCTAACCAGAATGAGCGTCTTTTCTTATTCGCTTCACGTATGAACGGGATCTTTCTTGGCTTTCTTGAGAACTTTCTACGTCAATTGAGAGTCCTTTCAATTGTACACGTGGTAACGTCTGTGTTGCATGTATCTGCAACTATTTGTTTTAAGGTAGAATTATTAGTTTAAGCGTTTTTTCGTTTTTTATTAGCGTGGATGATCACTTCTCCCTGTTTTCTGTAGGTTTCTATGATGTGTTGCATTGTTGATTTGCTTTCTGCTAACGATCTGCCTTCTTTGGAAAACAATTTTACTACCACTTGGCGGAAATCTTGAGTCGTTTCTTCTATGCATTGATGAATTGACTTGATCACTATATTTTTGCAAATGATGAACACTAACTGAGCACTGAATACAGACTGACATAATTTATGCTAAAATTGTAATAAGGAACTGAAAAAAACTTACGAGATCAGTAAACGTACGATAAATAATGTCGTTTGGACCAAAACATATTTTATGACGGGGTATGGGTAGTAAAAACATAAATCTGTCAAAAAGTGCTACGATGCATGGCTCCAGGTCATCATGGAATCGGAGGCAATGAAATCGCGTTCATTGGTCCGGAACCCTTTTGTGGTGTAAGCTGGACTATGGCCACAGGTCTGACCAATAAGTGGGCAAAAAAAAAACACGTATCGCCCACTGGAGAAATCTACCGAAGCTTAGACAATCAAATTGAAAATTAGAAAGCTCGTAAGCTTCCTCTCAAGCCATTGTCACTTGAGATCACATAAAACTCAATTAGGACTCAGTACAATCACCGAATGTCGACTCTGCTTGTAAGACAACGAAATGGCTGTACACATTCTTTGCGAATGTCCAACTCTTATTTCGCTAAGAAGGCGTATTTTCCTCAAAGAGAAATTAAACAATCCAATGCTTAAGACATTCTGACCTTATAAGAAGGATGGAATAAGGTTAGCCCAAACTAACTCCCCATGATAAAATAGGTCTATTCTTTCAGACCACAGTGTCTGCCACCTGTGCAGGGGTATATATAAAAATATATCATTACTAACAAGAAATAAAAATTATATAGTAAGACTTAATCCTATCCACATACACAAATCGAATATATTTGAACTAATTGTATATCAAACACTGTCCTTTTCGGATTCCGCCCATGGAGCAATCAAAACCAAAAATTAAGTGAGGAAATTGTAAAATGTTTGAATGGAAAATAAGCGAATGCGGTGCTCAATAAAAAGTATACGTGAGATTACGATTCGAATTAGTTATTTAATAAAATTCATAATTAAAATAAAAATCAAAAACAAGGCGTTATTTTTCCTTCTTACATCTTATAAGCTCATTCTTTATTTCTTACACAGAATTTAAAATTTTAATCTCCTCCGAAATATATTATTTTATAAAAATAAATAAGAAGACAAAAAAAAACTATTTCATTATAACTTGGAGAATTTTAAAAATCTGAGGCGAAGAACACAAAAAAAATTTTTAAAGAACATAATGAATTGATATGCTCGATCCGTTTTGGCTATAGGCTTTTAGAAACTTGCGCAACATTGGCTTTGTCAGATTTTTTACAGCACATGAAAATCTTCACAAGCCTACACAAAAATTCGGAATAGTAAAAGTAGAGATGAGCTTCGCGAGAAAACTAAAACTATTTTTGAGGACATTGTAAAGTTCCAGAACTATTTTTAAACAAACACCAAAAAGACGTGCAAGACTTAAGGCTTTAAATAAACGCAGCTGTCCACTAAAAAATCAAATCAACAACAATAAACAAAAAAATACAAAATTCCATAAAAACAAGACAACACTAGATTATCGCTGCCTAAAAATAATTTGCCGCAAGCGCGTTGTGTCATTGTATTTATCCATATCGGAAATAATCGTCCTGCATTTGTTTACGAACTGCGATAGCTGACAAACAACAAACGACTGACGCGACGTCTATTATCTGTTCGGTTGACTTGTTCGCGATCGATAAAAAATCGTTGACCGGTGTCACATTTCCCCTCACGGCTAATTCCGGTTTACGCCGCTCTAAATTTTCAACACAAAAAAAAATATAGTACATATGAGTACCTATCTAAAGACTGCACAGAATGTAAACAAATCCCTTTGTGGTCTGCTCAGATATGTAGTCGGTACGTTTAAGTAGTGATAAGATAAATAATGTAATAAAGATAGTCGTGTTGTGGAACACAAATAAAGGAAGTAGATACTGGAAGGTTGTTATATTTTTTTTTTGTTTAATATCCCCACAACACAAAGGAGGACAAAGAAAAATCACAGATACGCCACATCATCCCTACACACTTGCAATGAGGGGGTGGCTCGTGTACTCGTACACACAGATGCATGTATCAACACTGACACTAAAAGTACACAAGCGGAAATGCAACCCGGCAAACACTTTCAATAACACAAAGGAACGTCAAATTTGAATTTTACAAAAAAAAAATAAGATAAAGGTAAAGAATAAAGTTAAAAATCAAATTAAAGAAATGTTTTTTTTTTAAATTATGGTATATTTACAGGTACTTCCTCCTCCATTGAATCGTCATCCATTTTGGTTAATTTTACAATTGAGGAGCTCCCTTTGGATGCACTCGTGTGTTGAACGGTTGGTATTGTTATTGCGGCTGCACGTAGCGATGAGCTTTTAATTATACTCGTTGTTGTTGGCGCTATTGTTGTCTGCGGCTGCTGCTGCTGATTCTGTAGCTGCCTTAGATACTTTTCGGTTTTGCCGGTACCGTTGCTGTTGTTGCTGCTGCTGCCACTGCTGCAAAACAGCTCGCTATCTAGGTGTGAATTATTTTTGATAAACATTTATTTATCACCACCCAACACCGCACCACGGAAAAAAAATTTATAAGAACGATTAATTATTAGACAGACAGAATAGATAGAACGAGAACGAAGGAGATAGCTGGTGTATATGTGTGTGTGTGTGAAGCGAAAGATACTTTTTACTTTTTAAACACTGATCGGAATACAAAAATAGACAACAAATTAAGATCGCGTTGTGTTGTTGCTATTTATTAATATCAACACTGAAATTTTATTTTATATTTCAATTGAGGAACACGCGCGCAACCGATGCAACTGCTGGTCGGTAACTGATATTGAAACCGAAGAAGATGTTGTTTCCTCGACGACACAACGGCCACACTACACAATTTTGACACGCACACACTACTTTAGTACGTTCGACGAATGCAAATCGTTGTTTCTTTTTTTTTTCTTGTGTTTTCTTCTTCTTCTCTTGCTCTGGATTGAGAACTTATTTAATCCGTTTTTTAAATTGAATTATTTCATTTCTGATGAGATCCAAGTCGTTGTCCTTTTATTTCTGATGACTTTAAAGTCTATGACCATCTTCCTTCTTAGATGATGCTGATGTGTTGGCCTTTGGTCAATGTTGTTGTTATCTGTTGCAGCAATGTGAATGCCCCTTAAGATTCAAGAAAGATGAAAAAAAAAGAAGAAGAACAAGATTTGTAGAAATTTTGATGCACAAAATACGGTCTGCGATGTTTTGATGATTGATGATTCTTTTAAATGATGTGCAATGGTGACGATGAAGATGATGATGACAAGAGCACAGAATAAATGTTATAAAACGTTTCCCGTAAAATACGAATTACGTAAAAACAGTAAATTGTTTCTTGTTTCGATCGAGTATAAAAGTTATTACCCCCAACGACAACGTAACACGGAAAGATTGACCCCACCGAGCGTCACACATTTCATTCAAAAGCAAAAAAAAAACACAAAAAATTCACATCAAACAATGTGAATGAACCGTTCCATAAAGACAGAATTATTAATAAAAACAAGCGCTCCGAAAAATGACTGTCAAAATATTACGTCGTAATCGAGTACCTTTTCGATATTAGAACTTTTTTTTTGTTGTTTTAATTTTAGTCCGCCCACATTTGTGTATCTTTGAAATAGAATCTAGCGGTAATAGCAAGTGCAGCACCCTCTTTAGCTAAATCAGCAGATACACTTGTCGTTTTGTCGTCGTGTAGTCATCGACTGACTGGAGACTTTACTACACCTTCGTCTCTTGTGTTTGCGCGCGTATGCCATTTGCCTTTTAACTGTGAGACTGTGTGTTGCCCCCTGTGCTCGGAATATCAAGAAGGAACCAAAGAAAGACTTGTAAATTCTCTCTATCGGGTTCAATGCCATTTCATTTCAATTTGCTGTTTTTTTTTTTTTTTTTGTCGTGATTCAGAATAACAGTCCAGCAGAAACAGAGATAGACGAAGAGAGAAAATTTATATTAACATTTTTGTCTTCTTTTCCTGTTTCTGCTGTCGTAATAAATACTATTAACAACTCTTTGCAAAAAAAAAAAATAGGTATCTACTTATATATCTTCTAGACTTGGTCGTAGTAGCGAGTTCCTTTGTCATGCACAGCAACCACACTCCATGTTGGATGGAGAAACAAAGCAACAAATACGCGCGAACCAAGTTGAAGAAAAACTACTTAAAAATAGTGCACAATACTACCTCATGCCGAGACTATAACTACTATATGAGGCCAAGAACGAGACTGGGCGGGGGGCTGCTGGCTAAAAGACGGATTGCTTTTGGGGCAGACAGACGATATGCAACCAGAATATGGGGAGGAGGAGGACAACTGCAACACAAGGCAGCTGGAGTGGTGGTAGCTTTAACTTAATACTTGTGGTAATTGTGAGCACTTGTTTTATTTTTATTCTTGTTCTTGTTTTTATTTCATTTATTTATTTATTATTGTTTATTTTGTATGTTGGGACTGAATTGAGTGTTACCATGTACTCGTACACTGCCGTCCATAAGTTTCCAGACAAATCATTTTTCTCCACAATTACATGTTTGCTAATTTGTGAAGGACTTATCATGAACATGATTATTATTCATTCCTCTAGGGTCTATATAAAACATAAACACATATTAAACCAAACAAAATCTGTTTCGAAAGACGAACAGATTCAAGGCATAAACCTACATAAATGAAGCGTGATAAAGGAAAACTACAAACATCAATTACTGACCATAAAGCCGACTCTTAACCAGACATTACTAGATTTTCTGTACAAAACTTTCCCAAAAACTGCAATTCATGTATTTTGTATGAAACCTGTTTTTTTTTAAGGTTCCGTACATAGAAGGGAAAACGGAACCCTTATAGAATCACTTCGTTATGCGTCTGTCTGCCAATAGTCTTTTTTCTCGGGAACATGAGAAGGTATCAAATTGAAAATAATACCAAGTTCTTATGACAACGGTTGTAAATTTGTGAAAAAAAAACTCCTGAATTGACGCAGTCAAAAGATACGGATTTTCATGCTGCATATTTTGATACTCGCAAGGAAATCAAATCATATGGGGTACTTCCCGTTGACATAGAATACCAAAATTCCACAAGAAGTAATGTTTTGTAGCACAATAAAAGAGAAAAATCCGAAAACCATAAATTTGCACTTATGTATATCACAAATTTGTTTTTTTTTTTACATCGCCACTCAATTTTACTTTGAGAAATTATGCACTACAAAAATATATTGTATCGTGAAAAGTGGTCCGGAACCTTTTGCGTGCGAGTCCGACTCGCATTTTGCCAATTTTGTTTACAGTGAAAGAAGGTTGTGTATTGTCCCGCCTACAATTAGCTGATATTCATCCAAAAACCTCCCAATATCAGGCAATATCCGTAACACTGAGGAGCTGAAATTCTACCAGCACATCGATGCTTTTCTTCGCAAGGCTTGCTTAGCTACTCTATGCTTCTTCTCCGTTCACGTATTCATATAATTTGTTCGTCTTCAAGGGATCAAATGGGTGGAGTCAGAATTGGGACAGAGAATTTGACATAGACTTCTTTGCATTCGCTTAATTCGCAGTAATATATCCGTCAGTAGTTTATATCATAGAAAGTGCATTTTTTTGGAAGAATTTGGAAGATTGGTTCATCACCGTGCTGTCGGTGTCATGCCTTCACAGCAGATTCATCATTTCCAAAACCATTACTTTACGACACTAAATTGTAATTCTAGTAAGATAAGCCGATACAGCTATCTCTGTAGTGTTGTATTTAGGAGTTTTGATACTTTTTGTTTGGACAAACCGTAGTAGCATCAAATGTCTGATTCTGATTTAT
The DNA here is from genome assembly GCA_963555765.1 of Orthonevra nobilis. Taxonomy (NCBI): domain Eukaryota; kingdom Metazoa; phylum Arthropoda; class Insecta; order Diptera; family Syrphidae; genus Orthonevra; species Orthonevra nobilis. The sequence continues at coordinate 9,366,570 of OY743226.1, read as the reverse complement.
CTTCATTAATTTGAAGATGTACTATTCTGAGGCATTCTTTAATTGCCGTGAAAGCTTCAATGACCACGTAGGCTCTATTTTTGAATAATTTTTCCCCAGGTTTTTGGTTTAGTCCGCACTATTCCCTTGCTAGTCGCTTTTTTTGAAGGGCCTTCTTATGCTCCCCATATGTTGCATTCTTCTACTGCACACACTTATCTTCATGTCTTGTTGTGAGTGGTTGGAAGCCTAAAGTGGTCTCTGCTATTTTCTGATTTTCGACAATTAAAACACATACTATACTATTGACTTTGGTAGAAAGCTTTCTTTTAAAGAGTAATTGAAGTTGGCATTTGCTTAACGTTCGTACATCGTGTTTGGCTAATGTCTTGCTTCGATTATCATTTGGGTGAAAAACAAATAATCTACTATTGATAATGTTGTTGGCTTCTCATGCACGAGTAGATTTATAAATCATATAAGTTCATTTGTTCATGAGTTTCGGATAGAAAAACTCTTAGCTGTCAAGTGTCGCCCACTTCTGCTCTGTCTTAACAAAAACTGACTGAGAATACTCAAAGGGATTTGATTTGAATGTACGGGGAAGCAAAGAATTAGAGCGAGATTGCCGCTTCAAGGGCAACAAAATAATCCATCTTAAACGGATTATTCTTCCCCCAAACACATGTTCTTTCTTCTTAAATAAAACCACTTTTGAAGTTAAGGGTTTTAGATGCAAAGAGCTTGTCATTTTTAAAAATTACGGAAATGCTTCGTTATGTTCGTGCTATTTTTGCTCAAACCCAAAGGCCTTCTCACACATCCATTGTAACCGAATTGGACCTATACACAATCACTTTGCAGAATTATTTTGCACAAACTTCTTGACCAACAAACTTTTAAGGTTCAGTTGACAGAAGTATTGACAGTTGGCTGACCACTGCCAGATTGTTTTACGAATTTTTAAGTAAGAAAAGGAAAAATGGTCCAATTTGAGTTTCCAAAACGCAAGAAAATCTTCAAAGAGTGATATTATCATTGGGCCATATTTTCTTTCTAGAAATGAAACTGTTGCATTGATATTGACTTAATTTTAAGCGTGAAAGTGTGGACGTGATTAATGTATATTTTTAGCAGCCACATTTCACAAAGCTGGTGAAAAAATTGCTACATTGAGAAAATGATCCTGCACATGTGCTTGTTTGGCGAGTCCCAGCATCTCTTTTGCGGGTAGATTCCCCATTTAACAGATTCCGAGTGGTCACAAAAGCTTTCCGATGGCTAACGATTCATGACGGTTTCCGTTGCAATCAAAGGTCAGCCAAAAAAGTACTTAATCCATGTTTAATCCATGAGGGGAAACATAATGGTATATGGATGAAACAATAGAATGTTTTGTGTATAGTGACATTTTGGAAAATGTACTAGAGTCCATGTCCCGAGGATGCGCTGAAGTGATTAAAAACAAATGATTTGCTTGCAAATATTAGCAAAAATGTAAATAGTTCACACAACAGCACCTCACGACAGACGACTAAATTAGAAAATTCGCATTAAACATGAACGAAATCACACTCAATCAATGAGCCTCACACTCAGGAGTCCGATGGACTAATCACTGACCCAGGAACAGTCACATTTACATACTGTTTATCAATGATTCTACATTTAAGTAAAAGAAGCCACCTGTAAGTGCACTCGTCAAAGGCAAATATGGAGCTGAAACATTTACTAATTCGGAGCTTTCGAAGAATTCCTTGGTTGTAGGAAGGAAATAGGGCCTTAGCATTTTTGATTTTAAGAAATTTTAAATATTTCAAAAATAACATATTCACGAGTTTAAAAATAACCATCAAGTAAGCCCAGCCAGTTATGAAATTAAAAAAAAATATATAATATCGGGCTTAGTTTTCTAGGTTGCTCTATAATGAGTTATTAAAAAAAACTTTATGAGCAAAATAAAAAAGTGGTTCAGTGGAGATTAAAATTTGTTTTTTGTTTATGGTCTTTGCTTCTGGTTGTTTCTAGTGTTGAAAGATACATATATAGGCCTTGAAAGATATAAAGGTACTTAAATTCCTGCCGTTAGTCCAATTTCGAAAGCTACCTTAAACAAAAGCGATTCTTTAACCGAAAATGAACTGATCGAAATCGTTTTTCCTTCTTCAGCAGCTTTATTATATTATTTTGAAATCTTCATCCCTTAATTGAGATGACGAATGGGACAAACTCGACATAGATGCAAAGTTAGGTAGATGACATAAACCAAACACTCCACACTCGATCGTCTTAAAAAGGCTTTCAAAAGATTGGATTTCAAAGTTCGAGTAATCATTGAAATCGAAACTTCTATTTTATGGTGCAGCAATGACGCCATAATCAAGTCATAACTGCAGTCGAAGAAACCTCGTAAAGACATTTTTAGTCCGACCTCATGCATTCTTCTTACGGGAACTATCACAGAACCTTTGCAATTCTTCCAATTTACGGGAACACGACTTATACCATTTACCTACCAACGGCATTTAAAGTCAACTGTGATAGCTATCACACGAGCTCAAGTGGCAAGTGGGTGCGGTGAAGCCTCTTCACCCGTCTTTACAACTTTCTTGCTGCAGTAGATATCGATCGGTGCTGTCTTCAGCATTGATTCAAACGCTGATATTGGTGTCGACCTCTTCGATCCAGTTACCCTTAAACAACCAGGTTTTGAAACATCGTGCACTCGAAAGATAGAATCTTTTCCCAAGTGCCTTCCACAATAGAATCGAACCATAGGTTAAAGTACCACTTTAGGATTAAGACATTGAAAGTCTTTGCGAATGTCTATTTGATCAGAGAGCTACACATTTATACCTCTTAAAGCGATCCGCGGTGGTGTCTTTCTAACTCAGTCCAGAAAGACGCGAATACATTCAGCCGCCCTTTTAGATTAGAGTTAAATACCATTAGAAGTTGGCGATGCGAAAACTTGTAGTGATATTGAAGCTTGAACAGAGCAATATCTTTGTCTATCGACATATCTATTCACGAGTGAGGAAAGAAATTCGCCTATTACCAGAGTCGCAACACCGCTAGCGTTGCTCGTCACTTTGAAGCTTTCCAGTCTTGAGCCATCCCAAAATTGTCAAGGCATTACTGTATGCAAGCCAAAAAAAATACGAAGGCTGTTCGATAAGTCAGTGACTTTGATGCGAGATTGTGCTCGGATCGCAGAGTAATTTTTCTTGACAACTTTATTTCTTCGTCGGCATAGACAAAAGAAAGATTTCAAACACTTTTTACAGTGATTGGCGCGATTAAACCATTTAAACGACCTCGCACGGAATGGTTCACAAGTATCACAAGAGAACAATAGTCCGAACGATATCACCGCGGAAAATTCGTGTGATAGCTGACGTTGTATGAGATTCAAATGAAACCGTCATTCGAATCCTGCATGAATAAAAATTTAGGCATGAATAAAAATTTCGCAACGACGGTTGCCGAGTTTTCTATTGGTGGACCAAAAACGAATCCGGCTGAAGGTTTGAAAAACAGAACTTAAATTTAACAGTGTTTCGTAACAGTTGATGAAACCAAAGTATACCACTACGAACCAAAAGCATCAAACAAATTAGTGGACTTCTGCATGCATTCGTGCTCAAAAAAGTTTGAATTTTTTTTTTTTACAATTTTTAGGGACCCCAGTCATAAGTATTATTATTGTATTAATTTCAATGTGATACTTCTACGCGTTCATGAGAAAAAGGGTTGTGACTCACAGGCGGATCCTTTAATCGTTCCGAATTTCCTTTTGAGGCAAGGAACCTTAAAAAGTCAAAAACGTTTTCGTCGGTCGAATAAGTTTTCAACGATTTGCTGGGATTTCCCCTTGCATAATCTTCATTGGAAAAGAGAAAAACGGTACTTAATAAATAGGATAATTTTACTGCAGATTTGTATGGAAAAACGTACCGATTTGAAGAAAAAAAGAGGGATTTCATCCCGACAATGCAGCTGCTCCTTCGTGCGCAGAAGGAAAGGCAAAATTAGCTTAATTTGAAAAAAATTGGCAGGGCAATGTGTATCGCTTTAAAAGGTGACTACGTTGAAAAATAAATCCACATTTGACCTATCGAGCAGCCCTCGTTTATGGTAAATATTCAAGAGATTTAGCTTTCTTATGGCAACACTGTTCGCAGGAAATATATACATAAGTTCACTTTGTGTCCACTCCAACATTGTTTGTTATTTCTTCTTTAAGCGTAATCTTCGCTCTCCTATCCATCTCGATTTCGTCTTTTTTTTTTTCTTTGCAAATTTTCTCCTTCCGCCAGTCTTCATTGGTTCGGGCCCATTACGGAGTTCTCTAACCATATTTTTCAATCAAAAATTCTTAAATAAATACCTTCTCAAAATACAGAGAAGCGTAAACGTATACCTACGTTAACCAATATCCATTTACAATCAACAATTTGTGGGGTATTCCCTTGCATTTTCATTGCCCATGACCCTGTTCTAGTTCTCAGATACCATACGCAACAATGCGTACGCAATTGTGAAACCGTTTTCGAGCTTTGCTAACTCTTAACCAAGACCTACATACATAGAGAAATGGATTTGAATTCCACTTCAAAGATTTTGATTCTAGCAGTAAGTACCACAAACATGTCCACCAGCGAGATCGATGGAAATCTCCAAACAAAAACTGAACAACTTTTTGCAAAAAAAATAATAAAATAAATAAATTGATGAAGTATGAATACTAATTGACTGTATAGTATTTCGAAAATAAGGCTTACTTTTACGTTATGCAGTTTCCGCGTCATCCCAGATGCCCCCCACTGGTATTGAGTACCTTTAATAGAACTCACGTAACACCGAGTCACTTTTTCGTTTGCACCTCTTTGAATAACACAAAACTAAGAACTGTTTATTTCCTGCGTAATTTTCGAAAACAGAGCTTGTTTTTGGATAATTCAACGCGACCGAATGTTTATTCGAACAAATTTTCACAGAACTTTCGTCCGTGTTTCACGATACACTTTGACCTGGCAGAATGTTGCGTTGAACTTTAGGACTGCCTTGCGTTCGCATTTTGCCACTAAACGCACAGATGCTTCGAAAACAGCTGATTTTTGTGATTACTTATCAGCCCAGTATCGTTCGGAAGCATGAAATAAATAAATAATAATCTTATGAAATTAAGCCCGGAAAGAGAGAAAATATGACGAGAAAGAAACAAAGAAAAAGTATCTACGTCCGACTGGTGTACGAAACAAATGGAACACATAAAGAACCAACCGACATCATCGCGCAACAGAACGTCTCTTTCTTCTACGTGGGAATGGGATTTGAAATTGGTTTAACCAGTTTTCTGTGTTTTGTTTTTCCTTCTTTTCGTTAATCGACGAAGAGCGAACAACAGAGAACGCTCGCAATGAAGAGTTTTTTGTTGTGTCGTTCTCTTTGGTTGGATGTTCGATGCATCCTGTGCATCCAGTGTGTTTTATGGTGCAGTCGTGTGTGGGTATCTGTGAGTGTGCACTTTGGAAAATCATGTGGGAGCAATGTGTTGAGTTGAATGATTGATTATACTGCTGGGAATTATCTGCACTTGATTATAATGGAGCAGCTGAAAAGGGTTTATAAATATAAATGTGCCCTAAGGGACCATATCAAAAGATGACAAATATACCGCTAGAGCTGAGGATTTAAGTTCACGTTTTCTTTAACAGAATGCCAGAAATAAGAATACAATTTTTCCACGTTTTAGGTGCACAGATGCTAATACAGGGTCATGAACATGATTTCCATCAAGTTGTTATTTCAATAGGTACGGACCGATTTTAATTTTCGTAGACTTGTATTTTGGCTGTCTATTCTTGAGAGAACAAAAGGCGCTAAAGATTTCGTAGCAAGGAGACCAGACTTAGGAAGCATATTGAGAACTCATTGGGCTATCGATCAAGCAGGATCTGATCCATGATATAAATACCGCAGGGATACCAAGAGCATTTTGTGTAAGGATTACTTTATGCGAGGTTTTATTTAAACCTTGCTAAAGTCGGTAGGTACGAAAACAAATCCTCTTTCCTTTTGTAAGGCACAAAGGGTTAGGGAAACGAGTAAAGTAGGTAGTTGTTGACCTCCCCTTTAAGAAACGCTGTGAATTGGAAGTAATTATAGATTAACATTCTATCGAAGATTATGCTCTCGACGTACTGCGGATTACACAAGAGTTTTTCAATTGGTCAATATTTTGATACATCGTTATTAGGACATTTCTTTTGAGTCGAGATTCTGTACTCAGAGCTTGGGAAAAACTTCTTGCGGAACAAAAGAGCGTCGTTAATGTGTGAACCAGAAAATTGGTACATTTTTTAAGCAAAATGACATACCTTAATTTAAACATATACAGAATTAGAGGAACATTTAAAACATATGCAAAAGAAAACGAGCTGAGCAAAAGCATACTTTCTTACTAAGAGATAAGGATTCGAAGTCATTCTCTGGGCTCAATAAAAAATAGTAAGTAATTAGAGCACTTACGTTCTTTTACAAAATAAGCTCTGGAATTTCTGCGAACTATTTTAAAGTTCTTCAGAGCCCTAACGCCATTCAAATCAGATTTCATACTGTTTTACCCGATTTTCTCGATGAGAGTTTAGATTTTACTTTGGTAAGTATCAGCATTGGAAAAATTGACTGGTACATCAGTAAAATTTTGTAAAACTCTTTTTCCAGCTTGTGCTTTTTTTTTAAATGGATACTTAAAGCTAAAAAGGTTATCGGATCAAGTCACTGATTTATACTATTTAAAAAAAAACCATGAGGCAATAAAACACCGCCTTTCTTTGTTCATTTCATATTTCATTTAGAAGACTATTTGCCTTGTGGGGTAACGGCCGGAGATAGTTTTAAGTATTTAATATGCCGATGACTTGGCTTTATTACTCTTAGTCGACATTACTAAAATACTTCAGCTCCAAATAAATAAATAAATTAACAACATAGATTTCTGGGATCAACACCTCAGAGTCAAAGATAATTTATGTTTGCCCTTTACGCAGTAGAAGCTTTGAGGATAACCGCTTTTTGGAGCTGTAGCCGGTTGTATCCGTAAGAACCATTTTTAATATTTATCTGCGACTCCTGATTTCATTAACTATAGATCTACGCTCAAATTTCCAAGGGAACTCAAGAGCAGCCCAAACGACCATTAGCCCAGTGTTTAGTTTTTTTTTTTGTGGAATACAAAATGAATGAATGAAGTTATTACTTATTAGCATTGCCATAAGCATGTGATAATTAAGTTTATGGGTACCAATATTTTAATGAATTTAATTTTCTTCAGTGCTCTCCAGCGTATTTTATAACTTCTCGAAAAAACACTTACATATATACATTTTCCACTTCGAATCAGGTCTTCCTCAAGTCTACTAACGCAACACTAATTAATGTAAGCGCATATTATGAAAATCTTTGTTGTCAACCAAAATTTAAATTTTTTTTGTCAAAAAATAGCGCCAAACGATACCAATCCCTCTAATGGTTTATTTCTCTTTTAAACGGAAATTTCTTAAAAAATTAACCTTTGAAAGTGTATAAAATCAAGATTTACATATATTTAAGCTTAGTTTTCCTTTGATGTCGGTAATATTTTAAACTTTAAGGAAAATCACTTAAAAAAACATTTTTATTTTAACTGCAGGAGCTTTGCTCTATTTTTCACCAGTAGTTAGCACAGTTAACTTCGTTTTACAATTTAGCATGGCGTCGAATAACATTAAAAAAAGGAATCGGTCATAAAAAGGTATTCCCCGAATTGGCATCGTTTGCCAATATTTTGGGAAAAATCCAATCCGGATTCGAAGAAAAATTGTGTTTTGGTTTGAGGCAAAATGAACACATCCAGATGAGTTTAATGAAGTATTCGATCCAACTGAGATTTTTTTCAAATATAATTTGCTTGCTCTCAAATGACTACCCTTATAAGGCATTTTGCGCAAAACGAGCAGAGGGATTTAAACATAGTGTAATGTGAGATGCATTTTGTTTTCAACATATGTAGAGTCCAAATATCAACTTATTTGCATTCGTTCAATTCGCAGTATTTTTTTTATTATTTTAAGTTTAAGTCAAAAAAAAAGTTATTTAAAGTTTAAACCATTGACAACAGCACCACGCCCTACGACTTCATTCGTAGCGCAGTGAATTTGATCCCAACAGCAAATGGTGACGGGATAAAAAAAAGTAGGGCCTGGAAACTGATCCAATTGAAGATTGCTTGATCAACTACGTCAGCCAACTGTTTTCACTTAAGAAAATTTTGGAACCAAAGTAAAAACGATCGAATATGGTGACTTCAAAATTGTTCGGTTTCACTTTAGTGCACCGGAATCATTAAAGTATTTTTCCATAGTTCTGAAAGAACACTTTGATTAAGAGACCAGAGCAGCAACCTATTATGCTGCCAAATGCAGTGGTTTTAAATTAATGGGGGTGTCATCACTGAGTCGACCATGATGTTTTTCGCGTTTACAGGGGTTACTTCAGCAAAACTCCTGTGAAGTGTGAGGAGTGAAAAGATAGGTTTATCAAAAAATTTCGAAAACAATGCAAATATCAGCAGAGTTTTGACAAAAATGTTAAGTTTAGTCTATAGGTAGGGAGGTACGATTGTTTTCAAAAAAAGAATTCATAAAACGACAAATTCAAAGGGATATGTTTTAAACAAATTTAATTTTTTTTTTACTTGAAACTGACGTTTTCCATTAAACGTTTTCACAAATATTTTCATACTCGTCAGCAATTGTTTTTTTTTTATCGCGACATTGACATTGAACCGAGGACACACCGATACCTGCTCTTCGACCACCGCCGCCTTAGATCGAAGCCAAAACTGTGGACTTAAGAAATTTTCCAATTTCACCGTAAAAAACAAAAACAGCTTGTTTTATTTATTTACATTGAAAGAACCTATTTCAAAATGTCCAAACAGAAATAAGCAAAAAATCTTATTTAAACTTTCACTTCGGGTAAAACGCAATAGCCATTATCTGTCACTGATATGGATACCGCAAAGAAAAAAAAAACCAAAACAAACCCCCCCGACAACGAAGAGAAGAGATTGAAAGTCTTGCGTTCGCCTTTCGACTTCTCTTCTTCGAAAAAGCAAAACAAAAACAGAGAGGAACAAGCACAGTAAAAGAAAAATGAAGAAAAATAACTCGATTCATGTTTTTGTTTTGGAATTTTCAGTGCGAATTTTTTAAGCTCACAAACCAAATCGCTAGACCGCCGCCGCCGCCACTAACCAACCCCCAACCAACTCACTCTCTTTCTCTCTTTCATAACAAAAATTATTCACCCTTTCATTACAAACAGAAACACACACACTCATACACTTTGCCACCCGCTTTACCGCTACAAGGGAAAAAAAAAACTTTTTCAATAACAAAAATACCCGTCGACTTGATGGTAGACGAAAACTTTGTCAATTTCTCATCAGAGTCGCAGAGAATTGGAGTCGCAGCTGGGAGGCGGGTTAAATGTCATAAAAAAAAATAAAATTGTGACCAGAAAATGGAATGAAATATGGCAAGCAAGCTATACACTTAAACTTACAAAAAGGATAAACAATTAAACTTACATCATATCGATTTCGTCCTGAATTTGTCATTTCTCCAGCAAAATTTGAGCGAGTGAAAAACAGTTAAAATTGAGTAAACGAAAACTGAAAAAAAAAAACAAGTTCACTTGTTCACACTCTTTGATCCTCCTTTGCCTTGGTCTTCTTTATTGACAAAACACCACCGTCATCACACTGTCAAAAAGAAGATGAGGATATACTATATTTGAACAGAAGAAAAACATAGAAACACTTTTCTTTTTTTCAATCCGCAAATTTAATGGAAAACCTAAGAAAAAAAAAATTCTGTCTCTCCTTGTTTTTGTTTTTTTTTTCTTCAATGACACTCGTACAATTAAATTTGATTTGTTTTTGTTTTTTTTTTTTTGCACACTTATAATTCGCGATAATTTAGGTTTTTTTTGTTGTTCATTTGCCTTTGACTTACTTTGAGGGATTTTCTTTTTTTTTTTGTGTCTTCTTTCGCAATATTTTTTTACTTTGTTTTTGCAATTTATTTATTTTTTATGAGGCAGCCCTTTGTTGGATGAATAACGTTAGATTTTCCCGGTTCGATTTATTTAATATGCCGTAACATGACGAAGCAAAGTGCTGTTGTACTTTTTCTTGATTATTATTAATTTCTTTTTGTTCTTTTGTTAGGAAAGTTTCTTCAGCGAGAGATTTTCCGTGTACGTCTCTGTGTTTCTTTCAGCAATATTTTTGTTGTTGTGGTCTGTTGAGTGGGCGATGAATTCATTGCAAGATTGAAATTCATCGACGCATGCAATTGAACGTGAGTTCATTGCCGAGGCAGGGATGTTAAAGGAAATTGAATTGAAAGCATTTCATTTGTTTTTTTATTTTATAGGTGGTTTTTGCTTATGTGCCATTTCGTTTTGGATGACATTTGTCATCATCACATTTGTTCATCAATTTTAAAGACACCTATGACAGCATTATAGCTATGGCTGATTTTTCAATTCATGGCAAGAAAATGCACCCTTATATTATTTCTTCAGCTTAAGGGGGGAAATCACAGTAAAATTTTCAATTTTTCTAAAAAAAAAAAATTTCGCTTAAAAGGTGCTTTAGGGTCTTAAAAATAATATACCAAATGATGGAATACGGCAAAAGTGTCCGAGTGACCAAATTTTTGACTCTGCGGTAACACATCTCCGGTATGCTCATATATTTTCATATGGTTTCTCAGTACTTAAAACTTTAAACGCGTTTTTCTCGAAACCACTTTTTTTGAAATCGCCGAAGACATAACTCGAGCAAATCTTTACCGATCGACTTGAAATTTGACAGTAGCTTCAAAATATCTTTCTCCAAGGAGCTACGTAGGATTTTTATTTTATATGGCTTATTTTTTTTTATCGACGATTTAATGTCATTTCTTTTTTTTTTTTAAATTTAACTTTATTTTCAAACATGCATCATTTTGTAAAAGATCAATATATCGAAAAAAAAATCCTACGTAGCTCGCTAGCTGTTGTTGTATGAAAACTAAAAATGTTGGTGTTTTCTTCCAGGTCAAAAATTAAGGAGTCTACGTCTTCGGCCATCGACACGCTTTCAAAAATAGACGCCTTGGGGCATATGCTGCGCAGCCGCCATTTTTAAATATTTTTTATTGAAAAAAATACATTTTGTACTTTTTTAGTATTGCTATAAAACCTATTTTACAGATCTTCGATTGATATTGTTGGAAAAGTATTGCTATGAGAGGCAATATCTTTTTGAAGACAGTTCAGCTTAGAGGAAAGGTTGTTGACATCATCGCTTGCATTCCAAGTGCCTTAACTGAAACTTAAACGCTTTCATATTAAAGGGGGCCTATCAAAATCCATGACATTGACAAGGAATCAATCAAAACCGATTTTCCGAGGGACGAAAGCCCTGCTTTACAAAATAATCATCGTTCAATTGCATATTTAGGGAGGCGAATATTGAACGATAAGCCTTCATAAAAAAAATTTTCAGTCGGATATACTGTCAGCGAGATGGGCGAATAGAGGAGAAGAAGGTATTACCATGAGCTGTTCATGCTGTAAAAGGTCGTGAGGCAAAAATCAGTCGACTAAAGTAGATTTGCCGAACTGAGCGGAAGAACAACAATGCCCCTGTGAAGAGCATTTTCGAATCGCAGCGATTGGGCAAGCGAAAGAAGGAGAGACCGAACATCGTGTTCCAAAATCAAACAGAAAGCTTGGTTTAATAAACTGGATCGTGAAGGCTGAAAGTCAACAGGGATCGACGACTTCAAAAGTAAGCAATTGACACATAACAGTCGTAGAGAATTGTCGAAAATAGCTTATTATTGAAAAGCTAACACTTGATGGAATCAAAGTGTTGAAAATACAAATAATTTTTCCATTTTGAATACTCGGATAAGATGAAATGATTTTTTTTTCGTGTCAGTTGTGGGTACCTCTCCTTGATGCGCGTCAAATCATGTTTATTGTGAATTCTATAAGTTCTGCTTTTTACCCTGATAATATTCAACTGCAGAAAAATGATAATTAACGTAACGTAATAAACGGACCACAATTTTCAACAGAAAAACATTATGAGAGACGAAGCATATTTCGATTTGACTAACTTTATTGTAGAACAATAAATTCCTGCAAGCAAACTTGAAGGGAAGCAAGATTATCGGAATAACACAGGATACCTGCGAGGCGGACACTTGATGGGCAGTGAATGTCTTTCATGACGTTAAAGCCCATTTACTATGTGAGCAGTAATCTATCGAATGAAAGACCAGCCATTAAAAACAAATGACCGGGATCGAAACTACAGTACATTACCGACTCCGAGAAAGTTGTTCTCGCTCTCGTCGCTCTCGAAATCGGGATATGAAAAAATTGCAATTTTTTTTTTTTTCTCATCCAAAGTTGATGAAGATGAACGACGCATGTAGATTTCCTTTTTGCAATATTATTGAACACCGAAAATGATTGGTGAAACTGTTGTCCAAAATTGGTTGCCTTCAGAACTTAATTATTGTTACAGTATCTGTTTGTAATGCTCACAGATTCCTATAAGATTTCATGAAACAAGCGATCAAATATGTTTGATATCAGTTTGCAAGTTAGGGAGTTCTTTGCAGGATTTATTATATGCAATTTGAATTGTTTGGTGTTATTATTTGTTTCCTAGTCTTTTTTGCTTATAGTTTAAATCTGTACTGAAATGTATTAAATGGCCAGTTAATAATTTGGCATATAATTTTGTTCAATGTACTTAATTTGGTTTCAATATCATCAAATGTAACAAAAAGTGTGAAAAGGAATAAAATAGCGACCATTATATAGCAATAAATGCCCCTGGTTGCTTTGCAGTGATCTAAGCCAGCTCTAAGACGATCTATTGTATTTGTAGTATGGGTCTCTTTAATTTGTCTTTTTTTTTCTCTCTTAAGTCATCCTTTATTTGAATGTGTATGTATCTTCAAGGTTAAGTCTATAATAACTTTTGCCGACTGATTTTATCAGTCTTTGGCTTGTCGTGCCTATTCGGTGATGATTTTTTCTTGAAAGGCTGTGAATCACTATGTTCGACGAATAGTCCTAAGCGTTCATGGGGAAGAAAGATTGCGTATTGCTCTTTGAGATTTCTTTAACAGCTTTTCGTTGTATGGGTCTTTAATTGGGAACAAAAACGTATCCGACCATGAAGAACAGACCTTTGAAAGGTGGCAAGTCTCTTCATCCAGAAATCTTCTGGCTAGATGCATAACGCTTGTCAGGTCGTACACCACTTCGTTGAACCTATTGCTAAGCAAAATGAAAAAATACGACTGAACGATGTTTGTGCTGTGTAACGATATTTCTGCGTATATTTTTGTTTCGCCTTCATTTACCTTGAGTCCCATCTTGATCGCTCATTGCGACCTTCCAATTATGCGGAGTTTGTAAGGTAAAGAAATAAAATAAATTTTTTTTTTGTTTTCGACTGCTCATAAAAATTCATATGTTTCTGGATAAATCAATACAAAAATCGCAACATACAAACTGTTTTCAGAAATCATTCCGAATGCCATCATGCTTAAGGCAATTACCTCCTATGCACATATATCATTATTAGGTAATTTTATTTTTATTTTCGAATAAAATCACTGACATCCCTGAAATAAACCAACTGTCAAATATTTTCAATTCGAAAGTTCATTTCGAGATTCACTTTCGGCGCTGCCATATATGTAGGAAAACGGTACACTTTTGTATTGTTCAGCCACCATCATCACCCACCAGTCGTCGGTGCCATTCGTTTTGTTAAAGAAAAACCCGTGAAATTTCTTCGATTTAATCAAACAAAATGGTAAAGTAGCTCCGTTTAAACCTGATCAATGGTTTACCAATTGAATTTTGTGTTATTTCTTTCAGGGTAACTACACAGAGGACCAACTAGCTGGTGAGTAACTCCAAGTGATCACTCATGCACCTTGCGTGTTTATGTGTTTTTTTCATGTTTTCTCCGCAAGTTCACTTTCAAAGTTTAAATTAAATTGAACTCTTGTCCTTACACACCCAAAAATTCCTTATTTACGGGCTGAAACAATGAATTGTTATCTTGAGTGGGTGAGTCACTCCACAAACACGTCTTCGATGACACAGAGTACATCGCCACCACTCCACATCAACCAATAAAAACTGACAAAAACGCAAAAACAACACTTCATGCAAATGGGCCAACAGCCTAGTAAATTTCCAAAAAAAGAAATGTTTTCCGAGAAATTGGCTGAGTTTGCACGCAATTTTCGATTAATATCGAATCTGTCCAACGTGATGATCGTCTGGAATCGAAGTGGAGTGTAATTGAAACTCTGATCGAGCTATTTATAAAGATTCGATAAATTAACAACCAGATAAAGAAAAAGTCGCATTGCAGATATGAATGTAGAAATGTACATATGTACAAGTTGGCTGATCTTGTTGCCATATTCGTGCGAAGCAGCAACAGCCAACATCTAACATCTGCCCAACTGGGAGTAGTATGATTATTATTTTTGTCTAAATACGGCGAAACTTCTTTTTTATCGTTTAAATGTTTTCTGCTTTTGATTGCGCTTGTGTAACCTCGTTTGCTTTGCAACCAAATATGGAAGAAATGTGTTTACTAAACGGAAAAAAGAATTGCAGTATGTACATACAGGAGTGGAATTTAATTGTGAGGCAAACGGCAGCAATCACATTGCTCTGCACGATTTCATTTGATTTAATTTGTAATCGAGGAAAAGATTAACAATCATCGATTAAAAATTAAAAAGCTCTTCTTGTTTGTGCGAAAGTGTTGGAATGGTCTGACGCAAATCGAATTTCTTTCCTATTCGATAAATTGTCAAGGTAATTGAACTTTATTGCAGATCGACATTTGATAACTTCGGTTTCCACTTTACTCGTATCGATTTGGGTTACCACTGGTCTGTTTCTATGCTTTTAAAAATCAGGTGTCTCCGTAACTCATGATTACTAATTTTCATTTATCGACTACGCCAGCTGGATTTTTTTTTGTGTTCTTTTGCTTCTTTTTCCTCCTGTGTTCTTACTTGCCAAGCCAATTTCATTCATCACGGTCTCTTTAACATAGTGTTTTTGAAGACTTTCATTTGGTCGATGCCAGTATAACTCTTTTCCATCGGAATGAAATCGATCACCTTTCGTTTCATCGAACAAAATTACTCGCTTCCAATAATTTTCAGCAGTTCAATTTTTATGTCCTTCGCAAAACTTTTAGCATGCCTTTAAACAACATTTTTTTCAGCCTGTCTCATCTCCTTTTTCAGCACTAACGGGCCTGTTCTCGAAACACGGAAACTAGTGATTTTATGACGAGTCTCACCGAAAAGTGGAACCACAAAATTGTTGCATTTGATGTGTTTTAAGCATTTGACAGAGTTTGGCATCAGGCTTTTTTGTCGGAAATAAGTGCATTTTGTATTGACGAATCTCTTCTTCCATTTGGGCCGTTTTTGCTGGTGTTCCAGAGGGCTCTGTTTTGTCGCTTTTTCTCTTTGTAATCTTCATTGACGATCTTCTGTCTGTTACATCTAATTCATTTCAGTCATTCGCTGATGTCCTGATGGAATGAAACGGCAACGTATGATTGGCTTATTAATTTTCGACATTAACAGCATCATGGACCTCTATTAAAAAAGTGGAATTTAATATCTTCAAAACTTAATTCTCTCTGCTGTCAATAAACCTTCGTCTATTATCCATGAGTGGATCCTGCATTGCTGAAGCTTAACGACTTTTCATTCTTGGAATGTGTATTGACACCAATCTTAGTTGGAATGCTCACATAATTGATATCGTCCGAAAAATAATGCGAAATACTTAACCCCATCTGATACTGGAGTACAACTACCGTCTATGGGCGGGTGGTCAGGGACTATATTGAACCTGCTCGGCAGAATCCAAACTCGTAGGAGACAAAAATATCGCAAAGCCTAGTTACATTCCTCCACTTTATCACTGTCACCGTAACACTTGTCTCGTCAGGAATGTTCATCAGTTCACCCTTCAGCTCAACTTCGGTTGTATGGTCAAATATATAGAAACAAAGTGCATCAGTACTTGTCTCTGCTTCCTCCCCGATTATAAGAGTATTCATGACCCCTTGTACGCGTGTGAATTATAAAAAAAACACCTCTTTTCCTCTCTTAATTTTTTTCCTTATTTTTTGACCACATCCATTTTTTAATGCTTCGTCCAAACAAACTTGTCTTCCAAAAAGCATTTTTATTTTAACGGAGACCGGAGTTTCTCTATTGCTATTGTTTCCTCTGCTGTTGTCGTATGCTTTCAATTACGATTCCTTCTAATCACAATCAAGTAAACGTTCTGTCTAATGGTATTTCTTCGCCTGCAATCCTCGTTTTTCGATCTTTCTGGGAGTAGGTGTTTAACTTTAAATCGTTACATTATATTATGGCATGCATGATTCACCTAATGAACTTATTTTAGCAAACTCATTGGACGTGCCTAACTCTCGAAAGTGCTCACAATCTGTTCTGCTTTCCTGCTTATTGTCCAGCACTCGCCTCCATAAAGTAGAACTGACATTATCAAATTTTTGTAGATTTATTGTTAGGAGTTTTGAACCCATTTTTTCGCCAGACCGAAATCCACTCCACTTAGGTGACAATCGTCGATCACATCGAAATTGCTGTTGCCAGTTCGATTCAAGGCCCTTATTCGTTTCGCTTGTTCTCCAATGATGTCGATATCGTCTTCATATCCCAGCAGCTGAACAAATTTGTTGAAGATAATGCAAGACTTTTAAAGGATTTGTCTCAGTGTGGAAATTTGGTTTACAGACGATTTGCCGGGTCGGTAGCCACACTGGTACGTGCCCATAAGTGCGTTGCAAAAAGGTTTTAGACGTTCACACAACACCCTGGATAGTACTTTGTAGGCAACATGTAGCAGCAGTATACCTCGGGAGTTGGCGCACGAGGTAAGATATCCCTTGTAGACTGGAGCGAGTAAAGCTGATATTCTTCCAGTCATCGGGCATGCTGATGGGAGGGCAATCTGAACCTGCGGCTGTTGTTTCTTTAACATTTGGATAGATGTGCCCACTTCTTCAACGCTGGTTGGAAAAACAACTTCATCGACTGGAGTTGGGATTTCTTCGTTCCCCTCTGTCTCTCTATTCCCTGCTCGTTAAGCAGCTTATGAGAGTTCTGCTTAAATACATCCACTATTCCTTGCGTGTCAGTAAAAAGATTACTTTGGCAATTTCGAAGAGTCTGGGTGCCTTTCCTTAAACCTGCTGCCAGGCTTTGGCACTTCGAAATCCTTGAGCTGGAAGGCTACGAAAACTCTTCTTCTGGCGCGGTGCTTTTAATGCGCTGTTCTGCCTTATCAGCGCCATACTCAAATTGTTGAGTGCAGTTAAGACGGTCTTTTTGCTTCGAGCAAAGGTTGTAACCCGACCCAGTGGACGCATGAATGGAAAATGGAATATTTCTTGATCCGGGTTGGTAAATCTAGCCGTTTTCCTAAAGTTTTCATAAAAGTTTTTTCATTATTTCTGTTCATATCCAGCGTTCTTCGGTGTTATGTTGACTAGTTTTGCATTAGATCCTTAAGTAGTCAGAGGTCTTATATTCAAGCAACACACTCTCGTTGTCCTTCCTATTCGTTTCTGCCTGTTCATAACTGGCCATGGACAAACCCAATGCACAGCCGCCATTCTAAGCGGATAATAGTTATTATCATAGCAGCTTTTTAGTCACCATGTGTGAAGGTGATGCTAACTTAAATTGACACAGCGACATGGATCTTACCTGGCTTCCATCTGTTCGGATGCAATTGCTATGCATGAGCTTCCCCGTGTCATTAATAGAGTTGAATTCTTGACACCAATTGTAAATTAGTTGTGAAGCTTTGAAAATTAGCCTAAATTTGATGTTGCTTTAAACATCTTATTGGTTTCATTCTAACGGTATCCTGGAAACATAAAAAATAGTTTGCTTACTAGTTATTATGTTAAAATTAAAGAACGAAAAAAAAACATCTGATGTGTTGCTGCCTTTTACTTTCAATCTTGTCCTGTTTAATGCAATTTGTCGAATGTCTTTAATACACACATCACATTAACAAGCCTCTGCTGGCGCTGTTGTTCTAGGTCTTGATGTATTTCGTTTTTTTTTCTCGCTGCACAAAGCAGCAACTGCCTTTTTTCACTTTTTTCCTTGATGTTTCGCCTTTATTTTCTTGCTGCGACTTTTTCGCGGTTGTTCACGTAAGACGTCGTTTTGTGTTACGCAGTTGCTGGCAATTTAATTCATTTAATACTTGTGTTGCCGTCACTGCAGTCGTTGCACTTAGTTTATTAAATAAATTATTTCTTTTTGATTTTCCATCATACTGGATTTGTTTGAATTCGGGAAAATGTATATGTACGAGCCACCGAGCAAGAATACGTTCTCAACGGTAGAAGGTGCGTACCTAATTTAATGTGTGTTATTTCTACAATTTAATTGAGTAAAATGATTCGAAATAAGGTCAACCGTCTGTGTGAATGTTTTGTTACAATTTCAAGTTAACTTATGTTGTTGCTTTGCTTTAAATGAAAACTCTCAAATGCCAATAAATCAATAATACAATTGTTCTTAATTCTCGATAAGTCTTCAATATATTTATTTTTTTTTAAAGACATCACGACAACACATTTTTTTGTGTAATAAAATTGGAAATAATATCATCGTCAGTTACATGTTTTAAATATTTCAAAAATATAGTTTGCAGAGTGAGGAATCAAACATTTCATTATTTTGAGAAAAAATTAAATTAAAAAGGGGAAGGCTTCCAAAATGGGAAATTGGCTAAAAATTTATTTTTTTTTAAGTGTGAAAAGGAATTTGTTTCTTTGAAATAACTTAATAGTGGAAACAAAACACTCGGTGTGCAAAAAAAAAAAAAAAAAACAGTTTTTCCAATTGTTTTTTTATTGAAATCATAGAAGACATGTAGAATGGATCTTCCAAAAATATCGTTAGTGATCGTTAGCACTCCTGCGCTTTGGATAGTTTCTGAACACACTTCCAGTAGCAAATCTCCCGTTCCATGCTCAATCATACCTCATACCCAATGTCCATCAACCCATCTGATTTTTCTTAAACTTTCTGGCCCCCCAATCTTGTCCTTTGAATCGAATGTTTCAATTGAACATCACTTTTGTCTCACGACAGTTACTACGACGGTGGTCTGAAACGTTTCCGATCTAACAATCATACAAGACATTCTTTTTTATTTTTCTACCTAGTCTTCTTGTAACACTCCCATCTCTGTAACCCCTCCAAATAGTAATCGTCGTTTTTCTCTGAAAAATAATTGTTTACGAATGTGATTGCCTGCTCCTTAATTGCCAAAAATCTCTGTCCTCCGAGTACAGATTTTAGATGCGGGAGCAAAAAGAAGTCGCTTGAAGCTAGATCTGACGAGTGAGGCTGGGATGATTTTTTCGCAATTCTGCCTTCGGCTTATGAAGTTATGATGCGTAGTATCCTTCTGTAATGGTTTTGCGTTTTTTGGAGATAATCGATTAAGATAACTCCGTGACTATCCCAAAAAAACGGTCGCCATCACTTTCCCAGCCGAAAAAACAGTTTTCGCTTTTTTTTTTTTGGAGCCGGTTCTCCCTTTCCAGTCCACTTTTTGACTATATTTTTGTTTTGGGGGCATAATGGTGTATCCAAATTTCATCAACAGCCATTAATCACCGCCAATAAGAGGATTTATTGAGCCTTATCTGCGCCAACTGGTCTAACGTGAGCAAACGCGGCACCCAATTCGCGGACAGCTGTCTAATGCCTTAATATAATTATATGAGACAAATACGTTTTTTTTTTAGACATTTCCATAACCTCTGCTATCTCTCCCACTTTAATTCCGCGATCGTCTAGCATCATTTGGTAAACTTCGATGTTATCGTCAGTAGTCGCAGTTTTTGAACGTCCCAAACGTTCATCGTCTCCCAAGCTAAATTCAGCTACCAGAAATTCTACTGTGGTAACAAATGGTGCATAAGTTCTAGCTTGATATAAAACTAAACAAGTTCCTACTTACAATTTCGGCCACATGCCAAGGATCAAATTACTCTGCAAGTGTCACCAAAAAGCTCCAGAACAGACGGCTCAAATTAATTTTTCAGAAACCGTCGGTTAACTTCTGCAGTGACTTTCGATTCTAGGAAGCCCATTCTGCCTTTTACATCTCCAGAGAAGCATCCCCAGACAATCACATCTTCAGTTTTGGAAGGGCATCCGTAAGATGCATTCAGAGCTCAGTTATTCCTCTTTCGTCTTTCTCTGATTTCTATTATAAAATCAGGCTTCAGCACTGGCTTGAGTGCTCTAAGTCCAGCTTTCTCGAGGCTATTCCCTCACTGCGCCGCGCTTTTAAGATCCACCGAATTCTTGAACCGATGTCGACGGCTTTAGAGTGCAAAAAAAACGATCTTCCACTGGGGTCGTCTTTTTTGGTCTCCCTGAGCCTGAGCCTTTCTTTCTGCTGGTATTCCCGGTTTCATGATATTTTTTTCAAATTCCATACCACATTTGTGACGTGACAGACACAAAATTACTTCCGTTCGTTGCGGACTGCTTTCGCTTATGTAAAAAAACATCTTAGCTCTAATAAATTCCAACAAAACCATCCAAAAAGGGTAATAAAGGGTTTGAGCGAAATTCTTCGAACGGCACTGCTTCGTATGAATGTGATTTAATAACGTGTTTGTATTTTCTTTGCAGAATTCCAAGAGGCTTTCAATCTATTCGACAACCGTGGTGATGGTAAAATTCAACTCAGCCAAGTTGGCGAATGCCTCCGTGCCCTTGGCCAAAATCCCACGGAATCGGATGTCAAGAAATGCACCCACCAGCTGAAGCCGGACGAACGAATTTCCTTCGAAGTGTTCTTACCAATTTACCAAGCAATCTCGAAGGCACGTTCTGGCGACACCGCCGATGATTTCATCGAAGGCCTACGTCACTTCGACAAGGATGCAAGCGGTTTCATTTCAACTGCTGAGCTAAGGCATTTGCTAACCACTTTGGGTGAAAAACTCACCGACGAAGAAGTCGAACAGTTGCTCGCCAACCAAGAGGACTCACAGGGTAACGTGAACTATGAGGAGTTCGTCAGGATGGTGATGAGCGGTTAATAAACAGGAACTAAAAGCATTTTTCTAAGTACACACAAACAAATATATCAAACAAGTAGTTTTTTCGTTTCTTTACCATTTTTTTTTTGTTTTTTTTTATACATATGAAAAGTATTTAAAAAGTTAAATATTGGGTATTATATATTTCTTTTCTTTTATTGTTGCTCGTTTTTCTAAATGAAGAAAAATTAGCAAATATTGTAAAATGTTTTAATGTGAGAATTATAACAATAAAATGTGTTTTGACAGGATCTGATATGGCTTTTTAATTAACTGGTTTCTATTGATAGTTTATGAAGTTTTAGAAATAACAAAGACATTTTTAAAGGATCTGGTAACAATTTAATATTAATAAATTAGCGCAACATATTCACATGCTTTTTTTTTTGTATTAAAAATCCCATTCAAAGTTCCCGTGCATATTCATATCGGCAATCTCGTTGCAAAGGGCAAGACTATCATCTGTAAAAAAAAGCAAAGTATTATTTCTTAAGATTTGCAGCTTTGAAATTTATTCTAAATAAAAAGACAGAAGAAACTGCCATCCAGGATCGAGTGGGTTTTTCATCAATCGATTAAAATTGGCAATTTGAAGACGACTGAATGGATGCCGCAATCATCAATCAAGAATAGGAATAAGACAAATTCAATCACAGTTCAATAGCAACCGACCCCCCAAAATCGATCCTTTTTTTTTTAAATTTCTTCCCTGCCCAAGTGGCGGCACCATGGTCTGAAAGAATAGATCTAATTTATCCCGAAATCGTTCCTTAATTGGAGTTTTAAAACAGAAAGCCCTTCCAATATAATATTTAAATAAAATAATTTGGTGGAGCAACAGCCTTTGAAAGCCAGGGTCTAGCTTCACCATTTGTGAGTACGTCTTGCATATTTCGCAAATGCCGGGCGTTTGAACTACAGTTTATTGCCGCCTACGAATGGTTCTAGAAGCTTTTTCTTAACAGTTTTTGCTCATCTTCATTTGTACTCAGTGATTTTCAATCATTCGCGAGGTGGGACAGCATTCATCTTTCCACCTGATTCCAATCCCGCTCAAACCACATCGCCCAATCCCTACAGCCGGTATCCACTTACTTAACCCATCTTCTTCGGTAAACTCTCTTTAAGCACACATCACCTCTTTCCTTGGTGCGATGTTTCCTCCTCAGGTTAAATTATCGAAGCAAACGTATGATCAGCGGCACAAAAATTGCAAAACCCATTTTTCGCAAAAAAAATCCTTCATAATTTTTAGGTAGCGACTTTTTCTTAATGAGTTCCGGTCTCTTTAGGTATACACATTCCGTCTTATTTGATTACGAACATGCATTTTTTTGTTTATATTTTACGGTATTTTTCAAACCCTTCTCGAATCTGTGAAAAACGAATTGCCCAAGGAATGAAGGCTATATTATGTTTATATTGTAGAAATTCAGGTCGGGTGAATATATCGGTGCATTGAATTGTTGGAAAGTCCATCGCTGTCCACCAAATATCTCCGAAAACTGTGATAAACTCTTTCCAATCTCGAATTGTAAATGATTGCCGTCATTTTGGACCTTTGGAAATCCAGCTTCACAGTTCCGTAATAGCCTATTGCTCCTCATACCATTACACCACTTCCTTTGTTGTGCAGCCTTTGAATATGATTTTTTTCTTTTCAGAGGTCATGGAAATAACAGCTGTATCCATCAGGTGTGTCCAAAATAGATTTTTATTTTCATTTGAAAAGACAACGGTAGTCTTCCTCGATTCCACCTGCTATGGTTTGTTGCAAAATCAAGCCGCTCGATTCATTTTTTGTATGGCGGATATGGCTTGTTTCTGTATCACGCGATGAACAGTCGATCTGCTAGCTGTAACTCCAGTTTCTGCCTTAACTTTACTTAAGGGGAGCCTTGAATTTGAAGTAGTTCTCAGTTCTCGCCTGTCCTGTTCTGTTGCTGCTTTGCTGACTCTTCCTTTGAGCTTTGTACAGCAGTGGCGCCTCTTCCAATCTTGCTGGTTATGAAACGGACGGATTGATTTTCCTCTTTCCCGGTAAGCTCGAATTTGGCTTATTTTCTCATTGGTTAATGTCTTTCCTTTACCCATACCTTAATACTCAAAACATTCTTTAATTTGATTTAGTTTAGTTTGATTTAGTTACTGTTCGTAATCAAGTGAGACAAAAAAAATAGATACATTTTATGACCTCTGAAGGAAGAGCGTCATAATAGTTGCATTTATAAACTTAATGTCATTCCATATGCAATTCGTTTTCCAAGATTAGCGAAGGGTTTGAAAAATAACGAAAAATTTAAAGAAATGCCCTATTTGAAGTGGGAATATTGACTGTTACTGAAATAAGTAAAGAGGTTGGATGGAACAAGTCGACTGTGAGCAGGTTACTTAACAAAAAACAAAAACGGAAAAAATGGGCAGGAAAGATTCGAAAGACATCTGAGGCGGAGGATCGAGTTTCACACCGACTTTCTATAAGGAACCTATTTGAAACAGCGGAACAAATAAGAGCAGAGTTGAAGTTGGAGTCAAGCGGAATTGAAATTGGTGTACATACGGTGTGTCGAACGCTTCAGGCCTAATGAGCGAGCCCCGCAAAAAAAAAACCCATGTTGACATCGAAGACGATGAAATCTCGGCTAGTTTGAGCAAAAAAAAAAAAAAACAGCTGGACAGAAATTGATTGGAGAAAAGCCAAACTAAGGAATAGGAGATTTATTTGAACAGTCATTTGATATCGTAAATGGAAATGCATTTCTCAGAGACCGGCGGTATGATTTTTAAAAACGACTCTGCAACGTGTCATCGTTCCAATATGGTAAGCCACTTTATATGTGCACTTCTGCTTTAATCCCTTATCAATAGTTATCAACAAAATAAAAAAAAGAGTCAATTGATTTTTCAAAATGCCTACGGCCCCCATCACGTTATTGAAGAAGTTTGGAACAATGAAATAAGCGCGGGACATCTGCATAATTTAGTGGATTCAATGCCATAGCGAATTCATGTCGTCATATAAAGATTGCTAGTCAGCTTTTTAACAAAATGCCTGCCGATGCATTGGTAAATCATTATTGCGCTAAGTCGAACTGTTTCGTTCTTAGTTGTCGGCGTTCTAGTTTGGTAACATCCAAAATCTGGATTATGACATCCTTTCAAAGACTGTAAATAAGCTTATCACGATTAAGTTTAGCATACGGTTGAAAAGCGATTTGAATCTTATCAGGAGTTTCCGGGTAAAATAACAGATGGCTAAGACATGTTGACCGTGTTGACAACAAAGCTCCCGCTAAAATATAGTCTTACAGCTAAGAATATGAATAACTTACCTCTCAGTTGTGTGTAATCTAATGTTTCCAAGCCAAAGCGTGTTAATTGATCCAATATACTTGTGTACCGGCACTGTCGGAAGAAGGGATGACTCAAAAGTTGCATGGCAGAACTGCGATTGGATGGACGCTTTTCAAGACAACTTTCGGTGAACTGATGAAAATCATCGGAAAATATACGCTGACTATAAATTCGCCCCGCCTTGACAGCGATGCTGTTTTCCAAAAGTGAAGGATCTGCGACAAAAAGCCTTAGGAATTATTTTATTCGTAGACGTTATTTTTGTTTACCCATTAACTCTTCGCTGGGACATGTGGATCGATCCAAAAGAGACGGCACATTCCCCCGTATCTTTTCGGTGAACATGAAAGTCGGCTCTATATCAGCATAAGGCTCCATGCCATTCGCCAGCTCACATGATGTTATGCCCACACTGTAGATATCGGACTTTTCCGTATATCCAATCAAATTCTGTTCCAAAACTTCGGGTGCCAACCAATTAAGGCTTTTCGCACTAAACGGAGCAAGATTATACAATGTTTTCGCTCGTGCTCCATGCGAAACAATGCTAGTGCACTCCCTAAACCCAGATATAACAGCTTTTGTCTGATTGAGAAGAATATGACTTGCACGAATCGATCGGTGGATGTATCCCTTGCGATGTATATACTCGAGGCCGGCCAGGACGTCTCTCAGTATTAATGCAACAAATATTTCTGGAAAACCTATAGCAACACAGATGAGTTGAAAGTCCTGCTTCCATGTCTTTTATTTACCAGTGTTAAAACAATTTCTACTCGTGTCCTTGCAGCTACCAAAGCACATGAGCGGGGCGACCAAATTCATTTCGGCATCATGCACGAATGCTGTGTGGAATGATAGGATGTTGGGATGATTGAATTGACGCATTGTTAGTATCTCGTCTTGAATCATGTTGCTCTCCTCTTTACTGGCCTTGTCCATTCGGTATTTCTTCACAACAACATGCTGCGAATTGGGCAGATATTGACTTAAGTAAACGGTGGCCAGCCCATTGCAACACTTAGCTAGCTCTATTTTCAGATCGTAATCCTTCGGATTACAACCAAACATTTTATTTTACTATTAATTAACAAGTTTTCACTATCGAAAATTTTGTAAACAACATACACCGACAATTGAGAAAACTGTTTTATGATAAAAATCTGTCAAAGAAAAATTGACAGATAAAAAGTTATGAAATTTTACAACTGGAAGGCGTCGTGCGTTGAAATGAATGAATTCAGGGCGAAATGAATGTTCGAGCTGCGGTTTTTTAAACCTTCAATACGGACTTTATTTTAACAGATACCTATTATTCTTTGAATTTGCATTGGCGGGTTAGGGTTCAAATAATATATCTTATTGCACATTTAAATTTTTTTTTCTAAGGACGGAGAAAACATCCTTGGACCACTGTATCCCATCAGAAACTGCAAGCGGGACACATGTGTCCAAGTAGCACCATAATAAAATTAAATAAAAGTAGTTTTGAATTGTAATCGTGTTATTATCGAAAATTTATTGATATAGTGGTTGATAATTTTCAATAATTTGAAAAATTATCAAAGGTATTTCCAATTGTAGAAAAAATTAAGATCCTTTAGATCCTTCAAACTATAGGCCAATTAGACTCCTGCCTATTATTGGGAAGGTTTTTGAGGTAGATGTTACCAAATCAATATTGTTCGCGAACGAAACAAAGGAGATTAAACAGCGAAATCAATTTGGATTTAAAAGAAATCACACGGCTGTACATGCTGTTACAAAAATAGTTTCTGATATAAACTGGAACTTTAATGGCAAAAAAAAGTACAGGTGCCTGTCTAATGGATATCGAGAAAGCCTTTGACATAGTTTAGATTGACGAGCTCTTTTACAAACTAATCAGATATGAGTTTCTCCAGTTTCAGGTATGCTTATGGCTCAAAAATTTGCGAAATTAAAAACGAACTCCAACCGATCTCCTATCAGGATCATACAAATATGAAAATTGATCTGAAAAATCCACTCCAACCATAAATGTAGAATGCAAGAGTGTAAGGACACGGAACTTCCATAGCGGCTCCTCTTTTACCCGTTCTTTGTAAGGATGCTACGGTGTTAGTTTGGCAATTCCTGATCAGAACAACTTGTTTGGTGTCTTACCATTTACGAACCAAACACCTATTTTGCTTAGGTTTGAAAACGTATTCACCTCTGTGTTACTTTGGGCAAGCAAGGTTTAGTAACAATTTCCGGTTTCTCATGATTGTGCGCACTAAACCAAACTCCGAAATTTGAGCTAGGTTAAATATAGTGAAAAATCGATCCCAACATATAACGGCTGAAGGGTTTGAAAGTGAGGAGCTCAATTCCTTCTGTCAAAATGAGCTCTTCTCCATTAAATCAAAATCGTTTTTAGATGAGCTATCGGTCTTGTCGGAGTAACTCGGATTTAGAACTGATTGAGTGAGTGGTAAGGGAGAGCGTAAGTCACGAAGGAAATAGAAAACTGTCTCGTTCCACACCCGAAATGTTCCGTTTCTATTCCATTTTATTATGATACTTCGAGCGTGGAGTAGTAAGGTTGGCGGATGAACATTATACTTGGTTCGGTTGTGAGATGAGGATCGTGAGTTAAAATGTGTACTCGGACGAGAGAAGAATCAATTGTTCCATTTCACTCATTCAAAGTAGTGGAGCAGGGAGCACTAGAGGTTGTAGACACTACATCACTGCTCACTACGCACTCAAAAGTAATCATCTTAACAGGATATTTCGGTGGGTTTTTGGTGCAATCAACTACTCTCTTTCCAACTCACCAAAAAGCTACCTGTTTCACCCAATATACCTTTCAATAGTGTGGCCAGGCACGTAGGAACGAGAACCATTTTTTCCCGGATTTCCTCCAAATCCGTGACTTGGCATCACTCGTATAAATTGCAATGAGTAAAAAAGAACATCCCGTTTCCATCCGTTATCTCTTTCCATGATTTTCCATATTCCAACGACAGTTATATGACATCTTTTCCATATAAATGCACCAAGTCACCGTTCACTGGAAGACCAGTTTCTTTACAGAAAGCAGACTAGAAAGTTCGCAGCGGATAAATTCGCGAAAGTTTTCTTTTAACCAACAAAGAGATTTTCAAGTGAAAAAAAACCAACCCATTTTTACAAAGTTTTTTGTGTGTTTTCGAAAATTCCCATTTTTCGTTCAGTGCAGTTCCAATCATTAAGCTTAATTATGCCTTCAAACATGAATAATAAACTGTAAGTAAAATTAGTGTGAAAAAGAAGTGATGATGATGGTGGGAGCTCCAAAAAAAAAATGAAATGGAACTATTCTGTGAATTTCTCAAAAAAAGAATAAAAAAAAAAAATTATATGGTGGTGGGGTTTAGAGTGAGGGTACTAGTTTTTCTTCTCCCCTTAGGAATTTGAAAATTTTAATAAAATATAATTATGGACTAGCGATAAACGTATTGTAAGTAAAGTTAAAAGAATTATTTCAAAAAGCACAAATTTCCTTTTTCCGTTTGTGAATTATGTTTTGATATAATTTTTTTTAACTTTTCATTTTTCGATGGGGTATCGAAACTGGGAGAGATTTTCTTTATTTTTCGTACACGGCCGCCATGTTACTTTTCGCCATTACGCACGTACAGAAGAATACGTCTCGCGCTGGACTGGAATTGTTGGGGATGGGTAGTACAAGTTCACTTATTGTATTTAACGAAATGTTTAATTTTAATTTATATATGTATGAGCTGAAGAAATTCAAAGATTAGACACGTGTTTTAGAAAAAATGCATACCAACATTGCATATAATGATGAAGCCATCCAGAATGGCGGTTCCTTGGTGGGGATATTAAACTCTTCAACCCACTTAAACTAGGAGGCGTAAGACAAAAAAAAATATGTATACGTAATCATAATACGGTGAATTTCATTCACTAGAGCAGATATCGAGATCGACGAACGATATTTCAGAACTCTAGCCAAATTTTGTTTAAAAATTAACCATTATGCTGTGTGTTCCAAAAAACACAGCTTTCATACACGTGGAATCTTATTAAATATAACGTCAGAACAAGAACTGACTCTGCTTTTAAAAAGCGTGTCATGTTTCGGACGAAATCGGCTTACTTAAGTCAATAGAATGGAAAACGAACGAGACATTTAGAGTTGTTTACAAAAAAAGCTCTTCAGAACCATTATGACGGTATTGGCCTTTGTTAGCCGATATATCTCGATGGGTGCTAGAATTTGTTTACCAAAGCTTAGAAATTGCTTAATCTGAAGAGAACACAGTTGCTATGGAAGATCGATTTTCCCTTCATGTTCTAAATTATAGTTGCATAAACAGCTCTTCATTCGATCATATGATTTACATGGTTGAAGTAATATTATTTCTGTTATCAAAAGTAACATGAGGTTATGAGTCATCACAGAGATACTACAGCAATTAACCTACTCAATTTTTGTTATGAGATGAGATTGCCGGTGCCCTGTTTTCACCTTGGGTATTATAGGATTATATGAATAATCCGTAACAGTTCTCAAAGGGCAGGATTTGTTTTTGTTTTATTACAAAGCCAACACTATTTTGGATCTTTTTTATCTGTAATGATCTAAGATAAAGGTAATCATAATCCGGCTTCAAACACCACTGCATCTCTAATCGGTCGTGTGTTATGTTCGCAAACTTAGGTTTTGTTTTGAGAATTTTATTACATTGTAAGAAGTAAAGCCTTTGTAAGTGTAAAAAAAATGCACGTAAATCAAAAAAATTGCACATACCAGGCTGGAAACCCTAGAAAAAATGGGGAAAACGATAGTTTTTTCATCATGGCATGTGACTATTTTGAAAAATTCCCTTTAAGCTGAAACACTTAGTGCTCAAACTTAAAACAGATAGATAAAGTTATGACCACGATCTACAGTTCAAATCGTCCTTCAAAAATATGCACAAAATGAAGGCTTTGATATAGCTTCAGGAAGAGGTCGAATAAAGCTATTAAACGCGCGTACGGAAAGAGAAATCCAACGGTAAAGGCTGTTCCGAAGTTAAGGGCCCGAAGATATGAAGCTTCTGACATTAGTTAAAATTATGGAATATTCGCTCACACCCAAACAATTCGCAATTTTTTTTTGCATACAAAGGGATATAATGGTCGCACGGCAAGAAAGATCACATTAAAACGAGGGCTTCCAAAATTTGGTTACAGGACGACTTGCAGGACAGACGACATATTCTCTATAATGTCAAATTGCAGTTGACCCATCCACTTATTTTTATTTTTGCAACTTTCCTGTGTGCCCTAATCCAGAATCTGCATTTCAGCATACTAAAGCAATGAGGACAAATTTTTGTTTTATATTTTTTTATTATTCAATGGCAAAACCCTATCGAATTCACGATTCTATTCCGTTTTGTGGGATCTCAATGAGAGCTTCCCTGCGTTTTGCTTCATACACAATTCAATTTCGTTGTTCAAATTATCAACTCCACATTTGGTGTCCGTTTGTCGGTTTGAAAGCAATAAACTACCGAAAACCACTCAGTACTTTTCCATCAAGTATCTTTGGTCCCAAATAATAATCAAACAACAAAGCAGAGTAAACAAAAACGTTTGCTTCTATCACCTTTTATTTCATTATGTTGCAACATGGAAGAAGGTATGTACATACACTGCGGGACAAAATAATAAGACACCCTAAGGTGCAATGAAATGTTCTCGTGTACAAACTCTGGTCAATAGCAAACTTCATTCAATTAGGATGATTTGCCATAAACAATGCCGAAAAGAGTCCATATTTTTCGTGTTACTGTGAAAAAAACTGAAACCTGGTTGGGACAAAATGATAAGACAGACGATTCTTTTTTAGATATAAGGTACAGAAATGGCAATTTTAAACAAATAGACATTTATTTATAATGCGTTGTAGCTCCTTTATTTTCTACAACCTCCAACATTCGCTTCGGCGTATATTTTTTTTGATTGATCTTGTCCCATTCTATAGAAATCGAAACTTTTAGATCGGCAGTATTATCATATTGCTTTCCACTTGCATCCACTGTTCTCCCCCAAGCATTTTCAATTATGTTTAATTCCGGAGACTAAGGAGGCCAGCAAAGAGCTGCTATATTTTAAGACGAATAGTATTCCATCACTTGGCGCGTTGTCTGAATGGCAGCATTATCCTGCTGAAAATTGAAGTTTTCGCTAACAACAGTCACTGCACACCTGCCAATTTGTACGTCGATGACTTCAATATATCGGCTACTGTTAATTCTTCCACTTATAAATTTCATGTTCAAGCGATGCCCTTTGTGAGCTTCGGTTAAAGGTGACTTCCGAAGCAATTTCCGGCTCTGAAGGTGAGATTATTGAGAAAATTGAGTCAGTCGGATCTTTACACTTGCTTGCATAGTACATTTTTTTTTGTGTGTATTATTATTTTGACCCGGAGTGTACGTACAAAAAGCTGGCTGATGGACTTCATAGAGTAAACAAAAACAAACCAGCTATACTGCTTCTTTGCTAAGAAAGAAACAAAGAATATGCTGTTTATTCATTCAGGAACGATGACATCAGGCACTGAAACCAGTTTTCAACTCTGGCAATTATTTCAGTGTTTTTATTTTGAAGGCTTTTTTGTTCACCAGCGTGTATAGACAGCTTCCATAAAATACACTTTTCCAGTCATTCTCTTAATTTTTGGATTTAATTACTTATTGACTTTGTTTTTTTTTTTTTGCAAGCTAGACAAGGACTTTGGTCAATTAAATTTAATTAAATCGGGTCCTTGCGAATACTGTACGTTAATCAGAAACCAAATGCGGGGTTACGATATTAGTTCGTTTCATACTACACACTTCACTTCCTTGTCCCTCAAAACCGGGCTTCTACCGAATAAAGTATAAATCTGTGTGTATGCAGGCCCATTGGGTGCAGTCAGACCTCTTATCATAATTTCGATTACCTTTTTTGTTTTGTACAGATAACACCAATTTTTTATTTAGTCTGTGATTGTCATTTGGTCAAACATACGATTTTTGAACAGCTCCAGTTAAACAAATAAAAATTAATTAAAAAAAAAAAAAAAAAAAACAAATGACATGGAAAAAGTATAAAAAACGTTCACTGATAGGGATTTATATTATAATGGGCATTTTATTTTTTGCTCGCCGTTCTCTGTATGTGTGCTGAAGAGGTCATATTGAAAGATTGAAAAAAACTCAAGAACTACTCATTGATAATTACCGTAAAGAAGGTCGAACTCGACTGTCAGCTTTCTAATGATCTCCTTGTTTAGTTTGAGAATTTTCTTTTAAGGAGAAGGGTCTGATCAATAATTTTGAGCGCCTAAGCCCCGTCGAGGTTTTTAAGTGGGCAATACGGAGTTGGATTTCCCATTTATTGATCATATCTGTGACCGTAGTTCAATTTAGGTTCAAAGGTTCGGGCCAGTTAACGCAGTTTTAGAACCAGCCATGGCTAGTTCGTCCGCAGTTTCACTGACTTCGATTCCATTATGATCTGGATTCCTTCCTATCTTAATATTGTTACGTAAGGCTTGGGATTGTAAGGCATCGTTGTTGATTTTCACAGATTTGGAGTCCATTAGATTGGATGAAAATGCTTTAAGCGCTGCTTGGCTTTCTGAATATATGAGAATTCTGACCGCTTTTTGTCCTAAAGCAAGATTTACTATGGCGCACGATTCAAAAGCTTGTAGTTCGGCCTGGAAAACAATTGGATACAACCATACCAACTACGTAAGCAAGACGACTTCAGAGTTCGTTACCAGAACACAACAAGGGGCCAAAACACATTTTTGTATAAAGTGCTAAGTCTTTTAAATAAACAACCAAATTATTTACAAAAAGAAACAAATTTTGAAAGCTTCAAAACAAAGTGCATAGAATTTTGCAAAAGCGAATCTATAATGATTTTATGCATGAATAACCAAATGCTTACATAGTACTATTGAATTTTAATTATTAAGTTCAAAAATAGTAAACGTAAATTAAATTTATTACAAAATATTTTTTTTGGTTAAGTTCAAAGATGGTAATTGAACTATAAAAAGTATTTATACGTACTAATAAATATACTGCTACTGGAACTAGAAAAAATTATTAAGGTTCTTCATAACTCTTATCTGTCCACTAAACCCTGCACGAAGAGTATTGTGATATTTTACTAATTTTCCTCCTTTCTTTCCAAAATTCACTGGACACTTTTGCTGTAAAAATGTTCATTTAGGACCAACTGATAATTTCAGTTTAGCATTGATTTTCTGAACAATTGACTCTAAGTTATTAATGACACGATAATAGGGCAATAATTATGTGAGGGGCGTCTGAACATTGAGGCACTTCTCTGAAAAGTACGCTTCTTACTACTTAATGTACACTAAACCAGTTATTTTATAAAATAGACCTCAATTTATAAAAAAAATACTTGATAAGAGTATGCTTGGAAAACCAAATTGCTCTTTGTTAATTTGAAGTGCATAAAACGATTCTATTACCAAGCTGTCTTTAGTTAAAGACTTCAGGTCTTTCTTACATCGGTGTCCATCTAGAGAAGATTTTAAGACTTTGGTGACGATTTCAGTTTAAATGCGTCGCACAAGTCCATTTAATAATTGGTAAACAGATAACAAAATAAATAAATTGTTTCACATTCCAATCTCATACTCATTAAGAAATGTTTTTGAATTACTATGGCCACTTCTTTTGTTTATGAATAATAACACTGCAAATGTTATCAATTTCTGCCAGGTCAGTGAAAACATTCAATGGCACTGAAAGGTGAATCACTCTTTATTTTTAGCATCCATTATCCGATTTATAATATTTATTGATTGGTAACAATTTAAGTATTTGATTTCGTTTTATTCATTGGAAATATGAAGGCGCATCCTATGAATACGTTGCGCTTGTTTGTTTGGACAGGGTTTATGTGAATTCCTGGAAAGTTGCGATTATTAATTTTCATCCTCTTGGCATGGGTTTCAATTACAAATAAAAATAAGAATCATTCTTCTTATTACATTTTGCCAAGCAAATAAACAGTATAAACCTTATCCGTACTTTTTTTCTTTCCATCTTCTGCGATGAAAGTTTTCCATTTACAAACTTTCGTATTTTCAAAACATTATGTTGATAAATGATCCGAAAATCTCGGGGTGTCTTTCAAAAGTTTTCAGACTTGGAAGTTTGCACGTGGAATAAATTGCTTTGCATGCTGAGGACAACCCATTCATTCACACTTGTAAAATCTCGTTTTTTATTTACAAAGACTCCAGGACGGTACGAAAAAGAAGCTCCATTTTACTTTTAACAATACTATTCGTAACATCAAGGGTTCGTCCAACTTCGTCGCAAAAGTCATTAATTTTCGCTCGTCATCTCATACGTTAGCAGAGTGCGATCTTTTTTTTCAAAATCCATACGCCAGCTTGTTGGAAATATTTGGACTTGTATGCATTTTCTGCAAGCCATGTCCAACTATCGTATTTCGGGATGCCGAGGATTTTATAATGGTAGAAATCAAATCAGAAGTTTGCTGGAAGCTATTAGAAATAAAATCGAGCCAAAATTCGAGCCGTTTGAAAGACTTATTTTTATTTCCCGGCTTAGGTAACAGCTCCGGAGTAGGCAGCTTAAAGACAAATTTAAGATGATTTCCGCTGAAAGAAACAATGGAATTTCTGTTGGGAATGTTAGTTAGGATCTGATACCGAAATGCGTCAATAATTTGAATACAAAGATTTTTATTGAAGTTTAAGAAAAGTTATCGAAATCTTTTGACGTCAGTGGCAAACAGGCGAGGGAATATATTCAGGCCCGAATTGCGTTGTTAACTTTATGGCTAGACATGTTCGTGTCATTTGCAGTTCACGTGATTATGCCATAAAACG
Organism: Orthonevra nobilis; assembly: GCA_963555765.1. Lineage (NCBI taxonomy): Eukaryota > Metazoa > Arthropoda > Insecta > Diptera > Syrphidae > Orthonevra > Orthonevra nobilis. The sequence continues at coordinate 9,332,017 of OY743226.1, read as the reverse complement.
TCACCGCTCAGTTTAAGTTGTTTACAATTCCATCTGTGCACGAAAGATGCCATAAAGCGTATCTGTCAACAAGAGAATAATCACGTTTTTCAAAAAAAAAAAATATCACCCTTTGTCATGTCATGCGAAAACAGAGTGGATAAATACAATAGTATCAAAATTAGCAATAAAGATTTAACGTCATGGAAAATTTAATCGAAACCGTGAAATTTCCGAGCCCAATTTTTGACATTCATATATTTATTTAAGAATTAACCCAAATCTTTAGTGATACGTGAAATTATGATGGGACTTAGAACTCTATCTAAATTTTCTAAGTAAACAATCTTTAGATCAGCCGGTTAATAATTTGAGCAAATGTTTACGAAAACATGGTTATTTTGTCTAATCGCTCGATAAAGTGATTAAGTAACTTTTTTTGTTTACCCGCAATATCTTAATCAAATAGAAAATACGAAAAATAAGTTTTATGATAAGAGAATTAAAATAATACAGATAAACAATTCTATCCACGATAACACAACAATAAAATCCTATTTGAGCTGTTAAAGTGTTTTGCTGAACGACAATCTTTTTTCAATTTATTTATTAAAGTTTGGTTTTCATTGTATTCGTTGAAAATAAATCAGGAAAAATTGAAAAGAAGGAATTATCTTTCGAAATTTAAATTCAGATACACTACCTTTCAGAAGTTCTTGGCAACCAAAATAAGGTATCTTTTATAAATGTTAACAATTGTTTATCATTCAGTCCGTAAAATATTTTGAATATTTATTTTTTTAATATCGGTTCATGTTTTTCTGGTAGATCCTGGATTAGCGCCTGTGCCAGCGGAAAAATATATATATTTTGTTTTCATAAACCTCCTTTTTATTCTGCTGTTTTGGAAGGTAACATTTTATAGAAGTTACATAGAAGTCAGCCATTTGGATTCTAGTACATGATTTCTTGTTGTATACAACAGTTGCAAAAAGCTGGCTTGTTTGCATTCATTTTGATGCTGCTGGGTAGTCATTAAACCACTACCCCATTTATATGACCGGATTGAGGGATTGAATTCAAAAGGGATTAGGATTCGATTCAGATATATGCTACATTGGATTGAAATATGATTCAATTCGACAGTTCTTCCCTCTCGAAGCGTTGCAAACATTTTTTTGTCTATGTTTTTTTGGCATAATTTTTACTCCTCATTTTCTGCTATGTATTTACGAGATTGGCCTCTTTCTCTCACTCTGAAACTCAATATCTCTGTCTTTGTTTTTATGCAAAAATTCAATCCAAAAATTTTTATGATCGGTCGAGTGAATCCATTTTAAATCCGATCTGCATTTATATGACATTTAATACGGATTGAAGCCGGTTTCAATTCTTCATATAAACAGGGTACTTGTTTTACTTTTGGTTCTAGTGATGTTGGTCTTATTTTGGGTACTGAGATGCATAAATATTATCAAGTGTTTTTTTTTAAAGTCGTTAATATCGTAAACGCGACCTCAATGTTGGCTCGTAATAACAGCTCACATCTTTTTTGGATTGGAATTTGTCTTTGAGTTGTTAGATTTCTTATTTTCTTTTTTCTTCTCTTGTTAATGATGCGAACTTAATGGAACAGAGCAGATTCCTTTGGTATTACAATATTTTAGGTCGTGCGTTATGACAGCCTCTCATATGTCATAAGTCAGGAGACAGCCTGTCAAACGTAAGGGTCGATTTTTCTTCGGTGTTGGCATTTTCGTGTGCCTCAAACTCAACATTGCTTTATATATAGTACATATGTAGGAAAAAAACAAAAAAGTTATTTTCTGCATACCTGATAACTTTTACACATGCGATAATCGGCAGCCAATAATTTTTTGATGGACAAGAAGTGATTCCTGTCTGCCAAAAAGAGCAACCTGTATCTGTATGCCTACAAAGAGTCCAACTCTTAGTCCAGCCGTCATTAAAGGCTGTAGTTGTCTGGCTGATGGGTGGCGTTCTTGTAGTGGTTGTTGTATCAGCTAGATATATTCTCCTCATTCTTCCACTCGCTCTGTTCTACTTGCATTAAAAGAGTATCCATCTCGAGAGCGAGCAAAGTATAAAAAATTGTAACTGTCCAACATGTCCACTTCTTCTGCTATATAAGATTAAAGGAAGAAAAGCAAATTGAAGCTCATTTCCTTTTAAGAGAACAAAACAACTCACTAACCTTTATTGGAGTAAGTGGTAAAAGATTGTATCAAAATAATGCGCATGTATTGCAGTCGTTGTAGAAATCAAACGACCTTAATATTGGATCAGCTAAAAACCAACGAATCGAAACATAAAGTATTAATTGCAGGTAATTTATTTTAAATATTCACACGGCGCAAAAAGTAGTGAAAAAAAATCTCGTTAAATATCTTTATTTAAGCCGTCGAACTTGATTACTAACAATTTCAGTGGCAAATTAATACAGTGATCATTGTGCCGAGTCGCGTGACGGTTTCCAGTAATTTGTAAAGAAAATAAGCACGCTTAAATAACTACGTATCGGTTTTTGCATTATCATGTGAAGGTTTTGATTTCAATTTTTTCCTCGAAATAAGTCAAAAGAGAGTAAACAATTGGACACAATAAACTAGCTTCCCTTTTCTTAAGTACACTACCTTCCACAAGAACCAGATAGTATGTTATTTTGTTCAAAAATTTGAATCAAAGTTGTAAAAAGATTTATTGAAAAATGATTTTTTACCTGAAAGAATCTGGTAGCTCTACAGTAGCTGTTTCTTTGATGTTGGACATCGCCTCTATCAAGTTGGTCCTATTGCAGCATAATTTGTTTGCGAACAAGTAATTGTACTACACAGACAACTTTAAAAATTCATCCTTATTTGTAAAGATATTCTCGGAACAGATTAGAAGAAGGTTCAAAAATGGTTGTCTTTTTTATGTATAGATTTCTGGAAAAACTAAGTCGTTTTCTCTCCGGATGCCTGATTATCTAAATCCAATGCTATCCTTTACTTATTTGGCCCTAAAGGGACCTTTGATAAATAAACCTAAACGGCTTTGTTTCTCCAACCAAGGACCAACAAATAGCCCTACCTAATAGGTCGTCTTACCACAGCGAAACTTGTTGGCTACTGTTTGTCAGATCACAGACCACAATGATTTCGCGATGCTCGCTTAAGAAACAATCATATAAGGTACCCAAGCCTTGTCTGCTTCATGCCAGCTCAGCCAGCTTGGCTCAAAGTCGGTGCCATATAAGTTTTTTGAATTTAGTCAAAAGCTACATTTTTTTACGTCGCTTTTTGTTAGATAAGACCCAACCGTGATACTTATCTTAAACGATGTCGTACACGACATTCCAGCATCAACCCAATGAACGCCAAACTCTGCATGAACACGAGCGACGACTGCAGAAGCTTTCAAATTGAATAAAAACATGTACATAACTGTTCAAAACACCCAGTTCGAATGTCCTTTCGGATTCCAATTCTCATTTTCCTTCTTCATGAAACAATTCATGAACTTCGAGGAACTTTATAAAAACATCACAAAGTGGTATCATTCAGAGTCACTGCCAAAAATCTTGTGGAAAAAATAATTTATTATTCTTTTCTTTATGTATGTAGTAAACTTAACTTTTAGGTTCTTCACATATTAAAAATATTGACTACGCCCTTGGTCTCTGAAAAATATTTGTACAAACAATGACAAAAAATTAAGCCCCTTGTGTTGAGGTAGAGGAGGAACCACAAAATATTAAATCCCTTAAACTTTTGATGTTCGAAAAGAAAACACAAATTGTGATGAAATTCTGCACCCACAAAATCCGAAGTATTACAAATGATGAATCCATTTACATCTAAATGGAATCATTTTGTATACGATGCGTAACATTTGATTGGGAAATTCAAACCGGCTTGTAATCGGAAGTATCTCCACAAACCCTCAGAACTACTATCCATTGGGTGTGGTTGGTGTTGCACGTTTTCGGTTGTTTCCTTTCTTTTTTTTTCTATTAGCTTTTTCTAATATTGATGTTATTCCAGCGCACGTTCAGCCCAAGCTATTCATCTTATTGACAAAACATCCCTTCCACGCTCCATGAAATTGATTTGGTGTTTCTTTCTCAAGGTCATTTGAGACATTGCCAATGACTATACTTTGGGGGGGTTGTTTTTGTAAATACCGACTAATGGGATGTGCCAAAAACGCCTTATTGGTTTTAGATAAAACAAGAAGGGAAACTATTTGAGTTATCGATAAAAATGGAACCCGTGCGGTATTATACAATTTCTCATTTTCTCGAAGCTTTCATATCAAAATCTGCTCGTCTGAAGCAAATCACAGCATTTACATTCTGTTGTCAGCAATGCTACGACAAAGCTAATTGGGAACAAATAAACAAATAAAAGGCAATTCAGAAATATGTTGCTGGTGCCGTTTCTGTGTTTAATAGATTCAATTGCTTTTCAATGAATCATAGACGTGCTCACTCGTTTCATAGATTGAACACTTGTGATCTTGGAGCTAACGCAAAGGCTTTTTTGTCATTCGCATTTGTAATAAAAAGAGACATTGCATGTCAGCAAGGTCAATAGCTGCTACCATTATTTCTAGAGCTTTAAAGAATTTATTTGTATTTATTATACAATGTTGCCGCATGAAAAATATTTCAAAATGTTTCTTTATTTCATCATCAATTGCAATATTATACAATGTGGTGTAAAGGTAATGCCTTAATGCGATTGTGTATTCAATTTTGCAAATGGCGATTTTAACCGTCCAGATCGCACATCTTCTTAAGCTTAAAAGTAATTTTAAACAAGTTTAACGCAGGTTCTTGCACAAGACAAGCGGATGGTTCTTATATACCAAACGAATCATCGCGCTATTTTGACAACTGTCGAAAAATGTGACAGATGACAAGTACGACTAAGAAGGTTTTCAGAAACGTTGAAATCCAAGGTCGTACTTCGTTCAAATAAATTATACTAAACATATTAAATAAATTTTAAGGAACACGTTGTTCAAAGTATTGTTTGTCGTTCGTCTACTATTATGTTGGAAAGACAACGTGTCTTTTGAGGTTCATCAAATACTTAACTAATTTTTTGTATCTTTGTAAGAAGTGAAATGCTGTTCAGCCGAGTCGTGTGTCATCTATTAGATTGAATGGCTTAAAATTACCATTCAATGTCTGGTTAAAACGGCGTGTGGGGAAGCCTTTCTCATTTAACAGTTGCCATATAGGTTTTGAAGGAGTTTGTAACAAGTAGTCGAGCGTTTATACGCTGCAAAATCATTCACACAGTTATCTATGTACGTACATCAAACTGGACCCAACAAATTGGAGCTATGGGGGCTATTTGGCATTAAGCTTATGAAACTATCGATACGATGCATTCTTTTCTGTTTTTGAAGTAAGTCCGAACTCCATGCTTTTGAAAAACTTAAACGTTTGAAAAATCCATGGTTCTTTATCGAGGAATGCCTCCAATGCTTATTTCAGTGCGCGAAAAACAAAAAATTTACATGACACGTCGACTTCACCGCAAAAACTTTATTTTTTTCGTACCAAATTCGATGCATAGTGTTCGATATAATGTTGGTGTAATTTCCTAGACCCAAGATGAAGCTTGTAGTTTGGGCCATTGCATATTGATTAAATTAATGCCATTTACCTCGAAACTGCTAGAAATGTTTAACTGTCGGTGGTGTACATTTAACTGTCTATCTGTTAACAAAACATTGATACTTAACAAATTTTAAACCTCGGTTAAACTCTGCATTTTCGTTTTTGACCATCGGTAACTTGTCACCTATCGCATTTTTCGGGAATGCTAATTGTGTCAGAATGGAGTGTCGTATGTGTAAAATCTCCATAAGAATAGGCTAAACATTAGGTTCACTGACCGCGATGAAAATCTTTCAAATTCTATGCCGATTAAAATAGTAGGCAAAAGTCAGAACAAGCACACTTCCCGTCATCCATCCTTGTAAACAAATCGGGCCCAGTCAGTATTTATTCGATTCCATTCGCTCGATTTTTTTTTATGGAGTAAGTCATTGAAAAAAATCATGTACGTGACTTGGGGAGCATTTTACCGGGCCTCGATTCGTTTTCCAAATAGAACAAGCATTGAAGGGTTCAATTTGGCATCTTAGTGGGTTTCGACTACAGTCACCTGTTTAACCCTGGAATCAAGCAGGGAACTCGTATAATATTTTAATTGTTTTGCATTGACGATACATACACCATGTACAAAAGGACTTGATGTGTTCGACGAACCACATCTAAAGAACAAATATACGTAAATGACGGCTTTTGGATTATCTGATGATCGTTTCCTCTAATGACGTCAATTTAAAATGTGTTTTATTTCCAAAACCACTAATTGTCGAAATATAAACATTTGAAGAGCAACGTCAACCATTTATTTTCGGCAATTGTCAATCTCAATCAAGATTGATTTTTCGACATGGTCATGACGGAAAATGAAGACAATAGTTTTGTTGTTTTGGCGAAAGTAAAACGGAGTCTTTGTTTCATTGCCAGATAGTATGTACCTTTGTCCTAGACCATGCGTTTTTATACTGAAAACATTGCTCAGTAGGTTTTTTTTTTATTTTTTCGCATTACATGACGGGGAATGGGCTAATAATTTATTGCAATCCCAAAGTGCCAGTTTTCAGAGTACTCTTGAACATTGCAAATCAATCGCACTTAGGTGGAGCCGTGAAAAAATGCCAACTGATCTTTAAAGACCTCACGCTCCACAGCGGAAGCACTTCACCGGGCATCGTGCATGAGTTTGAGATCACGCTGCGTTTATTTTGAATACTAATACTACAAAATACTGTTTGCCTTTCATAAGCTGCAGTGACCGATGGGGCTGGCTTTCTTAATGGTCGGGCTTCCAATTGGTTTTTTTTTTTCAAACAAATTCCAGTGCTCTAGTGTTTTGCTGTAAGAGGACATTGGTGTCTACAAAAGTTCAGCTTCCGAACTTTGAATTCAATTGCGTGTACTCCACTTGCTTTCAATTGTTAACAATGTGATTTTGTACGTTCATAAATATAAACTTTTCATTCAATGACATTTGTAATTTATTTGGTTTTGTGCCGCCAGCATAAGTTGCTTAGATATTTGAGCTTCTTGTTAAAATGCCATCGAAAATGATTCAGCCGTGCTTCAGTTGGGACATTGTTAATCGAGAAGAAATATTATTAAATGTGAAAGAGCGACAGGAAGATATATAACGAACATAATCAGTTATTCACGTTATTAGTACTTTTTACATCTTGGCGACATGAATTCCTTAACAAAGGTCAATAAGTGTGTCATTAAACAAGTTTGACAGGATCTATAACTAAAAGTTTAAACTGCATCGGTGGTCGGTCACATCGCAATCCTTTGCTACCACTCAGCAAAATGTGCCCGTAGCGCAATGAAGATAATAAATAGTTCCCCTGAAATTAATTTTCGGGGACGGAAATGTCGCCAATATTTACTCCACCTGATTCGCCATGAATTGGGCTATGACTTTCAAGCCATAACTTCGGAAGCCGACTTAATCTTCGGCTACTACCCCAGTGTTCAAAACTTAGGCCCTCGTTCTGGATGTCTTGAATTTTAAGTTTTCGCCATACTTTTCGGGCTTGGACTTGGACTTTATGTTAGTTTGCAGATCACACTGGGAATTAATGTTTTTGATCGAAATTTAACGCTCATATTCGAGGTGGAGTTCGACGAAAAAGAGGTCCTATTTTATTTATATCTCAAGTCTTAATTTGGTAATTTTGCTTAACTGCATTAAAATATCGATGTCGAGGTCTCTTTGTGGACGGGGATATTGGTTAAATTCTTCCTTCATGGTCTCTCACGATTTGTTTTAATAAGCCGTCAGATTTAATCGGGTTTATGAATTTTTTTTGCCAGCAACGAACTTCAACAGACACCTTGAGACGACAGCTCTTTGACGAACTTGATGTTCCTACCCTGATTTGAAATCGACATGCTCAAAAGCCGACGCTCTAATTACTGACACCCACTTTAGCCGCCAGGAGCACAATGATGTTTGATGGCAGGCGTTTAAAGCTGCCAAGTGCTAGTCTCGGACATGCGCACGAAGGTTTTCGTACCACCGTAAAATACACTATATAGTTTTTCTTTTAAATTTTATATTATTTTAACTATTTGTTATAGAGGCCATAGTTGTACACACATTGTGTTAAAATTGTAAGGGCCCACTTATTACAGTTCAGAATATACAGACAATCGGACAGACAGTGGAGCCTAATTAATAGGGTGACGTTGGCACCTTTTAGCTACGGAACCCTTAAAACATCTTTTGAATATTAGCAAAAGCGTTAATCAATATTTTCACGTCATAACAACGAATCTATGAAAAGTTTGTTTAATTCTCATGGGCTATTTTTTGTGCGAATAACTAAAAAAATTCTTCTTACTCGAGCGAGATTTCATTAAATTTTTGCAGTTTTGATACATTTTTGCTCTGGTGTCCGAGTATGTGTTTGAGTCATTAAAAAAATTATTGTAAACAGAAAACAAATGTATGAACGTACGTAATACCTTGATGCGCGTATTTTTAATTAAGTCTGAAAATAAAACGTCTCCCAACTGATTTAGTCTGTCGCACTGAATTGAACGTCACGTATTTTATTGTTTTCTGATCCCTTTGCCAAATTATTACACAAACATGCCAACAAACATACATATTCCTTGCTCAACCAGTATTTCTATTAAAACATTAAATTCATCTCACTTTTGCGCATTAGTTACGATGCATGCATAGCCCGGCAACTTTAATCAATACCACGTTGTGAGAATGTGGCAGCAGAAGCACTGTCGTTTATTGTCCTTTCAGGGGATAATGTGTTATGTCTATGGATTGTGTTTGTGTTTTTTTTTTTTTTGCTTTTCGTAATGTCCACGTAATGTGTTTTGGTCTTCTATAGCTAAGCCTATTTATTCTCTCGAATAAATGCCTACCCCCTCTTAAACTGTAGAGCTACCATCAGGTCGGTGGGATGGTTGAATAGAATTTTATTAAATTAATGCCAACTGCGTTCGTGGTCGCCGTCCGCATTCAATTAAGGAACAAACAAACGTTTCTTGCTGCAAATAAAATACATACTTTTATTTTTATAAAAAAGAGCAAATTCTCCCCCAGTCAGTCTATCATTGGTCTGCACCGTATGTGCGCGCTAACAAGCGTTAACGGATAAGAAGCACGATAAACGCAAATTATTATCAACGCAAACATTTTTTAAGTGAATGTGATATTAGTTCTGTGATAATAGAATCATATTTAAAGGAATTTTTTGTTTGGCTGTCTAGTTTTGGTTACCATTTGTTCGACGTGATAACAACAATTGCGATGTCGTACGTATTTGTCACGTAACTTATTACTTTATATATGTATGCTTTTGAAGCCAATTAATTTAGCGCTAATTATAATCAATTCGGATAACAAATGAGTTTAATTGTTCGTTCAATGTACGCGAGTGTAAAATTAACTTTTATGGCATTGGAAGTTGAAGTTTTTTTTTTACGTCAAGGCTTGTTCTGATCGTCGAATATGTTATTCGGTCGTTTTTTTTTTGGTGAAACTCTCATACTTTTGAAACAATGCCCGTCACTGTGCAGTATAAAGCATTCGTTAAAGTAAATACAAGCTTCATCAAAAAATAACTGAGGCACTTTGGACTCTGTCACCTTTCCCTCGAGCAGAAAATCAAAGCCTGCACAATTTTGCAGCGATATTCTCGATACTTCGACCAACCCATTGTCTGACTGACACGGCAACATAACACAAAGAATATGTAGACTCAATTTTTTGCACAAAACTTGTTATTGCCTGTCTTCAAGGGCGAGAATAACGACCGAAAATTGGAGTTAACGCTCCTAAAGTTGCGGTCAACGACTTCGAATTATGGTTATAATTTGTAGACGTTGCTCGTTCGTGTACTTTACCATGATGAAAATGAGTTTACTGAATAAATTAACAATGACAGTCCGGTGATTGGTGAAAGGGTGCGTTCACAAATTAAATTGATGTCAAGTCCCCATTTGAAATGTCCCCGTTACATATTCCATTTTTTTTTTTCGCAACAATATTACTGTTTGAATCTTGCCATTCTGAATGGAATATCACCATTCAAATGTCTTCCACTGTATTTCAGGCAGGACTCGATTATGACAAGTTGAATTTCGAAGACTATTCGGCACATATTTGACATTAACTCGTTTATAACTTAACGAATAATCGTTTTCAAGGTGTCAAAAATCTGCGGATTGTGGGCTTAAACGCGGTTTGCATACCGTATGCAAATGAATCTGGGTTGTTCTATAGGATGTAATTTTTACATGATTCATCGTTCCTTGGAGGATCTGAGTCTTGAGCTAAAGCTGCACCTGAGTTAAAGCTGTCCTGCGCCCGCTGTTTACAGTTGAAGGAACCGGAAGTTCATTCTTACTTTTTTTTGTGCATCCGGTTGCTGGGATTTATGGGCAATCTGGAGCAGTGTAGCGGACAGATTTGTATATTTTGTTCTTTCTACAGTGCGTAGAGCTCAGATTTCCCCCTTCTCACAAACTGAAACGTATACCGTTGGAGAATTTATCTTTCTAAAGTTCCTGCAATCTGTTCTACTGCCTTGCTTGTCGTCCAAAATTAAGCTCCACATTTCTTCGTCGGTCGGATTTTTCACCATCTTGTCTCGGTGAAGTTAATATTTATCAAAGTTCTTTTTCTTCGCATTTGGAGCAACAACAAAAATGACGCCACGTTTACAAGCTAATCAAATGGGGTTTGACAGATTTCTTTGCTAAATTTCCCTCAAATATCCCTTAAATTTCCCCATAGCGATTCGCTTCGCGAAGAACTGTCATCTCAGTACGATTTTCGCGTACAGCTGGACAAACTTGATAGCCTTCCATTTTGACAGCTACGCTTCGCAAAATTAGTTAAAGAATAAGGTTGACAGCTTTATTTGTCATGATTGGTGAAATATGGAAGAGTGAAAAAACAAAACATTTGACAATACATGTTATTGTTAGAGACGCTTCATTGTTGAACACACATTTCCATTTTGATGAAACTCGTTTTAATTTGCCGACTTAATTGATTTACTGTCTGTAAAATAGTCCTATTTTTTGCTTAGTGTAAGCTAAGACGCAAAGCAAGTAAGACGAGTCAACTTAGGACACATTTAACTGAAACGTAGATGACCCTGAAGTTTCTCGAAGGCTGGCAAGTATAATAAAAGTGATATCTAGAAAATTATCAACTTTGTTCACTTAGTGTATAAAATTAAGACCCGAATTTCCATTTTTTTTATTACATTCAGTTGTTTGAAACTTCATTAATCACATTGACGCTTCGACTTAACCTTAGAAATTTAGGGAACGCTATTAAGCGTTTAAACCCAAATGTTTTCTTACACTAGTTTTGGCTAAATTTAAGACTTTCTTTTACACTTTTTCGTTTTATGATGAAATTATTGCATCAGCTAGATAATTTTGTTTTTCTCAAAAATTCTTTTTCGTCGGACTTTCATCTTGTATATTGTATATCAACGAAAACAACAACATATACATATATGACTAAATATTAAAACTATACACCTGGAGCTGTGTATTCTAGAATGATTGAGACCCAAGGATGACTGCTTCGTACAAGTGTCACTCATATCATTCGTCATGTCGGTCTTTAAGTACTCCAGACGATGATCTTAAATAATCGTCTTCTCTGGTTGTCATGCCAAGCGAATTATCTTATTTAATTTGCATAAATAAACTTTTAACAGCCATGGAGAACACGAGTATGTTTGCTAGACTCTTGAGTTTATACAAATACATACATACGTACAGAAATTAGCATTCATTGTATTTTACAAAGTAGGTCAACGCGTATCTCCCTCTACGAGTTCTGTACGAGTATAATATTTTCGAAAATATTTACATTCAAAGAAATAAAGAAAAAAAGTGCTGAAAACCATATTACCGTTAATGACAAAGAGTTCATCATTATGTAAATTTTTTTATGTTCTTACTTATGACGGAATATCTATTAGATAAGATATTTTCGATGCTAGATTAAAATTAAGTATTGCAGAATATAGTAACACGACTTAGTCGAGATAATGAACTGTGTTCCAAATCAAAAATTGATGAGTTGTTGGCGCTACGTTTGCCATAGATTCATTGTAATATCACACAGTTTCTAATGAGATAGGTCAACAAACTTAGTCGGAATTGTGGATTTTAACTCAGTAAAATCTATCCATTTCTATGCTTATAAAGCAGATACGGCGACTTATAACCCGGCATGATATATTCGTTCGAATTTTGAATAAAACAATGGTGTAGTGATTTTTGAAAGAAAATTAAAGTTAACTTTGGGATCGAATTTGACCCTTGACAATAACCAAATCATAGGCGTATTCAGAATACATCTCTTCTAAGCAAGAAAACATTTACGTGATCTAGGAATGCAATCAATTAAAGAATTATTTTCATTTAGTAGGATAAAATAAGACATTACATTTTTTATGTTATGCACACGTTCAAGGGGTTATGAATAACCTTAAAATAGTGTGGAGGGAATAGGGACAAATACAGACGAACATTGTTTTTGAACTTTTCATAATTGTCATGAGTGGCAAATAAAGAAAAAAATCCCGATTCTTGACTCATGATTCGACGAGTGGGGAAAGTAGTAAGGGGAGGATCACAGTCTATGAAAACATCAAATGTGAAATTATGTTCGCAATTGCCGCAAAATTTTAAAAGATTAAAAGTCTATTTGACGATTCTATCATTAGTTATGAGAAGCAGTACAGTAGTCTAAAAAACGCATTCCAAAAGTTTCTGGAATCCTCTTAAATCTATGGAAAGTATTTTCATAATTCAATTTAGTACTGCCATTGTACCTTGCATTTTCAATTAAATTTTGTTGGCTGTTTTCGACAACAAACGACAATTTTGCTAAGCCAGATTTGAGAAAATTTCATGGGGTGTCAACACAAAAAAAATTCGTAAATTATACTTTTGATTACAGAAAACAACAAAAAGCTTGGGTGGATATTTTATTACTCTCATTTTTCTTCGGCTGGTGGAGATAAAGTGTATTTATTAAGAGATCGATCCTCTGTGCAGGAAGATCGCCTCATACCGGATTTGTACGTAGTGGCAATCAATTTTGTAAGCCTGAGCCTTGAATTAAATTATAGTTGGCTATCATATATGATAGCCATGGTAGCCAATGTGTATCAATATTGCAAAGGAAAATTGTGATGTTCTGTGGAAAGAAATAAAAAGTAAACATCCTTGTATAATATCCGTACCAATAAAAAAATATTCGGTATGACGTCTACTAAAATAATAAAAATCTTACTGTCGTTTCAACCATTCAATTGAGCCATGATATTTAAACTGCTCTTGAGGTTTGGACTTCCGGTTGAATAAAAAATTTGTCTGCCATTTTGATAACCTAGTTATAGTTAGTAAGATAGTTCGAAAGACATGTATACTTAAATATTAAGGCAAATTTTGAGTTTAATTTGTTTAGTTACACTCTGCTTTAAGTTGCGCGGTAATGCCCCTGCAGCTAAAACGGACTAATCTTAGGTTTCAATTTGTTTTGAAGAACTAGAACTAACTAGTACAACCTATTTTTGTATTGAAAATGCATATGGCTTTCCTGAAAAAAGGCTTCCTCAACGGAAAATTGCCAAAAACTTGCATAATTAATAACAATTGTGTGTGCCTATTGGAAACAATAAGTCCTCCACCACCGCTATTATTTCTTGTTTCGAAGACTTCTTTTGTATTTATTTATGAATGTTATTTATTTATACGTTTATTGTATATGTGTTTGTTTTTCATTTCTTGTAGTCAACAACGAAAAAAAAAAATTAGCACACGCGAAGCTTGTTCAAGAAAAATCAAAAAATAAATAAAACAAAAAACGAAAGACAATGGAAATTTTATCGATTTTTCAGTGCAAATACATCTCACATGTGTAGTAAATATAAACATGTTCACGTATATAAAGATATGCCTTCTTTTATTGAATAATGACCGTATATGATTGTAGTATCAAGTGTTGCTCGAAATATACGAATACATATTTGATTTTCTTTCTAAATTGATTGCACGAGCTTATAACTTGCCATTTTTTTTTGTTTTTTATTGTCATTCCTGATTGTAGCCAATTTCTACTCTCAAGGTCGTGATTTATTAGTCGCTTCTTGCTTTCACAAAGGAGAGTTAAAAATATGCCATGAAAAAAACAAAATTTAATAATAGCATTTTGGTTGTTTAAAGATAAATGTGATAAGATAAGAGCTAAATTATTTCCAGCAACTCATAGTTCCATATCTTTCCATCGAATCGCTAGACGAGAATCGTTTTTATTTAAATTGTTTTTAATTTCAAAGTTCATCCACTCATCGATTCGTTAAAATGCGAAATGTATGATGAAATCGAAAGACGGAAATAGTTTGCATCCATGGAATGATATGTGACGTATTTGTTTCATTGAACCACCTCATATTGTTTTTTCGGTTCGTCTCGATCAAAGTAAAACGTTTTTACTGCATTTTGGGAAAACACAACCCAGCCAAGCTCCATTAATTTTTGTCAGAATTGTAAGTGGTCTCGCATTGTCGTGACGCTACCTTAAAAATCTCACCGCAACACTGTCCTAAAACGTTTGTTGTTGAATCGGTCATGTTGTGGGCAAGATCGCTTCCATGATTCATTGTCGTATATAATCTATTTCTAAGTCGTTTTGAAATGGGTCACTTAAGCCTCCAGATTAATTATGATATTGCAGATTTGTGGGGTTTGACTCGATCATTGTATTGAGGTTGGACGGACCTGTTTACTGTCAACTACGTGCGAAACCAAAAACAACCTGCCAATTTTCAATGTAGGTAGTCAGTGACCGTTACACATATTAAATATTTGTCGTCTTTATCACAAGATTTAAGCAAAAAAAAAAAAAGAAACGAGCGAGTATTATCATAAAAACAACTTAATGCCAAAAATATTGATGTTGAAAAATCTAAAATTTTGTGGACTATAGACTTGGATATCAAAACTAAACGAAAGCCCTTAAGTAGTAAGTTGCGACGGCTGATCTGCCTTTGATCATAAATAAAGTTGAAAGGCTGTGTTTGTTTGATCCTTTGAGTGATAAGCTATTTTTTTTTTAAATCACTGCCCAATAGTGCGCTTCTTAATGAGGCCAAAGTCATAATTCCTGACTATAATCATATTAAACAAAATAAAACCAAAGCGTACTCACATCAATAAACAATTTAAATTAAAATAAAAACCAACTCAAACCGGCTTCCATCATCACGTGCCAAAAAATTGTATATTTATTAACTTGAAAAAATTAATATTAATTTCATCTTAACATTTTTTTTTATATCCGCAGCGATCCAATGTTTAGTAACAGTAGAAGGGAGTTTCAAGGTTCAAGTAGTAACTGCGGTAAATCGCGTACTGTGTCTACCTCTTCCAACGCCACTACCATGTCGAACGAATCATACTGCATCTCTCTCGGTGTAGGGCCTCTGTGGTGGTCCTGATGTCCCTTCCCACCACAGAACAGATCACGATAGGGCGTCACTCTTAACTGGTAAGCAAACGTATCAATCACAATCGAAAACATAAACAAAAGTTTATTCCATTCGTTTTGTGTTATTTTTTTGTTTTTTTCTTGTTTGATTTACAGATTACAATCGTAAAATATCCGTAGATTCAGCTAGAAGTTACATCTCTTCTACATCTTCTGAGTTTTCTGATATTGAATTTGCTGATTCGACACCTGACGATGTTATATCAACTTGCTCCGATGATGATTGCCAGGAGGTCGTCAAGAAAATCCTCCAACATGAAAGACCAATGCGCATCACCATCAAGTTGCACATCACTGAGAACAAATACACGAAATGGGATTCGGTGAGTTACACATTGTTTTCTTTTACTAATAAAACATGTGAAATAGGGAGGCATACATTGAATGTACATACATAGTAACGTGGGTCGATCACGTGGACAAGACACGTTTCTGGCGTGTGCTCGAGTGTAATTTGTAAGGATTCGAATGGGTTCTTACATCATTTCTATTGCTTTGGGATTTGTAGATAGCTTTGGTATTTGTAAGAGATATGAACATGAAACGTGCTACGGAAATTGATAATTTGCAGGGCGTTAGTTGAAAACTAAGGGCTCTTATTTAATTTACAGTGGCGGTCAATGAACGCGCTTTCCCCCTAAACTCACGTGGATTAATATATGATCGTTTTGTTTCTAAAGTTGATATTTACTCGTGATAATAATAATTATGCTTTGACATATTGCTTTGTCATTGGTTTGTTTGAGATGCTTTTCTTATGATGATACCAAACTTTGCTCTTACATATTTTCTTACGTTTAAAGTTCTATTGATTTATCTCTAAATGTCCAACTCCATAGAATGAAAAGCATCCGCAAACCATTTTACAAGCGTGGACGCTTTACTGTTTTTCTGATGCATTGCTCACTGAAATGCTCTTGACATTTTCGTCGCACGTTGTTGTGAGCTTAGGAAGGCCACGGAGGCATCTTTGATGTAGGTCAGGAGGACGGCGGCACGCTTGTGGTTGCTCGGCTGAGCTCGTCGGACGGGGTAGTCCTTGTCCTCCTTTCCATACATCTCCTGCTCAACAGCAA
This sequence comes from Orthonevra nobilis, assembly GCA_963555765.1. Taxonomy (NCBI): domain Eukaryota; kingdom Metazoa; phylum Arthropoda; class Insecta; order Diptera; family Syrphidae; genus Orthonevra; species Orthonevra nobilis. The sequence continues at coordinate 9,315,285 of OY743226.1, read as the reverse complement.
AGAAAAAGTCGTGCCAAAGGGAGAGGGAGAGAGAGAGAGAGAGAGAGAGAGAAAGGTCTTAAAGCGAAAGCGGAAAAGGCGGTGTTCAGGGCTACCTTCTGAATGGGGATCTAATGAAAAGAACAGGGGACCAACTTACCCTAGCTATCCTAAACTATCCCTAAGCTAGGCGAAAAGGAAAAATAATAAAACTATCCTAATCCTAATCTACCTTAAATCTATTCTAACTACTTATCTAACTAGCCTATCTACCCTAAATAACCAAAAAAAAAATTATAACCTTAAGCTATACCTTAACTAACTTAATACTACCTAAGGAATCCTAGCTAAGTCGTTCCCTACCCCTCCACTACAGACCCGTCATCCAGGGTCGCACCGTTCCATGGATCTGCCAGTGGATGGTGTTTCTAGCGTGGCCTTTGTTATCTCCCTGGCCAGAGATTTCGGGAGATAACTTCCAAAGGCGGCATAGTCCAACAAAAGGTAACTGTCCGTTTGGTCATAGTTGAAGTCCTGTAGAAATATCCTAGTCTACGAAATGGACGGCCTTCCCATTAATGCCCACACACCCACACTCACAAACAAAAAAACTCACTCGCACATCATCTTCTGCATCAGGTTCTCACTACAAAGAAAAGCTATGTGGATTGATGCTAGCAAAAATTTTTCTTTTCTTTTTATATCTCTCCACAGCTGATTTTATTCATATAAAGATTTCATAAAAAAACTATCAGAACTTAAATCAAACTTAGTCTAAGAAAATGAATTAAATATAATAAAAAGAGCAAAAAAAAAGGAAAATAAAAAACTTTTGTGACTCACGCTTTTGCATCCGGATCCCTCGATGTCCTGCCGGCAGCACGATTCGGGAACAGTCACTGCACTTAACATTAATTACAAACTATAATTCAATAATTCACTTTCTTTTACATGAGTTCTTTAAAACTAAATCTACTATAATTATCAAGGAAAACTATTAAACTAATTTTTAAACTTCAAAATTTCAAAAAAAAATTATTCAAAAAAAAAGGAAACCAACAAAAAAAAAATCAAAAATAAGCACTCAAAAAAAATATTTTTTCCAGCATCCCCGGATTCTCCGGCCGCCTAAGGATTTTTCCTCTATGCGCTTTTGTTCGTCCTTTGTCTTGTCGTGGTCTTCTTTGTAGTTATTGTTTTTGTTTTCTTTGTATGTTCTTGGTTGTAAAGTCTTACGCCTCCCTCACCCTGTAGTTACAATTAACATTACACGATCGTTACATTTAAAATGTGTAACCTACCTCCGCTAAGTTTGCGGCTCTTCCAAAGCTATCCCAGTCCTTGGGGAATAAACGTATATATATATATATTTATTTTTTTTTTTTTTTTGGTCACGTCCACCGCTTAAATTTTTATATATTTAGTTTTTCCTTAATTTTTTTTTCTTTCATTTATTTCATTCTAATTACCTGTTTTCCTTTTTTCCGGTTTTTTTTTTTTTTTTGTTGGGGCAATCCCAATATGTTGCCCTTAATCCCTTAAGCACTTTTTTTTTTTTTCTTTCTTTTTGAATATATGTCGTTTGCCACTGTCTACCGCGCACTTCTTTGTCTATATCTTAAATGACCTACTTTTCTTGGGTGGTCATTGTTCTTGGGCCTAACTGTGCTATCGAGTTTTGGGGGCCCGTTCCATAGGGGAAAGTTTCGTCTACGTCATAATTTATCCGAGCGTTGATAGGGGAAAAGTAGTCGTTCTCTTTCCCATTCTCAAGCTCTTCGTCAAGTCTTGGTGCGGTCACCATGAGTTTTTCGGCTTATGCTATTTGGAGGCCTCAAGAACCATCTTTGTCTTTCCGTTCTGTCAGTCTTAATAATAATTTTTTTTTTGTCCTACTTATACTAACTTATATCCTAATATCACAGTCTTATACCTATTATAACTTTATCACAGATTACCAAAAAAAAAGTTTCAAGAAATTATTAACTTCCCATCAGGAAGTTCTTGTTTTCTTTTGTCTACCACCGTGACCTACTTTCGGCAATTCGCTAAATCGGTTCCGCTCTTTTTTTGCCAGTGAGAGCAAGCGAGATCGCTATTGCGATCTTCGCGTTGTTTTCGTCTGTCAACGCGATTAGTCAAATTGCCTCTAACTATCGCTGTGTCCCGATTTTTGTTTGATGATTTTATTTTTCTGTAATTGGATGAAACAATTTCCGATCCTGAAGCTAACTTCTTGCTGCTGCCTATGGAATCTCGCTTGCCTAGGATAAGTATCGTGGTTTCGCTTGGGTGGAGGGATGATTCCTGTGGCAGCAATGTAAACACGACATGTTGTGTTTACATTTCTGCCTTAGAATCATTCCTCTACCCAAGCAATTATTTCCTATGATAAATCCCTAACTTTTATTTATTTATTTTTTTTTTTTTTCGGTGGACGATCCCTCCACGTAACACTATCGATGGCAGTGGCCGAGTGGTCGTGAGGCCACTGACATCGTCAAAGCGTGGAGTTCCATCCGTTTGCTCCGTGGCCTCCATGTCATCGTTATCGTGTGGCAAGAGCCTGCGCCCTGAGATATTTCCTGTTAATTAATTTTTCTCTTCGGCTCGTCTTACCTCCTCAACTAACTACTAAAACAACTATTTCTACTTACTAAATAAACCTAAATAAATAACTATAAGTAAATAAATAAACTCTATAAATAAATATGGGTGCTATGTGTAAATAAATATCTCTATATATAAATAAATAGACTCTGAAATACGTCAAGTATGTAAATAAATAAATAAATTAACTCTGAAATACGTCAAGTATGTAAATAAATAAATGAATAAATAAATAAGCTATGTAACTAAACTATATCTCTACCTACTAGAAGTGTTAAAGCAGCGACATCCAAGGTGATCTTTAAGTTCATAAAGTGCTCACGTATGGAGGTCTTTTACATGGAATACTCCGACTTTTTCACCTCGACAATTGCCAACCTCGTAGAGAGAGTTGCCAATTGTCTTAAGTACGATGGACTTTATGAACTTATGTCCTAGTTTTGCATTGTAGCCATCCGGTTGGCTACTTTGCTTAAAATTGCGTCTATATACTACTTGTCCTACTTTATATTTAATTTCCCTACTCCTAGTATTGTATACTTTGGTAGCCTTGCAGTGTGCTAACCGCAAGTTGTCAAATATTTTTTTCCTAACTAATTCTAACCTATCAGTCTTATTTTGAACGCTAATTCGAGTGTCCTTGAGCATATCCAAGCGCCTTAGCACTTGGTATGCACTTGCATGTTGGATCATGGGTGATCCGAATACCGCGTAATAAGGTTCGAAGGATGTCGCATCGTGTACTACACTCCTCAAAGCAAATGCCGCATTGCTTACGTGTAGGTCCCAGTTCTTCTGGTCCCCTTGTAAGTACGACCTTAGTTTGGCCAGTAAGGAACGATTAACCCTCTCAGAAGCATTTGCCTGGGGAGAGTAATACGCGGTGCGAACATGTTTGACTCCGTACTTGTTTAGAAAGCTGGAGAACAATTCTGAAACGAATTGTTTCCCATTGTCAGAATGAATGAACTCGGGGACACCAAATACGTGAAAAACATTTTCTTCTAAATACCTAGTCACCTCGGCTGCCGTTGCTTTACGAATAGGCCTTAACATAACAAATTTGCTGAAATGGTCCAAAACTATAAATATGTGCGTATTTCCTGTCTTTGTCCTTGGGTATGGTCCTAGGAAGTCAATGTACAGCCTTTGGAACGGTTTTTCAGTGATTTGTTGTTGCCCCATCGGTGGTCGAGATATCACATTAAGTGGCTTACAGCACTTACATATTTCGCAAGATCTTACAATTTCTTGCACGTCCGTGGTCATTCCTGGCCAGAAGTACTTTTGCCTCAGTCTAGCCAAGGTTTTATGGATTCCTCCATGGCCTGCCGCGGGAGAGTAGTGAGCCGCCTTTGCAAGACTTCCCCTCAACTCCGTCGGAACCCAGAGTTTCCAGGCTCTATCCTCCTGAATTTCGTCTCCGGTCCGTACGTCTGTCCGTTTGTAAACATATCCGTCCGATATGCACACGTCTGGGAGTCGGTCTTTGTTTTCGTTCACCGTCTTTCTTAGTTCCTCATACTCCTCTGACGAAAAGTATGGAGAACTAAGATCGATTTCAAGTGGCTCTTGTTGGACATTGAGCTCTTCCATATGGACTCGCGAGAGAGTATCAGGGACGACGTTTTGGATGCCTTTCCTATGTTCGATCACGAAGTCGAACGCTTGAAGCTTGAGGCTCCACCGCGCTAATCGGCCGGATAAATCTTTTTGCGTCATCAGCCACTTCAGACTAGCGTGATCGGTGATTATAGTGAACGGCATTCCTTCCACGTAGGCCCTGAACTTCTTCACTGACAGAACGGCCGCATAGCATTCAAGCTCGGTGACACTGTAATTTCGCTGCGCGGCATTCAGTTTCTGAGACATGAAAGCTATCGGTCGCTCGTTCTTCTCGTCGTCCAGCTGGAAGAGCACACTCCCTACACCCGAAGTCGAAGCGTCGCATTGTATGTAAAACCGTCTGTTAAAGTTCGGGTTCGTCAGTATTGGTGCCGTTGTTAGTGCGTTCTTCAATTGATCAAATGCCTTAAGAGCGTCGTCCGTCATGTTGAATGTTTTTCCTTTCTTAAGGCAGTCGGTCATTGGGGCTGTACTGGAGGCGAAATTCGGGATGAAACGCCTGTACCAACCTGTCATCCCTAGGAATCGGCGAAGTTGTTTGGGAGTCTTGGGTACTGGGAAGTTTTCGACTGCAGAAACTTTGTCCTTGTCCATTCTTAAGCAACCATCACCGACGATGTATCCGAGGTATTTTATTTCCTTGTAGCAGAACTTACTTTTCTCCACATTGATTGTCAACCCGGCTACTGTGAGACATCTAGCCACCTCTTTCAGCAGTTCCAGGTGTGTGTCGAAGTCTGGAGAGCAAACCAAGAGGTCATCAAGATAGATGAAAACGTTATCCTTAAGTTTTGCCGGGATCGCTTTATCCATCAGCCGACACATTCTCTGAGCGGCGTTACACAACCCGAACGGCATCACCGTGAATTGGTATAACGGCCTCCCAGGGACTGTGAAGGCTGTCTTCTCTCTTGATTTGACCTCCAGTGGAATCTGCCAAAACGCATCCTTAAGGTCGATGCCTGAGATGAACCTTGTCTCCTGGAGTCTGCTCAGGAGACCTTCAATATGGGGAAGGGGGTAAGCATCCTTCTTTGTGACAGCATTAACCTTTCGTGAATCGAGGCACAGCCTGTTCTTGCCAGGTTTTCTGACCAAGACTACCGGAGAGCTCCATGGGCTGTTGCTTTCCTCGATCACTCCCAGTTCGAGCATACGGTCTAGTTCGTCAAACAGTAGTTTCTGTACCGCCGGCGAGATCGGGTAGTGCCTTTGTTTGATGGGAATTTTGTCGTCTTCCACCTCTATAACGTGTTCTTCTAAGCACGTTTTTCCCAACCCTCGCATTGCGAATGACGGAAACATCTGTTTGACTCCCTCTAGCCGTCGGGTTTGCTCTGCTGTCAGTTCCTGAAATTGTGTGTTTTCCACCGCCGGTGTGGGTACTTCAAGTTCGTCTATCACGTTCGGGGCTACCTTGAATGTCTTCCAGAAGTCCACACCTAAATAGAGCTGTTGTTGTAAATTTGGGACAATATACAACTCCATTTCGTGTGACTTCTGACCCCATGAAACCATAGTGCGAAAACGTCCCTGAATACGTTGTTGGTTTCCGTCTGCAGTCTTTATGTCTGTCTTCATTTTCGTCACCTCCAGTTTGTGTCGGTCCAAAAAGTCAAGTGCTCCCTTTCCTAAACAGCTGATCGAAGCTCCACTATCTAACAGGCCTACTATCTCTTCGTCCTCTATCCTAACTTTTGCATATGGCCTGTTATCGTCAGTTGTATTTATTATCGTCGATTCTATTTTACTCCTAAGTCGTCTATTTATTGCACACTTTTCCCTTAGCCTAGATATTTTATTATAATTTCTACTATTCTTAGTCGTCAATTCTTCTCCGAAAATTCGTCGTCTAGCTTCTTCGTACTCTTGCAGTCGTCTGTGTAAACTTTTTCTTTTGGGCGTCTTCGTATTTGTCGTTGGTTTTTCGTTAGTGGTCTGTCGTTTTAGTATTTGGATCTGTTCGGATCCTGAGGAGCCGGGATGAACTTTGATGTCGACGGTTCGTTCCCGGTCTCTCCGTCGACTTTGAAGTTTTCCTCGTGTCTTTTCGTCGAGGCTACAGTACCCTGTCCACAGTTGAAACACGTCATGTGGTGGAACGTGGAAGGGCATGTGTGTTGTCGTTCGTCCGTACTTTGGTAGTGTCGAAAGTCGGTTTGCGTCGACGTCCCTTGGTCTCTTTTGGTGTATGGTGGCCTTTTCTTCGGTGGTTTTGCCCTGAATTCGGCCACCTCTATGTCTACTTCGTCGTCGTAGTCATAGTCTTTCGTTCTCGTTCTCGTCCTATATATTTCGTCCGGTTCTCCTACCACTTCATTAATGTTTCGTCTAGCCCTAGCGTCTCTAATCCCTAAATGTCTCTCAGCCTGCCTACATATGTCCCTAAGTTCCTGTATCGTTCTTGTCTTGACCCCAAATATCAAGGAAGACACTCTGTCCTTGATGTTTTGTTTTATGATCGTGACTAGGTCACTCTCACTGGGTCTCGTCCTCATTTGTAACATGAGTGTCCGTATGTCCTCGTAAAACTCGTCAAAGGTTTCATGGGGCAGTTGTCTTCGATTCATTATTCGTCGCAGTATATCTGGGTCAGGCTGGTCATTTGCGAAGCGGTCTGCCAGCTCGGCCTTGAGGTCAAAAAGGGTAATGAGTTCACAAAACCTATTCTCCTCCCTGAATTCCCAGTACCATTTCTCGGCCGGGCCGTGCAGCAAGTGGTGGAAATTTGCCAACATTTGCCTGTCGGTTAAGCCGTTTTCCTTTTGAAGCAGGTCGACCCTAAACAGGAAGCTCTCCACAGACATGGACTTAGGTGAGCCATCAAATTTGACTCCCCACTTGTGCACGTCTACTCTCCCTGCGTAGCGTGGGGTAAGTTGTTCTTGAGCTGCTACAGGTCTCGGGTTGGGCGTCTGTCGGTATAGTTGTGGCGTCGATTGGTTGGCCAAGTCTGATATGTCAAGTCCTCGTGGTTGTCGTACGTACTCGTCTGAAAATCTTAATGCGTAACGTGCGTCCTGTAGTTCTTGTCTTGTTGGGTGTGTCGGGGCCTTTTGTGAGAATGTTTGTCCTTGACGTACAGGTTCATGTTCTTGTTGAGTGTTGACCGTCTTCTTTAGGTCGCGTAGATCGTCTCGCATAGTTTGTAACTCTTTCCCTAAGGAAGCTATGCTCTCTGTCAACATTGTCATCAGTCGCGTCTCCTTATCGTCCTTTGCCGTATAGGCTTCTTTATTGAAAGTCTGTGAAGGCTGTCCCTGGTAATTATCCTCCGTACTGTATTTGTCAGTTACCCGATGGTTCTCGTTTACCTGTATGTTCAAGTCGCGTATGCCTCCACTGTTTCGTCTTATTTCGTTGGTTTCCCTATGTCGCGTACTAGTTGAAGGTTCGTCCGTCCACCCGTCTTGTACTCTGTTTGTTTTAAATGTCGGAGTAGACGTCTTCGTTTGTTGTATCGTGCCTTCAATTGCTTTGCGCATAGTCGGTCCTCCATCCCTTGACTCCTCTCTTATAGGGGTCAACGGATGAGGACGAATTTGTTTCGTCTTCTCTATGTCTACGTCGTCTGAGTACGTTCTATTTTCGTTATTACGTTCTGTCATTATGTCCGCGTCCCTGTATGATAGTTCGTTTCCCGTCATACTCAAGTCTAATATGCCGTCTTTGCGTCCTGTGTCGAGTCTATCGTCCTGTTCCTCGTAAACGTCTCGTTGGAATTGTACAGATTGTCTTGTTACCCGTCTCGTAAATTCCGTAGAGGTCGAGGAACCCTTGGGGATTGCGCCTAAATTTTTCTTTTGCATTCTTGCCTTTTGTATTGGTTGTTCTTTTTTTTTCAGGTTAAATAAATTATGAAATTCTACAGGATGATCCACCAAAAAAAATGTATATATAATTCAAATAAAATTCAAAAAAAAATTTGAGTTCAACACAAAATTCAATATGAAAAAAAGATAAAAATATAAAAAAAAGGTATTAAAAGTTTAAAAATAAAATAAAGCAAAGTATTTAAAAACGAAGATCAATATTTATGAAACGTGAGGTGGTGTGTGTGCAGAATGAAAAGGTTTTCCAGTCAACATTTGGTAGAATATAGTTTGTGTACGTAGTCGTCAAAGTCGAAGTCTCCTCTTTGGACTGTGCCCGAGATCCAAGGAACTTAGCGAGTGTTGCGATGCATCTTTTCCACTTTACCACAACTTGATGCCTGGTAATTTAACCTGTGCATCAAGGCTGGCCAAGTTTCTGAGATGTATCTCAACACGAACATGATGTTTAAGTCGACGCTAACGCCTCACGATAACTTAGGAATATGTCCTTAAGCAAATCGGACGGCAGCTAGCTATTCGACTCATCCACCACGTTCCGCTCTCCGTGGCAGAATACCCCTCGAACTACCTCACAGGATCCTCTGGTAATTAACCTGAGGATTGGACAGCTGTCTTTGAAGCATTCTGTGACGGAGAGCATAGGCGACCTTTGAACACCAGAAGAAGAGACAGAAAAGTTAAAATTCGAAAAATGAAAGGTGAAATTTTGAAAAAGAAATTACTGGTAATTAAAAGTTCAAGGCGATGACCTTCAAAAATAGAAAATCATCCCCTTGTAGTTTTAATTGCCCTAAAACGAATCGAAATGTATAAAAATTAGAGTTAAATTAAATTGCTTTGCCATTTAGAGAAGCTAAATGACCTAAAATTGTAAACGTTGGGCGCCATTTGTTGTGAGCTTAGGAAGGCCACGGAGGCATCTTTGATGTAGGTCAGGAGGACGGCGGCACGCTTGTGGTTGCTCGGCTGAGCTCGTCGGACGGGGTAGTCCTTGTCCTCCTTTCCATACATCTCCTGCTCAACAGCAAAGAAAAAGTCGTGCCAAAGGGAGAGGGAGAGAGAGAGAGAGAGAGAGAGAGAAAGGTCTTAAAGCGAAAGCGGAAAAGGCGGTGTTCAGGGCTACCTTCTGAATGGGGATCTAATGAAAAGAACAGGGGACCAACTTACCCTAGCTATCCTAAACTATCCCTAAGCTAGGCGAAAAGGAAAAATAATAAAACTATCCTAATCCTAATCTACCTTAAATCTATTCTAACTACTTATCTAACTAGCCTATCTACCCTAAATAACCAAAAAAAAATTATAACCTTAAGCTATACCTTAACTAACTTAATACTACCTAAGGAATCCTAGCTAAGTCGTTCCCTACCCCTCCACTACAGACCCGTCATCCAGGGTCGCACCGTTCCATGGATCTGCCAGTGGATGGTGTTTCTAGCGTGGCCTTTGTTATCTCCCTGGCCAGAGATTTCGGGAGATAACTTCCAAAGGCGGCATAGTCCAACAAAAGGTAACTGTCCGTTTGGTCATAGTTGAAGTCCTGTAGAAATATCCTAGTCTACGAAATGGACGGCCTTCCCATTAATGCCCACACACCCACACTCACAAACAAAAAAACTCACTCGCACATCATCTTCTGCATCAGGTTCTCACTACAAAGAAAAGCTATGTGGATTGATGCTAGCAAAAATTTTTCTTTTCTTTTTATATCTCTCCACAGCTGATTTTATTCATATAAAGATTTCATAAAAAAACTATCAGAACTTAAATCAAACTTAGTCTAAGAAAATGAATTAAATATAATAAAAAGAGCAAAAAAAAAGGAAAATAAAAAACTTTTGTGACTCACGCTTTTGCATCCGGATCCCTCGATGTCCTGCCGGCAGCACGATTCGGGAACAGTCACTGCACTTAACATTAATTACAAACTATAATTCAATAATTCACTTTCTTTTACATGAGTTCTTTAAAACTAAATCTACTATAATTATCAAGGAAAACTATTAAACTAATTTTTAAACTTCAAAATTTCAAAAAAAAATTATTCAAAAAAAAAGGAAACCAACAAAAAAAAAATCAAAAATAAGCACTCAAAAAAAATATTTTTTCCAGCATCCCCGGATTCTCCGGCCGCCTAAGGATTTTTCCTCTATGCGCTTTTGTTCGTCCTTTGTCTTGTCGTGGTCTTCTTTGTAGTTATTGTTTTTGTTTTCTTTGTATGTTCTTGGTTGTAAAGTCTTACGCCTCCCTCACCCTGTAGTTACAATTAACATTACACGATCGTTACATTTAAAATGTGTAACCTACCTCCGCTAAGTTTGCGGCTCTTCCAAAGCTATCCCAGTCCTTGGGGAATAAACGTATATATATATATATTTATTTTTTTTTTTTTTTTGGTCACGTCCACCGCTTAAATTTTTATATATTTAGTTTTTCCTTAATTTTTTTTTCTTTCATTTATTTCATTCTAATTACCTGTTTTCCTTTTTTCCGGTTTTTTTTTTTTTTTTGTTGGGGCAATCCCAATATGTTGCCCTTAATCCCTTAAGCACTTTTTTTTTTTTTCTTTCTTTTTGAATATATGTCGTTTGCCACTGTCTACCGCGCACTTCTTTGTCTATATCTTAAATGACCTACTTTTCTTGGGTGGTCATTGTTCTTGGGCCTAACTGTGCTATCGAGTTTTGGGGGCCCGTTCCATAGGGGAAAGTTTCGTCTACGTCATAATTTATCCGAGCGTTGATAGGGGAAAAGTAGTCGTTCTCTTTCCCATTCTCAAGCTCTTCGTCAAGTCTTGGTGCGGTCACCATGAGTTTTTCGGCTTATGCTATTTGGAGGCCTCAAGAACCATCTTTGTCTTTCCGTTCTGTCAGTCTTAATAATAATTTTTTTTTTGTCCTACTTATACTAACTTATATCCTAATATCACAGTCTTATACCTATTATAACTTTATCACAGATTACCAAAAAAAAAGTTTCAAGAAATTATTAACTTCCCATCAGGAAGTTCTTGTTTTCTTTTGTCTACCACCGTGACCTACTTTCGGCAATTCGCTAAATCGGTTCCGCTCTTTTTTTGCCAGTGAGAGCAAGCGAGATCGCTATTGCGATCTTCGCGTTGTTTTCGTCTGTCAACGCGATTAGTCAAATTGCCTCTAACTATCGCTGTGTCCCGATTTTTGTTTGATGATTTTATTTTTCTGTAATTGGATGAAACAATTTCCGATCCTGAAGCTAACTTCTTGCTGCTGCCTATGGAATCTCGCTTGCCTAGGATAAGTATCGTGGTTTCGCTTGGGTGGAGGGATGATTCCTGTGGCAGCAATGTAAACACGACATGTTGTGTTTACATTTCTGCCTTAGAATCATTCCTCTACCCAAGCAATTATTTCCTATGATAAATCCCTAACTTTTATTTATTTAATTTTTTTTTTTTTCGGTGGACGATCCCTCCACGTAACAACGTAAATCATGCCATCAGAGCCTTAAAGATCGAGCTTTGTCTGTAAGGAGAACAGTCCTCTTCTAGTCCTTAACAGCCCAAGTTTGGTGATCTTTGACCCGTTTTAAATGAACAGTCTTCGTGTATTCACTCACCCTCGAGTTCCCTTCGAATGTCTGTCGCTGTTTTAAAACGGTCACGAAGACTCATTCTCACAATATGCCCGTAATGTAAGGCCGACTTATGTTTTTTTTTTTTTTTTTGCCGAATCCATTCTTCCGCCCATATTATCCAGGATTTTCCAAATTTCTGTTTAAAACACAGTTCACCGTCGTGCTAATGCGTCCTATACTCATGGAATTGCAGAAAATCTACCTTCAGAAACCCACACAATCCGCGACTTTTCTTCTGGCGTTGATTTTGAAACTTTAACACTTGTTATTTTTTTCTCATTAATTTTCACAGTCACTTTAAAATTTTTACTCGAAATGAACAGAAGTTTCACTTGAAAACCCTATTTATTCTAAATAAGTCTAACGGTAGCCCTCAGAAATAATGCGAAAGGAAACAGTTATTTTTTGGAGGTGCTGCGATCTCATTAACCGCCACAGTACGTTGCTTACACTCTGTCGTCCGTTTTATGTTTTTTTTTGTTTGTGAAAAAATTCACGTTTATCTTCCTGTTTATTTCTTTGCAATATAATTCACGGATGCTTGATTTTTGCCTACCCTCCTGGGTGCATGTTCCTGTAAAATTATACTGACGATTCGTAAATTGAAAAAAATACTCATATTTAAGCCCCGTGTGGAGTTCGCCTAAGGATGGCGAATTTGTTAATGTATTAATTGCATTCGTTCAGTTCACAGTATTTTATTCGCAATTAGCTAAATTACCGTAGATGCATATTTTGCGTTTTGTAAAAATTCATCATTATTTTGCTGTCAGTATTAGCCTTGAAGCAGTTCCAATAACATGAAAGGTCACTTCGTCAAACTACTTTCGTTTTTCGAAAACTCCAGTAAACAATAACTCAAGCAAATTGAAAAACTTAAAGATAAGATTTCGAAACTTTCTCTTAGATATGAGCCTGAGACCTTTCAATTGGAAGGCATGCGCTCAAGCAACTGTGATCCACAAAGCTTTCTCGATATACTTTTTATAAACATGTGTGTTCTTTTTTGTTTCATTTCAGGTTCTTAATCCAACCAACAACATCCTTTACGTCGTCATCCCGGAAGTTCTAACACCAGAAGCTTCCAAGCAATCCTTCATCTCATTGTTGGAATTCGCTGATGAAAAATTAGACGTTGACGCAGTTGTACTATGCATGCGTAAGGATCGTCCCGATCGTTCTCGTTTGGTGCAAACATTCATGATTCTTGGCTTCCAGCCGTTGTCGCGTAAGTCACCCTTTGCTCCACCAGCCGAAAAGTTAGACAACAACAACTGCTTCCTCATCTACAACATCGAGGAGTAAAACAACAAACATTCGTCACAAGTATTTTCTTAACAAAAATAAACAACAGCTAAACAATATCAAATGTCACGTATCTTGCAACAAAAAATTGTCATCTTAAAGTGTTCAAGACTTTTCTAGACATCAGCATATTTTTGTTATTCAATTCAGAACACTCCTCCATCATCTTCCATCTAGTTCTGAATCAATCAAATAAGAGAGTGTAACCTTTAATCGAAGGAATGCTATATCGTATTTAAAAAAAAAAATAAAAAAATGTAAAAAAAAACTGAAAAAATATAAAAAAAACGTAAAAAAAAATTTAGATTTAGGACTTTGTGTGTAAAATGCTGCAAAGAATAACTTTTTTTCCGTCATCTTTAAACAGTATCATCACTTCTTTTGGTTTTCATTTCGTTTGATTTTTTTATTTCTCAATTTTGATATGAACGTCCATTTGATCATATAAAAGTATTTATTCATTTCCAATAATAAAATTTTGTGCAGTTTTTTTTTCATAACATAAAGTAACTTTTCCGTTCAAACTGGTACGATTTATTAATATAATAGTAATAGTTTTTTTTTTCTCCTTGTTTAAATATAACTTGATTTTTTTTTAACAACACTTACGTATAAAGTATAATTTAACCATTCAATCTTTAATATCTTTTTTTTATTGTATGTAATAGCGTATACAATATATATTCATTGTTGATTATTTTTAAATACGATATGGTTTCCGAACTTGAGTATATTAAATTTATAATTAATTAATCAAACAACAACAAACAATAAATAATTCTTTTTTTATCGAACTTATATCATCATAAACTTGATCAATTGTTCCGAAATAAATAAAAACTTAAAAAAAAATTGTTAGCTTTTTTTTTTTATTCATATGGAGGACGATTGTGATACTACCATACCGTCATATAAAGAATTTGCGCACGGGTGCCTGAAAAATGTGTAAAGTAAGTCTCGTTGTAAAAACCTAATTCATAGCTGTCTTAGCTCTATTTCGTCATGGGACTCTATATGGAATCAACTACATAACCGAGCTCAGCTTCGTAAACAGAAGTGGAAGCTGGTCTTATTGCCCAAACTTAATGAGGTAGCAGCTCGTGTCAAAAAGGGAGAAATTTATACAATCAATAAGTCTGCCCGCAGCCGCAGGCGTACTGCATCGAGTTGGTTAACTTTTCACTTTTCCAAACGGCAAGTGACAGGAAATTGATAGTGCTTTGGCAAACTGTAGAGTGTGCCTCAAACGGAAACCATGAAACAGTGAATGGCACAAAGACCCATATATGTTACACCAGGGATGAATGGGCCGCGCAATCGTATCTTTGTAAAGATTAAGGCTAACTTGTTCTGCTAGAGTATGCTACTGATTTTATTGGCGCTTGACCCTCTATAAGCCGTTCCGCAGCAATATGGTTTTATTGCTCAATTCTATACCTCAATAAATCTCGGGCGCGGCATTTGAGCCATATCCAGAAAGGATAACAATTTCTGCAGGATGACAGTCTCGACAATGTCGGAATGTAGCAAGAGTACTGAAAGATCTAGATATACACAAATCCGCTGGTCCAGATGGAATTTCCCCTTTATTGCAGAAGAGGAGTTCTTCTTCGCTGGCAAGAACAACTGCGTACGCTTTTTTTTATTTTCTTCACCTTAGGTCTCTTTCCGAGGAAATGGAAAACTGCATTTGTCCAGCCTGTCCCTAAAAAGTCGAATTTTCTTGCTCCAATTACAGACCCATACTCCTTAATGACCAATTACAAACTCCTTTATGACCGTCAGTTCACCGAAAAGTTGAACCAATCTATACATAATTTCGGCGAGTTAAAGATAATTGCACTTCATATTTCGAATTTTGCATCAGGAATTTTCTTCGAAAATTCGTGCATATCGACGGATCTCGTATTCAATGGATAAGGAACTACTTTTCGCATCGTATGACAAAAAATGTATTGGACACTTTCAATTCTGAAATTCACCATATTAATGTTCCCTTAGGCTCAGTTTTGTCTCCGAATTTCTTTTAATTTTTCTCTTGCCTATCGCATCTCATATAATACGTTCCTTTGCAGATGATAGTGCTCATTAAATCCTTATATTTGCAGCATAATCAAATGAGGACTAGCTAGCACAGCATTCATTGCTTCCAAAACATAATGCTGTCTTATGTCGTCAAAGCGAAACGCTTCTACCATTTCTGAAATGATCACAGATTCTTTGTTCCCCTAACCGTAACAAGAAATACTTGACCCCCTTCTGACCAAGCTACAAATCGTAAGGCTTTTATTTGGCCCAAAAGGTAGAACAAACCTCACATGCACCTTGCACCTTCTAGATTATAAGGAAACACCCAATTCCTTGAGCACGTGCACCATTCAAGAATTCGACCTCGACAGCTTACAAATCTATACTCAGAATCTCTACCTACCTTCCTGAATGCTATTAGGCTGATTGGCTATTTTGAGATCTCAGCTTGGAAAACTCTTTGAGTTGGCTGATGTAACATACAGTAAACCTTAGATGAACTATATATAAAAATTGTTGAAGATTTTGAAGCGAAAAAGCGTCTCGAGAAACTTCCTTCTGTGAATCCTGGTTACTTAAAAAAAAACTGGCAATTCGGTGTTCAATTAATAAAACTTTTATTTCTTCCATTATGCGTCATTATTCATGGCAGCATATGCCACACTCTTTATTGAGTCTGTTTATTACAACTCTGGAATATCAAGTGCTAGGTAAAACACAGATTAATATCTTGCAAGTTCTTCCATATCTTTCTCCATTCTGCTCTCGAAATATGTCCAATATGTCACCATAATGGCCGATTCACAATGCAGCGCGAGAGCGAGGCGAAGAATCGCTGCCGTCATAAAATCGATTCGCAGTACACAATGAAAGCCAAATTTATGACAGCGAGCTCATGTTATCTATGTGACTGCACGACCGAACACCATCTTTTTCTTTCTGACTACTGATATCAGACTGCTGTCGCGCTGTAACGCCGCTCGAGTTTTTTTTTTATTATTCGAAAACAACGCGATGCGATAGGACGAGTCTCGCATTTCATACATTTGCAGATTGAAATTTTTTTTGACACCTCGCGCTGGACTCGTCTCGCTCTCACGCTTCATTGTGAATCAGGCATAAGAGTATCCACTTGGGTTATTTAGTTTGAACTAGAAATGGTTATGCTCAGGTATAGAGCAATTTTTCTTTAATAATAATAAAATAATGTCTTACAATTAATTTTATCCTGTACACCTGGTATCTTCGCACATTTGACACATGTGATACAAGAATTGTGCAAATTGGAAACAAAACTAACAATTTTGACAAGTGTCACCAGAAATTGGAGTCAACTTTGATACTTTGAGTAACCAATTGATAAAGGACACAAGTTTGAAGCTGAGCAATAGGCGATTCTGGATTGAGTTATAAATGTTGGCATTCGGCATTGACAGAAATTGCAGCTTAGTAACTTGGCAAGCGATTCAATGACTTCCGTTCGTTACGTGTCGAAGCACCTCAATAACTTTCAATTTAAGTGAGCTGTGGAAGCTATCGAGGGTATTGTTTACTACAGTGTCGCTTCAATTCCTAGTCCAGCACTCACATTCTTCATTTCTTGTTATTATTTTGATTATAAGGAAAAACTATAGGCCGAGCTTGCATAACGCACGCCTAGAACACACTCACATTATGACCTCGTCTAAGTTCTAGTCTCTCATCACGTAACTCTTAAGTCGATCGCCATCAAAGCCGACATTGAACGCTATAAGCGGTCGTTTGCTTCTTGTAACCACATCACTATCGTGCCATCCATTGTTTTCTCATACCGACGATTGACAGCTGCCAAGCACTCCAACCCTGATGCTTCGATAGTATTCCCTTGTTTTGTTATTGTGCGCTGTAATCATACCTTAATAACTTCGAGAGTGCATAGATTCCCACTTTGTAAATCAATTGTGTTTAACACATAAGAAAATTCATATTTTCAGAGACCAGATCAAGTGGGGTATTCACTAAAAGACAATAGTGAACTAGCTTTCGTGCAAACCAAATCGACAAAACGAGAGTTAATGAAGATTTTCGTGGTACGTGAAGCAAATAAAGTACAGTCACAACTATGTCGTGCGCACAATACTACAGTTTGGGAGTTACGTGATGCAAAACTATCGTCGGGACGAGATCGTTAAGCTTTGTTCAGAGGACTGCCAGACCTGACAATATTGTTAGGTCTGTCAGTGAAAAAATTGTCCCAAATGTCTGGCAACGGTGTGAACTGACAATTTTGTCTGACAATATTTGCAGAAAACACACTGTCAGATCGTCGTCAGACCGTGTTCTGACAATGTAATTGTCAGCTACCTAGCAATCGTCTGAACACACAAATTTCCCTTTGTCAGACCATTGGCCCCGTTCCAGCACAGCATACATGGCCTCTGAGTTGCAAAATTTAAATCCGCAACAAGCAGTTTCGCAAGGTCGAGACTGAGACGTGCATTCAGCCATATTATGGACGATGCTGCTCTGATAGTGAGTTCATTTTTAGTTTCCTTTTCTTTTATATGTCTTCACTACATTTTTCGCATAATAGCCTTCGTCTTTGAATGAGCAGCCGCAGCAACAACAATTCGGGGACGAAACTAGTGACAATGGCGAAACCGCTAGTGAGAGAACACTAGCCAAAAAACTCATTTGAAGAAAAAAAAAAACACTTTTTAACAAATTATTTTTAATAAAAAAAATATATTTTCCAAAATATAAAATCCAGAACATCTGGAATAATGGACGAGATTGTTGATACAGGAATGCGGAATAGATATTGCAAAGAGCGAAAATGTTCGCCGGTAGCTAGATATCGTAGAGTCAACACAAGCCGCTCAGCCGCTGAAATGCTCGCGCGCATATTCGTTTCTTGCTTTTGGATATGTAGAGTCACCAAAGCTAGCAGATCATCGAATTGTTTAGCATCCATACGCAAAAAATTGCGGTATAATTCTGGCTCTTCATCTCTCAATTCAACGAGCAACTTAGCGTAAAATAATTCCTGTTGACGGAGGGCCACCCAATCCTTCGTCCAAACACGCCGGCGTTTCTGTGGCAATTCATCCTCCTCGCTGCTCTCTAATATATATGCGGCCAAAACAGTCGCAAGTGTTTCCTTTTGTTCCATTTCGATTCACTTTTTACTTTTTTATTGAACGTTTCTGAAATTCACTTCACAGAATGAAAAACCAATTTTTAATTTGTCTGCCAATGCCTGTCAACGGATCTGACAATTTATTTGTAAACAAACTTCTGTTAACCGTGTGAACTGACAATTTTCAACCTGACAACGTTGTCAGACAATATATTTCTAAAACGTTGAGTTTATTTCAGATATGTTTGCTTGGGGCACATTTTTAGCTTCCCACCTGGAAGTTTGTATTATCATTTACATATTCATTGTCTTAATTGCATTAACTGGTGACGAAATCTCCACACAATCAAAAAGGCAACTTTCCCAACAAATATCTCGAACATGCTCTTGTAAATTAAAACCATTTCTGCATTGTGGTATGCATGCAAAAGTTAAGATACCTTCTTAAGCCCGATTCACAACGTCGCTTTGACTGCGTCGGGTTGACAACTCTGACATGACGCGCTGCAGGCCCTTTAACATATGTTTTGACAGTCAGCAAGTTTGTATAAAAGTATAAACTAAAATTATTTCTTTTACGAAATTGCATAATTTAATTAAGACTCTTCTTACAGAAAAATTCATCGTCCGGAATACCGACTTCGACTTCTTTATTATTCCCAGTTTGTTTGAAAAGAAAATTGATATGTTATTGCACAAGGTAAAATGAAAAATCATCTCAAATTATCTGCTTTTCTGTAGAAACGTATTCAAAAGCCTTGAGGTACCAGCCACAAAGGCTCTAAAACCTTAGTTTGCAGTCCTCAACTGACATTAACACATAACAAAATTAATATGCAATAACAATACGAATTAGCTGGTCTTTTCAATATATCGGCAATTATTCGCCACCGTAAATTCCTTTTCACAGTATTTTTATAGTTCCTATCATCCTCCCGCACAAGCACAATTAATTTTTCTTCAAACGACATACGCTGAAAAGGATCTTTGGAAATTAAAAAATAATATTGTTACTAACATTAATTTTCTTTTCAATTTTTTTTATGGGCTATTGTGTCTCTATCACTGTCCTCCTCAAATGTCAACGCGAAGCAAAAGTTCAATTATTTGAACTTATGCTTCACGTTTCGGGCCTTGTTACGTGGCTCACATGAATGGCAACACACATTTCCTATGCTTGAATAATTTCGTTGCTTTGAACCTCTCAACGCAACGCAGTCAGAGCGAGATTATGAATAGCGCATTATAGTCTTAGGCCTTGCTAGGTCTAACTTTTGGAATCCGACTAATGTTTGTGTGGCCTCCGCGTCGAATTGACTAATAAACGTCAATTTCTTTTTTTGACATATTCTCTAAACTTTTTTGACGTTTGTATTCCGCGAAAAGTACTTGTAAACAATAAAAGGGACTACATAACAAATAACGATGGTAAATGAACTAAATTCATTAATCTAATTCTATTAAAATAAATATATTTAGTCTGTAACTCTTCACACAGATTGCGGGGACATGAAAATTGAACTATTCTGTGATGATTGTCCAAAGGCGTGCGAGAACTTTTTGGCACTATGTGCAAGCGACTACTACAACGGTTGTATTTTCATAAGGAACATCAAAGGATTCATGGTTCAAACAGGTGACCCCACCAACACGGGCAAAGGAGGAACATCAATATGGGGCGGCAAATTCGAAGACGAATTCAAAGATTCACTGAAGGTAAAATGTTTTAATCAAAATTTTGAGAGTTTTTGATTTAAGTTTTATTTAAAGCATTCTGACCGCGGCATCATTTCGATGGCAAATAATGGACCAAACTCGAACGGCAGTCAGTTCTTTATCACTTATGCTGCTCAGCCCAATTTAGATTTAAAGTACACAGTTTTCGGGAGGTTTGTTTGTGGTACGCTCGTATATGAGTTGTTGTTATTCATTGGATTTTTTGTTCCAGGGTGATCGATGGTTTCGATGTTCTTGACGAGCTGGAAAAGCTTTCAGTCAATCCAAAAAATTACAGACCTCATGTAGAAAGAAAAATTAATAGTGTCACAATGCATGCAAATCCTATTGCGAACGCACAGGAAGGGAACTGAACAGAAATAAATTGTTTTTATTTGAATTTTGTTTTTTATTTTATCGGGCAGAAAGTAGAAAATCGTGTGCTGAGTAATTTAATACATTTATGTCCGATGGCTTAGTTAAGGGATTCACTAAGACGAAAGTAAAAGTTTTTTTATTTTAAAACTTTGAACTGCTCACATGATGCCTGAAACCTGACATAGCAATGTTACAGACTCGGAGCTTTTCAACTCTTACAATCGCAACTGGCTACCTATATTTATATATTTCAAGGAACCTGTGGGTGAAAATATTCCTTGAAATATTTTGTAACTGGCGCCCGAACAGGGACAGCAATTTTCATCGCGAGTTTCGTTGAAATTAAGAACGAGATTTGAAACGAGTAGGTAATCATTTGCTTTTGAGTCGTCCGTTGACACCATGAAAAAAGTTTCGTGGCAGCGCGCGTAGGATACATTGATGAAGTTAAAGTCCCCTAAATAATCGTATCAGTAAGTCAGAAATGTAGTGTAGGTATTTAAACGCGTCATAGTATGTATCAATGGGGCTATCGTTTACAAAATACACAGTTGCGATATAAATATTCTTGTAGGATAATGCAATTTAGACACATTAAACGCGATTATAACTCCTCCGGCAATAGTATTAACATTCAAATTCAGATGTCTGCAAAAAGCTCCGAGTTTTTAATATTGCTATGTAGTCAGATTTCTCTTAGGGATATGACATCGTGTAAGCAGTTCGAAGTATTAAAATTAAAATCTTTTGTTTTCGCCTGTAGACCTCTTACATGGCTGGCAGCTAGCAAAAGATTTCTTTTGATGGTGACGGTTGATTTTTCCTGCCAGTTTCTTTAGAAAAGGACTACGTGCAAAGTTTCTCCCATTGATAAATTCATAAGCAAGAATATCGTCCGGCCGAAATTGTTTGTCAAAATGTGATTCAAAAAGTTCTTGTGACACGAAAAAAAATGCATACTCAATGCTGATAACTCTATAAATGGCACAGTCAAACAATACTGAGGTTCCATTCATCGGGCAAGCTTTCTTCTGACCATATTTAGCAGGTTAACACAAATCTATATAAAATTTAATAAAAAAATCACTCTTTTTCTCTTAATCTTTATTCATTTCACTTAAAAATTATAACAGAAAAAAAAAATACACATTCCTTTACAACTTTCATTCTAAAATTAGCTTAACAATGATAAATATAAGTTCATAGAGTAAGAAAAAAAAAATATCATCATCTATATAACAAAACAGCAAATACATGTTAAACAGTTGCGAAAGAAGTACTTCGTCACTACGCTTTAAAAAAAAGAAATAAAAAAATATTATCTAAACGTCTAATGAGAAAACTAATCGCGAGAATCTAAGGCAATAATCATTTTAATCAAACTCACGTCAATATATTTATAATAATTTCACTAGGTAAAATAAAGAGTTAAACAGTTGTTCCTCACTTCTTTTTTCCTAAATATTATGTTGGTATACAAAAGATTTGCATTGCATTTGTTGGTAAAAGGTTTTTTTTTTGTTTTCTAATTCTTTTGATTGTAAATTGTTCTCCCTGAGATTTAACAATTTAAAAGTTAAAGTTAAAATCGGAAAACACATAAATGCACTCTTCATTGCACAAAATATAAAAAAAAGGAATCTCAATTAGAAAAAAAAAACACACGCTTCCTTTAGATATATGTACATATGTACTTTCAGAACAGTCTCAAAGAAGATACGTATTGTTATCGGTTTCCCGTCATAGCTAAACTAAAGATATTTAGCCAAATTGAGAGATGAATTTAATCCGAAAGAACGCGTCTAACTAAATTAGCTACAATCTTACACCTAGATCTAGGTCTTAACATAAAACAAGTTAGTTAATGTGATTTTTCTTTGTAGTGGAGTTGTTCATTTATTTTTTGAGAGTTCCATTTTGTTTCTTGGGATTATCTTTAAGATGTTGCTCAAACATGGAGCGAATATCGGCGAGCGCTTTACGTATATTTTCGCCGAATCGATGTGCGCTCTATGGGAGCAAAAAAAAATAGAAAAATAATGAAATTAGCGCAATTCAGTTTCAATTTATTGTGTTTCATTGCAAACTTACCGTTGTTCCACAACTTTTCTTAGCTGATATATGGAAGAAAATAAGATCTTCTCCGGCAATGATGTACGATACACCGTAACCATCGTCGGCAACTGGACCGAAACCTCCACCCGCACTGATACAGTTTGGATACTTTTTCAAGTCCATCTTGGGTGTCTGTCCGTGGGGTGTTTGACTAGTTGACAGACGCCACGGTTCGCTGAGTACTTCGTTCAAGAATGGTGAGTCCACCTCCAGGTACTTTGAAACAACATACAAACAGAATAGATGACGATCGATTCCACGACCACACATTGCATCCTGATAACCTAACTGATGACGCTCGCAAGCCTTAAGTAGAAGCTCTACGCGTTCTTTAGTCTAAAAACAAAATTCAAGCATATTTTTTATTTGATTTCATTTTATTTATGTTTTTTTCTTACCGTGGTTTGGTCATTTTCCATGGCTTTGACCCACGCGCTTGATTCTATGGTACATGGACGAACTGTCTCGGTTCGTCCTTCACGGAATAGCCTCGTCATTGAGGCTTCATACGTTAATGAAAAGCGCTTCGCATCGCGATAGTACGCCAGTTGTAGGGCCATTTGAATGAATGCATCGGGTGATAGACGACACTTTTTCATGAATCCCTTGCCGTATTCGTTGTGAACCAAAATGCGAAGGTCCACATCCTGAAATAAGAAGAATTCGTATAATTTGATTCTGATTTGATTATTTCATTGAATAAGGACAAAAAACCATCGTTCAATAGAAAATTATATTTGCGATTCATACTCAGATTGGCCGACAAGGTTTGGAAATTTTCAGCGAAAGGAGCTCGAGAGGAGAGCAAAGATGAAGGCCAGCTAGATTGAGGATCGAAGAGCAACGAGTTAAGTTAAATCAAAAAAGAAAATATTCTTCTTTGTCGCTGAGAATTTTTCTTTCGTGGATAAGAATGGATACCATTTTTTTTATGTGTACTTAACCGAAAACCCTGGTTTTTCCTGACACACGGAGACAAAAGTTATGGAACTCATGAAATTAACCACACGCGAATTTCGTCATTTATTTCGAGAGGTACGAGAAGACTCCGTAAAACTCCAAGAATATTTCTCAATGACAATATATACGTTATTATGTATTTGATAAAATTCAACACAAGTTGATGAGGAATCGGAATTGTTTAACGTTTTGCAGTAACTTGAAGGTTAATAGCCTAATCTTCATCAACTGTTGTTGGGGTTCGAGTTTCATTTCTTTTCCAAAATCTACAATTTTCGTTGGTGAAGTCAAATTAAAGCTTTCACATTTTCATCAGAGGGTTATTTACGCTTTTTAGAAGCAAGTCGATGTTCTTGGAGTTACAATGGATTGGAAACCAGAATCATCCAATGAATCAAAGGGAGTGAAGTACATTGCATTATTGGTTACTTCATTGTACACTGAGTCGGTATTTACATCAGGCATCGGACTCATCTTGCAAGAACAAAGTCAACCCGGGCACGCCACAAGGCGGGGTTGTCTCGTCGTTGAGCTGGCTACTTGTTGCAGATGAAATTATAAAGACTCTAGAAACCAATGGCTTCAATGTCACGGTTTGTGCAGATGACATTGCAATTCTGGTATCAGGTAAATCAGGTTTCTTCCCTCACACATGCAAGGGCTATGGGACGAGAGCTTGACGTCAACCCGTCTAAATCTGAGGCAGTGCTATTCACTAGGAAAAGAACGATACCAACGATCGACCCCTCAAAGATGCATGACACTGCTTTGACAGTAAGAAAGGCTGCAAAATATCTCGGAGTCATTCTAGACTCAAGGCTGAGCTGGAAAGACTACCACGAAAATCGCATCAGAAAAGCATATCTATCTTTCTACTTGCGTAAAAAGAAAATTAAAAAAAAGATCTTCGGCAACACAGCTTGACACCTCGTTGCGAGACCCGATCCTTACGTAACGTTCACTTGTCTGGTGGAAAGCAATTGAGAAGAATTATCACCTTGCAAAAGTCACAAGGGTTCAAAGGTTCAAAGTCTTCGTTGCTTAGAGGTGACCGGATCTATGAGATCGACACCAACCGCAGCGCTGAAGACAGTACTACCACAGGACCTTTACTACTGCTGGGAGAGTGCACAGATTAACAGCCCTAAGTTGTCTATGGGTAGGCAATGCCTTAGGGCACGCCTCTATCCTACTGTAATCCTATCACCCGCACCCGACTTGATTATACGACCCGTTTTTGATTATACTTCTTTGATGTTGTGCGGAATAAATAGGCAAAAAGGGGAATGTACAGGCCAGGGATGGGGAATTTCACCAAAGGCGGCTTGCAACACTGCTACACTCTGCGTGCTGCCCTTTGGTGTCATCGCTATGCTCTGGCACATTTCTACCCACTCTGTGTGTACACACAGAAGGAACATTTAGTTAAGCTTCCATCTAATTTCTCTTACATATAAAATAAAAACTTACATTTAACAGCTTAGTGGCGTCTACGACAGCTTCTTCTATCTTCTCCTGGCATGGTTCCAGCTCCCAGTTTAGGCGAATCGGTAACGGCGGTATAAATTCTGGTGTACCCCTAGTATTGCCGTCCTCATCGTATCTGTTTTCATGTATGCAAAATAATTGTTAGCAAAGCAAAAAAAATAAATTACAACATTTTAAAATGATCCTTTGTTAGTTCATAAAGCGCCATTTACAAGAGATCTATGATAATCCGAGTATATTCATTTTCGTATGAGTTTTATGTAAAAAAGCAACAGCAGGTTGTGTTATTGCCATTTAAATATTCAAACTTAGTGTTAGTAGCTAGAATTTGAAACTATTTACCCATGAATATCATCACCAAATATGTATTCCCATAAATGTCCCATTACCGGTGCATCCGCCCTAAAAGTAGTGTCCATAGTTGATTGAAAGTGGAATTTATAAATATATATAAACTATATACAGTGGCGGTCAAAGAAATCGCAGTATTTCCAAAAAAATAACTCTTTCCTTTCGCATTATTTCTGAGGGTAACCGTCAGACTTTGGTTTAAATGGGCTGGTTTAAAATGGGCTTCCATGTGGAGCTTCTGTTCATTTCGAGTCAACATTTTAAAGTGAGAGTGAAAACTTAAGAGAAAAAACTAACTAAGGAGAAGAGTCACGGATTGTGGGCTGGAAGCGAAATATCTAGGAGAATAGGACAATTTGGAAAATCTTGGAGATTATGGGCGGAAGAAAGGATTCGGCTCACAAGACCACGTCGGAATCAGAAGACCGGTATATATTGAGAATGAGTCTCCATGACTATTTTAAAACAGCGACAGGGATTCGAAGAGAACTCGAAGAAAGTGAAAAGTTAAGAATTATTGTTGAAACTGTTCGTAGGCGTTTAGAAGAATGAGGAATGTTTGCTAAGAAACCACCGAAATAGCCATTGCTCACAAAATTATGAAGACTGCTCGGTTAAAATAAGCCTAAGATTATTAATTTATTCAATACATTTCCTTTTGAGCAATCTATGGTTTCTTTCTTTTTTATATTCTCTGGTAATGTGTTGAAAAAGTTGAGTCTTTTATATGTCAGTATTTCGCGCTTTAATTGTGTTTTGGCTGAGCAGTCTGAAATTGGATGTATTTCGAAGCAATTCATGGTTGTTCATCTCCTATGTGTCTAATTCCACTGGTTATTCCAAGGCATCCCCATATACATACAACGTAAGATAAACCTCATACCTTTGATTTGAAGTTTTTTTGAACCTCTCAATCTGAGTCTATTAACAGCATTAATATAAAATCATTGAGCAGTACTCGAAAAAGGATTTTATGATTTTGTTGTAAACGTTCACCGCTGTCATCGTATCATCCAAACTTTTCCGTATCCTTTCGTTGTTGCATATTAAAATCTGTCGATAATCATTCTCAGGTATTTGATGCTCCTTATATATCAATATTCCAATTATTTGTTAAACTGTATCACTTTCAAAATTTAATTCCATTATTTTAGTTCTTTGCTCGTTTAACTTAACTTTCTTCATTTTTAACTAAAGAAGTAATGATATGATGTCTTGTGATTGTTTCATTTTACATGCCTCTGGATATCTCCATCAACATAAAGAGTTATTCTGTACAATTTTATTACGACTGATATGTTATTTATATAAATTATGAAAAAAAGTGCACCTAATATTGACCCTTGCGGTACTTTTTGTTCCACATTGACCAAACCGGAGATTCACACGGAAGTAAATTCAACCTGCACGGCTCTGATGGCATGATTTACGTGCGATAAAAATTTTGAACGCGAAACGGTGACCAATGCCCAGAAAAACGATTAAGCATCCCGCTGGTAAAATAGTTTGGGGATGCTTTTGATTTTATGGAGTTGGCCTTCTGATGGCGTAAGTTTTCGTTACAATATTTTTTGGAAAACGCAACGTTAAACACTAAGCTGGTTCGTTTTTAAGCCTCATTGATAGCTTATGGAATTCGATAGATATTAAAGTATCAAAAACTAAGCCTTCCTCTCTCAAACACGGCTCGAAATGGATTTGAAACGAATTTGGTGTGAAGAAATTTAGATGGATGCAAATAAGAGTCGGGTTGAGTCAATGTCAAGGAGGATTTGCACTAAATGGGGCAGCGACAAAATAATAAATTTGGGTTTTATATAATCTTTATTCAATGAACTAATAAAAACAAGTTAAGCCGTTTGTTTTTATGTTATTTGTACTGGTTCGTATGTTTAAATAATTTATCTCACTTTGGCGAAAAAGATTTTTTTTTTTATGAGATACCCCTGGGCATTTTAATACCACGCTTATACTTTAGTATGATTGTTTTTCAAAGCATTATTATTAGCATACCTTTATCATAAATAAATACAACTTAAGAAACGATTCTATATTAAACCACATGTGTTACTGGAAAAGCGCGTGCTGTGATTTCATTGAGCGCCACTGTACATTTGGATATTATGGAAGAAAGGGAACTCAAGGGAAAAAAAGTAACTTTGCCCAACCAAAAGAAACAGAAGATGGAAGTAGGAATAAATTGCCAACTTGTGCCGCTGCCATCAAACCAAAACAAAAAAAAAAAGAATATAAAAGCAACAATTGTAGTTCTTTTACCCATTGGAGTGAATTTCATCCATTATAAGGTTCTCCCATACATGAGAGCCAACGGCAGCGTCCCCCCTTTTTTTTTGTTTAACAAGAAAAATATTTATAATTTCGTAAGAAAAAAAAACAATAAAAATTCCCTACGCAGGTATTTCAGGTTTCTTCCATGATTTTGTTCTAAAATCCAGAAAAAATCATTTCATCACTTACCATGTGTGCTCTGCATTGAATCCGACTCGGCCATTGCTGCCTATACAGACTGTGAAACACTTGTCAAACCATCTGTCGTAGCCCTTGCCATGAAGTAAAGTCCTGCCAAATGCGTCCAATTTCTCTGGTTGAGCCATATCGAACTCTAGAGGCTCTTCATCTAGGGACAACACAAAGGCGGACGACTCAATCGCATTTAATGATACACGATTGACACCGCGCATGAAGTGATTATTACGCACCTCTGCCCATTTTGATCTTTGCCAGGCTGTCAGAGCAGCCAATTGCTTCTCATGGGGAAGTGGAGTTGCCTTCGAGTTGAGTATTTCTTCCATTTGTCTAAGTTAGAAAGCAACGTTAAACAAAAAAATCGAATAAAGACTTTTACTTACACTTGAAGTTCAGATGGCCTCAACAAGCGGCCCTTAAAATAGATGATGACTTTGTAATAACAGCCTTTGTGGAGCACTACAATGTGATTGGAGTCCTTGTAATGAATTATTCTGTCCGTTTCCAAACCTGGAACACGAACGGTGTTGAAAGTTCTTTCATACTGCCATGAACATAATGGAATCATTCCTTGGATCATTATCTACAATAAAGCAAATTGAATAGTTTCATGCATCTAGCTTACTTCATCTGAGTTACTTACGGGTTGAAGCTCTTGACGTTCGATCATGCGTCGGAACAGAAGCAACAAATGAACAACGTTTGCAGCACGAGCGGCTTGGTTTGTTGTCAATTGCATGAATATCGCATCAGTTCCATAAAAGTTGCTGTTAACCATCAATGGACTGCGACCACGAAGGTAAACATATTCCTCCCACCAATCGGACACATAGTTTGTGGACCACCAACTCTTTAGTACTAAGTACCATTGCAGCTTTTTGCCAATACTGTTCTCGAACTCAGTCGCGAGTTTCTCCATTCTTGTGTAATTATCATCGTCCAACAATGGCCGAACAGACCGAAGATATCTCTGCATTGTATCGTGAACACTCGGCAACGGAAGACGAGGCAATGATCCCTGAAAACTGTACAGACCGGGTGTATTCCAACTGGACAAAACTTTAACGACCGCCGTCCAGAGAATTGTCTTCAGTGACACCTTACTGCCAGGTGCTCTCGATTCGTACATCCAACCCTTATACATGAGCAATAACTTGAGTGTGTAGCGCATGGTGAAGCATATTGTCAGCCATACGATTAGAGACGTTAGGAAGCACGCTAATATTTGATAGTTTACAGTATTTGTTGGAAGATGGACTAGAATTCTGTTTGTTAGGTTAAAGGGGGCATTGTAACCGGCGAAATGCAATCCAATCGCTATAGCTGTGATAAGCCAAAGGCTTTGAATGTGCGCCGGATATACACCATTACGAATTCCATTCTAAAACAAAACGAATTCATTATTTTCAATGATCAATTTGAATAACATTTTTGGCACCTACTCTCGCTCTGGCAATGCGCTTTTTCCACGATCGAACACCAGACTCCCAAACGAGGTTTAGAACTTCTTGGTCGTAATTGATGTCCCATCCCTCGTGAGTGATTGAGAATGAGAATGCTACAGCTGAATGGGCTTCGGCCATAGCGACTTTTGTAAGTCGTAAGTCCTACAGAAGAAGCAATGCGTTGGAGCTGTTGAAAAAAAAATAAATATATTTAAAGATGAGTCATTCCGTTTAAGTTTTAAATTACTCTAATTTTAAACTTAAAACCAAAGAATAAAAAAGCAGTATCTCAACTACCTCATCATACAAAAAATGAATACGCCAAACAAAACTCCCATCCAGATTGATGTAAAAAATTCAGTTAAAAGAAAAAGTAGTCAACGATTACAATCCA
Organism: Orthonevra nobilis; assembly: GCA_963555765.1. Classification (NCBI taxonomy): domain Eukaryota; kingdom Metazoa; phylum Arthropoda; class Insecta; order Diptera; family Syrphidae; genus Orthonevra; species Orthonevra nobilis. The sequence continues at coordinate 9,285,834 of OY743226.1, read as the reverse complement.
AACTCAATACCGTAGTTATTTCGGGCAAGAAATTGATTCCTATTGTAATCCAAAACAATAAAAGGAAATCACAAAACTACAAACGCGTATTTGAATTCTTTTCTTAAATCCTCAACAAACAACAATATTTTCAAAGCTTTATTCTATGACATCGCCAACCAACACAAGGCTTTGCGATGAAAGTTCCTATTTACAGACTCCTCCAAAACAGACAAGAGTACATCATTCGCTGTCGTTGATGAAAATACTTCAGTTGTTCAAAACGGTTACTATCACCATTTTCATCAGTATATAAAGCTAGCTTCTTTTCTAAAACCAGGAAAACAATAATATTCTCCGATAGCCTTTCTTCAATATCAGCAATCAAAAATGTTACCGAAACAACATCCGCAGTAGAAACGCAGGAAACGAAGCTGCAGATGCTCCTGCAAAATTAGCAATTTGTTTTAGACATTTAACCGCAGATTTAAGTATATATCTTGGAAATTGAAACACAAGATTGAAATTGATTGGGACACTTACAACCAAAATCAAAAAAAAACTTTTACAACATTTCAAACAAAATGCGGTTTCTCAAAATATATTTGAAATCGACATTAGGGCACATAAACATCACGCACCAATATCTCTTCAAGAAAGCACCACTACCAGCTTGACACTTTGAATGAGGCATAAACACTTACTGTTAGCCACCTTCTTAACAGCAAAAAAGTCGAATTCACCTACAAGAACATCTCTAACCAGGACCCTTCCCATCTTTTGACTATCGTCAACATTTACCACATAAAGCATGTTCAATCTCTATTCCTAGAACTCCAAAACATCTTTGTGTCACAACCAGTGTAACAGAAAGATTCTTTTTCGCCCGGATACAGGATCAATTGTCAGCATTAAGATAACAACTTGGAAGAGTTCAACAAGGTGGAAATGTCTCACTCATCCTTTTCAACATCCTGACTGTGGACCAGCCAGACAACGATGCACGAACAAAGACACTCCTCCATGTCTTCATTACATACGCTACGTCATCAACCCCGGAAATAGCAGCCGCAAGGATACAACAACACATAGCGAAGCTCTGGGCATTTTAAGATGCCGCCAACATCAATGAAGAAAATTTAGATCCTGAAAAGAAAAATCCTCAGAAATACTTCATCAACACAACGCTCTACAAAAGCGCAGGGATCACGCCAATTGACGACTACATGCTGCAGCTGTCAAGGGAAATCATCGAAAGATTAATAAGCCACACTAACGCAGACATCAGGATCAACAGCAGACAGGAAATAAAACAAGTCCACGACGCACACTTTCAAGAGATCATCGATTGGTCCTCTTTCTACACTAAAGCCAACAGGAACTACTACAGAGGTTGATACCCTGTATAATTTCTAAATTATTTTTCCTTTTTAAAACAACTCCCTCAGAGTCAATTTTCAAAATGTTTGGAAAATCGAAGGTCATCGATTTCAAGCCAAGAAGCAATAACCTTGCTCTGATCCACATCGAAGGAAAATTCTGTAACATCAGCCTGGAATGAACTGGAATTCTTTTAATTCTCAGAGGAAGTCCACAAAATCCGACGCCGACGTCAAAATCATATTTGGGGATTTCAATTTTCAAAAACATGTTTTTGCAGAGTAGTCGAAAAGTACAGCGTCCACGCTGTTTCGACTATCAGATTCTGTAATAGGCTAGCAATGCCAACCTACTTAAGAAGTTGGTGTGGCCATAAAAAAGCTGTGGGTTACACACCATATCATTATCAGGTTTGGGAAGACGAAAGGATGCCCGACGAAGACTGAAATATGAGCTTTTCCTGCCCCATCTTAAACAAAAAGCCGACACTTTGCCTTACATTAATTGTTGAGGTATATTTCTGATTAACGCCGCTTATAAGGCCCTGTCCAGTGCATGGGAAGACTGAATTTCCAGTCCAAATATAAAGCTATCCCGGTTTTCAATATGTTTAATCTAACCATCTGGAGGATGTGTGCCCGAGACCTTGATGGATGGAAACCAAATAAACTTTACTCCCAAATAGCGATTTGAAAAAACGTTGTATCGATTCCCCAAAGAACATTTTTAAATCAGCCGTAAATTAACCTAAATTTGTGAAAGATCTTAAATCGTTTTGTAGACAAAATTGAAAAAACTAATGTCGTTGATGTACTTGACAACTGCTTACCGAATCATGATGCAATCCCCGATAAAGTTTACGACTGTAAAATATGCAAATTAACGCACACCAAAAATGGCAAAGCAACGCTCATTATACGGTTATCATTTTAGGAATAGGTAAGGTTCATTTTCGCTTGAATATTTATAATTTTATGGCCGGTAGGCGCCTCAATATTCAATTGCATTAGCATGGGCAATTATGTCTATTTTAAAGTTTGCCCATCGGCGATAAGGTCACAATTGTTGGCAAAATTGTTCATGTAAAAAACTTTAATGTTTCAAATCATAAATTGGGTCAGGGACTTCAACCTGAAGGAAATGGCACTCAGACTTTGTAGAAGTAAAGGAAAACATTACATGAAACATAACATTTTCAATCGTAATCAATCGTAATCAGACAGTGACAGTGCGGTACAACGTCTTGCAACAACTATTGAGGTATATCCCTGCTTAACACCGCTTATAAGATCCTATTTAGTGCAAAACACAAAGCGGACAACAGACAATGTTCACAGTACTTGCGAACGGGCTGTGTGTCCAGCTGTTGGAATACGCACACTACATTGACATCATCGCTCGCAATCATCCAGAGGTAAATATGATTATACCGTGGACAAGAAACCGATACGTTGCAGACCAATTGGGACAGAGCACCGCAATCGACGGCTCCGCCATTGAGGAAGTAAAGAAGCTTATTTATCTTGGAGCAATTATCAACTCGACAGACGTCGCGATGCCTTGGTGAAGATTCGACGAAGACCCATCGTAAGCAATCATTCATTTTGACAGTTCCTGGATTCGGTGTTTCTAGATAATATTTTTCCGTGTGTACTGGAAATATTGATGTCAGATAATCCTTACCAATTTCTAACAAGATTCAAATCACCATCAATCGTTTTTTTTTTACGTCAATTTATTGGAATTTGCAATTCGTCCCTAATTACACGTGACAAATGGTTGAGAAAACTTTGGAATTCCATTTGGCATAAGTTAAAAATAGGGCCTGGAAAGCTGTTAAGTCAAAAAGAGATACAAGATGGGTTTACTGTCAAGAAAATCGCAAAATGTTTGAGCCGCATTCGTAGAGTTGTTTTATATTATTTAATGAATCCAGAAATCTACGGGAAAAGATGCGTACCTAAACGAAAATATAGCTTGACACTAGCAGGTCGGTGGTTCCTACGAAGAGAAGCGTCGAGTTCTACAGCAACAACAAAGGAAATCGCGGTATCAGCAGGGATTTCAAATGTGGATAAAAAATCAAGAACTTGGCAGCGAGTGTTAGTTGTAGCGGAACGTCTTCAAAGAAAGAGTTTGAAAATAAAACCCGCTCTACCACAACACCGTCAAGATGATCGTTTGACATTTGCCAGAAATTATTTAGTATGGAAGAAGCGTTGAAGAACTGTCATCTTCACCGATGAGAAACGTTTTTGCCTCGATTGGACCTGACGGATTTCGTCATAATTTTCATGATACGAGGAAGGACGAGATGTTGTTAAGATTAGGACAATAAGGTGGAGATGGACTCATGATTTGGGCAGGAATATCATATAAAAATCACATGAATAGGATGAATAGTGATGACTACCTTAAGATTTTAGTTGAAGAGTTCGTGCATTACAACCAAGAAATAGTTGGCGAAATTTTCATCCTGCAATAATCCACACCGCCTGAAAGGTAAAAGAGTAGTTCGAGCGTAACAACGTTTCAGTTCTTGACTTGCCAGCATTGTCTCCAGACGTCCAGACATAATTGAGAATGTATGGGGACATCTCTCGATAGCTGTATACCAAGGCGGACGAAAATTCAATAACCTTAGAAACCTTAAAGATGCCATTAAAACTGAATGGGACAAGATCCCACGAAAATTGATTTAAAATCATTTTAAATCTTTTCCAACATGAATGTTAGAGGCTGTAAGTAAAGAGAGAAGAAATACTCATTACTCCAAGTTTGGCTTTTATTTCAAAAACCAAATACTGTCTCAACCAGTTATGGCGGAGTATGAATGCAGACCAAGCTACGAGGAGGAGAAAATAAAACCGCGAACTCTACAAGCTGTACAATGATGAGAATCTAGTCCGAAAAGCAAAAATGGAAATCAGACTTAGTTCATCCTTAAATCCCCCAAAGATCGGAAGCCTTATAATTTAGTAATCAAGTAAGTCACATAGAAAATATTCTGAATTTTCAATTGCAAGAAAATCTCGCGGGGGAGGTTCTGTTAAGTCGTCTTTTAAACTTCAGAGACATCATCTACTGCGTGACAAACTGGAAGTCAGACCTATAAAAAGTAACGATAAAGCATCAGTCAAAGATTTAAATAAATCCTCACAAAGTTTGCAGATTTGCATCCGGTTTAACTAGTTTGATTACGCTGTATCCCTTATCACAATTCAAAGTACTCTTTGATTGGACTAAAAATAAACAACTCTTAAAAATTAATCAGCCACATGGTCAATAAATGTAAGTTTGATTGGACTTGACCCAATCAAAGTGATAACGCTTTCCAACAAAACTATCTCAGTATAGACTCTACGTCAATGAGTTTTGCTCTTCAAGCAAGCGTCTACGTCGTAGAAATCTTTTGTCCAGCAAACGAGCTATTTCAATTAAATCGTGTGACATAACATGCCGCCTAATCGAACTGATTGATTTGTTTATATACACAGTGTCTCGTTTATGGTCCAAAAATATTAAATGTATGCATGCGTTTCAGATGACAGTTCTCTGTCTCAATCAATGGAAAGTCGTATCGTTCATGCAAGGATTGGTTATTCTAAAATGACTTATTATATTTAATCACCATTTCTTGGCTTTTCTTGGAATTCAATATTAGAAGGTTCTTTGATGACTACTGTGCAACTAGCGATAGATCTTCATTAATCCGGGCTGCCGCATTATACATAGATTACATCACATAAATAAACAGGATATCTTTGAAAATTGTACGTCATCTGTGTATATTTGTATTTTGCAATACAAAGGTCCAAGAATCGAACCGTGTGGGACACCCGCATTAGTTTTTAGAAAATCATATACGCACGCCAGAAGAAACAGCCTGACTTCTACCGCTAAGATAACGTTCTATCGACTCACGTGCTTTTGGTTCAAACTTAATAATAGGACTGCCGGTTGAAAATGTCGTTATTGCAGACAACTTCATATCTATTACTCTGAGGTGAATTTTGACCATGACAGCTGTCACATCAGAAACTTCATGCCATTGTCTAAATATTTCAGTCTAGGTTATTGGTCATTAGTGAAAACACACAAATTTTTGTAAAGCCGTAAAATGTCTACATTCGCGGCATCAAAACAACATTTACGGGAAGTTTAAATATGCTTCTTTCATTTAAAGAAAAAAGCAACCGAAGCGCATCAATTGCTTACCGAAGCTTACCCGGGCTATACTATAGACGTTAGAATGTGGCAGCGGTAGTTTAAGCGGTTCAAAGATGATGATTTCGACACCGAAGACAAAGAACGCCCGGCCAGGTGAAAAAGTTTGAAGACCATGAATTGGAGGCACAAACGCAAGAAGAACTTGCAAAATCACTTGGCGTCGCTCAGCAAACCATTTCCGATCGTTTGAAAGCAATGGGAATGATTCGAAAGGTAGGACATTGGGTGCCGTAGGAATTGAAGCCACGAGACGTCGAACGACGCTTTTGCATGTCCGAAATGCTGCTTGAACGCCACAAAAAGAAGTCTTTATTGCATCGAATCGTCACTGGTGATGAAAAATAGGTACATTACGATAATCCAAAACGTCGGGCAACGTATGGATACCCCGGACATGCCTCAAAATCGACGGCCGTTCAGAATATTCATGGCCTGAAGGTTATGCTGGGCATTTGGTGGGACCAGAAGGGTGTTGTGTATTATGAGCTGCTAAAACCGAATGAAACAATCACAGGCGAGGTCTACCGACGACAATTGATGCGTTTGAGCCGAGCACTGAAGGAAAAACGGCCGGAAACGGTCGCAAGACACGATAAAGTTATTTTGCAACATGACAATGCTCGGCCACATGTTGCAAATGTCGTCAAAACTTATCTTGAAACGCTCAAATGGGATGTCCTACCCCACCCGCCGTATAGTCCAGACCTTGCGCCATCCGATTACTATCTCTTCCGATCGATGCAACATTGCGTGGCTGACCAGCACTTCCGTCATTTCGATGATGTCAAAAAATGGATCGATTCGTGGATGGAAACCGGTCGAATTTTTCAGAAAGTGTATCCATGAATTGCCAGAAAAATGGGAAAAATGTGTGGCTAGCGATGGGCAATACTTTGAATATTGAATTTATATCTATTTTTCCACAATAAAGCATGAATTTTTGAAAAAAAAAAAACGTCATTTTCAACCGGTAGTCCATTATGATCCTTTAGGTTAAGCAAAATCAGCGTATGCGGTTTTCGAAAAATCACAAAGAAAAAGGTTTCCCTCGTTATTTCATTTCTTAGTTCCACAACTTAGTTTAGTTGTTAAGCTAAAGTGCGATCTGAAGCCTGCCTAGGAAAACTGTTAGAAGTAAATGAATGAGAACTTTGCCAGTTGATTAGTTTGATACTCGATTTCTTTTCCATTTTGGGAAATGAAGAAGACGTTATAATGTTTCCCAAATAGGAGGTAAGAAATGATCATTTTCGATAATTTCGGGTGTACGAGCTCGGATTTGATTGCGAAAACAGTTTGTGATTGGTTTGTGGTAGAGTTTGTAACAGGCTCATGGAAAGTTTGAGATCTCAGGTTCGCCCTACCACAATGGCCATTTTATTGAAGTCTTATTCAATCATCATTGAAGGGCCATTCAAATAAACCAAAAACAAGATTAAATATCTTATTCAATTTACGGTTAATCTGTCCCTATTTGAAGCCCCTTTGTGAGGAAATTTTTGTCCATTGGAAGTGACAAAAGGACATTTTATCTTTGTGGAGTTCAAACTGTCTCAAGCCAAAGCAAAATTTGTTCGTCTAATGGAAACTTGGTTCGAACTTATTGCCAGCAAAGCTGATATTTAATTTGTTTAAGATTGACCTGATTCTTTATGCCGAATTTAGTTTACTTCCCGCGATAGCACGAGTTTTTAAACAGGGACCATTCCAATTTCTTGGCACTCGTAGCTAAAAGCTACGATTCCAAGCTTATCGCAGTGTCGTCGCATGCCGAGGATTGGTTTCATTTTATTCTATTTTTATAAAGAAATTAAAAAGCTTCTATTATTAGACTCTCTGTAGTGATTGTTTTTAAAAGGTGATTGGCCTTCTTTTATATGATGACGCGAGTAATTTTTAGAGGTTATCACTCAAAACGCTGACTGGGGGCTATTCAAAAATTCAGACTCTCAACTCATAAGCAATTCTGTGTTATCGTACAATGAATGTGAAGTATTTGAAGTGACACAGAATTTTCACCATTGTTCGTTGCTGAAATGTCGTTATGAATAAATTAATGACCATTTTGTAATGTGGCTGCAGTTAAACCTTCCAGACAAATTCGATAAAAAGTAACCTTGACATTGAATTTTGCAAGCAATCAAGTCGTGATGAAATAATCCAACGAACCCGTTTCAAAAGTGTTAAGTGAATCATACCAACTGAAAGAAGCTTTCAAGGTTTAGAATAATTTAATTAAAACTCGTCTTGGTTTAAAGGGAGTACTTTAAGCATTTTTGTTAAAAAGCGCTTGCGTCAATTCTACACACTTAGTTTTTTTGCTAAGCAATAGCAGTGACGCGAACTTCTCTTGTTTTGTTCGCCTGAAAATTTGTCAAAAAGTGGGATGTATGGTTATGTTGCACACAAGTCGACAGCAAATTCAGAGCCTGTGAAAAATCATTCTTATCACGCTTAGCGAGATCTGAGATCTCATTTTCAGTTGTTTCATTGTGTCCGAGAGCTCAAATGAACGTCATATCATCTTACATACAAAAACAAGTTCATAAACAATTAAGGGATTTAGTATGATCAAAATGCGGGTCCCCAATGGACAACGTAGCCTTTAGGATCGCGAACACTTTTGCCTGAAACACGGAAGCATATTGACCCAAAAATGATTAAGTCTGGTGTCTATGCGTTCCATGAATGCTTCTACTGTTATATTTGGCGTTTCTGGTATGAGGCATAATCCTAAGTTTACTTCGTGACAGTCTCAAACTTTGCACTATCAATACTGCCACAGCGGATCAGGATTTAGTTCGAACTAAATTGAAGTGTTTTAATCTGAACTTGAAAATGAATTTTAAAGACAACTTCGCTGATCACGGCTCGCGTGAGCACAAGGTTCAGCTAGACACGGGGTCTGCGGCCAAAAATCGTTTCTGCACCGCAAGTATTTTCAAGAAAATGGAAGAAGAACCCACGTGATCGACTTTTGAACGGTTGGATGACGGACTCTTTTGTTGACTTACACAAGTTTACCAGATCGGTCTGGGATTCTTTTTCCCAATCTCGAAAGTAATTCAAAAATTAAAAACTAAGTCTATCATGCTTTACAACATGAAGCTTAACGACCCTTGGCATTCCGAATGTGGATACTTGGTTCTTTGGTGGTTAAAAGAATGAACTCCGGCGAACATCTTTAAAATTCTAAACACACTAACGTCGTGGAATCGTTTAAGATAACGAAGTGTAAAATATGGGAATTTTAATGGCTTCTCGGTTGTTGCCTTATTTTTGTTCATTTAAACTCCCTTTGCAGATGTATAATTTACCATTTTCATCTTGTATGTTTTCAATGAAAGCTCCTAAAGATTCTGATTCCTACGACCTCAGTATCATAAGAACTACTGGTTAGTTGGAACCATAGTGAGTTGGTATTACCAATCAAAAAAACGATTGACGATTGATCAGAAAGTCGACCAGAGCAGCTTTTTTGTTTCTGAACGATTGCATTCATTTCTCGATTTGTTTTACAAATTTCTTTTGTTTCGTTCATTTAATTATTCACTTAACACGAAGGAATTTCCTTAAACCCCACCTTCTCGACTTTTTTTTTTTTTTTTTACATAAAAGAAGACTCTCTGGTGCCAGCCACACGACCAACTGTGAACAAATTGCACTCTAATTAGGTCATTAGTGGCCGCTGATGGCTAGACATGCGTTCATATACATATACTCGAATACATTTGGAATTCCTGCCAAAAAAAAAATCGACTTAGACTGTTAATTACAATTGAAAATGACTATAGTTACTCAAGAATAAGGAAGCGTCGTAGAACGCACCTTTTAACTGAAGGTGCGGTTACACCGCGATTAAAAAACCATTAATTCATTATATCGTGAAATGAGGAGCAATTAGTTCTTATAAATAACAATGGACGCGGTTGACTATTGGCAATAAAATGTTTTCATTTTATAGAATATTAACTGTCGACGAAGAGGTTAAGGGTGAGTGAGTGAGTATAAATAATTTCTTAGCTGGAAAAGGAGCTTGACAATTTTTATAGCTCGGTTGATCAAACAATTTTTGATGTTTCATTTTAGCTTAACTTGCCTTTCTACCCATCATTTCTGTAAATGTAAATGTTGTAATCAGAGCAAAAAAATTTTTAGACGTACAAAAATTTCGGCTTTGAAGCCGAATCAATCATTTTGGGTATATGTATGTTACAACAGACTTATACGGAATCAGCATAAATTTTCAAAAACCCATGTGGCGCGATTTGAACACAGGCCAAATCAACTAAATGCAGAGAAAACCCTTTTCAAGAAACCGGAAATAAGTGCAGCAAGTTCGGTTTCATTAATTTGGCGCTACAGCTCTTTTCGGAGCCAGTTCAAAGCCTCAGCATTTGGGTGTGGACGTTATAATTTTGTTCTTATGACATTTCAGTTAAATTGTTTCCTCTGAAAAAAGCAAATCCGCGGACAGACCACTTTGCTGTACTGTGCGCTTCAAATATCTCACGTGACAGATTCACACGTACTCGTGCAGGATTAAGAGTACTCAAAGATCTTGATATTTTTTTTTGTCCTCAGCTGCTCTCTTCAAAATGCAGGCATTAGGAATCGATGCATCCGTTTTAAGTTTGCAACAGATATGCAGGTGTCCCGGAGGGATTCGTTTTTGAATTTCATTAATGATCACTTATCTGCTAAATTTAATCTTTCAGTGATGACAGCAACGTCAGTTTTTCATTTTGAATCGTACATTCTCGTCCTTCATCTTCGGCCGTGGTATCAAACGGTAGAACTTGTTAGGCTCATTAACTGCCGATTGAATTATAATATGGGGATGCTTCCAAAATTAAATGATTTCTGCTGTCACTGAAGTAAACTATAAGCCCCAAGCCATCATTCATGAGTGGCACTTGCATCAATGAATCCGAAAGACTTTTCATCTTCGGAAGGTGTATCAAGAAAAACCTTAGCTGGTGCAAGCAATACTTCCTGCCGTCTGATCTGACGGAAATATACGTAGCGTTGCTCTCAAGATGGGGTTCAAAGCCAAGCGATAACACTTATCGGAGCCAAAAACATTGCGAAGTCAATCGACTAATTTCAACACCAATGCAACCTCTCCCCGAGTAATAAACACAAACCATTGAAATATGCAGTTGCATTCCACGCTTACTGCACCCGCAATGCTCATAAGTCAAATTTTGAACACACAATCAAGTATACGGACTCCCTTTATAGACGCTTAATAAACGAAAACGAACTTAAAAATGTTCAAAGACAACATGCATACGTTAATTATTTTCTCCCCCGTTGAAATAACTATTAAAATTATAAGGGTATTTAAAACCCCTTGGACGCATAAGTAAATTCTTAAAACCAACAAAAAATAGGCAAATCAAAGTGATGTTCAGCGTTATAGAACGAACCATTCCTGAGAAAAAAGCCCGCAATTTCGTATTAATTTTTTTTTTAGTGATATTTTTAAGCTCACCGGCTTTATACTATAGTATATGACATCATTTCAAGATGAAGTCGTAAGCTCACGAGCACGTGAGAGTCAAACAATTTTCTTTTTCACTATGATGTGCCTGATATGCCTCAATTCTGATGAGACGGTCAATTGCTCTACTGTATTAAAATTATACTCTTACTAATTCTGAGTAATAATAATTATAAAAAAAAATAAAACATTTAAATTTGGCTTCATTCAAAAAAAGTTAATTCACGGCAGTTAAACAATATCTTATTTTAACTGATATTTTGCAACAATAAATTAATAAGTTAACCAAGTTGCGGTTGAGTTGGCAGTCAAACAATAGATCAGCGATAATAAAGTGTCATATTGTATCACATTTTAATTCTTAACTTAACTCACCACAGAAGATCACCCAAATAGAATAAAACAAAAAAAAAAAAGAATAAATTAAAATGCAAAAATAAAGAAAAAAAAATATCTTTGCTTGTTTACTTTTTTTCTTACATAAAACAACTGGGTACGGACTTTGGCCCCTCAAAGTTACACTTCATCAAAGATACATACATACAAGCAAGTCACAAGTAAACAAAATAAATAATGCAAACAAAAACGTTTGAAAAGCTTTTCAAAGATACTTTTGTATCGCGTCTGTCGGCGACGCGGCACGAACTTCGTCTTCATCTGCCCCGACCGATTTGCGTCGTCGATCTTGAAAGTCATTGAAATCGGCCAAATGTTTACTTTTACTGTGCCCAACATCAATTCCGTTATGTTTTATTTATTTTAAATGCGACCTTGTACTACTTACTTAAAGACAGCTGATTTGGCGACATTTTCTTTAAATTTTATTTATTCAAATAAAGTACAGCGAATTGTTAAATTATGCCGGCGTGGCGTTTCAAATGTTGCTGTATTTTTTTTGCTCGAATAAAATATGCAAAGCGCTTAAGTTGAGGTGCAAGCGTGTAGGAGCTTTGCCAGATAGACAAAAGAGGAAGCTAGTCTTTCAATGGCATATCTATGAATGACTGTGACCCAGGGGGCGGCTTCGTAGAGTTATCCAATTACGTTTCACCTTGATTTCGCGAGCAAGCAAAACAAGCTCTATGATGAATGGATAGTGAGTGAGTAGTGAGAACGATACGAAGGGAATTCCTCCTCCTTTCCCCGGTCACAATCGACGATTAGTTTCGTACTTAAACCACAATTGAAGTAGCGATACAAATGCAAACCCGCACAACTACATAATTTTGCATGTTGCGATAAGATTGAGATATGGAAGGAAATGAAACATCAGACTTTTTATTTTTAGACGAGTTTTGTGAATTTTATTTACAAAAATAGGACGACAATTCGAATATGAGAAATACCATATTTCAGTAACACGAAATTCTGTGAAATAGAAATTGAATTTTCGTTAAGCATTAGCCGGCATTAGAAAAAGTTCCTAATAAGATTCAAGATAGTTGACACAATCTGCGGCCAATCACACAAATAATATGGATTTTTTTATTTCGGATCTGGCTTTGCATTCAAACGCTTTGGATGAGTGATTGCTTTAGTTTCAGTCCTTCGATGCACGTAAAATTACATTTTGTAATAATTGCCAATGTTTTTCAAGCGCCAATCGACCCATTTTGAACCGCAAATATATAAAACTGAGTTTCTGTCAACCTTTTGACAACGTTTGAACTGTCAGTGTCAAAAAATTGGATTCAAGGAGTAACCAATAGATGAGCTTCCCTACATATATGTACACATGTACTTCGGTGGAAAAATCTCACCAAGCAAGGAGCAAACTGTTGAAGCTGACAACTCTTTCGTAGTTGAAGATTGAATAGGGTCAATGTTAGCTTCTCAAAGAAGTCATGCTTTGCGGGATCACTTAATGAGTTTAGATAGGTCTTCAGTGTTGGGACAGATGTAGTTTTCATTTCGCAAATTGGAAAGCAAGCAGGATTTGTTGCAGCTCAATCAGCTGACAGGACTGGCTTCTTGCCTGACCAGTGTTAAGTTCTTGGTTGCCGAATATACAAGTGGATTGATTGAAACAAATGATCCATATGGAACAAGTCTTATTGCAAGAATATAGCAAGAATGTATTTCAATGAAGTCACAAAGCACTCAAAAAAGCTGGACAAAGATATTTTTCGCGAAAATGTAATGGAAGCCGGCATACATACGTTCTAATACTTTTTTAAAGGTAAAATTAGATATGGAAACCACACAAAAAGTTAACCGATAAAATAAAAAAGTGATTTGTAAACTTCTTAGTTCAAAAAACATTTCAGTACCTTTATTACTTCCACTGTATATTTGATTGATGGTTCGGATATATGAGTTTAATCTCTAAATGACAAAGTTAAAAGCGATACATTTCTGTAATTCGACAGCGACGATTATGTATGATGGAACGTTGAGGTGAAGCTTAAAGTGGCAATATTAATGTTCTTACAACAAACAATAACCAAGAAACGTTGCCTTTGACATCTTGAAAACTTTCAATTGAGTCTGACATACTAAATTTCTCTGTTAAAAAATTTTGTGACGCTCGGATGGAAATTAATCGATGACTCGCTAGTTGTGGTTCGAATGGTAGTGCTATCGTAGAACACACGCATCTTTAGGTTGCAGGATAAATTAGACTGATCTGATCTGCAACGTTCTTACTTCTGCGAAACACTTATTGGATTCGTCGGAGATCATTAAGCTTACGTTAAGGTTAAGTGCTGTTATGAGTGCTGATCATTTAAGCTCGCCTTTTCTCCACAGACGCGGATAATAAAGCCTAAAATGAGAACCTTTCGGTTGAAAAAATGTCCCAGTCTGTTTCTGAGTTCATAAGAAGTAGCAACTTGCTATTTCTGAAGGAAATTTACATATTTCTCACTCACACCAACCTTTGTCAAAATTCCCCGATAAAAAATTCACACCGTTTTCTTTAGCCTACATATAAAGTGTACGAATTAAAAAAAACTCCCATTTAAAATAAAATCTTAAATAAAAGTTCTGAATTTATATTTTTTAATGGTTTGAGATAAAGTGTCAATATTTAACCAACAAGGCAATCATAAATATTACTACACCTACTCTTTAAATTTCAAAAATAAAGTTTTGATTGGATATAAAACTTTTCAAACGACGGCTTTTTGAAATCAATTTCACTTAAATTGAAACTCAATTCGCCAATCATATATTATTTGTTAGTTTTTCTTATTCATACAAGTCAAATATTAAACGCCTACATTTTGAATTCATTAAAAAAAACTGGTTCGTGTGAAATAGCATTAAAGAAAATTCTAACGACAGCACTTCGTATTACGACAAATTCAAACTGGACTGAGCATTTTGCCGGCACTCAAAATGATAGTATCTACTTTAAAACTGAGAACTTATTTCACAAAATGCACCAACACGAGTTACGAGTTCTCTTAAAATATTCAAACAAATGTTTCCATTTTAAAGAAACCCCAAATGAACCAACCAACTTCAAACATCAAAAAGACATTACGACACTTGAACAAAAGAAATAATATCAAAACCCATATAAAGAAAAACTAATTATCGGAACTTTATTTTCACGTGCTTCCCAAATGTATAGCACTTTGTTTATTTTGACACTTCCATGCGTCAAGTTCTTTTGCCACTTCGTTCCGCAATTATAATTCCTCACATTGTAAAACGGTAATATGTATAATATTTACCGAATGAAGTAAATCAGTGCTAATTAGGTTGTAAAATCGAATTGAAAAAAAAAAAAAAACAATAAATCTACCTTATTTGCTTGTTCCTTTTTTTCAGTAGTAGATAACAATCGAGATTCACTTTTATCTAAACAAACCACTTGACGTATAATATTTCTTTATCAGAATTCAAAACGACTACCGTCTGACAAGAGGCAACTGATACTCGAATTGGAACAACTTGATACGACCCCAGACGAAAACTGACTGATTACTGAACGTCAAATAACAAAATCTTGGCCACATGAGATTACTTGTGCCTTAACCAATGCGCACTCTGAATCGAAATTTTAACATAACTATCGCAACGAAATAAGCTTTTATTTTAATTTTTATTTTTTTCGAATGTGGTATTGGTTTGGTGTGGCAGCGCCATATGATTACGATTGAGCGACAGAATGTAGCCAGATAAAAATCAGGCCCCCGCGTATTAGCCCCCAGCCAGTTGAGCTTTCACTATGAGAGGCAGAAGGACTTTGACCCTGCTGATAAATACAAACAAGAAAAAGAAAACAAAACCTATGTACCTCCTGCGGTATAACGCGCTAATAAAGACAGCAAATATGTATGGGCAAGTTATGCATATTTATTTTTTGCCACCAACCAAACGCTTGGTCATTTTTGTAGTTAATTTTAGGCACGCTCAAGGAAGGGGGATGATACGGAATGGGAATGAATTGAGTGCAAAACGCAATTTGTAATCGTTCTTATTGAAATGTAATTAGATTAAGTCTAAGGTCTGTCTACATAGTAAATTTGCACATGTGTCGATGTAACGCGGATAGAATTTTTTCGATGTCAAAGTGGAAACGGACGTTTTCTATTTGAATTGGAATGCTTTTACGTAACGTGTTTTTTTTTTGCTTGTTTTGTTTTTGTGTGTAAATAGGCAAAAAAATAAGGGATGGATTACTCAGGTGCGAAATAGATAGCATGTTTCGATAGGTCGAGAATACGTGTGTGTGTCTGTATCCGGAAACAATTAACTCCATGTCTACGTTTAGAGAGTGTTCCGAACATATGTAAATATGCTTGCCGTGAGCAAGCATTAGTTATCAAACCATAAAAAGGCAAATATGAAGCTTAGAGGCTAGAACATGCTCTGGCAATGGAATGATTCGAACGATTCCTGTGAAAAGTGCAATGTCAATCAATGTTCCAATGCGATCGCGTAAAAGAGACAGATCCAAGAACCTGGATAACATATGCAGCAGCAGTAACATTTAATTTCCAGAAGATGACAGACGTAGGTTCCTTATGAACCCTTAAGTCTGCATCATAACCTTGCCTTATAGTAAGAAAAGTCCAAAAACTCTAAGCCGGATCACTTAAATTATATCTCGGATTTTGGGTTTGTTCGATTGTTAAATCCTGACAACTCATTCCCAAGCCGATACAATAAGGGTTCAGTTTTAGTTCAAACGTCTGAATCAACTTTAAGTACTACTCAAAGGCTGACTATAAAATGATATTATTTTTTTATAGGTGCTTGCACTTCGATAGTTAAATATTTAATGAATTAAAGTACATCATATTATTAAAGAAGCACTGACCTAACAGCAATTTAGGACTTCTTAAAAGTCATTACAACTGCAAGCGGAATATTTCCTTATGTATGTAATTAAAAAAATAATTCTACTTGCATCATCGAATTTATCGCACTGTTTCATATGCATCTTAATGCAACAACGATATTTAAAAAATGTTTATCGCACATAGCTCATCAAGATCTAAAGTTCAATATTGTCAAAAGGAGCCCGATTTTTCGATTTTCTTTTTTTCGTTTTTGCAAAAATTTAATGAGTGACAAAAAGCAGGCGAACAGAAAACACGTTAAAGTGAACTCGCTCAGCTTTATTTTTGCAAAATTGTTGCAAGATTAAAAAAATCACTTGGTGCATAAAAATGACTTAAAAACTAACTTAAATGTTGAGTGTTGACAGATCATTTATACGAATTCAAATCAACCGCCAGTAAGACAATCTCCGATGGTGCGATGATGTGTGCCGGGGAAAGGAGTTTCCTCGTTTTTATTGCAAAATTGAGTCAATTTTTTGCGGGCTGTGCGCGTCGACAATCACAAGTTTTAGTTATTTTTTGTTTCTTTTTACCGAGTGAGCGTATGTAGGGGGAAACTAATAAATTGATGATCGGACTTTGATCTTGGGCTCGAGCTTTGCTAAAACGATGACGCGAGCAGAGCAACAATTTGCAATTACATTGAAGAAAGAAAAAGCTCTCTTTGTTCGGGTACACACGATGCAGATGCTTGGATGTAAACACGCAAAGTTGGAAACGTACAGATGATGAATAATAATTTATGGTTGGTTATAAAGTAAAATGAGAGAGGGCGGGAAAATTTTATGTCACATAGTAACGAGTTCTGAACAGTATTCAACAGTGTTCATATGGGTCAGGGAATCGTTTCAAATAATATTTTATTAAATTATTATTGGAATTTCGTTTGAGCCTGGTTTATTTAGTTTTCTTAATGCATCATGAAAAAGACTTCTATGTAAAAAAAGAAAATAGGGCTAATGCGACAGGCACTGGCTGCGAAACAGTTTTTCCATAAATATCTTCGCACAGTTCTGGAAAGAAAATGCCTGCCGAAAGGCGTTACCGCGGGAAAAAAATTGGTAAGGTTTGATTTCCTAGTCTTAAAATGAAATCATCAGCCAACATGTCAGTTCGTTAGATTTATAATTTATTCTTGAATACAAGAACTTTCATCGCACTTCAATAAATCGTCTATCGTTTTATAGGTCCAAACTGAACATGTTTATTAATGTCAAAGACGACATTTAAGTAGCGTTCGAAAGTCGGCAGTAAACAAAAAGGAACAAGAGAAGAAAGCCTGAAATCATCTTCAAAAACTGTTAAGCCACCATCTTTATCCGCTGTATACCTAGACACTGCGATGAAGGAGATTCTTCGGAGGATGTAAAAAAGAAAATAGCATCCATTGACGGCAGTTGAAAGCCCGAGTGATCGCCATCACAGTCTCCAAGGAAAGGAAATCAATTGCTCTTCACTTGCTTGTCCCGTTCAGTGTCCTACATGGAGATATAACAAGGGCTGAATGCTAAGTTTTGTGATGTGCTTCAATTCTAGCCTTTACACCACTGAAGTCCTGAAAGTTAATTTTCTCTCCAGGGAAACTGCGATAACAAGAAAAAGACTAGCAAGCCACAGGCCTATCTTTAAACTTTGTAAAATTTGGAACTAAGCTGTTCTCAAGCTTAACTGCTCCTATATGTATATATATATAAATTAGTAAGATAACGCAGTGGTTGCCCATTAATCAGCGGTAAGGTGTCTGCTGCTACTCTAAAGAGTACAACTGTCAAGGCACAGTCATTCGACTTCCAAAAGAGCCGTCATGCCAAGAAGTTTACATCGAACGAAACAGCAGAAGTATTGACTTTGATTTGGAGAAGAAGGGAAAGTAAGTCAGCTAAGAATTACATATGTCGAATATCTAGTTGAAGCGGTACTAAGCAATTCGAGTTTTTTAACGACAATGTGTCGAAATCTGGGGAACCATCGCAGAAAACAATTAAGAAATAAAGAAAAGAAACTTAAAGTTTTCAAACACTATATGCTTGGTTCCGCTTGGTTCAGCAATTCTTTCAATGTTTTGTAGTTTAGTTTTGAGATGCATACATATCTTTGTTAAATTTCACCTGTACAAAAGAGACTTTTACGTCAACCGCGAACTTTTCTTAAACTTAAATTTCCCATGCTTCCATTTTAGTTCAGGAGTTCGATTCTTAATCTTAATCTTTTTACGATTACTCAATAGTATTTTCGACTTAATTAATGTTTACCTCAATATTATAGATAAGTTTATCTACATTAAAACTTATTTTAAAATATGTGGAACAATCACTATCTGCTATTCGGACATTTGACTCCAATCAATCGTCCTTGAAACAAGAAAGATAACAACAAACTCGTTTGCCGCGTGAATTTTAATTAACCCAAAATTATTTAGTTGCCCATTTGTATAAGTTGTGTATACTATGATCCGAATATTGCGGTCTGCGATCTGGATAACAAGTCACGCGCAATTACCGCACTTGCGTACTTTTGCAAATGATAGAGTAGAAAAGATATATACTATGATATAACCTCGATTCATTCTTATCTTTCGTGCGGCGAACACCCCACTATCAATAATTTACTGCGATATGAGTAATAAAATGTTATAAGTGAAATTTTTTATAATTTGACCGATAAACGATAACAGTTGTTTACGATATTTAAACAATTTTCGCATCAAATTGTGTAAATTTGTTAGTCCCTAATTGTTTGGAATACACAAAAATGTACCCTTTTTTTCATTTAATCAAAAATGTTCGACGAGTGCCAACCATTGGCGACACCACAATCTATTTCCAGTGCTCAAAGTGCAATGACACTCATGACACACGCAACATGCTGAGTGGCTCTGCGAGTGAAATACAAATGAGAATCGAGGCGTTCTAAAAAGTTCTTTAGCGAATTCGCAAAAAAAGAAGAGATAAATAGATTTTGTTGCGAATTCTGTTGTTTGTAAACGATGAATTACTCAGACCGAGTACGTAAAAAACCCAAAGAGCAGTGCGACTTTAGATCGTAGACAGTTGCCTTGGATAGTGCAGAAAGAGTAATGAGTCTTAAAAAACCCCAAGCTTGGTCATTGCTGATCGGTTATTAATAAAAAAAGAATCAAAATTTGTTATTCAAAGAATTAACCTTGATGGTCTGTCCATTTCGACGCCAAAGAGTTCTTTGTTGCCGAACGCAAAAGGAATGATAAAAAAAATTAACAGCGCATCTGATGGTTGGTTAGTCCTTTCCGTCACTTGAATTGTGTGTACCAAGGACGACATTTCACGCGGACGGATTTTTAAGTTTGCGACAGTCGTTGCTGGGAGGGTAATCTGTCAAACCACTTGAGAGACTGGACACGTGGTTTTGACTCACGCTCGAAATCGTTAATTTGTTCCAACATTTCCATTTTGAGCGCGAAAATTATAGAGGACTGCGCTGAATTAATGGAGATCAAAGCAGCTCCATGGAGTGCTTCGATAAGATGAGGGATCTAAACATAGTTCTTATGAAATTTTCTGGGAGCTATTCCGAGTCAGTTGAGGAATTGAAAAACGGAGATAAGGATACGTATAGCAAGGTCAAACGAAAATTTTTTAAATATTTAAGTAGGCAATCTAACAGAGAAGCAGATTTGTGAAGCAATCCCAGACGCCGGAGACCTCAGACTTATTAGGTTTGGCAAATGCAAATCAAATATTGCAATCATCTAGGCGTCATGGAGGTCAAGAGGAAAAGGATCCACAAATGGAGAAGAATTACGAAGTTCATGATTTCACCGATTCCTATTTTTTTTGAAGTGCGCAAGATCCGGTATCAGTGCTGACCCCAGTAATTTTTGGCAGTGGAAGTGCTACCTTTTTTGTCGGTTTATCTATTATAGATTTTGCTCTTCGGCATGCTGATAGGTAACCCTAGTTATATTTGAATTCTTGGGTTGCTCAATCGTTTATACCTCTTTTAAAAGCTGACGCCAATTCCCCTTACAGGGCTTTGGTGTCTATTTCCTACTCTTTCCTGTCCAATTGTTTTTTCCTACCCAATAGTATTGCAAAAACTTCTACTTGAAAGACCGTGATGAAAGTTTCAAGATACATGAAATTACGATCGACGTGTTTGGTCAGTAGATCCCTGCTCCCAGTTCAGTCCGTTTAAAAAGTGATTTCACGGAATTTTCTTGTCAAGTCCAAGAAACTCTAAACTATATGAGTGCGAAGGCGTTGCCCGTAAGATAGACGAGTAAATCAAAGACTTTTCTGCAGAGAAAAAGAATGTGGTGTTTTCTTCTCATGAAGGTTTTGTGGTGTGCCTTCCTTGGTGCGAAATATTTTATGTTGGTTTGCTTTATACCTTATATAATGGG
Organism: Orthonevra nobilis; assembly: GCA_963555765.1. Classification (NCBI taxonomy): domain Eukaryota; kingdom Metazoa; phylum Arthropoda; class Insecta; order Diptera; family Syrphidae; genus Orthonevra; species Orthonevra nobilis. The sequence goes on along the minus strand of OY743226.1, from coordinate 9,265,061 downwards.
GTTTTTATTGTTTCCTAAGTATATATTTGAACTTCCAGCTGCCTTAGAAGACAGCTCCGGAATAAGGGGTTCATATATTATCAGAATAGAAACACCATTACGAAGTAATCTTTTGCCTTCGGAGCTGTGAGAAGTTCTGTGTTATCTTGTTGACAGATTAGATTTTCGGCAAATTTGTCGTTCCAAGATTGCACTTTCTGTTCGAATGTAGTTCTTATCTTCTTATGATAAAGCAATCCAGATCATGACTTCAATGTCGACTAGTTTTCGAGATCTTAAAAACATTTTTAATGATGAAAAAAGTGACGAAATTCTAAAGGCCTATTATAGGAGTAGAGATCGCAGGTTTTTTTCGATGACGCAGTAGTAGAAGTTTCACTTTCAACTTTTAATCAATTATCATTGGATTGGATGTTACAAAGTCTCATTTTTGCACAAACCCGCGTGAACTTAGGTCTACTTCGCGCTTCACCTAGGATGCTGTAATCGTACATCCTTCTTCTAAACAATTTCGTCCTTGCTCGTTTCCTCTATGAAAATTTCAATTGTCTAATTGTCTGCTTTATAGAAAGCCATGTGCTTGCATTCACATTAATGAATTTTGAGCCCGATATCAAAATGCTGTTACCAGCAAACCAACCTATGCTGGAGCTGTTTGGACACACATGGAAACCCCATGCAAGTAAATCTTTATAATTACAGTCTTCTTTTTTCCTTCTCTTTTTTGTCTTTTCAAGACATACGGAACTGTTTTACACTTTGTAATATTGATTTATTTATTGAGTTTAATAGAAGCAATTCTAATTAATTATAGTTATTAGAAAGAAAGTGAAGAGGGGGATGAATATGATTAGAAAAGCAAGCCAGGCTTCAAAAACCTTCCGCAACATTGTAGAAATCGGATTATGAGCACCATAACTGGCCGGTTGAGAAGGGATTCGGAAAAGTGAAACAGCGTATCATCTTTAAAAGCGCAGGATTATCGATATTGAGTGCCAATACACTGGTTGACAGTGGCTCTTTTCAAGAGTTGCAAACGGTTCACGTATGGTCAGTTTCAGTTTAAATGCATTTTTTATTTATGATATTTAAATGATCTTCTGAGACACTAGACAAAAACACTTAAACTAGTTTATATATGTATCTTAATTGTACTTAAATTAACTGTCTTACTGATCCTGTGGAGGCGCTCTAAGCTAAACCTAGTACTTTTTATATGTTTCCGACTTAAAATGTTTTAAGTTCAACAATTATAAACTTAGAAACCAGCCGATAACCCTGGTAGCTAGTGCTATTATGTATTATTAAGATAATTTAATTACTTATTAATAAAGAATTGATAATAATAATAATCTTAGAAATTTTTTGATGAAAACTAAGTGACTGGACATTTTTTGTAACATGTAAAGCTTTAAACTATAAACTTAAAGCTATGAAACTCACTCGTCGAAATTGTCTGCCCTAAAGGCATCTTCTGCCCTAAAGGCATCTTCTAAAGGATAATCGGATAGGTTTGCATTGTCCAGCCTCGATGCGAGAGAAATGGGTTTTATAAAAAGCAGACTGCAGCTTGATTTCGTTTTCGAACGAAGCGGACGAACGAAAGAGATGTAAAAAGCTTTCCTTATGCAAGGTTGAAGAATTTCTTGGACGAGTTCGCTCGACATTTTTTTGCTTAGTGCTCAGCACGAGTTCATATGCAATGCAACTAAATGGAAATCGGTTAGTAGGACAAGTCAACTCGAAAGCATAGTAAAAGTTTTAAGTTACACCCATTTTATAAGTCTACGATTAGATTAAAGATAGTTTTTTTCGCATTTGACTGGCCTAGCGAGTAAAAAAAACACGTGCTATGTTATCGAAAAGTTAGCTTCCTTATGACATATGATACGTGTGTCTCCATACTTCTTGAGCCACAAATCGAACAAGTCCTCACTGCTTAATTTCTGCCCATAAAAAATCTATTGCCATGCCTCGGTATCACTCTCCATTGTTTGAAACGCAAGCTGGACGAAAAATTGACAGTCTAAGTCGCCACGGCAGAAACCAATCCAGTCACATGTTCACGATGCTTTGGTTTCTTAAACGATGTTTTCTTTTTAACAAAATTGTAGCTAATTTCGAGGTGCACTAAAAGGCAAAAAGGTTAGCAATATCGAAGCAGTTTCATTTTGCTTAAATTTCTGAGATCTTTATGCTTAATTCAGACTAGTGCGATTGATGCTCAGTTGCTGTTCTTTAGGTCACCTTTGACGAGTTGAGGTTCTTTGGTTTACATGCCACACGATTTTGGCAACAAAAGCAACTCTTCGTCGATCGACCGAAATTTGAGTGTCCAAATAGAGAATGAAAAAAATTTAACAGCTGACCCACCCTTTAAATTTTCGTATTGTCAGCAATGAAAATCATTGATCGATATCACAAATTGTTAAAATAGTGATAGGACCAGCGTGACTGCGTTTGCAAAGGACATAATATCAACGATCCATTTATAAGATTGAGCGGAAAACCGAGGACGGTAATAATTATTTGTGTCAAATTTTGTCGCCGATGGTTAATCACACCTCAATACTTCCTTAACATTTGCCACAGATCCTTTGAGATCCAATCTCCGTGTTCAAAAAAGCAGTTTAAGAAAGAAAAGCCACAAAAACAACATCTGGCTTGTAGTATTACCCTGTAGATTACTACTAAGGCCACGTTCGAAACAAAACTCGCCTCTATCCATTACCAGTCATCGGCGCCGAGTCCCAAACCTCGATTAGGAAATCTATCAGCAATTCATTCAAATATAAACCATGTGATTTGTTTTGAAACAAAACAATTTCGACACAATTATTCGTATGTATGTACTTGCCACACAAAGAAAAAGGCGCCAAACTGAAAAACCTCATCCACCACAATCTCTGTGGACGGATGACCTTTAAATACATGACGGCTGCAGTTCAATAGATACTCTAATTTTTTTCAAACACCACATCTGTCCCCGAATCAATTTCTTCATTTGTATTTTCAGTGAAACTGGAATCGATCAATACACCTACATAAGTTGTCGGCGGTCGGTGTCGCTGGAGGTTACCTAAGCCCAAAGAAGAGCCACCAATGATGGTGCGTGTGTCTATGGAACCCCCTTCTTGGTGTTCATCCATACATCGTCGTAACCTTCCTTTAAAAATATAGATTTGTTTTTCGCCTTTGTTCGACGTAGTATAGAAATGACGGACCAAATGCCTCTTGAGCAACCACCAAAGACCAAACCAAGACAAGCCAGTAAGGTGGCGCTGCACCATCAAGGCAAGAAAAGTTTGTGAACGTGGAGGCAAGGCAGAGCATACTGAAACCAGTATCGCGGTTCACTGCTTGGACTTTGGACTCTTGTGTGTTTGGTAAATCATATGGGAAACAGGTATATGCGGAATAAATTAACCCGTTTCATAGTTTCGAATTTATGAATTTTGTTTATCACAAAAGCAAAATAAACACATTTGCATTCACAGATGCCGAAGGTGACAATCATGCAGCTAGAGCCAGTCGAGTTGCCACTCGGACTCAAAAACTATGTTTGACCTAGTTTTGGTTCAGGAAATCGAAAGTGTGAATTCCAAGATTGTTCAAATAAGAAAGTAATGATACTGATGAGATTGCAAAATCAGTTCCATAGACAGGCGTCAAGATAAACAGCGTGCAAACGAATTTCGTCGTGGCTGGCGCTTGAACTGACGCTACCAGTTGCATTCTTATCACTAATGGCAAATAAATGATGCAAGGCGAACCTCAGAAATGCGCCTTTTAATTAGTAAATGTGGGACACTTACCTTCGCAGACGACGATTTGTCTGTAGGGCGGAAGCTGAGGGCGCTAACTTTGCGTACTTCTGGACTTGCACCTGAACTTTGTAACTTAATTTTAGTATCGCACTCGAGCGAAACGCTAATTATATATTTTACGTAATGTAAAATGTCAACAAAATTAATTAAAAAAAAAAAAGAATGAATCTGCGAACTCGAAGAAAGCGAACGATCACAAAACACTTTTAACCACTCACAGAAAATAAATCGAACTGAAGAAAAAATTTGTATTCGTGGTTCCCATGATACACATTTACTAGCATGATAGTTGTCCGTTTGTTGACAAATGACGGATAAAGTGTAACAGACGGTCTACATGGGCATTCTGAAGGAAAGTAATGCCGGATTCATAACGTCGCTTTGACTGCGTCGCGTTGACAACTCTTACGCACTTTGAAATAAATTAAAACTATAAATAAAATTACTCCTTATATGAAATTGAATTTTTTTAATAACGAGTCTTATTACAGATAAAAAAAGGGGTATTCCCCTCGTTGGAATTATCCAGAATACCGTCTACGGCTTCTGTATGATTCCCATGATGACTGAAAAGAAAATGGATACGTTTTTGCACACGGTACGATGAAAAATCATGTTAAAACTTAACTTTTCTATAGAGACGGATAAACAAACTACAAGGTACCGGTCACGAAGGCTATTAAACCTAAGATTGTAGTCCTCAACTGACGGGAAGATTATTTATATACACATAAAACAATATTTTCATAGTTCATATTTTTAGTGTTGAAAAGGAAATCATCCTCCCGCACAATCGCAATTATTTTTTCTTCAAACGACATACTCTGAAAAAGATCTTTAAAGAAGGAATGAATAATAATGTTTACTAACATTAATTTTCTTATCCAATTTTTTTTTAAGTGCAATTGTGTCTTCATCACTGTCCTCCTCAAATGTCAAAGCGAAGCAAAAGTTCAATTATTTGAAGCTTATGCTCGATCGGGAGCTCGTATTTTTTCTCTAATTCTATGAGCAACCAAATTAACAAGAAGTTCGAAATCTTCTTTTGGCACCCTCACGAAATTCTATATCCACAATTTTTTCTTATAATTTTAAACCTCCGCAAGGTAACACTCCATGTAACACTGAAACAAACAAGGGATTGGTTACTGGGGTTGATTTTCTGTGGAAAATTAAGTAAAGCACAAATAGTCTTCTGAGTGAACACTTGATATCTTGCGACTCGCAACTTAAAAACAAAACAATCCTACTGGGATAAATCCCAAGCAAAAAGATATCGTTCAAAAATATTCATCTGACTCTGTTTAGTTAAATATTTCAGTCCTTGATTTTATGTCACGATATAAAAATAGCTTATATCCGATTCTCATAAATAATGTTATTAATTTGTTTTAATATATAATGACTCGTGAGTGATGAGGCTCGTTTCATAGAACAAATTATTTCACCTTTCCTAGGTAGATTCGCCCCCACTGCAGCCAGCTACCCACCAACTGGCTTCCGCCAGCCAGCTAGCTACTCGCCCCCACTGCAGCCAGCTACCCACCAACTGGATTCTGCCAGCTACCCACCAACTGGCTACCTCCAGCCAGCTAGCTACTCGCCCCCACTGCAGCCAGCTACCCACCAACTGGCTACCGCCAGCTACCCACTAACTGGCTACCGCCAGCTACCTAGCAATTGGTTACCTCCAGCCAGCTAGCTACTCGCCCCCACTGCAGCCAGCTACCCACCAACTGGATTCCGCCAGCTACCCACCAACTGGCTACCGCCAGCCAGCTAGCTACTCGCCCCCACTGCAGCCAGCTGCCCACCAACTGGCTACCGCCAGCTTCCCACCAACTGGCTACCGCCAGCTACCTAGCAATTGGTTACCTCCAGCCAGCTAGCTACTCGCCCCCACTGCAGCCAGCTGCCCACCAACTGGCTTCCGCCAGCTATCCAGCAATTGGTTACCTCCAGCCAGCTAGCTACTCGCCCCCACTGCAGCCAGCTGCCCACCAACTGGCTTCCGCCAGCTACACAGCAATTGGTTACCTCCAGCCAGCTAGCTGCTCGCCCCCACTGCAGCCAGCTACCCAGCAACTGGCTACCGCCAGCTACCCACCAACTTGCTACCGCCAGCTACCCAGCAATTGGTTACCTCCAGCCAGCTAGCTACTCGCCCCCACTGCAGCCAGCTACCCACCAACTGGATTCCGCCAGCTACCCACCAACTGGCTACCGCCAGCCAGCTAGCTACTCGCCCCCACTGCAGCCAGCTGCCCACCAACTGGCTACCGCCAGCTTCCCACCAACTGGCTACCGCCAGCTACCTAGCAATTGGTTACCTCCAGCCAGCTAGCTACTCGCCCCCACTGCAGCCAGCTGCCCACCAACTGGCTTCCGCCAGCTATCCAGCAATTGGTTACCTCCAGCCAGCTAGCTACTCGCCCCCACTGCAGCCAGCTGCCCACCAACTGGCTTCCGCCAGCTATCCAGCAATTGGTTACCTCCAGCCAGCTAGCTACTCGCCCCCACTGCAACCAGCTACCCACCAACTGGCTACCGCAAGCTACCTAGCAATTGGTTACCTCCAGCCAGCTAGCTACTCGCCCCCACTGCAGCCAGCTGCCCACCAACTGGCTTCCGCCAGCTACCCAGCAATTGGTTACCTCCAGCCAGCTAGCTACTCGCCCCCAATGAAGCCAGCTACCCACCAACTGGCTTCCGCCAGCTACCCACCAACTGGCTACCGCCAGCTACCTAGCAATTGGTTACCTCCAGCCAGCTAGCTACTCGCCCCCACTGCAGCCAGCTACCCACCAGCTGGCCAGCTACCCAGCAACTGGCTACCGCCAGCTACCCACCAACTTGCTACCGCCAGCTACCCAGCAATTGGTTACCTCCAGCCAGCTAGCTACTCGCCCCCACTGCAGCCAGCTACCCACCAACTGGCTTCCGCAAGCTACCTAGCAATTGGTTACCTCCAGCCAGCAAGCTACTCGCCCCCAATGAAGCCAGCTACCCACCAACTGGCTTCCGCCAGCTACCCACCAACTGGCTACCGCCAGCTACCTAGCAATTGGTTACCTCCAGCCAGCTAGCTACTCGCCCCCACTGCAGCCAGCTACCCACCAGCTGGCTACCCACCAGCTGGCTACCCACCAGCTGGCTACCCACCAGCTGGCTACCCACCAACTGGCTACCCACCAGCTGGCTACCGCCAGCTACCCAGCAATTGGTTACCTCCAGCCAGCGAGCTGCTCGCCCCCACTGCAGCCAGCTACCCATCAACTGGCTACCGCAAGCTACCTAGCAATTGGTTACCTCCAGCCAGCTAGCTACTCGCCCCCACTGCAGCCAGCTACCGCCAGCTACCCAGCAATTGGTTACCTCCAGCCAGCGAGCTGCTCGCCCCTCTGGCAGCCAGCTACCCACCAACTGGCTACCGCAAGCTACCTAGCAATTGGTTACCTCCAGCCAGCTAGCTACTCGCCCCCACTGCAGCCAGCTACCCACCAACCGGCTACCGCCAGCTACCCACCAACTTGCTACCGCCAGCTACCCAGCAATTGGTTACCGCCAGCCAGCTAGCTACTCGCCCCCACTGCAGCCAGCTACCCACCAACTGGCTACCGCCAGCTACCCAGCAATTGGTTACCTCCAGCCAGCGAGCTACTCGCCCCCACTGCAGCCAGCTACCCTGCAATTGGTTACCTCCAGCCAGCTAGCTACTCGCCCCCACTGCAGCCAGCTGCCCACCAACTGGCCAGCTACTCGCCCACATTGCAGCCAGCTACCCACCAACTGGCTACCGCCAGCCACCCAGCAATTGGTTACCTCCAGTCAGATAGCTACTCGCCCCCACCACAGCCAGCTACCCACCAACTGGCTACCGCCAGCTACCCAGCAATTGGTTACCTCCAGCCAGCTAGCTGCTCGCCCCCACTGCAGCCAGCTACCCACCAACTGGCTACCGCCAGCTACCCAGCAATTGGTTACCTCCAGCCAGCTAGCTGCTCGCCCCCACTGCAGCCAGCTACCCACCAACTGGCTACCGCCAGCTACCCAGCAATTGGTTACCTCCAGCCAGCTAGCTACTCGCCCCCACTGCAGCCAGCTACCCACCAACTGGCTAACGCCAGCTACCCACCAACTGGCTACCACCAGCTACCCAGCAATTGGTTACCTCGAGCCAGCTAGCTACTCACCTCCACTGCAGCCAGCTACCCTGCAATTGGTTACCTCCAGCCAGCTAGCTACTCGCCCCCACTGCAGCCAGCTACGCACCAACTGGCTTCCGCCAGCTACCCACCAACTGGCTGCCGCCAGCTACCTAGCAATTGGTTACCTCCAGCCAGCTAGCTACTCGCCCCCACTGCAGCCAGCTACCCTGCAATTGGTTACCTCCAGCCAGCTAGCTACTCGCCCCCACTGCAGCCAGCTGCCCACCAACTGGCTAGCTACTCGCCCACATTGCAGCCAGCTACCCACCAACTGGCTACCGCCAGCCAGCTAGCTACTCGCCCTCACTGCAGCCAGCTACCCACCAACTGGCTACCGCCAGCTACCCAGCAATTGGTTACCTCCAGCCAGCTAGCTAATCGCCCCCACTGCAGCCAGCTACCCACCAACTGGCTACCGCCAGCTACCCAGCAAATGGTTACCTCCAGCCAGCTAGCTACTCGCCCACACTGCAGCCAGCTACCCACCAACTGGCTTCCGCCAGCTACCCAGCAATTGGTTACCTCCAGCCAGCTAGCTGCTCGCCCCCACTGCAGCCAGCTACCCACCAACTGGCTACCGCCAACTACCCAGCAATTGGTTACCTCCAGCCAGCTAGCTGCTCGCCCCCACTGCAGCCAGCTACCCACCAACTGGCTACCGCCAGCTACCCAGCAATTGGTTACCTCCAGCCAGCTAGCTACTCGCCCACACTGCAGCCAGCTACCCACCAACTGGCTTCCGCCAGCTACCCACCAACTGGCTACCGCCAGCCAGCTAGCTACTCGCCCCCACTGCAGCCAGCTACCCACCAACTGGGTACCGCCAGCTACACAGCAATTGGTTACTTCCAGCCAGCTAGCTGCTCGCCCCCACTGCAGCCAGCTACCCACCAACTGGCTACCGCCAGCCACCCAGCAATTGGTTACCTCCAGCCAGCGAGCTACTCGCCCCAACTGCAGCCAGCTACCCACCAACTGGCTACCGCCAGCTACCCAGCAATTGGTTACCTCCAGCCAGCTAGCTGCTCGCCCCCACTGCAGCCAGCTACCCACCAACTGGCTACCGCCAGCTACCCACCAACTGGCTACCGCCAGCTACCCAGCAAATGGTTACCGCCAGCCAGCTAGCTATTCGCCCCCACTGCAGCCAGCTACCCACCAACTGGCTACCGCCAGCTACCCAGCAATTGGTTACCTCCAGCCAGCTAGCTACTCGCCCACACTGCAGCCAGGTACCCACCAACTGGCTTCCGCCAGCTACCCACCAACTGGCTACCGCCAGCCAGCTAGCTACTCGCCCCCACTGCAGCCAGCTACCCACCAACTGAGTACCGCCAGCTACACAGCAATTGGTTACCTCCAGCCAGCTAGCTGCTCGCCCCCACTGCAGCCAGCTACCCACCAACTGGCTACCGCCAGCGACCCAGCAATTGGTTACCTCCAGCCAGCTAGCTACTCGCCCCCACTGCAGCCAGCTACCCACCAACTGGCTACCGCCAGCTACCCAGCAATTGGTTACCTCCAGCCAGCTAGCTGCCCGCCCCCACTGCAGCCAGCTACCCACCAACTGACTACCGCCAGCTACCCAGCAATTGGTTACCTCTAGTCAGCTAGCTACTAGCCCCCACTGCAGCCAGCTACCCACCAACTGGCTACCGCCAACTACCCAGCAATTGGTTACCTCCAGCCAGCTAGCTGCTCGCCCCCACTGCAGCCAGCTACCCACCAATTGGCTACCGCCAGCTACCCAGCAATTGGTTACCTCCAGCCAGCTAGCTACTCGCCCACACTGCAGCCAGCTACCCACCAACTGGCTTCCGCCAGCTACCCACCAACTGGCTACCGCCAGCCAGCTAGCTACTCGCCCCCACTGCAGCCAGCTACCCACCAACTGGCTACCGCCAGCTACACAGCAATTGGTTACCTCCGGCCAGCTAGCTACTCGCCCCCACTGCAGCCAGCTACGCACCAACTGGCTTCCGCCAGCTACCCACCAACTGGCTACCGCCAGCTACCTAGCAATTGGTTACCTCCAGCCAGCTAGCTACTCGCCCCCACTGCAGCCAGCTGCCCACCAACTGGCTAGCTACTCGCCCACATTGCAGCCAGCTACCCACCAACTGGCTACCGCCAGCCAGCTAGCTACTCGCCCCCACTGCAGCCAGCTACCCACCAACTGGCTACCGCCAGCTACCCAGCAATTGGTTACCTCCAGCCAGCTAGCTACTCGCCCCCACTGCAGCCAGCTACCCACCAACTGGCTACCGCCAGCTACCCAGCAAATGGTTACCTCCAGCCAGCTAGCTACTCGCCCACACTGCAGCCAGCTACCCACCAACTGGCTTCCGCCAGCTACCCAGCAATTGGTTACCTCCAGCCAGCTAGCTGCTCGCCCCCACTGCAGCCAGCTACCCACCAACTGGCTACCGCCAACTACCCAGCAATTGGTTACCTCCAGCCAGCTAGCTGCTCGCCCCCACTGCAGCCAGCTACCCACCAACTGGCTACCGCCAGCTACCCAGCAATTGGTTACCTCCAGCCAGCTAGCTACTCGCCCACACTGCAGCCAGCTACCCACCAACTGGCTTCCGCCAGCTACCCACCAACTGGCTACCGCCAGCCAGCTAGCTACTCGCCCCCACTGCAGCCAGCTACCCACCAACTGGCTACCGCCAGCTACACAGCAATTGGTTACCTCCAGCCAGCTAGCTGCTCGCCCCCACTGCAGCCAGCTACCCACCAACTGGCTACCGCCAGCTACCCAGCAATTGGTTACCTCCAGCCAGCTAGCTACTCTAGGGTAGCGTGATGTAGCGTGATGAGCGCTTATACTTTTGTAAGACAGTTCCTTGAGTTCGTCACGAAAGTGTTCACCTGGTGTTTTTTGTCTGGCCGTGACTTAGAAGGTTGTTTTTGACTTATTATAGTCGGGCCATGTTTTCCTGGACATGGTACATGCAGTAAGGTTCTTCTACCTGTGCAAGTAGGGGGCAGTAGTTTCGTATCATTTCTTTCATATATCCTAGCGGAATTTTGACTTTACCGAGGGCTGAACACCTTCTGGCCAATTCGTCAGCCTGTTCATGTCGGGGCTCAGAGTACTCTGACTTTTGTTTTTTGACTTGGTTGGTTAATTTCGTTGTGGTAGCCGAATCAATGACTTTGATAGCAGCCTTGCTGTCTTTGAGGATGGAAAGATTTTCCCTTAGGTTGAAGTTGAGAGTGGGATTTTTTTTAGGTAAATCAAGTGGGAAGTGTGTTAAGGGCGTTGCTGTGGCCATCGGGTAGCGGCTTCCAACATCCAGACACTTTGAGTCTGACAGCGATGCACAGAATTGAATTTTTTAGATGGAGATCATTGGGCAGTTGGTGTTAAATGATGGTAAACGCGTCGGTTGGGCATGATCTTATTGCATCTGTAATTTCAACGCAGTCCGTTCGTTATACCCTTTTAATTTTTTTGTTCGAAGCAGGCCACCTGACAAGTGGACCATGGCAAGAATAGCACACATCAGAGCTGTGTATATCCATAGGGTTATTGTGGGCTGAAGTCCCCATAACTTGCCGAAATCACTGCTTCATATATTAATAATTGCCTAATATACACTCACCTTGAATTTTATTAGATTTGGTAAAGTTAATCATTTCTTCTGGTGTAAGCGAACCCCAATAGATTCCAGTAGACTCTACCTTAATCAAACTTCAGAGACATATGACAGCACACTTCTGACAGCTTCACATTCTACTTTCAAACAAAAACATGAGCCTCCTTGAAAGAGTGAAATTCAAGAGTTTGTAAATAAATCGCAAGTTTTTGCCCATAGAAATATTACTCTGAAGCTTATTGTCATTCTATAAATAGGGTCAGTTCAGTTCTGAACAAGGACATCAGACAGCATGGCAAAAACTTTATGTTCGACTCCGAGGAAGACACATCATGGAGTTCCAGTGAGGTAACCATCTCGTCACTTGCCCCTCTTATTTATCTGCTTATTGCCATTGTATTTCAGGGAAAACCTCAGTGGATAGCTCTGCTATTTGAAGAGCCACAAACGGTGACATCTTTTAGCTTTCAATTCCAAGGCGGCTTCGTTGGAAAAGATGCCAAAGTGATTGTCACTAGTGACGATGGTACGGAAACAGAAGAGCCCTTCTATCCCGACGATATTAATTCGGTGCAGAATTTCAACCTCAAGTCTTCCGTGGCAAATGCGAAAAAGTTAAAATTTATTTTCGATGCGAGTACTGATTTCTTTGGCCGGATAATTGTTTATAAACTAAAAATACTTTGAGTAAAATTTTTATGGAAATTCCAATATGTTTTCTATTTGTTGCTAGATGTCTCTGACATCGTTTGATTGCCAACGATATCTTGACAGACGGATGTTTTGCCATTTTGGTTCTGTCCTTTCCTCATCTCTTTCTTTCGAAACGTGGAAACGTCAACATTTGGTTGGATTTCTCGTCGTGCTGCTAATTTTTCATAAATTTTAACAAAAAAACAAAATGTAAGCCGAAAAAATTGCATCGCAATGGATGAATTTAAACTAAAGGAATACATTTGATATATTTTAGATGCCGCGTGAAATCAAGGAAGTCAAGGAATTCCTAAATACGGCCCGCAGATCCGATGCGCGTGCCGTGAAAATCAAGAAGAATCCATCGAACACAAAGTTCAAGATTCGTTGCTCACGTTTCCTCTACACCTTGGTTGTTCCCGACAAGGAGAAAGCCGAGAAAATCAAGCAGTCTCTGCCCCCAGGTCTGCAAGTCAAGGAGGTTAAGTAAATAAAGAAAAAAGCGTCTCGCTGACTGCTGCGCCTCCTAGATTTTAACCTAAAAAAGGAACTCTAAAAGCAAATGATGTTTTTTTTTTAACAAAATATTTAACATTTAATAAAAGACTAATGTTAATGTGAAACTAATATTTTGAGTGCATTGTGTATTTAATGATAAATTGGAGATTCTACAGTAGAAAGAAATTTGTCGGTGAAATCAATCTCGAGAGCTGGACTCGGACTTGCATTGTTTAGCGTCGCATGTTACGGTCGAAAATGGGCTTTGTTAGTAAGTTTTTATGGCGAGCTGGTAACTGCAATTGTAGGTGCAGACTGAGATGTTACAATGTTGTTAAATTGAGCATATTATAAATCTTCTTTTATAATTTATCAGAGCTTACGTTTCAAACACTGACTGACTAGATCGAAGTGAGTGGCTCGGCAAACTGGTCGGGTCCCCCTGCAATCCTTAGCAAACTTTTAGCGACAAATCCACATTCAAGCAACTGCAATTGTTTCTTTATCGCTCGAAGACCTGATTCTTAGTGTTTGAGGACGATATATATTTTATTGAAGCCTTGGACAGCTCATCCCGATTTTTTCACAACAAATTATTGTGGTGACAAATGATGCTTCTACGGATTGGTACACAAGTGAAATAAAAAGAAAGGAAAATGTAGCAGCTTAATGGATGGCAGTGTATTCGGAACAAATTTTGGGAGCACCACAAAAAGCTTCGGAATGACTTCAAGAGAGGTATAAGTAAATCAAAGAGCAAATTCCTTGACAGAAAAATAATGTTTCCAGTTGGTTATCAAACAGGAAACATGGAACGTTATTAAGATAATAATTTTGAAACAACAAAAAGGGTAGTAATTTACATATGTTATGTTGGAGAATGTTTCCTGTCTGAAGACCGCAGTAAATAGATTGAATACATTTTTTGTAGAAACGGTGATTACATCAATCAGTCAATTCGTAAAGTGCAGTATGAATAGGAACACATACAGATACCTGTTAGATTTAAGCTTCGTTAATGCGATGAGAGAACGGTCTGTGGTATTAACAGAGTACAATAAAAAGAAAGACTAGTAGATAAAACTGTGATAATGAGAATTGAGTTAAACTGCAGGTGGTTGCAATTTTTCGGAATTTAAGAGTTGATATGTAGCATCCCCGGTCTTAATTTCTTCGCTGTGAACGCTCAAACTTATCAATATAGACCAGCTGTTTTGGCACTGAGCGAAAAACAGGTTCAGGAAAAGTCTGGCCAGGTAGGTTACCTGGATATAGTTTACTACCATTATTCTTTTTACATCACGGCATCGCCATTTATGTACGTTATGATATTGCTTATCAACATCAACCACAATACGAACAATGTTCCAATCCGGAGTTGAATTTTATATTCTACGTCCATAAGCTTACAATTCATTACTGTTTTATTTAAAGAAGTCCAAACTTGAACAGTTCATCTACTTTTAACGTGTTTAATGAGCTGTCCAACTCCATTTTAAGAATTATATCCCTATATATATATATATATATATATATATATACATGTTGTTGCGTGCGTTTTCAATATACACAATTCTAGCTGACTTCGACATTCTGGTCAGACAGCTAGTGAATGAGCAAACAAGAATCCCAGACATTGCATGTCACAAAGCCAACACATTGCACTTGTTCCTTACTTCTCACCCTTATAAATACTCCTATGGAAAAAAAAACTCCTAAAAGACTCCTTTGGCTATATGGAAAAGCCAATTGGGACGGCCTTAATACCTTTTAAGGAGTTTTAACTGATCACTATGTTTCCTCCATAGTGAAGTGGACGCCGCCGCTGATATGATCACAAATATTATTCAACAAGGCATGAACGACTTCATTCCAAACAAGGTGTCGACAATCAGGCCAAAAGAGAATTCAAGGTTCGACTCGAGCTGTAAAAAGGCTGTTTAGTTGAGAGAGCTGAGTTTTCGGTGCTATAAAGCCAACCCTTAGGATGAAAACCGGAAAAAGTTTCGACAAGTCCTCAATGATTGTATTGCTCTTCTACGACGTACAAGTTCTCCCATGGACTAAAATTAGGGCAAAGGATACTACAAAGAATTTTGGTCCTTCGTCAAAAATATTAAGAACTCTACTGACACTCCTGTCGTTAGTAATCTTGACCCAGCCAATCTGCTTGCTACACAATATCTATAGAGGAAAGCTTCAGAGGGATAAAGTCCGTTAAGACGCACTGTCACATGACTTAAACTTGTTCAATATTTATATGGGATTTCCAGTCAACACTAAGGTGGGAAACTTTAGCTTTTTCGTATCTTGAAACTTTCTCAATTGTTGTCGCTCATCTCATCGCACCATTAAACCAAGGATTCTGATTTTTATTTGTGTCTATATTTACTAGACAATGCGTCAATTAAATGAGGAGGATCTTGCATCATTTGGACTTTGGTTGAAAAAGAAAATACTTAAGATTAATGCGGACTAAACTAAATGTATGAGCTTAAACTACAATGGACAAGATGTAGGACTCTTTATGGACTACGAAAGAATAGAAACTGTACAAAGTTTTAAATAACTTGGTGTTATTTTGGTATTTTGTATGTTAAATAAGATTTATTTACGCGTTAATCCTCTGCAACACACTAGTACGCTGCTGCGATGAGGACGATCATAAAGTGCAATATATTGAATCCAAGTGATGTTGCAAGTTACGACGTGGATGAAAGGCAGGCAAAGATTAACCTACGGCGGGATGGGTTTCATTTTTAAAATTAAACGAAGTATGTTACCTGAATTCTTACAAGGAAGTCTTGTGCCGGTTGCGTCTGCGAAGCCTAATTATCTTCGGAATAATAGAAACTCGAGATTGCGAAGATGGAAAAGCAGCACGCAAAATTCCTTAATGAGTTTGTTGTTTTTCAATTATTTGCCTCCATATTTAGAATATTCAAATAAAAATTTGTAATAAACAATGTGTAGCAAAAGCGTTAAGTATTTGTGTTATAACTGAAAGATTATAGAAATGTTATATGGAACTAATAAAATAATATTACTTTAACCGTGTTGTCTTGGCTCTTAATGTGAAAATAAAGACTTGTGTTGTTGGCCCCGTTCGATCTACCCGATCAAAATTATTTATACTACTTCTTACAAATCCTTGATTGACTTGATGCTACTTAAATTGTATTCCAATAATAAATCGCTTTAAATGTTGGTAAGAAATGTGATACAACAACATTTTTGTAATTTATGCCTTAATATTTATTTAGTCTGTATAAACTGTTTTGCACTTAGATGGTGATGAGTTTCAAGGTCCTACATCTGAATTTTTTTCAGAGTCAAGTACAGCGGGATTCATCAAAGCAATTGCATCCATGGAGTTGGTCTCATGTTCTCTCAGTTATAAGTGGGTCAGAACTGAGTAAAAGCCTAGTAATAATGTTCATATTACACTGAACCCATGAAATGTTTCTTATAAAACTCTGCCTGCAAAGCTGGAAATGATTGTTTCGTGCCTCGGCCGCTTCTTCCGATAGTAGCCCAATGCATAACAGTTTTGGTTCCGTTGATAGATTTCACCTTAACGGTGTGAATTTTTTTAACTCCCAACCTGAATTTAAACATTGCTGTAAGCCCGCAGGACCGCCTCGTCCATAGGTACCCTACCGAAAACAGAACTCGTTCTTAATAAATTATTCCACGCAAGAGGAAGACATTTACTAACTACCTTAAAATAACGTACACAAAGAGTGGACAAAATGAATCAAAACACAAAACAATTCCCACTGGAAAGAAGTACAAAAATACCTAATTGCTTAATCTAGTTCAAAGATATATTAATATTGATGCCATCATCTTCCTCGCCGACTTCCAACATGACTTGCATGATTTTTCGTTTCAACTTCTTCCTCGACAGCTCGGTGTTTAGATTTCTAAACTCGGCGGCAACAAATTCTCCGAAGATATCCCACTGATCACGTTGTTGTTGATCGGAGGTGTCACTCCGACGCCGTTTCTTCGGTGGAATATTCTGAACTCCCACAAAAGATCCCGTTGTTTGTTGTACATGGCGTGCATCCTCGATATGTAAGACATCCTGTGACGGCTGCCGCTGTTGGCGATGGATGACTTGATGCTGAGGTTCATGAACCGCTTGAATGTATTCCTGAGTTTCCAATTCTTCTTCACTCGGCCTATGATATTTTGCTTCCAGAATTTCTTCTCGACTTACGATCGGAATGCTCGTGTATCCCAGCGGGTTGCGTTCGGAGGTGTCTGTGGTTTCTTCATATTGAATCTCAGAGTCGGAAGCCTCATGGATTTCATTCCCATTCTGCTGTTCATCATCATCTGCAATATTATATTTGACCTCATATTTCTGTAAACTGGGTGCCTTTAATGACATGGAGTATCCAGGTCTTGGCGCAATCACTTCCCGCAGAAACTTTAACGCATCGTAATGCTCCCAACGACTGCGATACACTTCGGTTGAAGACTCATTACGCTTGTCCAACTTTTTCATTTCCGCATTGAATTGATTCCTCAGGTTGTGGATCTTTTTGCCGAATTCGAGTTTGGTAATATTCAGCCGGTTGCATATCATCTCCACCGCCTTGGTCCGCTTATCTTTGTTCTTGTAAGCTTCGATGAAATTGTTCCACAGGCACTGGTGCGATTGATAGAGCGTGATAAGAGACGCAGTTTTTTCACGCGTCCACTCGCAGTTCTTTGGGACTCTGTTAGGTTCTTTCATCCTTTTAGAATTTATTTTGAAAAGGTTTGTTATTTGTTTTGATTTATGTTTTGCTGAACATAAAAATATCACGAGAAATTCTTCTGTATGCCACTTATTGGATGCAACCATGCAAACATGACACTTTCCTGTTTGACAGATGTTTTGAAAATCGTACGTGTGGCATGCAATATTTTCACAGGGTGTTCGCGCATCTATTTGCGTGATAACGCTCCTGCGTTGGAATATCTCTCCGTAACCGTTAGATTTGAAAACTTATTCAATTTATGTCGGTTTGGAGATACATATGTTTAGATGGAATGACAAATGAAAAAATTTTTTTATGTGCGAAATGCCCTGCCCACACCATGAAGTTTCCATTTGATGATAAATTTCGTTCGGTTATATAAATTAAGATCTTATTTTTCCTCGAAGAACATTTGTAAGGTCTAATTCGCTTAAGCTCTACTGGTAAGTAGTAGAAAAGTTTCATCTGCATATACGTTACCACAGCTTTTGTAACTTTCACTATTTCAAGGAGCATTCGCTCGTTAATTTATCACGGGCGAATTGATGTTCACTGTTTTTATTTAGTACAGCCTATTGTGTACTTTTAACACATTTGAAAACGGAGACTAAAGAGAGTTGTCTGCTTTTAAGACCGCTCTTGTCTTACCATGTTATCCTCTGTTTCTTTTTCCAAGATATTTCCATGATTCAATATCTAAAGAATTTGACTTCATCATCACTCAAATTTGTATGGAATTCCTAAATTGACAGCCAGAAGGTAAATGGATTGCTTTTGGTACTTGCATGTGTCCGCCAATCTGACCAACTTAGACCCTTTGCTATTCTCTATTAAATTCCTTATATAGAGGTGAAATAATTTAACACATAAAAATTTGTGGTGGAAGTTTGGACTTCAATAGAACATAGCTTCAGACGAGAGGCTTCCACTACCTCTTCCTTGCCCGAAGAAACCGCAACAGTGGTAAACAAACTCAATCTTCGAATGTTGTGATCTTCCTTCTTCTTCTTAGGAGGCGCTACAGTCCGGGGTAAGCCTGGGTCTCAATCAAAAAGCCTCTCCAGTTTATGCGATCCCTTGCTAGCTGCTTCCAGTTACGCACGCCAAGTTGCTTGAAGTCCCTCCGCTACCGTTATCGTAGGTATCCTCTGTTGCGTTGCCCCACAGGCTCGGAATCGAACACTTTTCGGGCCGGAGCTGAAACGCTCTACATGGCCCAACCATATAAGGCGGAAGATACGTAGAAGCCTGGCTAGACTCATGTCGCTGTACATCCCGTAAAGCTCGTTGTTTAACCTTCTCCTCCATTCGCCATCAACGCAAATTAGACCAAAGATCGCACGTAGAAAGGGATTCAACTGTCACTGTAAACGGTTTTATTTAAAGTGGAACGGATAGTTCCAGTGATGAGAAGAGTTTCTTGCATTTTCGGTTTGTTTCTGGATGGCCCCAATTTTAGTTGGGCGCTAGGTCGAATTATTTCTGAGATTCTTTCGATCTTTCCACAGAAGTGCCTTCAAAAGGTTGTGTCATCCAGACGTGTTTAGTTACGAAATTGGCAAGTAGGAGTATTTATTCCCATTATGAAGTAAAACTGTTTAAAACTCGTCTTTAAACAATCAATGAAGTCTTCAGTTTTCTGCTGCATTTACTTTCTCAAAGATTTTTATAAAACTGGGAATGTGTAAACTGTTTAAAAAATTCTTGTCCCTATTATTGGAATCTCGAACAAAGTTCTGTCGCATCCTTTCGCAGACAATTCTTTTCCTCTGACTGCGTGGCAAGCAATTCCGGATTCTTGGGAGCTTGAACAAAATGAGAGTTGAGACTATGTTTGTAATTTGTTTTCCAAAGTTTCCAATTAAATCTTGGGAATGAGATGTATCCAATTACGGAGGCTATGGCAATGAAGTCAGAACAGGAAGTGTGACTGATTGAACTTTTGGATTGACGATTTTCTGATGTGCTACTGAAGTCTCTCCCAAAAATGGGGTTGGCTATTTTGCTCTCAGGTTGAAGGGGTTTCCAAGTTAGGAATACAATCGTTGAAGCTTATCTTTTCTCGGAAAATTTCGTATCTGTTAATCGTCGTCTCGCCTGTTGGAGAATGCAACAAAAGGAGGTGACTACAAGTCGTTGGAGATAATGTCTATTCTGACAGCCGTTGGGCCTATTGCGCAAGGCCCCGTCGGGACACCTATCAAAATGTGTAAATCTTTCTTGTTGAAGGCCTTTGTTTCTCTTTGTGTTTAGTTTAGTTTTCTTCAACTTGATTTTAAAACCTTCCTACTAGGGACAAAAGTGGAGAGCTTTTTGGTGAAGTTGTAAGAAGGGATCGCGTTACCAGTCCTCGCGTTTATCTCCATCGTCCTGAAATACTTGAGTATTGAGGTATGCCCGTAGGAGGGTTCCTTCCAAGTGTAAGACTCTCCCAGTCGAATCCCATTCTTAGCTACAGATCTCTTCAGATACTCAAAGATATTGGGAAGGTTAAGCATTATCTCGAGACCTGTTTGCGGCGTTGATCTTAAAGCCGTAGGTAAGTATAGGACGCATGCCCGAATTACTGCCGCAGTTACTCTTGCACAGGAAGAGAGCACAGATTGTCTTGTTCCCTTTATCTTCAATGTTTCTTTTTCGACGAAAGTCTCGAGTCCAGTAAAACATATTTGGCTTCTTGAGAAAGTTTCAATGCTGTTCCTTTAACTTTTGGGAGAGTAAACTCCTCAAATTTACTTTTTCTTGTAAAGAGAGCTAGTTTCGCCCAAAATGTAAGTTCTTTAAGTGCTGCCTCGTTGAGACTGCTGATGGCAGGTAGATACTTTCCTGTGAAGGGAATGACTGACGTATGCGCTTGCCTTTGAGGGTTATTAGAGGCTGAGATTACACATCTTGCATAAAACTAAATAGAGAAATTTAAAGAACAACAACAATTTCTTCACAAGTTGATTGCATTTCCATTTAGAAGAATGTTATGGAAACAACTTCCTTCAATTTAAACTAAAAACAAATAAAAAAACATCAAATAAAAATAAGATCAAAACATAAAACGGACGACAAAAGATGAATTCATAAGTTAATGTTAAAATTAAGTACTGCTACAATGCAATATGATCAGCAGACGCAGGCACTTCACCCTCTTCCTCTAGCACAGCTGTGGCAACATCCCTAACAGCACCGCCAATCATTTCATCAATAATAAGTTCCAAGACTTCTTCTTCCTCAATATAAAAATTACTCCATCGGTCGTCCTCTTCAAACATCTCTTGGATGATTATTTCACCAATATGATCCCGTTTGCCCCTGTGACCGTACACCGAGTAGGCTTGGTTACGTTTTGCCGAATTCTTGTCCATGGCCAAACTCTTTCTCACTTCTTTGTATATAAAATCCTGCATGCATTTGAGTCGATCTGGCGGATTGAAAAACGCCAACTGACTGTGAAAGTTATTCGGATCGGTTGAAGTTAGAACTGGCTCGTATTCAGTTAGATATTCTTTACAGATATCTAGGATAATTCGTTCGTAAATGTTTGTAATATTTTCGTCCAGTACGGACGGTGGTTTCTGTCCACTTTCGTCGGTCGCATCTAAACGGGCAAGAGGACAGTTTGGTATTATTTTAAAAGGATAATGTGAAAAAAACGTACCTATGTTGAGTATTTCATAGTACAACTCTCTCGTTCGTCGATATGTTATATCTTTGATTCGTTCTTCCGAGGGGAATATAGTTGTCATGGGGCTACCATGGGCCGGAGGAACATATGGCGGTGGTGGTTTGTTGGGAATCTCTCGTACATACATGTACGGAACTGCATGCTCAAATTGTTTCATCTAAATTGGAAACATTAGAAATGGGGAGGAGGTGTTTATGAAACTAAAAAAAACTTACTTCGTTTTCGAGCATGACTTGCTGTCGACGACGGAGTTCAACTTCACTGATTATGTCGGGCATTAAGGCACTGTCGGCTTGTTCTTCCGATTTATCTTGTTGGGTTTTTTTAATGGAACTTTCGCATGGAGGGCTTAATGACTTTTCAGGGCTTAAGGCCTTTTCAAAAGTGGCATCCAGATCTTTAAGACTTACATCCAAGTCAATAAGACGGCGCTCTAAATCGGTTGCATTTGATTTGGACGGTGACATGGAGTTATTGAGTTGAGATTCATTGAACTGATCTTCTTCGCCTGTTGTTTCGAATTTCGGTAGCGACAAATCATCGATATTGGTTTCTGTATCCTCAGTGAAATCGGACTCGTAGAAAGCATTTCCTATGATCTTGCAGTCATCTTCTGTGTCGTGAGCTTCTCTATTACTTGTTGCCTGTTGCGACGGTAATTGATGCGAGCTGTTTGAATCGGTTTCGGAGTCGAATACAGATGAATAGGATTCATTTATGCTTTTATCTCCTGCATTGATGCTGAAAGCTTTTGAAGACTGCTCTGTTAGTTTGTCGCCTGTTGAATGTTTTGAATTTGTACTTTTGTCGATGGATTTAATACTTCTTAGAATCGCTGCACTTTCCCCATTCAAGTCATTTTCACTTGCTGACGAAGTTGAAAATTGGGGAATAAGTGATTCAATTGAGCTGCTGCTTGATTGCCTTGTAATTATAGCATGTGGCCATTCTGAGTGCTCCTGATGCACTCTGGTGCTGAAGTATGATTCGAGGTTCGATTCTTCGGCTGATCGTGCCGTTTCGATATTACTTGCGGGTGTAGCTGCTGAGACACATTCTTGTTGAAGAGTCTCTGATGATTTGCAACTCCCATTTGTCGCCATGTCTTCTCGTCGCATCGACACACTCTTGCCTTCAGCACTAGAGTTTGTGCTCAAATGACTTTGTGGTAGAGTGGAATTAGAAATTTCTTCAGTTGCATCACAGCTTTGCACGTCGGACCGTTTAGTATTAGAATTCAAAGCTTCAGATAAAATGCTTGCTGTTTTCATCTGAGCGCCTGAGGGGAGAACATCATCACGTAAGGTGGTTTCATGACTTGCTTCTGCAATTGCTATTGTGTCTAGGCTGCAGTTCGGGGCCGAAATAGAAGTTTTTGTACTTGAGTTCTGACTTTTTGAAAAATGTTCCTCAATAGTGGAGTGATTCTTTTTCTCCGACACGTCACTCCAGGGCTGACTAGAAGTTGTCTGTAGGTGACTCGTGCTATCGTTTTCCGCACTTCTTAAGCAATCGTCTAAAGGAATTTCAGCAACACTTTCAATTGTTGCGGATAAGATGGGTGCCGATGTACCTTCTTCATTAGAATACTGCGTATACTTCTCTGGGATTGAAGCTTTTGCATCGTTAGCCGAAAAGATTGCACTTTTGTGAGTACTAATAGCTTGAACACAATCACTAGCATCTGAAACACTTTGTATCACACTTGGCCGACTTATTGTGTCTGTTTGATTGCTATTCAAGACACTTTTGGGAAGGCTGTTTTGACTATTTCCTGCGGTGGAGCGTATTGCAAGGCTTTCTGATAAACTTTGGTGGCTGGTCTCATCTTTGGCAGCAGAACTCATATTCGATGTCACTGAGTTTCCGTTGCTATCTTTATGAAACGTCTTAGTACTGCAGGCAAGGTTTGGGACGCTTATAGCGAGGGATTCACTATTTTTGGGAACATTTTTATCAATACTCGTTCCATAGTTGAGTCTTCGACTGTCTTCCGGCAAAAGTGGCAACGAAGACAAATAGGAGGAACCACTTTTGGTCTTCCTTTTCGAGCTAGAAATACTTTCTCTTTCCGATTCCTCGGAGTTTACTTCCTTACTTGAGGATGACGAAGCTGCGGCACAGCCAATATATTCCTCTTCTACTGCGCTGGGACTATAGTTTCCTCGAACTAAATCAGCATCAGACTGTCCGGAACTAAAGTTCAAATTCAACTGTGGCACATCCCCAATCACAGTTGACTGCTGCGTAGTACTGATTGAAGTCTGTCCCAAGAACACCTCCATCTGGGAGGCATGCTCTCCAAAATCATTAAATACCGCCAGCTTTGCTTCTTCGTAAAGCTGTTCCAGGTCGCCCTTACACAATTTATACTTCTTATTCGGTTCAAACTTCTCAGTACGCTGACTTGTTAGCCGACGCCAGAGTTTATTCAATTTGTTGCCAGTAGTTCGCACGAAATCACCCGCCTGTGCATCAGCGCTTATTTCGGCGCCAGAGATGCTGTTCAATTCACGCAAACTTCGATCGATCTCCTTTAGTTTCTTTTCCATTTTCGTTTGACTCCGATCGCTCTCTTCCTGATGCACATGTGCATTGTTGTAATCGAGCAACATTTGTTCCAGTTGAAGTACTTCTGCTTCCTCTTGATCTAAACGCCGATGCCATTCCATTAGTCGCTCTACATGCTCTCGCCGTCTGCGCAAATCCTCCTCGCGTTTCTGTAGCAATTGCTCTAAACTACGACTCGTCTCTAGTTCGTAGCCTCTTACAATTGCTGAGGACTTTGATCTGGCGCTCTGTTGTTGACTGTAACTCTGATGCGATTGTTTTTGTTGTTGCTGATACGATAATGGCTTTGCTTGCAGTACGGTCGACGTCTGATGGACTCCTGCTCTACGCTGCTGTAGAAGCGTTACATCCGTGGAAGGGCGTATCTCCGGGATTCGTAGCTTATGATCTCGCTGCACCTTTGTCTGCTGGAGGAGTCTGCGAAGCGAAGAAAAGAAAATAACTAAAATCAAAATCAAGGTTCCACCATTCCATTATTACAAACACGGACGCATCCGCCCTCAGTATCTAATTCTAGCTCTTTTACACTCCCGCTCTTGGGCCACTACTACGCGTGTTGTAATTCTAAAAATACACAAAATATAAATATCGTACATACAGGAGGATGAATATTTACGCGAATGCAAAATACTAGAGTATACACGACGTCCGTCGTACATGGATTAATACGAGGGTGGCCCTGTGTATACACGTCGAATGTTTGGAGCTTTCGTGCCTCCGCCAAAACTTTGATCTCATCAAAATTAAAAAAAAAGAGAAAACGATTCGATTCTCTACTCACACAGCGATTAACCAAGAGATACACTGATCAACTGTGCTGCCGCGCGCCGATCTGGACGACGATGTGCCACCCAACGGCCCAATGTGTGCTCTACATATGTTGCTCTACGATAAGATTATTAACACACAAAAAGATATATGGAGGAAAAAAATCCTGAGATTAGATTAATTGGTGCGTCGTTATCGTCAGCAGCGACTCGGAAGGCCGATGACAAACGAGTGGAAGAAAGTTATCCCGTTCTTATGAGCTTCTAGCTGCCTTGTTTACATTTTTACTTTGGAAGGCGTTGAAAGGGGATTGTGCAGAAACTAGACACACACGCCTTTATTCTCTCTCTGTTCTACAGAATGAAGACGCCGTCGTTTCGTTTATGAATGGTGAGATCTAGTGAAGGATTATTTTTAGATTTCGTCAGCTTAGGTTAGCAAATTTCCTGTGCGTACAACGCTTTGAACAACAATCGAATGCTCGCGCGCGCTCGCTGCTTTTTTTTATGTGTTTTTTGTTTTTTATGATCATTAAGTTCGCCTGCTGTCTGTTTGTCTGACAGACATAGGACGAGGACGGGAAGGCAAACATCCCCCCTTTGAGTGGAAATACATTTGGCAGCTGCGATGACTGGAAGCCAGACGCTTCTGTTTTCTGTCTGTCTTTTCGTTCAGTGGCCCATAGGGTTAATCGATTTAGACTGCGTTTAGAATCATCATTGTAGTCTAACTAAACTACAAAACAAAGTATTATTATCTTCTCTCGCCACATTTCGTATCTATGGCGAATATCTTC
The DNA here is from genome assembly GCA_963555765.1 of Orthonevra nobilis. Lineage (NCBI taxonomy): Eukaryota > Metazoa > Arthropoda > Insecta > Diptera > Syrphidae > Orthonevra > Orthonevra nobilis. The sequence goes on along the minus strand of OY743226.1, from coordinate 9,239,665 downwards.
CGTGATCTGTATTTTGTTTCGAAACAATTCGCTTAAAGAAACACATTTGAGAGGATGCCAAACGGCGGCTAGCCAACCTACACGCAGTTTTGAAAAGTGTCATATAAATAACACATAGCCGGCGCCAAAATCTCGGAAGATTTGTTTCACAAATCACACATTTTTGCGAACTAATGAGTCGCTTTTGAATGTGATGAATTGTGAGTGAGTCGCCATCTCTGTTCGACTGATTAAAAATATATTTTATCTAAATTTTTGTTTTGTACCTTTATTATCTTAGCATGCGCTGAGCTGACTGGCTTGTCGTTTTGTATACAGTTTGCGTACGTTTAGAGAATTAAGAGTTAAAGCCATATAATATCTGAGAAGCGAAGTATGCAGGTAAAGAATTGTTGGGTAATGGGAAAAGAATTTACGATATGAGTACACAAAAGCCGATTGTACTGATTTCATTGGAATGGAATTTGCTCGAACTAAATGAGGAAATATGAAGTGGAGTATGTCTATTATTAGAAAGCGGTGAATGTTTCTTTTAATGTAATGATTGATTACTTTAACCTTGAAGAAAGAAACAATATTCATTATTCTATTTCCCATCTGTACGAAGGAGCTTTTGACGAATGGATGAGAACATAGTTCTTTGCACAGTTACAAATTAACTTGCAACAACATAAGCCTTTTCCTCAAAATAATAAGTGAGCTAGCATTACTTAGGGAAAGGACATAAGTATCTTATTGTAAGCCAAGGATTGGAGGGAACCTGATTGTAGATTCCGTTGATCGGTTGATCCCCATACGGGGCCAGCAACCTACTACCTAATATAACATTGTTGGAAAAAACATCGCTTTAAGGCTTAAGTGTTAAACGTGATCAGCAAGAATTTATACGCAAGGCAAAAGTACATTCAGTTTCTCGTTTGCTGTGAATACGTTGCAATGCACTTTGTTTACGCAGAAAGAAAAAGAACAACAAATTGCACAGGTCAAGTTTAACCTACCAAATTCGAGATCATCAAACAACAAAAAGCAAATTCGTAACTCATTCAATTAGACATAATAAAATAAATAAGATACAACGGATCAAACTTCCATAAAATACAGATTTCTACATTTGGAATTAAGAAGCTACTTATTCACATTTTAATTAATGTATCATGGTGTTAAGACAATTTCCAAGGCACTGTCAATTAGAGATTATGGCAAAAGTGCATGGCGCTGACTATTTGATGAAATACTACAATTCCAAAGTATAACGATAAACTATATGTTAGGAAAAACTTTTCAACAAAAATTATATACTATACTCTTCAAGCAGCATGTTAAAGATTCTCCCGGATAAGTGTCTAATTTTTTGTTGTTTATTGTCCGCCACACCATTGTAAACAATCTTACTAAGAGGAGCTGGAGGAAATCGTTATAGCCAAACCCGTGCCCAAGTGGCGGACACTCTTGTCTGAAGGAATAGACCCGATGTATCTTGTGGAGTTAGTTTAGGCTAACAGACATTAAATACTTCTGATGAAGGTCAGAATGTTTTTAGCATTGGATGGTCTAATGTCCAATGGGGAGCATATCTCTTTGAGGAAGATACGCCTTCTTAACCAAATTCAAGCTGGACATTCACAAAGAATGTGTACAGCTGTTTTGTCATCTTTCGTTTATCTAAACAGAGTCTGCCTTCGGTGGTTGTACTGAGTCCTAATTTGGTAAGATGTGATCTCAAGCGGCAATGGCCTCTCTATATGGCAGTCCGGATTTCGCAGTAAACACAGTTGCGAATCTGCGGAAATGAAAGTAACTTCTGATATACGCTTAGATTTAGTAGATTCAGATCAAGTTAGTATATTGGTTGTTTTCAAAAGCCTCCAATAGTATCGATCATTCCAGTTTGCTGCAGAAGTTGAAGAAGTCATTTGAACCTACACAAGAGAAAACTGATCGTGGCTCATCCGCGACTTATGGATTGCTTGAAGATTGTGTTGCTAGAATTAACGATGATTTATATAGAATACATGCATGGTCGAACCATAACAAACTAACGCTCAATCCTTCAAACGGAGCACACCAGCTCCAGAAATTTTTTTTAATCCTCTTGATGTCCTGTCTATTCTTCTGAATGGATTTATTATTCAATATTTGAACACGGAGAAGTACTTAGCATTCATTATAAACAACACAAGGAGCTGTTGTGAGGCAATATCAACCACCTTACAAAAAAATATTACGGACTCAGTAGCCTAAGAAGATAATCAACTTCATTGTGACCTGCTTTAAAAAGCCTACTTAAGCCTTACTTCACTTTTAACTGCTTTATTTATTCACATCCTCATGCAGGCGAAGAATGATGGTTGGGTTTAAGATTCATATATAACAAACCCAGACACACCAGTGTTTCTAATCTTAAAACTTCACTCTTGAAGAATACCTTAACTTCAGAGTATTACAAGTGTTACAGGGTATTACAGTGTTGTTTATAATAGGTGTCCTGGTGATTTAAAAGACGTGGTGAATTCTTCACAATCAATTGCGGAACGCTATTACTTTGTCTCAGCGATTCGAGTGCGGAACCGAGTAAAGATGCTTCGATGAAAGATAATGTATCCAGATCAGCACAATTGGAGAACTGGCGAAACGAGTTGGCCTTCAATTAAACGAGGACAAAACTAAGTACATGTTGTCAACAAACAAAGAAACATTTTTCCACCGCATAGGGCAAAATGTTATTGTAAGCAACGGTAATTTCGAGGTGGTTAGGGATATAACCTATCTCGGAGTAAGTATCAACTCCACGAATGAAACCTCAGTGGAGATTTGGCGAAGACTCACCCAGGAAACCGCTGCTTCTTCAGTTTTGCGAAACAAATGGGTTCAAAACTCCTAACTCGGAAGACGAAATGTATGCTCTACGAAACGTTGATCCTGCAAGTTTTGCTATATGGAACCGAGTGCGTGAGAATAATCAGGAAGGCAGAGCAGATGATCAATTTCGAGAAAAAAATTCTTCTTCGAATATTTGGTCCCGTATGCGAGGAGGGCGAATGGGGAAGAAGATATAACCGCGAACTATATGAGCTGTTTCAAGATGTGAAATGTGCCTTCGTCGAATTTGATTAGAACCAAGAACCTTCCGATCATTTCGATTTTAATGAAACTTTTTGTAAAAAATCTATAAAATTAGCAAATGATAAATGCTATACAACAAAACGAAGCGAAGAAGTGCTTTATAAGTAAAATCCTGCCTTTCAACTTGTCCATCGAACTAAACAACAAGCTTATTTCATGAAACTTTTCTTTAGTGGCCTTGTCGTTTCTGTAGAAGACTTATTCGCCCAATAGCTCTATCTCTCTCAGTCGGCTTCTATGCATTGGCTAGCCGAATTTGAAAAGGATAAAATCTTAGTGGCATCACTGTGGTTGTTATTTTGGTACACTGGCCATGCCCTAAGGTGTTGATAGAGATTTGAATGAACAAAAAAATCAGCGATGAGACCCAAGTGTTCGCACTTATGTACTGATTTGGAGGAGATATTCAGAGTCGGTGTGATACCGTGAACAGAAATTCATCTCTGTTAACAATAAACAAAACGAATGGTTTAAATGCACTTACTTCTTAATCTCTTCCCTTTCCTTTTCCATTTTCATCAATATTCCCCTTTGCTTCTTCTTCACAGTGGATATCTGAATAGTTAGACCCTTTGCCTTGTAGCGTTCCTTTTGTACTTCCAACCAAGCAATTTGACCTTTTGTCCGATCGATGATTGCCTTCTCGCGCATCCTTAGCAGTGCAGCCAAATGCTCCGACTTGCTTGTCTCACTCTGAATCAGCTTTTCATACTGCAAACACAGATTTCGAATTACCTGTCTCTGTCCTTCTCTCAGTTACTCATTCATACTTACCAATCCAATGCTAGAATAGTTGACCGTTGACTCGGACAAGCTCCTGTTTAACGATAGCACCGAGATTTCCGATTTATTGAACACATGTACGAATTCACTGTCCAAGGACGAATTGATTAAATTCGTCTCACTGCGGTCACACGAGTGCTGAGATTTAGATGTGAGCTTGTAGCTGGGCGGTGGCCCGGCGGATGGCTCGCTCTCCTCGATTTGGTAATCTCCCCGGGAAGTATTTACATGACTTTTTATATAGTCCTCTCGCAGAGATAGTTCCAAGGAATCTCTGGAGTATTGATTGGCCGACATGTTCTCTTTGTTAGGAGATTCTTCAATATGCGAATCCTCGTGAATTGTTTGAGTTTTTGGCGAGGAAACAACAAATGTCTGCGTTCCCAGAGATGCTGGGGATCGTGACGGGATTTCTTCAGCTGAACTCTGTGCTGGCGATTCTTCCTGAGGAATTTCTGGATTTGATGACGAAGATTTTGGCGTATTAGATTCACTTGATTTGCGGGACACTGTCGGCATTTCTGGAATGCTACTGCCTGTTCGTTGTGTTTCGTTTGCGTTTTTCGTGTGTTTATCGTCAGAATATGAAGACTCCTCGAAGTCAGACACATATTCGGCCAAGTCCAAATGCCTTGATGAAGTAACACTACTTTTAAGGTCTGCTGCTGATGATCTCTTGCTTTTTTGCGGGCTGAAGATCTCATGGGATTTTACTAGAGTTGTCTTTAACTGATGATTGACTTCGATGACTTGCGAAAGACTACGGTTGAAGTCATCGAGGAGTTGACTGAAGTCAACACTGCCCTCTGAGCGAGAGCTCAAGGCTCCTGTATCTCCAAAAGCATCACCTCTATTCAGGGTAATGTTTTTCATCTGAGATCTTGAAGTGACATGCATATTCGAAACATTTTGAATTGACAGTGGACTGAGCTGTTCCGCTTCTTGTGGCTTATCTTGGATGATGTTCTGCTTCTTCTCAGGGCTTGAAAACACAGAGCTGGACACTGTTGTGTCGTCTTCGTCACCATGTAAGGGTTTTCGCTTTTGACTTTTAGTCTTTGACTCTAGAAGCGGAATCGAAATCGAACTAAAATTTGAGGTGACTGCAGAAAGACTCTTCGACAATTGATGCTCCGTCTGATTATCTCTATTCAGGGAGGGCTGTTCAAGAGATTTTGTTAAAGACTTTTCTTCATTGCCTATAAGACTAAGCTTGACATTGTTACTGGAATGTGTTTCCGGTGTATCCGTATAACTTTTCTTTGATTGTTGATTTGTGTATGATGATGAGGTAGCCATAGCCGGAGGATTGGCAATGGCTTCGAGTTTTTTACGAACAGCCATGATGAAGTTGTAGGGATATGCCTGAACTGCAGTTGGTTTCAGCCAATAGGGAAGTTGTGCATTTTTCTCTTGCGGTTTGTTTTCTCTTGCAGACTCATCGACTTGGACAGATTTTTCGCGCACTGATTTGCGAGCCTCCAGCTTTGCTTCAGGTACTTTTAGATTCAAATCGGCAATGCTGTTTGTTTTTGAACTGCGAGAGGATCGTGTTGATTTCTTCGAATGCTCTAGAGAGCGCATCGGTTCTATATCAAAGCTGATACTTCGTTTCTCACTGGAAAGTAGGTCAGGCGGCTTATTCGTTTCGAGCCCATCTGGTTCACATAGTCTCAGTGCTGGTATATCGGAAAGCGGTGGGCTAAGAATATCAAAAATGAGGTTTTCTTTTTCCATGTTTAAATCTTTTATGGCGCTAAACGAATGGTCCTTTATTTCTGGCTTTCGCAGCAATCCCACTCTTGTGCAATTCTCTACCAAAGGACTGTGCTCTTGATGCTTCTTCTCTTCTGGTAACTTACTCTTTGGAGGCCGATCTGACCATACTTCCACTTTTGGAGCTTCTAGCTCTAACTGCTTCTCAGCGACTTTTGGAATGTTTTTTTCTTTTGCTAAAGAATCTGGCATAGTCGCAGCTTTCTTCTTGGCCATTTTGACATTCTTGTCAACAATCTTACGGGTATTCGCTTTTAAATTATCTAAACGCTTCTTGATCTCATTTCGGTCGATCGGTAGCTTTCCGTCCGTACCTTGAGCAACTGTTTGGAGAGATTTTCTCTTCTTCTTTTGCTCCTGCATGTAACGTCTGGCTTCACTAGAGCTATATGTCTTCTGTTTTTGATTCGGTGAGGCGTTTTCCTTTTCTGTAGCGTGAGCTGATTTCGAGCGCATAGACCGAGACACTAATCTCAGCTGACTTCTTCGAGCGGTGGGTTGTCGTAAATTTGTTTCAGTCTTACTTCTCTGGACAAGTTTTTGTACATTTTGATGCTCCTTCTCTTCCTTCATTCCTTCCATCTTATCATCTTCATGCGCCTGTTCCTTTGCTGACGTATTTGTGATTTCATTGAGCATTTCTTGGATTTCTTTCACTTCCCTGTCGCGATCTTCGCGTTTCTTTTGGAACTCAAACCCAACGACAGGTGGCGTTTCGTTTTCATTCACAACAACATCTCGATTCAGTTTTTTCGTCGATGAATCGTAAACTTGTCTAGCTATTTGGGTTTTCATCTTTCGCATGCGAATGGTGGCAGTAGTAGTTGCAGCTAAATGAAAAGAAATAACGAAAGTGAAAATTCTGTGAGAAAATGTAAACCATGCGACTGCATTTAAATCGAGCATAGTGTTAAGGTAAAACAACTTAAACCGATTCGGAGGCACGATATAACCTCTGTTTATGGCAAATGCTTTTCGAAGAATGCAACACAGCAACAGAGGCACACAAAAAGTCTCTTTTGGCGTAAGTTGCGCAAGTTTTGTGAATTCGGACGTCATTGAGTTCCTTCAAAGGAGAGCGGTGTGGAATTTAATAAATCACCAAGTATGGACATCTAACAAGTCAAAACAATTCCTGTTCGGTACATTTTCGATAGCCGATGAAAAACATTTGTTCAACATGATCAACTTTAAACTGTTTGCGATTGAAGTAAACACTTTTCAGTAGCCAACGTTTCCGCAGAAGGAAAAACATTTACTGAACAAATTCATCAACATTTTTCCCCAGATCATAAATTGTCGTTTAATACATTTAACATAATTGAATCTACAGAATGCAGAACAGAAAACGAAGACCGTAGCGAAAAGAAGGATCATTTGGGATTGATTCTCGTAAACTCATGGGCCTCATAAGATGAACAGATTATGCAGATAAAAAAAAAAAATTGGAAGAACACTATCATGTGCCAGAACATTTGTGATCAAGAGAATGATCTACGATGCAATTGATTTTTAATGGACGCGAGCATTGCTGAGAATATGGAGGAACCACTAGACAAAGTAAAGATAGCAATACCAAAGCTTAATATTCTGATAAAGCAGCTGGAGCAGACGGCTGCCGAACTCTTCAAAGCGGCATACAATGACTTGGTTTAAGAGAAAGCACCAGCTATAGTCTATGTTTTGTTTTCCGACTATTTGAAGAAATGATTACCTCTAAACTGCACCAACTATAAAGGTACCAATTTCGTAAAGATGCTTTCTTCCGTATTAGGTGACGTCTGAAGCCGTTCGTCAACAACCTGACCAGAAATGTTCACCATAGACCAAATGTTCACATTATGGCAGATCTTGAAAAGAAAACCCAGGAGCGCTGCATAAAGCGACGCCTTTTTTTGGCATCCTTGCCATGCTCGTCCATTCGTTCAGGATTATCATGGACAACTCACGCTGCTGATTTACTGAAGTCGGCAAAGATCTCTTCGACCCATTAGATGTTAAAAAAAGGTTTAAGACAAAGCGATACACTGTCCTGCAATTTCTTCAACATCATACTTGAAATTACAGAGCAAAAGCCACGCGTCAACACAAGAGGCACTATCCTTCAAAGGTCTGTCTAACTACTCGCATGCGCCGATGATATTGACACAATAGGAAGAACGCAGCGTGATGTCAACAGTTCGTTTGTGAGTATTGAGACAGAGGCGGCAAAGATGAGTTTGGCGGTAAACGAGGGCAAAACGATTTATATGCTGTCATGAAGAAAACACACCCAACACCGACGTCTTGGTCAGAACGTTTCCATAGACCACTATAACTTTAAGGTAGTTAAGGAGTAGGCGTACCTTGGCTCCGCTTAAAACACAGAGAACAACACCAGCCCTGAAATCAAACGAAGAATAAGTCTTTTCAATCGCTGTTTCGTTGGGCTAATAAAGCAATTGAGTGGTTTAGACCTTTCTTTAAGAACTAAAGTATCACTCTAAAAGACCCTTATCATCACGGTCCTGCTATATGATGCAAAGGCTTGGACACTTTCAAAAGCGGATGAGAGCGCCTTAAATTGTTTCGAAACAACAATTTTATGTGTGACTTTAAATCGCTTCTGCATAGGTGGTGAGCTGAACGACGAACTGCACGAGTTGTACAGCGACATCGACCTAGCCAAAAGGATAAAAGTCAAACAGATGAGATGGCTCGGTCATGTAGAGCGAATAAATATCAACGTTCCAGCTCGGAAAGTTTTCGAACCAACCCCCGAAAGAAACGATTGCGACTCAGTTGGCGCATACAAGTGAAAGGGGACATCAACAAACTTGGCGTGCAAAGCTGGAAAAAACTAGCTGTGGACGGACGAACTGTGGCGGCCCTTTAGGCAATGGGGTTCGGAACATTTTATGGAAAGAGCATGCCTTCAGGATAATATCATAGTCAGACTTATCAATCTTAAGCTAAATTATTGCTCTTGAAAGTGTTGCTTTCACAAAATAAGGATTTTCTGAATCGTCCAATGAAAAAATCCACACTGATAACACCACTAATTTTTTTCTGGAAATAATGTTTAGAATTCGGTTTGGCGTTTCTTGCAACTGTATTCGTTCAGGAATCTGTGAAGTATTTGCTTTTGTATAACGAAGAGAATCTGCGTTCCAAAAAAAGCAAAAATAATTCTCGCTATGGCCTTGAAATTAGACTCTTCAAGCACAACACATTTTGCCGCGTCACTACTAAACTACTTAGCCTTGCACTACCTGGCTTGTTTGAATTCTTCAAACTGCTTGGGTTACTTAGAAAAAAATATAACAAACACAAGTTGCATTCTATATTTAGATTTCCAGAAGTCAACACATGTGATAAGGAAGCATCATATTCTACATACTAGATACGTACAGAAACACGAGCTCTGAACGTTGATTCTTCCTTCTTTGAGGTAAACGACAAGCAAGCACTTCAACTTCATTACGTTATTTAATTCAAACTAAATGCACTAAGAGAACTAACAATTCCTATTAAAAACAGCCGCTAACGTAAGCAAAACAAATACAAAACTATTCGAATTCGCAAACTACGTGCAAAAATTCACACTGAGCAACGAAAAACTGCTCGAAGAATGCAAATCCCCCAAAAAATAACAAAATATGCGACATAATTTGCATCGCAAACAGCCGTGCTTCGTGTCAATTAATTAAATCGTAATAATTCAATTTTATTTATTTAAACAAACGTGATATATACGAGCTGAATAAATACGCTGGGAAACTTGATTCTTACATGGATTTCGGTTTGTTCCTTCTGCTGATGCGGCAGTTTCTTGGTTATTGCCATTTTGGCTGGAATTAGTGGCGGCGACGGTGTCGGCTTTTCTCCATATCGCCGACTGTTTTATTCCCTCGGAGGACATTTTTATGCATATTAGTTTAAAATTGTTAGCGTTGAGTTTATTCGAATGGAAAGTAAAAGAAATAAATTGTTGAATTCTTTGAAAAGCAGTTTGTTTGAAAAAGCAAACGAATTGCAAACAACCGATGATATGCGAAATATGTGAAAACGTCAGGTAATTTGAATTCACAACAACTTGTCAAACCGGCTGTTGATTGGGCAAGAGAGACGACACTATGTGGAATTGTATGGAAATGTTCCGCAACATTGTGATGTTTTCGTAGTTTTTGATAGGTGCAAGGGAGATAGAAATAAGTTATCAGCTGCAAATTGTTCTGGGATAATGTTGTGGCACATGCGAGTATTTTACCTGAGCAAAGCATTAGGGTGGAAGCGCAATTTTATCATGAATGATTTGAGTGTAAATTGTTATACACAAAAGGAGCAAAATTGTGCAACCTTGTTGTGGGAGTTGGAGTAGAGTCAAATTTAAATAAATTTATAACGAATATACAAGAAAAATTATTATAAAGCCTTGAAAATAAATGAATAATTGAATTTGTGTGAAAATAAACCTAAAAGAGGAACAAAAGTTTAGTTTATTTGATCTCCAAAGGAGGATACCTTGTTAATGGTGCTTACTCCTTTTGGCATTTGAAAATCTCTTAAAACATATTATTGTTGAAGCTTTTTGTTTAATTTAGAAATTTATGTCAAACTAACTATTACACTATCACAATTAATTGCGTTCTACAACTGCACACTCTAATAATGATTATTTTCTGTTATTTGTCACAGCGTTACTCGTCACGAGTTTTGCCGTTTGATTTAAACTCAACTTTGCCGTCGTTCTTTTTGCAAAGTCAGCGTCAGACTGCCCAGTTGGTTGTTTATACGAGTAATAATATAACTTTATTAACCTGGAAGGGTGCGTTCAAGTAACAATTTTGTTACTTGAACTTCAAATTATAAAAAGCTTATTTATTTTCTGATTGACTTTTAACTCGTTGTCAACTACATTGGCCAAATACAATCTTCAGATTCGGCTTTAGATTTTTACCAAGAAAAGGTTATTTTAGTGTGAACTTAAACTTAACGATTATACGTCTCGAAAAAACGTTCCCATCTCTATTTAAGAGCAGCATCAGAATAAAAGCCCCGTTTCAAGTGGCTGCAAACAAACTGACGTATCGAAGCGTTTTAACGTCCCTCGTTGCACAATCACATCAATCCTGAAGAATAAGGAAAAAACAAATGAAGAACGTGTAACCGTTATGATCGAAGAAACTTAAAACAATAATGATAGGTAAGTCGGCTAAAGCCTATCGTGCCGTTCAAAAATGAATGGAGGATAGGCGAATAGTTTAACGAATGGAAACGATCAGTTAATGCAAATATGGAAATAGGCATCGAAGAATTTTACTCCGGTAACTACTTGGCCACAATTCTACAATTCTAGCCCATTTCCCCGCACTGTTGATGTTGTGTTTTTGCTCGCCAATACAACTTCTAAGCTGCAGTCTCTGGACCAAGGTACAATTGAAAGATTTTAAACTTTTTACCGCCATGAAGTAGTGATGCAACTTCTGGACAGAATCAAGGATGGACTAGATCATAAAATCACTTTATTTTCTGCGATGATCTTAGCTGACAAGGCAAGGCAGAATGTTAACGAGAGCACAATTAAATAACCAAGCGGAACTCCCGTTTATAGAAGATGCAGAACAAGATGTTGAATGTTTTTTGGAAATCACATAACATTCGAACTGTATTAGAAACTTAACTTAAACGTTTCATATTCAGTATGGTTGATTGAACTCCATTCCACTCTGTGTGGGATTAACATGGTTAACATATAAAAGCAATTGGACTGATTTGGGAAAGTTTGGGAAACAAAGTACGCCTCATGTGGGCGTCTGAGTTTTGCACGGTTCCTTTAAGAACGAAGTTAAAAAAATGAAGGCAGTTTTTTTATCAGTAAACATCTCGTTCACAGTATGACACATAGTATGATATAAAATTTCTTCAAGGTGACGTTAAAGAGAATTGGTTTGGAGTGCGCACCTGAAAAGGTCAAGTTGCTTTAAAAAGATTAGCAGTCTGTGCGTTTAAGCATTGCTGGACTTGACTTTGAGTTTGAATATCCCTGATTTTCCTTTTAAGCCGGATGCGTAGCATTGTTGTCGGTCATCACACATTTATGTGACTCCTAAACTAGTGGCTCTCCGTGGCTCAGTATTGACAAAATTTCTGAATTTAATCCCCACAAACTAATTTTCTGCGTTAAAATCTTTTTAGTATATTTGTTACACCTGCTTTGATCTTAGATCTTTGCTTATAGTAGCTTACTTTGGGACAGACATAGCGTCTTAATTTTCTCCACTTTTCTTAGCCTATATTAATTGTCTTTCCATAACGCTGTATGACCTTTCGACCACGGAGGACGTCTTGCGAACATTTGAACAAAAGCTGCCTATGCTTAAAGGCCCATGCCAATATCTTGATAGCTCAAACGGCTGGGAGGTGACCCATCTGGGCCTGTAAGGAATTGAGTTCCCAGAACCAGTTGAAGGCTCGGCCTCATTTATTGTTCATCCATCATGCTTAATTACTTTCAATATTTTAGTTTTCCGATCGATAAACGAATTTCAAGAGCGGGTCAAAGTTTGAATTAATCTTCGTTTAAAAAAAAATCCATCAGCTTTTACAAAGGACCAACTTTTTCGTCACTCATCTGCCACATGTAAAGAAAGCGGGATCGCGTCACCCAGCTCCCACATTTAATTGTTTTCATCGATCCGATTGTGACTGATTGACAAGCGTCTTCCTACAGAAATAACAAATCTGGGTTCCAAGAAACCATTCTTCCGATGCCCCGTGACCATAAACCATCCACAAATGCGAATAATAACAATTGATCATGAGTGTGTACCTAGTGACTAGACTACCAGCGATTTTCTCTTTCACTTTCATCGTGGGTATCGACACAGAACAACGACCGCAAACTTCGTATCGCCCCAACGGAAAGCATTTGTCATTTTCGTCTTCTGTTTGCTTAGAGCCTTAAGTGATCTCTCACTGTATGCTCCACCGATCGTCACCGACCGATCTCGCCATACTCATAAGATCTCACAGACAAATGGTTTCACGAACTCCTTGAAGTGCCACCAACCACTAATCAAATCCATTTTCAAATGCGCGCAGGCGCACACGTTCAAATCAAGTCAAAGAAGTCGAAGAAGCCGAAAGCCACACGGTCCGTCCATGAACGTATGAGCGAAACGAACAAGTTTACTGTGAGGTTTTGGGTTTTCTATTTGAATTCCGGCGCGGCGGTGTTTGGTGGCTTCGATTGCGGTTTGTGGCGGCTTGAAAGTGCCAACTGCCAACAGAGATGTTTTATTGAGAAGCATGGCAGATAAGCATTCATCGTCAGATGCTGCTGCTCCTGGTATCTATAACTCTTGCAAAAAGGATTAACGCAGTCCCATGCGAGGTGTTGCTTTAATTTTTTTTCCGTTTTTTTTTCGAATTGGCTGCAATCCATCATTTGCCCCCATGCCAGGCGGTTACAATGTTGCAAACTTATTCCTGCCGATTTGCGTCTGTTTGTGGGCGTTTGAATAAAATGAATCTGTCTCGGGCGGTCTTTGCGATTGGAGCTGGAATGTGGTGAGAGGTCCTAATAGGACTTAAGAAAGTGTTAGGAAAATAAGGTTGTTATGGATTAATATGTGTGAACCGATCTCGAGAATGCGAACAACAGCACATCTACGCAATGGGTGTGTCCATCGATCTATTGATGGGGTAAATAAATATAACAATATATAAACTGTAGCAGGTTTAACAACATACATGAGTGACTTGACATATCCAAACAAAAAGTAGTTCAAGAGACTTTATTTACATAACTTAGGCGGCCAATTGATGGGTCTATTTCTTGAGATGATCTCCAAATGTTTACCCAAAAAAATGTATGGTTTGACCCGTTGTGTGGTATGTTTGGGCATCCAGCAGAAACTCCTAGATGGTTATGAATGAATCATCACCAAAATTGCCTTGGGCCGCAGGAGATAGTTACTCTTTTGGAATAAAATTAGTTGTCGTGAGTCTCGTCAAGATTGTGCGGACTCAAAAATTGGTCACAATGTTTACGTCCAGAGATAGGCCTCATTACAGAAATCTATTTGGTAGTAAAAATTTGGTGCAACATTCAGCTAATTAGCCGAAAGAACGAAAGAGATTATGGTCTGTGTACGTTGTGGACGTCCAAAAGACGAGGCGCTGAGAATGGTTTCGATTCGACCTCTAAAGATTTAACGCCGATGTTCGGTATCTGCATGTTGATTTGCCGAAGTAACCTGAACCTAAATGCAGACTGATAGCTGGTTTAAAATAACACACGCCGTCGGAAGTTCGATATATATTTAAAACAAACATTCCTTCCAACTTTACTCATCTTTTTTTCAAATCAACAACAACTTTTCCAAAATCAAATCCACAGTTCAAACCACAGCTCTTTAACATGTGGAACAATTTGCTAACTAGTTTTTAAGTTCATGTCACCACAACTTAATAATCAGAAAGAGGTGAACAGAAGTGTGTCAAGCTTTACAACAACTGTCGAGTTTATTGCGTGATCGTCTGAAGCCTTTTTGCAATAACACACAAATCGGCCAATACCATTTTTCACACTGCGCCAAATCCTCCTAAGGACCAACAAATTTCAAGTCAATACTCAAAACGTATTCGTTGACTTCGAAGTGCTCAGCTATGTTGATCGTTAGCCGCATTTCGAATCTCGGGAAAACTGAGCCGGTTATGTTGTTCAACTTCCGAAAACAGGCGATGAACTGTGTTTAGACTTAGAAGCCCGAATCATTTCAGACTTGCGGATTCGTATTCCGGCAAGGACGTCATGTTAATTGTTGAACGTTTTTCTTTAACAAATATTGGGACGGGTGTTAAAATGAAAGGCAATACCTTTTTCAGTATCAGTTGGACTGTTATGATACACAGACTATATTGAAGACAGGAAAGTTGGTCTTAATATCACAGTCATACACGACACCTTGGTGGGATCCGACGAAGTCTCTGGCAATCCCACGGAGTCGATATTACTTCGGTTTGTCCAAACAACAAGGATCAAAAAATTCATACCTCGATGGCCAGTCATAGTTTAGAAGAAAAGACGCATCTTGCCAATTCTAATAAATTAATCGGAATGTTGGATTTGCAAGTATGCAGAATGGAGAAGAAGATACATCGGGAAAGACACAAATGAACAACAATGCTTTCCCTTAGGGTTAATCTCAAAGATCGGCTTAATCTTTGCTTAATTCAAAAAAAGTCAAGTGAAGGCCAAGCTTTTCTTAAGTTGTGTCGAAGAAAAATGGACTGCTGAAAAAAGTTTTGGAAAAGCAAACCACACCACAGATAAGTTTGTGACAGAATGGTTAATGTCCGGAGAGATTGTAATTATGAAGTCGACTGTAAAGATTTCTGGAGGAAACCAGCTACTAGCTAGCTGGAGGTAGTCAGTTTCGAGCTGGCTGCAAGTTGGTAGCAGGCTGCAGTAGGTGGACAGTTGCTAGATGGCTGGAGGTAGCCAGTTGCTGGCTACTGTAGGAGTAGGTTTGTAGCCAGTTGCTAGCTGGCTGCAGTAGGAGCAGATGAGTGGCCAATTGCTAGCTGGCATGAGGTGGACAGTTGCTAGGTGCTTGGAGGTAGCCAGTTGTAGGAGCAGGTTGGGAGTTGCTATGAGCTTTCGAGGTCAACGAAAGATAAGATGAACTCCCGACAGGTTCGACACTATGACCCGAGGGTATTCGTCGCCCAGAAAGAGAGAGAGAGAGAGAAAGAGAGAGAGAAAGAGAGAGAGAAAGAGAGAGAGAGAAAGAAAGAGAGAGAGAAAAAGAGAGAGAGGGAGAGAGATAGAGAGATAGGCCATTTTTCACTACCTTTGTTAAGAAACCAAAATCCTCCTGCATTTTGAGTGAAAATGAATAACGCATCCTTATCGGTGCTTTGGCTGTCAGGCTATCCTGTAAGAGCTGTCAGGGCAAAGAAGAGCTAGAAATCATATAACACCTCCTGTTTAAGTGCGTTTACTTCCAAGTGGGGAAAAACATGTTTCACAAGTGACAGAAAATCACTCTGGTCGGCTATTGGGGCCGATCGGAGTCGGTAATAAACTACTGATCGAACCCCCGCCACTTGCATAAATGGTAAAGCTTGGCACTAGCCCTCAAAGATGCTGTACCGCCACTTATTTACACTGCCAATTCACTTATAAGATATGAAATGAGGTATCTCAATTATTCCCTAAGGTACTCGGTTGACTCTCTCAGGAATAACATCCCCACAACACAATATTTTACCAACATCGCTTAATTAAATTGAATGAAATCGTAGTCAACTGTTCGAAATTTAAAAATGAAAAACTGCACTCGCCAGCCAATCAACAAATGGCAAATAAAAAACTGCGAAGTGAGTGAATGTAAATAAGTCGTTTATGAATTCTTCCCTCTTATTGGGTTGTATTGTATATTAAAAAGTATTGGATGGTAACGATTATTAAGAACTTTAACATTGGCAGAGAAATATGGTGGATGGTAGCCAAGTGCAAACGAAATGGCATCAAATTAATACTTGCTATAGTATACAGATCGCCAAGCGGCCCGGAAAATACATTCTGTGACTATATTAGAGATTGGTTGGAAGCTTTAGAAGACGTTGGTGACAACATTATAATTGTCGGTGACTTCAACATAAACTGGTTAGATAATTCAACATACCAAAGGAGGCTGAAGCGAATATTTATGGACTATGGATATGTGCAGAAAGTGAACGAGTTTACAAGAATAACACCCTCATCTACAACACTGATTGACTATGTGGTATCTAATATGCACCAAATAAGTGTCCAGGTGGACAGTGAAGCCAACATTTCGGATCATGAATCACTGCAGATAGAGTTTAATTATAGCGGCGACATTAAAGGAGTTGAAACGGGACCTATTCAATATTGCAAATACAACTCGGACCAATTCAGAGCGAGGCTAAGGATGGAACGCATCAATGATATAGAACATGACGATGTTAATCTATTTACGGATGAGTTTTATGGCAAAATGAGCAATGTCGTTAATCATTTGGTCTGCAAAATGCGAGTAAATGCAGCCAAGAACAGTTGGTTTACCAAAGTTTTAAACGATATGAGAAGTGAAAAGATAAGATCTCACCAAAAGGCAGTTTATACCAATAATGATACCGACTGGCGGATATACAGGAGCGTCAGAAACGGATATAAAAAGGCTATAAATAGAGCTAAGAATCTCTCAATAGAGAAAAGGATATCAAATGCATCAAATCAAAAAGAAATGTGGAGAGAGATCAAAAAGTATATCCTGAAAAAGAACTGTGCGAACCCTAGTGCGATTGAGTTCAATAACCAAATAATGAAAAACGAAAAACAAATAGCGAACGAATTTAACGAATTCTTCATAAATAGCATAAGGCATATAAATGAGTCCATCCCGAATGTACAGTATGTAGATAATGTCCCAGATTCTACTTCCTCATTCCATTTCGCGGAGGTTTCACCAGCTGACTTGAAAGAAATTTGCAGAAGTATGAATAAAAAGAACGACCCACAATATATGAATGTCAAAATGATAATTGAACATTGGGGAACTTTTTCTCATAGCTTAACCAAACTTATAAATATGTCGTTGGTGCAGGGGAAGTTCCCAGAATGTTGAAAAGAGGCGGTGGTGGTACCTGTGCCTAAGGTTGCTGGAACAACTAAATGCGAGGAATTTTTTTTTTTTTTTTTTTTTTTAATTATTTGCTCGCTCTTCAAGAGGATATAAGGACTCTTATAATGCGTGTAGCACAGAGCGAGCGGAAGAATTAGGAGAAGAATGTGTAGTGGTTTGAGAAACTCAGGTGTAATTGGTTTCAACTCACTTCCGTGGGTGGAGCCCGAAACGGAACGGAGGATTTTGATATCGACCTATTATTAACTTTAACCTAATTCACAGGATTTTGTTCGACATTCAACAACTTTGAAAGTTTGGAAGATTTAGCTTAGACACCCCCGCTGTCAGTGTTATGCCTTCACAGCAGAGCCATCTACACAAACAGAGCTATCTTGAAAACACGAATTAGGAACTAAGCCGATACAACAACCACAACAACAAAGCCACCCATTAGTCAGACTTCTATCACTGGTGGACCAATCCAATGATAGTGCCATTAACTTGATCCCAATGGCAAATGGTGACTGGACCAGATTCGAAAAACTAGACCACTACTCTAGGAATCGAACCTGGGACCTATCAATTGAATCAATTGAAAGGCAGGCGCTCTACCAACTCCGCCACCCAGCTTAGACCAATAAATATGCTTCCCATGTTGGAAAAGATTCTGGAGAGGGTAGTCAACAAGCAGCTAGTAAAATACCTGGAGAGTAATGGGTTGCTGAGAGAAGAACAGTCTGGATTCAGGAGAAATCACTCATGCGAGACTGCCATAAATTGGCTTATCTTAAATTGGAAGCAAGAATTTGAGAAAAAGAATGGAATTATTGCGGTGTTTCTTGATTTTAAAAGGGCCTTTGAAACCATAGATAGGACAATATTAATAAAGAAATTGTCAAAATATGGCATAAATGGCAGGGAGCTTAGTTGGTTTGAGTCATATCTAACAGCAAGAAAGCAGAAGGTTAAATACAACAACCATTACTCGGCAGCACGAGAAATTTTATTGGGTGTGCCACAAGGATCGGTCCTCGGAACCCTGCTCTTCCTGCTGTACATTAACGACATGAAATACGTTGTTAAACACAGTCAGGTGATGTTATTTGCAGATGATACCCTGGTATACATATCGGGAAATAATCGAGAAGAATGTGTGAGCCTATTGCAGGAAGATATGAAAAGTGTTGAAGACTGGCTGATTCAGAATAAATTGAAGCTCAATGTTAGTAAGTCAAAAGTAATGACAATCCGCTTCTCTCCTTCGCACATCCAGTTAACAATGGAGAGTGAAGTCATTGGAGTTGTCGACCATATGAGGTATTTGGGGGTAATAGTGGATAGCGGATTGAAGTTTAGTAGGCATGTGGATTTTGTGTGTAAGAAGGTAGGAAAAAAGATTGGCTTCATGAAGCGCATAAGAAGTAAAGTGTCAACTACGTGTTTAATCAATATCTACAATGTGATTGTAAAGCCACACTTTGAATACTGCGCCACGGTACTGTTCCTATGTGGAGAGGGGGAGATCGCAAGACTGCAAAAACTGCAGAATAGGGCTATGAGAGTCATCCTGAGGTGTAACCGATTCACACCGATCAATTCGATGCTGCAAATTTTAAGGTGGATGAATATTGAACAAAGAATCGAGTTGAATGCGATGGTCTTT
Organism: Orthonevra nobilis; assembly: GCA_963555765.1. NCBI lineage: Eukaryota > Metazoa > Arthropoda > Insecta > Diptera > Syrphidae > Orthonevra > Orthonevra nobilis. Next base: position 9,220,678 of record OY743226.1, on the reverse strand, counting down.
GTTTTCAAAATGAAATACAGAATCACACCTAAGTATCTGTCTGAGAATGTAAGTTTGGTAGCTGATGGTCAGCCATACCCCTTACGAAACGCGGAGGATATAAGAATCAACTTTGTTTCCAGAGCGGCGTCTCAAAATAGTATTCTTTACAAAGGCTTCCAGAAATTTAACCAACTCCCGAGTGAAATAAAGTCTGTGACCTCCTTGTTTAAATTTAAAAGAATGTGTAGTGAAAATATCCTAGGAAGAATTTAAATTAAAATCATGTTAATAATTCATTGAGTTTTTGATTTTCATATTTTGCACCAGTAGCTTAATATTGAATTGTTATCTAATTATAATGTTAAACTTTATTACTTCTCTTTTAGTTTTATAGTCTAAGCAATAATATTTTATACTATTCCTTTTATGTATTTAAAAGTAATTTAATTACTAATAAAGAATCTAATCTAAATCTAATCTATTCGGCCTCGACCCAAAATTAATTTGAAGCCAAAAATTCATCTGAGTTTCAAATCACCAACACCACCTGTGTGCAATTGCATTACAAGGGAAGTCAAAACCCCTTGGAAGCTTTTAAATTATTAAAGTAAATATTTTCATTTGTTTTTTCAATATGCTTGATGGAATAAAGTTACTTCTACTTGAGATAGAGTCTGGACAATTGCCTTTCACCGTCGCTGTCGGTTTTACTTCTAATAAAACGCCGCCGAATTGAATATAGAGCAACAGATAATTGGATTATCATGCCCGACAAACATTTTTTCGATTTCTTAGAAAATCTCAGTCTAATTAAGTTTCCTAAAAATTCCTTCTCAAATTGAACCAGCATACTGCACGCATATCCAAAATGGAACACGAGCATGGCAAGCCCAACAGGTGGCTCTCAGTGCAGCGAATTCCACATCACTTCAAACAGTTGACAGGCCAATTATTGTTTACTAATTGCATCGGCAACTGAAGCGGATGTAAGCTATTTTCCACAACTAATCACCAGCTCCAGGCGGACTCTATTTGTTTGCGTACACGTATTCAAAGTCAAACACCATTCCTCTCTAATGTTTGACACCTCTAATTCTTGCTCTGGCATTACGAGTTAAGTGCGTTATTCGCGCAGCTATCGGTGACCACCCAATTATAGTGCCCCTAATGTCTTCCTAGCTAGATGGAGCAGAACTAGCACTTACTGCCAACGATCATGAGCAGCGGCAAGCCGACAAAGTATCCACAATACGAGAGCGGCTCCAACGCGATCCAATGTTGATGTTAAGTCACTCAACGGCACACATTGGCGTCAGCTCAAGCCGTAAGCAACTTTGCAAAAAGTGAAATGCATCTGACTATTTGGACAGTTTGAGACATGCCATGAGAGGCAATTTGACAACAGGCCACTCCACGCAGTTCCAAACTCTAAGCATTACACTCCAAGTGACACCGGCGACTGATGCAAGCAGACAGAAGCTACTCTAATGCGTCCAGCATTTTGAAACTTTTGGACGTCTTCAAAGACAACGACGACGATAACGAAAGATAGGAAGATAGAAAGATAAACTATGCGATACTTTGTGTAAATTGTAACGATTTTGATCTGGCATCCGCACACCTATCTGCAGGCAGGCAGGCAACTTATCAAGCTAAAAGATCGCACTTTATAAATAAAAACGCACAAACTGCATTTGTAATAATCGTGTAATTATGATGTCGTTCGTTCGCGTTCATTTCGTTCGTTGGTCCGATCTGGATTTGTGGAATTGTGGAATTAGTGCGTACCTTGGCGTGGTAATCACTGGGAGTTGCCGCAGGCTCGATGGTCTGCGCTGCAGACGTACATTAACTTGCATCGATTAAAGATAACAGAATGGTTTTACCCGTTTCGAGTTTTTTTTTCTTTGGAGGCACCTCGGATGAGTATCTTAAGCCAAGCCTACTCTACTTGGGTGATTTGGTCTTTGATTTTGTGTTTTTGCTTTAAAGGCGCACCGATAAGCCAAAACTAATTATAAGTTACTTTCTTGAATGCAAAAAGACAGCCAAGTATCTGATGGGTGTTTGCGAGTCGAAATTGTGACAACAGTCATCATGGAAATATAAATAGTCGTTATGTAAATTGGTGCGCGGTGGATGAGATAATGATTGAATATTAGATTAGATGCTTTGATTATGGATAAGACAAGTTATCACTTCTCACCATGACGTCTGCATTTAATGTTGTCGATATTTGTTTGGTGTCTTTGTAAAGCAAGGCACCTCGGAGTGAATGCGTTGAATTAATGTTTCACGTTGAATGCATAAGGTTGAACTGTGAACTGGATAAGCAATCTAAAACCAAAATTGAAGAAATCTTAACTTAATTATAAGAAGGAAGACGGAAACTATAGTGTCACGCTTATCGATAAATATATAGATAGAAATGAGTGAGATATTCGATCAATGTGACAATGTGACTTCTGGCCTCATACATGAAGTGTCGTTTTTGAATATATAGTACATATGTCAGATTCTAAATTGGACGCCTTTTGACTGTAGATCGGACGTTAACACTCAAGTTTGATAGTTCAAAATTATGTACCTTTAGTGACCCAGGGCAATTATTAACCGTAACATACCTTGGTTTACTAATGAAGTGAAAACCCTTAGTAATAAACGAGATTTACTTTTACACTGGTGGCGCAGATACATTTATCCAAATAATAGGACTACCGGTTGAAAATGTCGTTTTTGCAGACAACTTCATAACTATTACTCTGAGGTGAATTTTGACCATGACAGCTGTCACATCAGAAACTTCATGTCATTGTCTAATTATTTCAGTCTAGGTTATTGGTCATTAGTGAAAACACACAAATTTTTGTAAAGCCGTAAAATGTCTACATTCGTGCCATCAAAACAACATTTGCGGGAAGTTTTAATATGCTTCCTTCATTTAAAGAAAAAAGTAACCGAAGCGCATCAATTGCTTACCCGGGCTATACTATAGACGTTAGAATCTGTCAGCGGTGGTTTAAGCAGTTCGAAGATGGTGAGTTCGACACCGAAGACAAAGAACGCCCCGGCCAGGTGAAAAAGTTTGAAGACCATGAATTGGAGGCATTGCTCGATCAAGATCCGTCACAAACGCAAGAAGAACTTGCAAAATCACTTGGCGTCACTCAGCAAACCATTTCCGATCGTTTGAAAGCAATGGGAATGATCTGAAAGGTGGGACATTGGGTGCCGTATGAATCGAAGCCACGAGACGTCGAACGCCGATTTTGCATGTCCGAAATGCTGCTTGAACGCCACAAAAAGAAGTCTTTTTTGCATCGAATCGTCACTGGTGATGAAAAATGGGTACATTACGATAATCCAAAATGTCGGGCAACGTATGGATACCCCGGACATGCCTCAACAAAACGACATTTTCAACCGGTAGTCCTATTATGTTTGATGAACTTAAGTGCGTCCGTAACGCAGTTACCTGCCTAATTGAATGCTAGATTTTGAACTCCGAAAAACTTGATTTTTTAGGTTACTTGTTTGAAAAATCATCAATTGAATTGAAGAAGAGTCTACCAAGCTGTCTAGATCTAGCAAGGGCCGGACAGGCGTAAAAGAAGTGGTTTTAGGGTTTTCCTCTCAGCTGTGTTTTTTGCAGCTTCGACAGTGTGAATTGTGTGGGATGCCTAGCTAAACGCATGATCTCCAATCGATCCTGTGCAAACCGCCGCTAGTCTAGCAATATCATGACGGGTTCGCCGAAGGAGATCTTTTGTTTTTTGTTGTTTGTATTGAGGCCATATTTTCCTTGATGTTGCACAGTGCGTCAGACTGGCCCATTTTAGGTTTGCTGCTTCGAGGAAGTATGAGGATATAATAGCCTTAACTGCAGGCGAGCGCTGAAGAACAGATCCCTGCCTAGAAAGTTCATTGGTGCACTTAATACCTCGGATGTCACTGTGACCGGGAACTCATATAAGGGAAATGAGCTGACCTTCTAACGACTCTATTTAAGCTCGGCATTCCTATACTAATTTTGAATGTGAAGTAGAATAGCTTTGAAGGAGCTTAGCTATCAATGCATATAGCAACCTTCTGACTTGACACGATATTTGGATGTATTTTGATTTGACGACATGCTTCCCGGATTGCAAAAAGTTCCGCTTGGAAAACTCTGGTATAGTCGGGCAGTCTATAGATTTTACTAATGTTCAGAGATTCTGAGAACACTCCCGCACCGACTCCACCGCCCATCTAAGAGCCGTCAATGTAGATTGTCCAGTTAAAATCTTTGCTTATTTGCCCGCTTTGATGGATTTGATGGATAAACTTTAGGACCTTATTGCCCGTTGGTGATGATACCAAATCCCTTGAAGACTCGGCGTAGATTTGTTAAAGCCTTGGTCATTCCCTGAGATAGTCTATAGCAATTTGGACTGTCTATCACAGCATAAACTTGAAATTGCATTCAATGACTCAGTGAGATATGTTGATGTTGAGAAGAAGGCATGATCATATTTCTCGAAAGTTTACCTTTTTTACTGGGCTGTGGGCATCCACCTACATAAAATTATCCGGACTAGAAAACTACCATATCTATACGAAAAAATGTCTTTCTTGCGATCTCTAGGAACTTTTAACATCGATATACCTTCTTTTAAATACTTGCACTCTTCCCGATCGATTTTTGTTCATACTGTTAGACTGTGGGACTCCCTGCCAGCACACATCGTAAATACTGGACGATTTAAGGGAGTATTCAAGTCTAGTTTAAAAAAATCAATTTTTTTTATATTTTCAAATTTTAACTTTTCAAGAATATATCTTCAAGAGGATTTTTTAAAATTCAGATTATTTTCGGAGATATCGGTATTTTGCTAACCCAGCATACAAACTGGTTCGGCCAGAACTAATCGAACAAAAGACGTTAGGGATTTTCCGTCTACCTGAATCCATATTTCTCAGTAAAACCTTTTGTCCTTTGTAAATATATATTGTAATACAAGAACCTTAGGTAACTTGTATCTTTTATATTTAGTGTTCACTTACGTCCAGCTGCTGACAGTTGAATTCGAACGTTCAAGCCACGTGGACGTACATATGTGAGGTGAGTGAAATAAAAATAGCGTGAAATATTTTGTTCTAATAAAATGGATAAAAAATGCTCTCTTATGGGAATGAAGTTTGGCCCGGAAGCTAGTTAATTTGCTGTGAAACGTTACAACGCGCGGATTAACCACTCCGAGAAACGAGCATCCAACGCATCAAAGGAGGCCAGAACTGCTCGATATGAAGAGAGAAACGTGAAAAATAGTTTTTTCGAAGTCGAGGAAGGTCCGATGTATGAAGCAGGAAAGGCAGATTGAATAAATGTAAGTCGTCTACAATATTATTTCATGACTTAGACTGCGAAAAACTTTACGCGAAACTTTAAACGCGTTTTTCTCGAAACTGTCTTTTTCAAAACAATACCCACGATTTCTCAGGTTCTACTGGACCGATTTACCTGAAATTTTTAGAGAGTCTTCTTTATAGACTTGTTTTCGTCTGGAACTATCCCCATCCCCAATTTTTAATTATTTTTTTTTAATTCGAAACAATAAAAAAAGTGGTCCAAAAATTGTTTTTTTCCAGGCAGTCTCCATTTTGTGAAAAAAAAAATCTTTTCAACTTTTCCGTAGTTTTAAACATTGCGCCAATTTTTTGAGACCCCCACTTCATCACCTGCTAATTTTTGAAATTTTCAACTTAATTTATTTTTTATGTATTTTTGTTATGTTTATTAATAACTAATAAAAAATGGATACTAAAAATATTAATTGCCTTTTTTATGACACTTCAAAAATTACATGAAATTTATGCCTCTAGACTAGAATACCCCCTTAAGAAACGTACTATGGAACACTTTGCAATGCGGTATTTAATAATTTTTTTTCATTAAATTTTTTTTAAATTATTTCTGTTTAATTGTTTATCTTAACTTTGCTTTAATTGTGTAAGCAGTACTGTCGTCATACTTATTTATAAGTACATTTTTTTTATTTATCTTTGTATCTCAGTATAGTTAGATATTGGACAAAAATATTTTTTTGCATATTTCATGCTGTATCTTCTAACATGCTGTTATTAGTGTGACAAGTTGAAAACGATTATGTATTATAATTGTTTTTATATAAATTTAGTGTATATTTGTACATACAGAAAATTATCTCGTCCGAAGTGACCCGACACGTCACGCAAGCACTTACCTAGCCATATAAGAAAACACAAAGACAAACACAAATTCAGCACAATCAGGCCGGCCAGCTGGTGACCTTACGACTCACGGACCAAGAACAAACACGAAGTTAATCGTGCTAGTCAAACAAATAAAGTTTGTGTTAGTAAAACTCAATGCAATCTCATCATGCACCAGAATTGATTTAGATCAGTCCTCAATCTTTGGAGTAGGTTTCCCTCCCAACAGTCGGCTCCATTCCAATTACAACCGATGGGTCAAATCTGGGATGAAAAGTGGACGAGTAGTATCTTTTTGAATAATCTTAGTCTAGAACTTTTCTTTCATGTTTTACCACGACCGAAAAATCGCTGCTGTATAGGCATTTCTGCAAAGGAAATATTCATTTCGACCGACAGCCAAGCTGCCATAAAATCTACAAGTAAGCTTGTCAAGGAAGGCGGGGTATCCCTTAAGGAGATAGCTGACTTTTAAGAGGTTCACCTTTACGGGGTGCCAGGACATAGGAATCTCCACGGAAACTGCAGAGCAAATGAGCGTGCCTGTGAAGGTACAATGCACCCTCGCAGATTCACCTCACAATATATTGACATACCATTAGCTGCGGTCAAACTAAGCATAAAAAATAAATACATCGATCCAATTGCAACATCATAGAGAACCAGAAAGCTACTAAATCTCCTCTTTGAATGTCCGGCCATAGCAATATCAAGCTGTTGAAATCTATGTTCCCATTTCTTCACAGCTTTGTCCCAAATTGCAAAAGCTAAACCTTAAAGACCTCACTCAGTTCATTAGAGCACCTCTTTTTCACCATCAGGGAGGAAAACCTCTCAACATTCACTTCTTCCCCAACATACATTAACCCACATAACCTTCGCGGTATCACAATGGGCCAAATGGCTGTGTGCCTTATGGAAGACTGAGTTTCGGCGCCACCGAAGTTTCGGCCGACTTTTCGCCGAAACCGAAACTCTGACCGAAACCAATTTTTTGGCCGAAACTGACCGAAACCGAATGTTCGGTTGGTCACTAGCTGTTATACAAACACTTAAAAAAGACCAGGTCTTATTGTATCTACATCCTCAAATGTTAATTTATTTAATAAACTTAAATGAAACTGAAACTGATTTTGTGCACTTGGGACGTAAGAAATTTCGAGGATCGATCGGTAACAAATTGATTTTATAACAATTAAATGCGTCCATTTGTATGCCTTGATTAAAAGCATCATCAACAATTTCGTCGATATTACCATCAATATTGACAAATTATCCCATGAAGTTTGTTAACACATTCGTTGTGAATTTCTCTTCCCTCTAAGATCGCCCCACAATCTCTGAAAGAGTCTCCCTTTAAAACCCCCCAACTTGCATAAGGCAAATGATTTCAATTTGAAAATAATTACCAAACAGGATTGCGTCTTGATGATGAAGGAAAACGATGCATTCTTTTATTTGAAAGTGAAGCTTCTTAAATTCCCAGCCATGTTAACTAATGACTCGTGCTCTGATGAAACGATCATCAACTAATTTGCTTATTTAACAAAGCTAACCTACAAAATTTATTTATATCATTTGCGCGATGGGAACGACAATAAAAGTGCTTTGTTTTTATTTAAACATTCATTTTCTTTTTTGTTTATTTTGATTGTTTTTTTTGTCTCCAAATGAAGTCGTCTGCAATGGGCGTTTTGAGTAACTTCATTTGCATAAACTGAAGATGATCCGAGAGTGACCGATGAATTTTTGAGCTGGTCTAGTCCAAAAATGATTATTAATTATGTTTAATTTTATATAAGCGTCATAAATGAGTGCTTGTTATGATTAACATAACACTCGGGAGTTGTTTCTTGTGGCAGGTAACAAGTTCATTGAAATGCTTGGTGTCAAGTGGCTGATTGTGGGTGGATAATAATTGTTTGTCGTTAAATATGATCTTCGGGGTTAACCTGGCCTAGGACCCTGTGATGTGACGCTATTGAATGAAAGTGAATCTTTAGACCAGGGTCATCTTCAGTAGGATTAGGGGATTCAACTGCCCCCAATGTCATGGAAGAATTTAAACAGGCCTGAGCGCTGATTGCTTACAACTAGGCCAGTACTGTCCCTCCTTCTGGGCAAGCTGGCATACAGCCTCCAGTTGGCGCCTATTGATAATGGTGAATATACTATATACAATGTGCTAGTACAACCAGATAGTGGTTCAACTTCAGCAGCACAGTGATACCAAAACTTAAGTCGATGAAGCGCAAAAAGTTATAGCGAAATGCGTAACGTTATAATTGGGAACTCTTCTCACGCAATTTGAGGCTAATATAACTGGGATTCAGGAAGAACGTTTAATGGGATCGGAATCAACGAAAAGGAAAGAATGCTAAATAAATGACGTCAGTCGCAAAATGTGTACCTTTATTAGAAAGTTCATAAGCCCTCGTCGACGAAGCAGAAAACTCTTGATCATAGCCTCTTGATTATGGATTACGATTTTTAATTTGTGCTTGGGAATTTCTGACTGTGAAGAGGCACAACATTGCAAGCTTCAGGATACCGGAGCCTTAAGATATTATCTTAGCGAAAGGCACTCAAATGAGCCATTGACTACCACAAACGTCAAAAAAATGTCATCGCGATGCCCCGATCAAAAAGAAGTTGAGTGAGAGTTGACTCTGATACGAAGCGCCTCCTAAAAGTATGCAATACTATATTGCTTCAGTTTTAGATTTGTCATTGCACCACACATACATATGTACGAGTAAGCGAGACAAAGTAATAGTTCGACATCGGTTTACTTGTAATCTCAACCAGTATAAGAACTTCCAGAAAGGAAATTAAAATTTTTTAAAAAATAAGGTTTTCAAACGATCACAAGATTAAAAGATTATTTGATGCAGACTTACTGTAATATAGAATTGTGTGAATCTATGATTCTGACATCAAAATTTAGTGGGGTAAGTGCGAACTCCAATTTCAAAGCTCAGCCAGCCCTCAAATATCTAAACATTTTTCAATATTGTTCGACGCCTGATCACACTTGCAAAATGTATTTTTTTCTCATTGGAATTCGAGCGTGCTGTGTGGCATGTGGCACCGTCTTGTTGAAACCACAAGTCATGCAAGTCAAGCGCTCACCATTCACAGTTACGTTACGATTCGCATCTTTGAAGAAGTACGGTCCAATGATGCCACCAGCCCATAAACCGCACCAAACTGTTACTTTTTCTGGATGCATTGGTAGCTCTTGCAATGCTTCTGGCTGATATTCACTCCAAAATCGACAATTCTGCTTACTTACGTACCCATTGAGCCAAAAATGAGCTTCGTCGCTGAACACAATTTTTCGGTAAAAAAGTGGATCTTCGGCCAACTTTCCAAGAGCCCATTCACCAAAAATTTTCCGTTGCGGTAAGTCGTTCGGCTTCAATTCTTGCACCAGCTGTATTTTGAAAGGCATCACACCTAAATACTTCCGCAAAATTTTCCACTTTTTTGAGTAACAGAGGCCCAATTGCTGCGAACGGCGACGAATCGATAATTGATGGTCATCATTAACACTGGCCGATACAGCTGCGATATTTTCTTCAGTTCGCACTCTACGTAAGCGTGTTGGTGGTTTAATGTCCAACAATGTAAATTTGGTGCGAAATTTAGTCACAATAGCCCGAAAAGCCGCTTCTATGGGTCGATTAAACTGACCATAACAGAGTAGGCATTTTGATAATAAAATTCAATAATTTGCAAGCGTTGTTCGTTTGTAAGATGATTCATGGTTAAATAACAGACCAAACTGAAGATGTTGGACAATGAAACAAAACATGAAACGTGCGTCAGCTGTTTAAACCAGTGTTGCCAAAAAGATAATAGCTAAAAAAATAACCCTTTACATTGTGTTGGATGGATCAAATAATTGCATACTTTAAAGAGTTGTTAAGTTGCTAATTGCCTACTGTGTCGAGTTGTGATTTTATAAAACACTTTTGTAACGGATTCTGAACTTCATTTAGATCCATATAAGAACTTCACCAACCATGTTTGATTTATATCCTTCCTCTTTCCCTTTTTTCTTCTCTTCTTTTTTTTTGTATAAGCGCACGCAAGTACCTGCAGGGTATGGTTTATTTAAGTAAAATAAATTTAGCCCCTGTTATTTTCATCTTATAAATAATAAAATTAAATAAATGCTGAATTCCTAAACAACTTATTTTGTACGGTGAGCCCCATTTTTTTTTTACTTTATATCGTTTTTAATAGTTGGTGTTGTAGCGACAATAGCAGTGGAACTTCTCTGAAAACTGCAAGTGTCTTTCTGTAACGACTTAAGAGATACAGCTCTGTGACAGGGGGACGGACAGCGGAGGCTTTGAAATAGGATCCTTTGGGAACGGAACTTAAAAATCAGTCGAAGCTACTTCAGATAAAAAAATGTTTGGCACATAGTACAGTGCTTGCAGAAGAAGAAGGCAACCGATAAGGGGGTATACTATCTGGCCTGGCAATTTGTCAATTGACCAATATTAAATACGATATTAAAATGATCAATTGACAAGAAATCGAACAAATGTCAAACCCATAAGCAACACCGAAGAAGACTTATTCCAGGTGATATTGGTTAGTTCAAATAACTAGGATCAAAACTCAAATTCAATGGAAACAAATGTTGCACTCTTCTTGCGCAAAATATTGGACAATAAGCAAGACAGCAAACCAAATTTTTGGGGCCTTCCATGAAAAATTCTCAAAGGCCTGATAAGCAAACAGTCCCAAAATGCTATGCATTCAAATAAATAAACGAGATATGTAGAACAATATGAGATTTAATTTAAACCAGCTGTTAAGGTACGAGGGACCATTTGAAGCTCGCAGATTATTCCAAACCTTAACGAATTAATAAGTCATTTCCATCTGGTGTTTGGGTTTCGGGTTTTTCCTTTAGATCTTTGAAAAAAATGTTTTGCTGTGACCTAAGAGCACATCGAAAAAGTATTTTGGAGTCTGAAATGGTAAGATTGAGTGCCTTATGGAGCGTAGACAGCAACCAAATTACTTCAATTCTCATTGCAATTTTAAACAATTCAAGAACAACGTGTTTCGGTACCTCTTCGTTCTTCCATAATGATGCTTTCTACTCGTGTCGAAGAACATAAAGTATCGATCGCAGTCTCTCAAATGCGAGTGAATTATAAAAAGAAAAACCGGCGAAGTGCGAGTCGGACTTGCTCAACAAAGGTTCCGTTCAAACTATGTAAATATTTCGTCAATCACGAAAACCAAGTCTCGAAGAGTTTTTCTTGTGATTGAAGTACCCTTTAGGTAATGATTTCCTTGCAACAAAAACAGCCACATCTTAAGCTTTTTATCTCGTTTTCAATTCAGTGACAGACAGTGACCAACAAACGGACAACAATGGTTCTGGTTTTTCTTTTGAGGAACAGAACCTTAAAAAAAGTGACCTCATTTTCTAGCTCCATTCACTTCCGCTATCCTTTTAAGCGGTTTATTCGTGGGGCAAAAATTAAAAAAACGATCACCATTCACTAAGATGTTTTTATGAACCTCCTTCAAGGCAGCTTGGGTTACTATAAATCACCCGCTCTAGCTAAATGTGCAAAAAACAACGCGGCCTATTTTATGCGTCCCCAGAGCTGCCAAAGGTTTTTATCGAATTTCTCAAGCACAATGACGAGTCCCGGAGAGCCAGCTTTATATAAAAACTCGACAACAGAAAAAAGAAACGTGCTATCGAGCATTCGGACAGCGCCAAAAAATTATCTTCGCCATTAATAATATCGGTGCGGCGAATTGGGATCTGTATCTGTTGCCTTGAGACAAGATTTCAATCGGTTTCTGCTGCAAACCAGACAATAACGATCTACACACATGTGCTGAAGCTGTTGGTGCTCGCGGTTCTCGGTTCAAGTGGTCATTGGAAACATATAAATCTGGTTAAATGACCACATTGGATTGTGGACAGGATTTCCCTCTCGCAAATGGAATGGGAAAGTATAACAAACGTTTAGCGTGTTTGAAAACAATTTTCCATTTCGCTGTTCATATTGCCCCACTCCCCTGGTTGCTGAGTTAGTTGGTCGGTCAGCGGCCAACGGCCGACGGCTAGTGTCCAGCGGATTACTTGTGAATGGGCTTGGGATTGTGTGAGCTCGTTATGGGTGAGCCTCCGCGTTTAAGAATATTATCTAAGAGCAGCGCGCGTATGTGAAATGGATTTTGAAGCCGGGAGCAGTTGTCCGGAATATGTTGGCGTTTTCCGAAACCGCAAAAAAAAGAAGTTTGGTGCAGGCAATAGAGTGGTGGTTGTGGTGGTGGTGGTGGTGGTGGTGATTGGCATTATGCAAGCCATTATCCTTTGCGATTTGGCGTTTAATTGAAATTGTTGCAAAACGCATCGAGTTCACTTGTCCAGCTTTCAACGCGGCAGTGCAGCATATGAACTGTTTGCGACATGATTGAGATTTTTTTTTTTTGGAGCCGGTGCGGTGGAGCTCCGCACTAAAATAAATGTTTGCAAGGAAAGTTGTGACCAGGTGATTTTTGCGATGGACATAATTGAACCGATGGTGCGGGTAACTTACAAAACAATTGACGACATTCATATCATTTGGGGAAACGCATTTTTTTGCCACACAAGACCATTTTCCTAAGGGGTTAGATAAAATCAACTGTCTTACACATCACATGGGAAAACCAATAAAAATATTTCCAATTATAACGATTCCATTTGTCAATTTGGGCGGCATACTCCCCAAACAGTAGTTGTTCAGAATTTCAATGAAACCGATTTTCTTTCAACATCCAACCGATTAGATTTGGAGCAGTTGCAATGTCTGCCGACATAAAACGAAACAACAAACAGAAGTTAATAAATTGATGTCTGTGCTGACGGTTGCGCCATGGTACATGGCACCAGCGCCAAACATAAGCCATGCACAAAGCGTTCGCTGTCGTTTTTGGACTTGTAGAATGCACCGCCGCCGTTCTAACCAAACATTATAAATCAGGACGGAAAAATGTTGTATCTACAGCCTGGCATTGCACTGCTGCTTGTGTGCCACGACCACGGCAAGCGTTGTCGATTAAACTAATTTTAGTGGATTTTATGCTCAGGTGCTACAAATCAGACGTTATGGATGTAATAATAGGATGAAGGCAGAGAGCTGTTGGTTTTGTAATTTGTAAATTCGTGCGGTGAAATGTGATCTTAGACAATATTCCAGATGGAGCTTGTAATCTTATGTTTGTTACTTGAGACGAGGTCCATTATTATTGCTAAAGATCGAAAGAAAGTGAAAGGATGGGCGTGACTGCCGCTGAGTTGGATGATGTTTACAGAACTTGTTAAATGCTAAGAGGAGTAAACATCTTAGCAGTCACTTTGAGGGCCAAACAATGCTGACTGGAAAGGAGTTGTATGATTGTTTACTATGACTATGGCAAATCAATAGAGGAGTGTTTAATGCAACATTTTTCAACAGTGTCCAAACTTTTAGATACAAAATGTGTTTTCTTTCGCAATTTCGAAGGTTTTAGGTGTGTCATTCATGTGAGGCCCTTGGCCCCCGACAAAAGTAATTTTTGACAAACCTGCACCTGCACTGCCAGGTTAGTTTTTTTTGCTTAGCTTGGCAATTATCATTGCATCTATCCAAAAACCAATTTGATGCAAAGGCATTTCATATATGTAGATCAGATCGACTGAACTATACATCTCAGATATTATCAAGCAATCCTGAGAATGAAGTTTGCAAACCGACGTCGTTTAGGGGCGCGTTTGCCCTTACAAAAGAGGATTGATGTAGATGAATTGAAAACAGTATGTTTTTATTCGAAGGACAATGATCTTTGGATCCGCATGGGGGAATCTTCAGTCCATTGGAAAGCCGTTTGGGTGATACCGGTGGCAAAAAAGCAGTACCCTCCTGAAGTTTCAGATAATGGTCCAATAAGCAGCTTACCAACCATGTCAAAGATCGTGGAAAAGATCTTAGCGAAGTAGATTGTTGGTCATCTAGGAGAAAACTGCTTTCCGACCTCGCTACAATCTGGCTTCAGACCCCACCATAACTGTGCTATAGCTATGGTTAAAATTCTAGACGTCATTAGGTTTGAGTTTGACAGGGGAAACCTTCTGGATCTTTCAAAGGTTTTCGATATTGTTAATCACGATGTCTTGTTTAAAAAAGCTTCTCTTTTATTTCGGGCTTAAAGCAAGATACCGAAAGTCAGTTCTAATTGGTGAAAACCATTTAGAAATTAAACTTTTCTTTAAGGGAGTACCTAAGGGTTCAATTCTTGGGCCACTACTATTTTCTGTTTACATAACTGACATTGTACACCCTTATGCAGATGACCATCAAGTTTACATGACAGGGCGACTTGATGTTGTTATAGCTGTATTTTTTCAAAGGGTAATTGCAAAATATGATATGAAATATGGTCCTTCGAGCCGGGTCAAACCTAAAATTTGTTAGTACAAAAAAATAAATATGTATTGGACAAATTCGGGTTCATGCAATGAATTATTTGATTAATAAACTAGTTCCGATCAAATCGCTGGAGATTTCTGTGATGTGTGTGCGACGTGTTCTGGGCCACCAAGGAATAAGACGGATTCTGAAGGAACGATTGGCAAAATTGCACATTTCAAATTTCTGAACCATTGGATGTATTGTGTAGTATGCTGTGTCACTGAGGAACAAGGACGATTCTGGAGCATCAAATTTCAAGTAAGTGCATTCATATTACTTTTTGTTTTTATTTCTGTAATCAGAACATTTACGTATGAAACACAATAAAGTTGCGAGGGTACTTACCCAGTTAGATAGGGATGCTTTGAATTTTGCTAAAAGAGAGCCCAGTACCCGTACTAAGATTTACTTAACTGGACATCTAGCGTTTTTAGTAAAAACGTTAGAATCAGCAGAAAGTGCGAATGAAGGGTGTATAGGTGCTTTTTAAGATGGTGATGAGGATAAATGTTCCGAAGTAGAGGAAGTTTTTGAAAAAATTTGCGAAATTTATTTTGACTACAGAGCGATTTGATTTCTCAGAAAACTTATCAAAATATATCTATTCTATTTTTCTATCGAAAACATAAATTCAATTCGATATATCTAGTAACTTTGATTCGGTTTCAGCGAATAATGTTCAAGTCGCATTTAACGATGTCTTTTAAATGATATAGTTCGATTACCAAACTTTTGAAAGCTGGGAATTGTATATTTATAAATAAAATAATTGTATTCAAAATGGCAATGTTTTTTTATATGAAACCTAAATTTGCCCATTCTAGCAGAATCAGAAATCTTGTAGTTAAACTGTTTTACTACTTGAACTCATCACGTCTTTTCTTTGCTTACACCACAAAGCTGTGACACCCATTGCCTGGTCAAATAAACAGAACATCGAGAGCTCCAAAGTTTAAAATGTCAGAAAAAAAGTTAAAATTGAATGATGTTTTGTATGCTGATTTTCAATGTTTACATTTTGTTCTTATTTTTTTATGCGTTGAATCTATACATTGACAAATATAACTGAAACACGCTCCAGAATCACATCAAACACTTGTCTATTCCAATAAAAATGCGGAGTCATAGATTCACATATTTCTACAGTAAGCCTGAATGAAATAATCTTTCAATCTTGAGAACGTTTTACATCTTTATTCAACTTTTTTATCTGGAAGTTCGTATTCTTTTTGGAATTACAAGTAAACCAATGTCGAACCAAGTAAGCCGAGCAAACCGATTTATCTCGCTCCTGCATTGATTATTTTTGCATACTCCTAGGAGGCGCGGAACCCTTCGTATGCGAGTCAACTCGCAATTGGGTACTTTTTTGTAGAAATTGCTTCACACAGCTTTTCATTCTTGGGCAATTTAAGATATCTTTTGTAAGGTTTTTAAGTCCTTGCTTGTTATTCTCAACAACATGATGTTGTTTTCTCCTGGTGCTACCCTCCAATTGACGGAAATATTACAACATCAATATGTTATCAGAGTTATGCCTTCACAGCAGGGCTAATGGCAACGCTTCCTTAATATAAAAAAAGGAAACTAACAATTTTTCTTAAAGTAGGCCCAAACAATTGAATGTGATGGATGAAAACTGTCATGTCTCAATTCAACTTTTCCGCAAGCACAGCCTTTTCATTTTAGCAGCTAGGATTTGGTTTATAAAAATATCGGACTTTTCCAGTGTCCTGCGCTATTTGCTTTGTTTCCTGCGGCGCGACACCAAGATGGTGGTTATGTTCCAATTGCACTAATTTTATCTTTAAGGTGACCCAAATTCAATGCAGTTGGAGTTATGTGTTCGCATCGCATTTAATGCCACTTATGGTTTAGCTGATTTTACTCTGCCATCGACCAACAATTGCCCAGGCATTGTCTTACAAACCAAAATGCACCCATGACACGTTTGAGTACACACACAACAAATATCTATATGATTCTAGACGCCAGATGTGAAGCAAAAATCTTATTAAGCACGCATGAGTTTCATCACACAATCTTCATAGTCTACACCTTTTCATTTGTCCCGCTCTGTGCAAATGCAGGATATTAATAATGCCTTCAGAGCCAGTGGATTGTAAAAAGAGAAAGGCTGAGCACTTTTACGACAGAACCTTCATTACGAGAAAAACACCAAAAATGCATTAGTCTGCTTCGACACCTTCAAAAATCGAAGGAAATTATGCCCACTGTCATTGTCATTGAATCCTTCGATTTTAAGGCTGTCATTCATTTATGTCTCATCAAATCAGGTTACAAACCGAAAAGATATTACAATCGTCCATTTATTATAAACTTTTAAGAAATTTGTCTTCTTTACAAAATTCTACCGAATTACGCTTTCACTTTAATGTTGTATTCTTGTTTTGTGGGTCATCGCCTTCTTTGAATACCTTCGAGAGCGGTCACTCATAGAATGACAAGTTTTGACAGTTTGATTTTAAGTGCTCTGCTTGTATCATAAAATATTGTTGCAAATCATTTCGAAAAAAAATCCAACCAGCGATATTGGCTTTTGCCTATCCCGCTGTCAACCAAGTACCACTTCGCGTGCTCGCAGTTGTCATTGATCGAAGACAATGAGCATTGGCTGCGTGGGCGCAAGAAATCACAACAAAACTCCAGATTTTTGTACCTCCACAACTTAGTGCTCATTCATTTAAGTAGTCATATCACCGATATTTAGCTCTAGTTATTTAGAAAGGCGCCTTTCTCTCTTATCTGTCAAAACCATATGCTCGTACATATGACATTTGCGTAGCGCAAGCCCAAAACTTAACTTATCACAAAAGCGATGTTAATTGCACTCCAAAAGTCACTTCGATCCTTTCTCCCTGCTCCACTGTCATCAATTCGAATGATTGATCGCACCGCAAAGCAAAAAAATAAGTCACATGCGTTCCTAATGAAAAAAATAATTACCGCCAGGTGACAGCTTTGGTGACAAACGGTAGCAAATACTAGCGCTGTTTCTGTTGACAGTGACACTTGTGCAAGCTCGCTTTTGATCTAGTGTGGATTGTCAAAAAAATGGTGTGAATTTTCTCCTCTGATTTTTCTCGTTGAATTTCGCCAGAAAATCTGACATCTGACAGAAAGCTGTCACTTGGTTTGATTTTATTGTTTCATCACTTGCATAAATTTCAATATTTTACGCTAAAATGTTTTGTTCAACTGCATCGAAACAGAAAGTGAAGTAGACAGATACAATGCCTTGAGGTCTTCGAGTGACTCTTGCAATAAAATCGCATCGGTTAGGAAGCGCATTGGTGGCGCGCAAGTTGGTAACGCTCTTACTCTGAGGATAATTATGCATTTAACTGATGGATTTACGGTAGTTATGCAACGCTCAGCATACCACGCATTAAAGCTGTATTACACTGAAGATGGCTCTTCGAGCTCAAGATGAATGGAACACGAATTGTGCTTAACTTTTATGTAGGACAGAAGCTTGGTCGTCTGGTCGTTTGGTCGTTTACTAATAAAAGCACTCGGAATTACTTTTGACCTTCGGAGGTGAGCTGCATTGTTTTTTGTTTGGAATTTTCGTTAAGTAATCTGGTTACAATTAATCAGGTTTGTTTTTGACAGCTACAGCAAATGTTTTAATTAATATTGAAGCTCGTTACTATAAACGGTTTTGAAACAATTTGTGCTCATTAATTAGGAGTTTATGTTTGAGTATTTTTTTTTTGTTTAGTTTTGTTTATGTCAAGTGGATCAAGTGTGAATTGACTTTGTGTAATAAGTCTTGACCATGTGACGGTGGCCGGACGAAGAAATGTCAAACAGTTGAAGTAATTTTTGGAAGGGAACTGAATAATTACTTCGATTTGTCAAAGTTATTTACTTATAGCGAGTGGTTGGAAATTTGGCGATGTGACCTACTTTTAAGTTACGTGTTTCATTAAGGAAGTCGATTTGTAAGATTGTATAATGACCGAACTTTTCTTTTGCTAATTTAAAAGTAAAGCCAACTTTTACAACTTTGCAGTTTGAAGTGAAAGAAAAAGTTTTATAAAATAATGTGTACATAGATTTGGACCGGTAAAGACGGTAACTGAGTATTTTCTGTCAAGAGTTTAATGGAGTTATATCGCTCTAGTCGGTTTAGCTTAAGGACCGCATGCGCTGTTGTGTATGTCAGTTTATCTTGTAAAGCTGTGCATCTTTTAAGTAGAGGTCCAGCGGAACCGACTATAAGTATCCTCTGACATGATCCTGTTCCGGTTCTTGCGATCTTTGAAGAGTTCACTGTATATCGCTAACATGGTTCGATCTGCATCTTGTATCACAACTGAAACGGTAAGGATGGGCAAGAGTAATTCTTCTATTTGCTGAGTGCACTGGTAGACCAAGTTCTTCCTGAGAAGCCAGTTCTCTTTCTCTTCTTTTCTGCTCATAGAGCTCGCAAGCAGCTCTAGTCCTTTGGCATAATACGCATCTTGTTTTGCTGCATGCGTTTGCCTGATCTCGTTGTCAAAACTGGGCTTATTCTTTGTTGGTGGCATAAACCCAAGCACATCAGAAGAGGCTTCTCTGATAGCTTTTTAACAACATTTTCAATCTTCTTCAATTGTTTGTGCAAGCAGCGTTGGACTTGCTGACAGCTTTTTGGAAACTCAATCGGCAAAGTTTCTGGCAGTCGCTTGTGATTGTAGCTTTCCAACGTTAAGCCGTTGATTTCACCATTGTTGGAGTAACACGAGGTTTAATATAGACGAAGTCCCGGCCTACTGTAAAATTGTATATGTATGCGTGTTGTGAAGTTTTGATGCGATCTTCCTGCAAATAATGTGAAGAAGCACGAAGCATTACCGGCAACCGAAATGATCGTTGGAATAGACTTTTCTATCCGGGATTTGCTATAAACCAGATTGTTATGTGAATTGCAATTCGCATGGCATGAACAAGCTGAGTGGCTCGAAGAGATTTCAAATATCTTAAGGGATGACCCAACATATGATGGCGAAAAAAGGACGAAAACAACGTATTGTTTGAGCTAATGCTTCTGAGATCGTCTGGCGCTTGTTTCATGGCTTCAATTTGCCTTTGAGAGGTAAGAAATCTACATAATTTCTAAACTTGTTTTTGAATGTGAGAAGTCACTCCGTCAAGTTGGAGAGCGTACTTTGAATGAAACATTTTCTGGAACTAATCTTGCCTCCGTCTTTCTTTTTTCCTCAGTTGGGACTTCTATTTTTTTTTTAAATTTGCTTGCTCTCGAGAGGAAATGGTTATTTGGTTTCAATTCAATTCCGTGGGTGCAGCCTGAAATGATGACTGAGGATTTGATATCAACTAATTAGCTTTCGCTTAGTTCGCAGGATTTTATTCGTTTACTGGTATATGGACTTTGAAAGTTTGAAAGATTTAGTTCAACGCCCTGCTGTCAGTGTTATGTCCTCACAGCAGAGCCAATTGTAAGTAAATCTGCAAAAACTGCTGTTTACGGCAACTCGAACTTACAACTCTAGCCGATACAACAACCACTACAATATATATACCTATTAGTCAGACTATTATTGCTGTTTGACTAATCCAGTAATAGCTCCATTATTTTAATCTAATAGCAAATGGTGACTCGACCAGTAAATTAAGCAAGGACCCATCTATTGAAACAATTCAAAGACAGGTGCTGTTCTAACTGCGCCACCAAGCCGTATTACTGACTGGGTTTCTTTCGATAAGAATCGATGAAGACACGTCCCTTAAGGTTGCACGAAAACTGATCCAGCTCGAAGCTGTTACTATGGGTCGTTTTTATTATTTACCGTGATGATTGCTGCGTAGTGGAACAGTTTCTTTCTTTGAATCAAATTGAACCTGACTGAAAGACTATCATCATTTGTTTTCCACAAATCCCTCAACCAATTTACTATCTTGCATCTTATCCAACTTCAAACTTCCATAAATAGAAACATAAATTTAAAAACCTGTCGCTTAAAAATTCCACAATGAAATCCAAACCAATCGTTTGATCACGATAGAGGTACCATTGCCATTCCTGCCGCCAACTGGACCAATTCCATAATCAGATCATTAGCAATTTCTTGCAACTGATTCTTTGCACGACAACAACTAAGCCAATGACAAAGCCGATTTCCTGTTGTTCCCTATTGCATGACAGAAAAAAGGCTCCACATCAATTCAAATTTGAAATCTCAAAACGATCGACAACAATCGGTGTTCATTTCAGTTGCATTCGCGTCCGAATTGGGCCAACTCCGAGCAATTGTTGATACCTTTATTAAATCGAAAGTGGTTATCTAGGAGCCATACCCGCTGCTGGAGCTGAACTGCTCACATTGCTGGAAAAAAACAAACTGTGGCGGCGTGCAGCAGATCAATTCGGGCTTCAATTGTGCCAGTCAAAGGAAAAGCCTATAAAAGTGTAATGACTCAAATGAAAACGGCAACAGTAACAACGTTGGGAGTGCTCCGCTTGGATGACTTGAATTCGGTTTTGGAAAACCAGTGACAGTGAGACAGCGACAAGCACAAACCAAACAGCCATTAGCCGCAATAACAATTGTGTCGCCGGGGGTCTTTTCGAAATGTTTTCAGTTTTCTTTTATTGTTTTTGCATGTTGCGTTTGTTTTAATGGCCGATTGACAGACTGGATATGTAAGGCAGACGTCAATAACTGTATTACCATTCGAAATCCATTTTACTTGGCATTTGTGTAGAGTACTTTTCAGTTGAGTGAGTGAAACCTTTTGCTTAGTCATTGACCAAACCATATCACTATCCGCGGTCCGGTCTTCTTAAATACCAAGATTTTCCTCAATCTTGCCAGTTTCATTTTTTTCCTTGGGATTGGCGTCTCAAGAGTTGAATTCTGTATATGTAGTGACCTTACCATTGGCGTGAAAAAGTGCTCAAGGAATTTCGTGTTGTAGCTGCCAAGCTGCTTGATGGGGTCTAGCTCGCTCCTTTTTGTTTGGGATCATCGTAGTCGACTCGATAGTTTGTACTTGCACTCTTTGTATTGAAGAGTTGGGATCCTATTTTTAAGAAGGCGTACAATTCAAATTTTTAAACATTGATTATCCTTGTGTCAAATGCGCATCAAAATCACATGAAATACTTGAATGATTGAATAATATATTTTTAGTAAAAAACATTGCAAATCAATTATTTTTCGGATTGCGAAAAATGCCGCCACGAAAGCAAAACACGTAAACATGGTTATTTTCACTCGCAAAAGAAAAGCCTGTTTCCTATTAAGCAACATACTTACTTTTGATGGTGTACAGATCGAGTGGAAATCTAAAGCAAAATATCTCGGAGTACATTTAGATAAACGAATAACCTTTAATCTGCATGTACAAGAAGAAATAAAGAAGAGTCATATTAAGACTATTAAGACTAGAATACTTTCCCCTTCATAGCTAGGAAGTCAAAGCTAAGCAATGAGAATAAGATTTTAATCTTCAAGGTAATTTTCCAGCGGACAATGTAATAAAAGTCATCAAAGACGACTTCAAACAAGACACTGAAAGTGATCCTTAATCTGCCTTTGCATTTCTCGACAATCGACATCGCAAAATTTTCAGACCGATCTAAGAGTTCTTGTTTACGATCGGATAACGACTTGATTTTAAAATTAGCCGATTATTTATAACCCTGCGATGAAATATTCATATATTTATTAAATTATTTATTTATTTACTTATTAACTGGTTTAATTTTTTTATTTATTTCCTAACATATTTATTTTTTATGGATTTATTTATTTATCTCGTACTTACTTGTTTATTTATTTATTTGTTAAATATGTTCAGATATAACATATAAATCTATTTACTTATAATTGTTATAAACATAATAATATTGTATTGTATATCGCAAACTGAAACCAAGTATTGTCCCAGTCATCATACTGAAGACTCTTCTCTCTTCCCTCAAGCTTAATTAATCACATGAATAATATGTATTAAAGGGTTTTAGTGGATTTTCTTTCAAAATATTGACTTAAGATATTTATCTGTGATAGAAATATTTAAGTGTGTATTCTAGTCTAGAAACTAAACAAAAATAATTTTATAAGAGGATTTTTCAAAATTCAAATTAATTTCGGAGATATCGGTATTTTACTGAACCAGCAGCCAAAACGTTTCGGCCGGCACTAATCGAACAAAACACATTAGCGATTCTCCGTCTACCGGAATCCACATTTCTCAGTAAAACCTTTTATCCTTTGTATATATTGTAATACAAGAACCCAAAGTGACTTGTAAATTTTAAATTAAGTGCTCGTCCAGCTGCTAACAGTTGAGTTCTAACCTTCAAACCACGTGGACGTACATATGTGCTGTGAGTGAAATAAAAATATTGTGAAATATTTTTTTTTTATAAAATTACTTGATTACTCGTCCAGATCGATTAACAAAAGGGCGATTTCACGGCAATGGATTCACGGTACAGGAAGACACCAGTTCTACGAATGCATCAGCAGCAGACAACGCCCGGATTGTTTGCTCCATGATACGAATATCCAATGCATCAAAGGAGGCCCGAACTGCTCGATATGAAGAAAGAAACGCGAAAAATAGTTTTTTCGAAGACAAGGAAGGTTTGATGTATGAAGCAGAAATGGCAGATTGGATAAATGCAAGTCTACAATATCATTTCATGACTTAGACTGCGAAGAACTTTACTAGAGACTTTAAAAGTGTTTTTCTCGAAACTATATTTTTCAAAACAATACCCACGATTTCTCAGGTTCAACTGGACTGATTTACCTGAAATTTTTAGAGAGTCTTTTTGTTAGACTTGTTTATGTCTGGAACTATCCCCATCTCCAAATTTCTATTACTTTTTTTTTTTTAAAAAATTCGAAACAGTCAAAAAAGTGGTACAAAAATTGTTTTTTTTTTCAGGCAGTCGCCATTTTGTGAAAAAAAAAAATCTTTCCAACTTTTTCGTAGTTCCAGACATTGCGACATTATTCTAGATTAATGATCTTTTTTTTTTTTTGGTTTCAGATTGCTAGGAGGGTTGAAATCGGGGGTATGGTTACGCGCCAATTTCTTGAGACACCCACTTCATCAGCTGCTAATTTTTGAAATTTTCAACAGTTTTTTTATTTTTTTGATTTTTTTCTGTATTCTTGTTATGTTAATAAATTACTAATAAAAAAAATGGATGCTAAAAAATTAATTGCCTTTTTTTATGACACTTCAAAATTACATAAAATTCATGCCTCTAGACTCTAAAATTTCATGACGAAAAAACTGTCAAAAAAAGGGACGATCAAATTTCCAATAACAAAAAATTCAAAATCAGTTCCCAAGTTTCGGACAAATTCATATAAAATTGTTCTGTTCAATTTTAATTCCAAAATTTTCATCAATGCTGCCAATGGCCAAAATAAGTTAGTATTTAGTTATTAAGACTAACTCAAAGACTTAAACAGTGTTAAGTCCTTTCTCTATTTCTTGATCCACGTTTCCATGGAAGTGCTTGGAAAATTAAGATGAGGCAATTGATTTGTAAAAAAAAACATCAATAGAAAGCTGACACACATTTGTGGTTTCTTATCATGAACCAAAATCTTAAGGTCATTCAAGAAAATGACATAGAGGTAAACAATATCTCTAAATCGGGCAAAAATCAGCTATGAAAGTATCTAAAGAAAACTGGACTGAATGTGATGCTCTTAAAGCCACATAGAAAAGAAAAAAAAAGATCCTAAGCTGAGCAGTTCCCAGGTCGGAAGGAAGAGTTGGTGGAAATCTCTCGATTGAAACCATTTCTAAAAGGACATAAAGATAATCAAAATTTTATATTCTCAGCAATGGTAAATAAAAGTAATCTTACAAATTGGAAATGGAAAACATACTCCTTGTAACGCTGTCATAACTACAATAATATGATCGTAAAACCGAGTTCATCTTTTCGCTGTTCATAGCGGAATCTAATATACTGATTTGCTCTTTCACAGTTAACATTTTATTTAGAGTTCAAGCTCGCAGGCTGGAATCTCTGTCTATTTCTATGAACGAAATCCTGTGACAATTCAGTTCACTAACTAGAGTTTTGTTTTCACTATGTACCTTTACCTAAACTGGTTTATAAGAGGTTTTGCCGTTTCTGAGGTCCGACCTAACAACCTAGCTCATACTGCATTGACTCTATAGCTCCAAATTTAAAAGCGAAGCACCAAAACAATCATGTGAAAAATTCGCATTCGCATTCGCATTTAAATCTCAACGCATCCAAACGATTGACTTTTCGAAACCATAGCTTCATCTATCACGTGCATGTCTTCACCTGCGTCCCACTACCAATTGGAACAACAAAAATAATAGGGCATAAAAAGTAAGTCAGTAATTCAAATATCTGGAAATGGGTGAATAACGCAAACGAAGATCGTTGATCTCGTCGCAGCCGATGTCCGTTGTTCGGTTGCAATGCGCGATTGCTTTCTGTGTACGAGTACGAGTATGTTCAAAACAAAGTCCATCCACCATCAGCACACATAAAAGCTAAGGCTAATGTGTTTTTCACCATTTGAGTGAACCTGCTGCCATCCACGAGAATGCTTTAACCAACAAGCACCATCGGTCTTTGATCTGTTTCTTCATGGTCTCCATGTTGCTATGGTAATGTAGATACAGTTTTTGGCATTGGGGTATTCAGCTCTAACACTCTGGTAGCCAATGTGGGCTTATTTGATTTAAGTTTGACGTTTGATGGTTTTGTGCACGTCTCTTGATCAAAATGGATAGCATTTTGGTTGCAGGAAAATCGCATTCCACGCTTTTTTCTTATGACAGAACTCAGAACAAAAATCGCCATCTCTTTAAGGGATCTCGACCAGAAATGGACACTTGATCATTAGTTTCGATCGGATGGAGATTTGTGAAAACGCGACAAAGGTCTTTTAGGTCAGCATCACACTTAAACCAGTTCAACTGGCCAAAAGTTGCATTCATGGCAACGTAATGTCCAAATGCGGACATTCCATTCACACAAAAAAAACAAAAAACAAAATAAATATTTGCAACTGTATTGGAGGTTACCTTAGAGTCTTGTTGTTGTGCTTTTTTTTCAAGCTCTGGGCAGCAAGAGTTGGCTACAACAACATACAATGCTTTATCGTTGTCGAACAATAATTCCCGGCCATAATAGCATAATGCTATGCGCGAGAAAAAAAAACGAGGCAGAGAAAAGCGACAAAAAAGGCTAAGTAGTCTTATGCGAGTTGGTATATTAGGCTATGGGTGGTGTAGCTAGTGAAAGTTCTTCAGTGTGCTGTGCCTAGACCAGTGCCTGTGTAAGTTGCATGAAAATTTCTTCCAATTCGATTGTTGCGATCCTTGTGTGAGCTACATTAGAGGAGGTTATTGACTAGATATGAATGGTATGTAGGGGGTTAACGAACGCCTTGCAATGGATGGCATTGCATAATGCCAATATATTTCTATTATAAGGCAATACCAAATAACCGTGTAATAAGTAATAATGTAACAGATGTATGTCTGTTGTCTCTCTCTGAAGTAGCCATTGGCTCGTAACACTTTCTAAAGAAACACCACGGACATAAAACACGCTTAACTCTAGTTCGATTATTTGGCAGCGACGGCGACGGTGGCGGTGTGAATAATTCGCGCGAAAAATAGCAATTGGTCAGTCATACACAGCAGGATACATTACGAGTGCACTCTCATGAAAACCTTTCTTTTGTTGCTTTTGAGATAATCACATGTTTTGCTTCCATCTTCTGAAACTGTGAAAAAAGAATTTCTCACGCGAGTTTTCAGTTAAGCATGAAGTGTTTCCTGAGGGAAACTAAATTGCTAACCATATCACGAGGAATAAATTATTCAAAATATCCAGTATTGCTTAATTGAGAAAATTTAAAACAGAAGAAAAAAATAATAGACTTGCAAATGAAAGAGTTGGTGTGCGAACTAAGTTTACTGAGTGAATAACATTTTTCGTTGCAAGATTCGATTATATGCGTGAAGGAAGTGTTGCATTTGATAGATGTTTTTCGAAAAACACGTAGGATTGGACAAATGATTTGCTCAGGTGTATCGACTAACCTCTGAGCCGTGTCGATGTTTGAGCTATGAAGAAAAAGCGGTATGATGCGACAGAATTCTAGACTTTCGGGGTTGCTAGCTTATTTAAGCTAGGTCACATCACTCAAAAGGCTATGAAATAAGAGACAGTTATTTTTTAAGTATTTCTTCTTTTCTAACATAAGAGGCAAAAATGAAAAGAAGTTCTTTTCCATACCTTACGGTGGATACACGAGGCTGTTATGAAAAAGCCTCCACTATGAGAGGGCTTTAACAGTGAAGGATGAGAAATCAAGCGTAAGAAAAAAAAAACAAGGCAATATTGACAAAACAGCGCTCCATCAAAAAGAGATAATGCTATTTTTTTAAGCAAAATGTTTGTCGACTTTGAGCTACTCTGATGTGCTATCCTCAACCGTTGGTTCAATTCAATTAAACTTTATGAGTGAATACGAGATCTTTATAAAAACAAATCTTCCGAGCACCAGTCGCAAAGTTCTATGTGTTTTGTACAGGACAAATCACCCAGTCAAAAAAGCTGTGCTATATACTCAGCAGAGAGCGTATTTTTTTAACCCACAAATTAATTAAGACAGATGAGCAATCCAATCATCAATCATCTTGCTCTTCTGCAGGAAGCTTGACGGATAGATTGGAAAAGCGTATAATACTTGCCGCATATAGACAACCAAGTTAAATTTCTCCAAGACTTAATGTTACTCACGTACTGACAAGCATGTACCCATAAAGAAAAAGGTTTTTAAGTTCGACTCACATGAGTGGTTAACAAATGACATGATTTTTAAAATGAAACAACGTGCACATAAGAAATTGAAGATGTATTTTGAAGAGTATCGAAAGGCAAAAGTGAATTTCTCTTAATGAAAATTTGAGTAATTTTAATCTGAAAAGCATATGTGGAACTCTATTCGAAAGATCGAATTAGGGAAACATGCCCCAAAATTCCAAAAGATATTGACTGCCATGTGCTGAGCAAAGATTGGTCGTTCCATCATCTCATCCTACCGATACATGGACGAAAGTTTCTCCTTTTGGGACACTCAATGATAAAGAAAACATAAATACATTCAGTTATACTGGTATACGCTCTACAGGCATAGTGCCATCAATAATATCGATAAATTCAAAGATCTGAATCCGAATTTATGAATCCGAAATTCGTAAAAGTGCTTCTTCCGATCATTCAGCCCTTCAATAACAATTTGTTTAATACAATTTTAACCAGGTTGACTTTCCTTATAGAATGGAAAGAGCAAAAATAGTACCTGTCGATAAAAAAATGCACCCAGGTGAAACTGATTACAGACCTATTGCCATAGTCTCATACTCATCCAAAGTGCCATTTTGTCCCGAAACCAAAAGTGTCTGTCTAATAAAAAAACTGTTTCCTTGACACCATTTCTGCCGGTTATTGATACAAACAAATTTTCATATCTTACCCTCTTAGACTTTTACAAAGCATTCGACAATGTCGATCACAGAATACTATGCAGAAAGCTCAGAAGAAGAAGCTTCGTCAATGTCAATGTCAACGTCAATGCATTCCCTGAACTTTAGAAAAACAGCTCTGTGCAAATATATGCTGACGATGCGTAACTCCTTTGAAGTCATACCCTTAATATGATTGATAAAGCGTCAAAGCTTATGCACGAGGATCTTCTATCTCTAAAAAATTGGTCTGCAAGGAACAATCTATGTTTATATTCAACTAAATCTAAGAAACTTGTTATCTTGAAGAGAAAAATTGATTTGCCTTGCTTTTCCGCTATCAAACTCCGAGAAGACGCTATAGAGTACGTCGAGAAAGGAAAATACCTACGCAAAATTTTTTGTTAATTTGAAGGCTTAAAACCTAAGCATGATTATAATTGCGAAAGAATTTGTTTCAAGTTTTTTCAAATAGTCTGTAGTTGACATGCTACGATGCATCATATAATCATATATGATCGTTTCCGTCAGTATATTTTGGCAAGAAAAAGAGTTTCAAGAAGATATTGAATTGTTGTTAAACTTTCATTGCACAGACACTCACACAACACGTAAATTGCTGCTCGCCAAATCACTTCTTCTATCGATTCTTTTGTAGGGATGCCTACGAATTTAATCTTAAACGGTATGATCTTGTTTCAGCGTACGCTGAGCAGATCAGTGGGTGATTTATCAGGAATCTTATGATGCTTTGGTGTCTATGTTTTCTTCATGAAGTCATCGGAACGGGCGAAGCAAATAACCTTCTTTCCAAAAGCTGAAATTCCTACAATTGAGAAGATTATATATTTTAGTGGAGTCGAAGCATACTTGCCTTATTTCAAAAGATTATAAATTTTAAGATGTAAGCAATTACATTCAAATGAAAAAAACGAGAATTCGTTCAATTATCAATCAGAAACCTAGCCTCACGTGCTTCCTTTACAAACTTGCGTACACCTGCTGCAATATTTCCAGTATCGTTCAAGCGTAAATTTATCCGTTTCGGTTCGCGAAAATATTCTTATTAGTTTCTGTCAACCGATGGTGACTGTTCAACAATCCAGTTGCTGATAAACAATTATGACCCAGAAAGAGTGAAAGGATTTGAAGTAAAAAATACTTACCACCTTTTCCTAGACTTAAATAGCCACATATGAGTTCATTCATCACAGTGAACTACACCCAGCGATGGTCGCATTCGGGAATCTGAGAAAACTTTACTGTGTATATTGGACCAAGAGGTTTGCCCCAAAAAATAGTCAAGATTTAAGATATCCCCAAAAGGGAAAGGTCTCAATATGGAATGCAACATTCTCTGTAAGTCTGTCCATCTCTGAGGAAACGTCATCGAACTTGCCCTAAGTGTTTTATTGGCTGCGGCGATTTAAGAAAAGGCCAAATGGTCTTCAAATTAAAGTGAAAGTGAAAAGCTGCAGCTTTTCATAGGGATTGTAAAGCAACTCCACAAACAAGACCTAGACTCTTCTTAGTCGATGAATGCTTCTTCAGTTTCTCCAAGCAACTAGAACCTCTTAAATCGAAAAACCACGGTTCTCCCTGTTGTACGATAAGCAAGACAGCTGAATAGAGTTTAGAAGTCTTTCAGCAAAGAATTCTCTGTCGGATAAAGAGTGTTCCATGTGAGCAGTACGAAAGGTGGAGAAGCTACAGCCGCAAACTTTTTAACCTATACACTTATTCGGATATTAAAAATTCATTAAGTACGATGGCTGTTGCAATACCAAACATCCGATTCAAGGATCAAGATAAATACCCATAATTGTGAAGGATAGAAAGAAGCTTTAACCTTGCGCAGATCCTTAAATTTAGACGTCCTCATAAGAATATTTATTCGACCTCTTATTGAGCTTAATTCAAGCATTATGCACTCAAAACTTAAACTTAAAACTAAGAGGATGGAGGGAAATAATTGGGCTCGTAAAAGGAGCTTTTGAGAGAGGCTTTAGAGAAATGGAAGTCAAAGGAGCTATTGGCTGTTCACAGCTTCAATTCTAAGGGAATGTGTGCCATAATAAGGAGAAAAAACTTTGATGGCATATTCTAGAAATGGTCAGACAAAGGTAACTTAAAGAGAGAAACATAAGGATTGGAAAGCCGTTTCGACCATCGTTTTATAAAACCAATAGTGGGATTCGGTCTGCATATGACTCGTTTGATTTGTGACCGAAAATTGATTTCTCTATCCAAGGTCACAAATCGCTTCAACTGGGGGAACAGGATTTGCATTAAAGGAGTATGTACGAGTATATTGACGAATAAGCTTGTGAGAATACTTAATTTGCTTACATTTGCCGACATTGAGCTCAAGTTGGTTTTTGTTACACCAAAGGTTGAACCGATTCAAATCATTTTGAAGTAAACTATAATCAATTGGGGATTGTCAGTGTCTTTAAAGATGCACTCAACGTCGTTGATAGTGAGAACAAAGATTAAGGGTCCTTAATGGAAGATTTTATAAAAAGCCTTGCTGAAGTCAGGAGCTATATCATCAACTTCTATGCCTTGCTGTAGTGCTTGAAAAGTTTTGGAAACGAATTCAGTAAGATTTGTTGTAGTAAATTTACCTTTAACGAATCCGTGTTGTATGGATTTCTTGTGAAATTACGTAGGGTCATTGACAATACTTTCGAAGAGCTTAAGTATAAAAGAGATTTTGGCTGTGGGACCTCAATTGTGGATATTTCGACTGATACTAAAGATGTTTTTGTGCGGTTATTTATTTAAGGAAACTAATTTCAATCAGAAGAAAGTACGTATCTAGTAAACTAATGACATAAGAAGTTATCGAAGACGTAAGCAATTACTTTTGATCTGGAGAAAATTTGTCCGCGTGCCCCTATGTGTATTTAAGGGTAGTCGGTTTTTCGTTTCGTTTCGAATTAATAAACCGATAAAACTGCTTGGGGTCTGATCTGCATTTGATCAAGATATTTATGGTAATGGACTTCAGAAAGATCGGAGAACTGCATATAAGCCTGCTGGTAGATTTCATAGCTTGTTTCTTTTATTACGAAGAGTACGCAGTTTTTTACTGAACAAAAGAGGGGATGAAAGACTTATTTTTTAGGTTCATACAAGACTGATTGGGCAAAGCATTAACAAATTTTGATGTAGAAAAATGCCACAGCAATATCGACAGGTGGATATGTCAACTAAGGGTTGTTAACTAAGAAATAGTTAAAGTCTATTTGCTTTATAAGTCTTTTTAGTTTTGCAACGTAAGCTTTGCGAAAGTTGAAATGAAAGGCACGCTCTGATGCTGATCGTATACTTATAACTTCGTTTGAAAATTTTAAACAATGAAGAGGGTGAAAACGATCTTATGTTGAAAGAAGGTGAGGGTTTCCAGTAAAGATCGAGTTTTCCGGTTCGGTGAAAAAAATAACATCAAGTTGTCTGCCCAGATTGTTAGGAATATCATTAATTTGAAAAAGGCCGGAGTCAGAAAAACTTTCAACTAAGAGAATTTCTTTCTCAGATATGAAGTAGAAATAGTAATTGAGTTGTGAGAGGTCTCCAATAACTAAACTTGCATGTTTGATAATGGTATCATTGACAAGTTGTGAAGGGCGATTCTTAAAGTAAAGTTTCATACAATCTTAAATGTGCTCCTCGTATCTTTCTAAAAAATTGTTATTGTCAAAACGAAAAAGTATTAAGAATTATACAAGGTAACGTGAATAATCTTTTGCTGCTAAATTGTTTGCTAATTCGTAAAAGAGTCAATAAATTTGGTACGAGAACTTAATTAAACAAAAATACAACAAAACAATGTCTTAAAACCAATGCAAGCACAACAATCGAAACATTAAAGTTCGGCATAATCGTTATAGCCTAAGATTTGAAAAGACTTGGGCCACCATTAAAAAAAAAAAACAAATCAACAACAAAAACATTAGGAATTAGTTCCCAAAAATATACCAGCAGCTTCCAATCTAATGACCCAGTTTGCAACACAACACTCATAAAGATTCTCCGTTAAGATATCTGAGAATTATGTGAGATAACAGCCCGTCATCGTATCCATGAAGCAATCGACCAAATCCAACTCCACTGTTCCACTTACTCGTGCTGGAAAATTTATCACTTCATTTTTCACACACTCATCCGGGGATATTCATTGATAAATCATAAAGCCGCTTGCTCACAAGGAAACTATAAACAATCTCATTTATTTCTCGATTTAATTCAAACTCAAAAAACTTCATCAACAAATCAAATGCGAGAAAAATAATCATTTAACAAAAAACGAAAACAACGCAAACGCAAACGCAGTTCAAGATACAAACGCAAACAAGTGAACAGCGAGCGAGAGTTCATTCATAAAATGAATAAATGAACTGACGAATTCGCCGCCTCAAGCATTCGCTCGTTCATCGCTGTGTAAATGTGTGTGTGTGTGTGTGGTCTGCCAGAGACCGACCAAAAAGAGGAGGAAAATTAAAAAGGAAAAGTATCGGAGCGCGCATGCGCAACGCAGAAAACTCGCTTATGCTTAATTTTTATGCTGCACTGCCGCAAGATGCGAAATTTTCTTGGTCGCAGCCGCAGCGCGTTATGCCTTCGCGAATGTGACTCGGTCTGTGGTGGATAATTTTTTATCATATTTTCTTTTTGTTTATTTCTTCGTTTTTTTTTTGTGTTATTCTTTGGACCATTCATTCCTTATGGTTATGTTATACCACCAATACTCACCAGCAAAGAAACCACAAAACAGAATTGTATTGACTCTTTAACCGAGCGGTTGACTCGCGCTGTTCGTCGTTTTCGAAATACAAAAAAAAATTGTTTATTATTAATTTTTCTAATCGAAAATCTTTCGGTACGGAGTGTATCCATTCGAAGGATATAATTTTTTATCCCGCCTTCGCTGTGACAAGTTTTGTCCCTTTCGGTTGGTTGCAATAAAAATATTTGTGTAGGGAAATTTGAAGCGCGTTTTTTTTTCAAATATTTGAACTGTTTTTTTTTTTTGAAAGTGTTTTGGAAAATGGAAATAAACCTCAAGTTGATGTCGTGAAGGATGTTACAAGGACTTTTCTATTAAACTTAAAGTACAATGTTTGAAAAAAAGAAGTGAATCGACTGAAGAAGGGACGAAAATTTGATTTGAAAGAAAAATGTTAATCATACGACCGAGTGTTTTTCTTTTTTTTTGGAAAACCCTACAAAGCTAATCTTTGGACAGGAATATGTTTGATGGATTTATTTTTCGTACACAATCTGTTTAGAAATTGGAGGCCTTGAATTAAGCAGTTCGCAAAATTTTCGATCCAGCCTGAAATGTAATTGGCAGCTTGACAAAAAAGTCTAAAACTGTGCTCCCAACTTAGATGACAGTTGAAAAATTGGAAGCCCTTTCTTACATTTATAAATCCAATTTCATGTTGACAAGGAAGGAATAGTTGTGAAGGAAGTCGTAAAACTCTGAGGTTTACTTAACTAAGAAACTTCGAAATGTCCTTTGAATGCTTATTTGTATTTGGTTTCTCACCGAATATCACTAGCAGCTTTGGAATGAACAAAACTCAATCCTTTTTATAAATGGATTTAGTCTTCGAATTGGAAGAAAGCGTTTATTCACTTTCTGCCGTGAAATCGGGCCGACGGTTGGTTGAAGACGATGTTGCTTGATCTGGATTCTCTAAAGTGACAACCCTCATAACTCGCTAGGAGGTCCTGCTTTTTGGATAAGAGATGAAATTTTTGAGTAACTTCGATGTCAGGACAATTCTATTGCTAAGTGCATTAGTATTAAGAATACGAAGAAATTGGTGAAAAATGT
This sequence comes from Orthonevra nobilis, assembly GCA_963555765.1. NCBI lineage: Eukaryota > Metazoa > Arthropoda > Insecta > Diptera > Syrphidae > Orthonevra > Orthonevra nobilis. The sequence goes on along the minus strand of OY743226.1, from coordinate 9,186,604 downwards.
CTGGATTATTCAAAGGCTACTTTGCGGCAGATGAAATGGCTTTAGATTTGTTTAGTGAAGATTTTGTCATTGTCAACATAAATCAAGCTTAAAAAATATCAGAGTGGTAAATCGCTTGCGTTTTTGAATGCTAAGTAAGCAAAGCATTTTTTTGTTAATTTTATTTGCTATTTGATCGCGTAAATTATGAAACTAACCAAAAATCGTGTCAAAAAAGTGTGAAACTTTCCTTATTTTTACATAAAAAATGCAGGACTTTTATTAAATATCAGAACTGCTACCAATTCTGAGCCAAGCAAAATAAAAGGATACGAAAATATCCTTTAATATCACGAATGTCTTTTTACTGTTCATTGCAATGGAGCAATATCAAAATGCTTTAAGTCTTTTTAAGAATGCGATTTATTTTCAAGTTTGCTATTTTGAAACCTAATTTTGATTAAAATTTGGCCTAACATAGCAACAAAAATCAATGCAAATCCAACATAAAAATTCATATCAAGTTATCACAAATCATTCTCAGTATACTGATGAGGATAAAGATTTTAAGATACATAGATAGTAATATATAATAAATGTTCTCAAGCTCATCCGGGGGGTCCTTCAGTGGATATTGATGGAATTTTCAGCAACAAGTCTTTTCTTGAGTTTCGGAAATCATGCAAAAAATTTTAATCGATTGAGCCTTTGTACCCAATAAAATCTGTATTAGCAGATGTTCTTCAGAAATGCAAACTGGTTTTCTTCTACTTAAGGAAATGCGCCACAAAATTAAATATGCAAACAAACAGTTAAAGTTAACATAAAAAACATAAGCTTGACAAAGGAATTCATGACAGTTAAATGGTTGATAAATTAGTCCATAAAAATCTGTCATAAAATTTGATTGAATTCAGTTCCTGAATAATAATTTAAGTATTTATATTTTTGCGCAATTCAAAAAACTCAACTTTGTCCATGCTATTTGGATTTATTATTCCTCGCAGCGTCTTCTCTTCATACTGCGTTTTTGATGCAAACAATTTTCGGCGACTCCTAACATTAAACAAAAAAAAGGATATGACAGAATTATTTATAACTAAAAAATAAGTATTTTCTATTTCTTCAGTTAATCGTTGTTGGCCCTTTTTGCTTTTCGCCATTAAAATGGACAAATCAGGGCGAGCATTTTGGAATCGTTATTGTCAGTCACACGAACCACTGACTGACTTGCATCAGGAGCAAGTTTTAATTCCACGCTTCTCACGACTAATTTTATTCCCACTCAAAATATGGTGTGAACTTTCCTTTTATTGATAATATTTCACTGAAACTTCAAAATCTTTAAGAAATTAGGGATCTTTTTAAATCGTCAAAACTACAATGGTTGAGCTCAAAATGCATTAAATTATGAGTTCGCCTCTTTTGATCGCCTATAGTAAATTTGAAACATTTGACATTGGAATTGAAAACCAAATAAATTCTCTTAAGCGTTTTCGATGCTTTAAGTGTTAGAACTTTATCAAAAATTTTTAAATTAAATGAAATGTAATGTTATTTTAAGAACCTCCTTGGTAAACAGTTTTTCCTCCAATATGAGCATGTTTATTAAATTTTGTCGAAACAACAATAACGTAACATGACGTAGAATTTTTACGACAGATCTTTGAATGTGTTTTGGTGAGCCTGAAAGCATTCTTAAAATCGAATCTTGATGGTCATATTTCTTCTGAATTCTGAATTTTAAAGCGTCTCTTAAAATCTCTGGGTAATTAAAAGAGTTGAGCTGCGAACTTTGAGCTTCATGTTTCAAAACACCTTCGTACTCAAAGACAAGTTATTCTTAAAGAGCCTTTTCTCATCTGAGGTAATGAGTCCAAATTCTTTGAAGATCAATTGTCCTGACTGTCAAGACTTTGCATACGATTTTGACGAACCTGCTGCCCTCAAATGTCTTTTCTCTGCTTTCTTTTTGATTTGGAAATAATTGGCAAACGACATTTACAATCTAAGGAGTAATCAAATGGTCATAATAAATCAAAAGCTTGACTATTGTGAGGATTTTTCTTTAATGATTGAAGAACTTTATCATTCAAAATATATGATTCGAAATATATCTCTTTTCGGTAAGACATGATTTCGTTCAAGAGTTTCCCAGGTTTAAGTGTTATAAATAAATTCTTCTTCTCCTATGTAGCATCTGTATGAATTTTTTCTATAGCTTCATGGTTGATCTTTATGGCTGGCCTAATTTAAAAGAGCTGCATTATGTAAATTGTCTTCTTGAAGGATGCTCTAAAATATATTGCTGAGAATAATGAGCTCAGCATTTAGCAAAAAAATTACTTATTTTTCTTGAAAAATAATGATCATAGTTGCATGGCTATAATACTGAACCAAGCTCAAAGTTATCATAAAAAGACTAAGCTTTCTTCTGACATATGCAAATTGTCTTTTTCCTTCAAGTTTCGCGACATTTAAATAATTAAAAAAAGAAATTTTAATTGTTTTTTGTCCAATGGCTTAACTAATTGGGTTAAACTCACGAATAAAATGATTACATAACCTTTCATTTGGGTGAACAGAAATCAGCAAAACCATGTCAGACATGTTTTTTTCAATGTCACCTGTCAGTCAGTTGTCAATCAAACAAGATTCGTCTGTCACATAAATGTTATTTAATATATTTGGTTAAGATCAAAAGATTGGTAAAAATTGTTCTTAGAGTTTATAACAAATCAAGCTAATCATATTTTTGTTTTGATTCGTTTGCAAATTTCCGGTTATCCTTAAAATTTCCGAAAACATTTAGCACACGATAACAAAACTGTGAACGATAGAAGCAAAGGTTGGTTTTAATCTGCAACTTGTTAATTTTTAGCGTTTTGGGTTGCGTGAAAAAAATAATATTAATGAGAGGGAATAAGTAATAAATATTTTAAATTACATGTTTTGACTTTGATTCTGAATGCATAATGAGTACAGTGAGAATAAATTAAGATTGGAGGCGTTGATCAGGTTATCCTTCTTCAGGACATGTTTGTTTAGATAAGCAATCAAAATTCTTTGAATAATAAAACTCAAGTGCAAAGCCATTAATTAGACTTGTTCTGGCACTAATGGTCTTACGACACCCATTTAAGGAACTGCAGCCTATTACGACTATTATCCTTCTCCAATGTATTTATTCAGTCTATGCATACACTTAGTAATAACTGATCAGAAATTAGGGGACATTTTTACAGAGTAAGTAAGAGGACAGAGAGAGGCCCTTATGAGCGTTTATTAAATTATTTAAGGGTGATGTTTGTGGCTAAGCTGACTTTGATATAAGCTTGATAAATGAGTACGGTTATCTGCTTGAAAGACAATCAGTCAACCCATTAAGAGTTTCCAAGCATTGAATGAAGAGACCCTTAAATTCAAGTGCTGAAAGATGGTTCTGAACGTCATTTCGACTATTCGCAGCCATTCTCCTCTTGACGTTATATACACGAATTTTTTAACTTCACGATAATAAAGCGGAGGCTATCGAATTTCAACCGTTTCGAAAAAGGTTTTCTCTGATGGTTCATTGATTGAATCGGAAACACTTGCTTTAAAATTGGATGTGAGTTGAAACGGATTTCATCAGGAGAAGCTCACACATAATCATTGAGAGCTGTAATCAACTGGAGAACTTTACCGTCACTCTGTTTTAAATAAATACAAGAAATATTTGCTTTCGAGACTTGTTCCACATCTTTGTATGGGCGGTAAGCCTCTTCTCTCGTGTAGGACCAAATTTGCTCGTTTTGAGTTTGCTTCAGAGAGATTTCATAATTTTTTGGACCTTAATTATTTTAACAAAGTTTATTTATATAAATTCCATGGGATTAGTTTCCGTTGAATCCATAATAATTTTTCCTTCACAAATACTGTACCAGTGAAAAAAGTTTTCTGACAATCATTATTGAACTTTTTTAAGATAAAAAACAGTGAAAGACAAGGCTCACCACTTACAATGAATTTGAATCTTTTAAATGTATTTCCAACTTTCAATGGTCAGCTGAACAAGGATTTTTGATGCAAGTCTTAATATTATGTTCGCCGAAATTCTGAAATATAAAATTGCCTTAAATCAATGGAGTGAATGTTGAATTCTTTCCCCTTTTAACTTAACATAAATAAAAATGTTTCAAGGCTTCTGAAAAGTAAAAACGGAATCGTTCTTTGTACGACTGTCACGAACCTTTTTCTAAGGAGATCAAAGTGGTTTAAAGCTGAAATTAATACCAAAAACTACTTAAAATTGTTCCTTAAAGCTGGAATAAAGTAAAGCTTCCATATCGATACACACGGTACACTTTTTGCTTGGCGTTAGAGAATCAAAACATGAAGGATACTTCCCGTTGACTCATAATGTGTCAACATAAATGGGAATATTTAAAAAAGTTAAATTTGTATCTACGTACATAACACAAAAACAAAAACACATAATTCAAATTCTCTCTATTTAAAAAAAAAAAACTCAGAGATGACCTCCAAAGTCGCTAACAAAAAAAAACAATTACAGTTTCAAAATCAAAGTTCCCTGGCAGCCCTGCTCCAAATTTCTCTTCTACACAATTTCTAATAAATTGAAGAAAAGAAAAACTTTCAAATCATCTCAATGTTGTATTTGTTGTATGTCTTTTCTTCCTTTTATTGCTTAGGAAAGGGGAAAGTACCCTTCAGAGCCAGACAAGTGCCTTTAATACGAGCACACGCATTATTTGATAACCTTTTTTTTTTTTGCACAATTTTTCCTTCAAAATCTGAGAAAATATTTGCATAAAAGACACTCCAATGTCGAGTGGCTTGTTATGATTTATTTATTAAATTAAATTATCCAAATCTGAGCACTACTTGACATGGCAGTCAAAATTTTGAACAAACCAAAAAATTTCAACTAATTAGCTAGGATACGTGTGTACATGAAAAATAAATCACTCATACGCCAGAGTAAACACACGATTGGGAGTACGTATATTGGGACGATTTCAGGGCTGCGATTGGGCAAAGTTTTCATTGCACTTTGTTAGTTTTAGTTTGATTGACAGATGTCAAGGGAAGGCTTGTTTTAACCTTTGATTGAATGAATTGGTTTTTGGGTTTTGTAGATCAAGGAGGTTCGAAATTTGATTGCAAATTTTGGTGTGTTTCCGAACGATTTATTCCTTTTTTTTTCTTGTTCTTCAGGGGATCATAATAGTAGCGAGTTTGCTTGTGGGATTCACCAGTGCGACTTAAAAAAATTTAAAAAAAATATCTCTCGATTTCGGATAACTCAAACATTGGGCCCAATAAAAAACTGCGATCTAGCTGTTCTACTTCAACTGATACGGTTAAGCTCGACTTTTAACGAGATGTTCTTAACCGTGGAGGCTTCCTCGAATAGCAATACTTATTATATAAATATAAAATACGACTCGTTAACTACTTCAATAATAGGATGTGTCACTGACAAGTATTGTGAGAAGAAAAAAGGGACGCCCTTCATTGAAGAAAAATGGTTATTTACTCAAAATATTGTCAACATGGAAATTCCAACTCAAAGAATAGGAAAAAATATGCGTCTTATAAAGGTTGATTTGCATTAAATGTGACAAAAGACTGGAGCGAGAAAATAAGGTCAAGTCAAGAAAAAAAATCGTATTGGAGGGGGGTTGAAAAAAAATTATTTCAAATTAACTAAAGCACACACAATAATGAATTATAGCTTTTTAAAAAGCCAAAATGCCATTTTTCAATTAAATGTTTAAATCAATATATTTTTTTCAACAGAAGAAAAAAATTAAATATTCTTTCTTCGAATTGGATTTTTACAAAATATTGCATTATTAAGTTTTTTTTTTATAATTGGCTCGCTCTTCAAGAGGTTATCAATACCCCTCAGTACATGAAGCACAGAGCGAAAGGAAGAATTAGGAGAAGAATGAAAGGTTACGTTGTGCTTTGTGAAACTCAGATGTATTTGGTTTCAATTCACTTCCGTTGGTGGAACCCGAAACGGGACGGACGACCTATTAGCTTTCGCCTTATTCGCAGGATTTTATTCGAATTTGAAAGATTGGAAGATTAAGCGTAACATTCCGCTGTCAGTGTTATATAACAGAGCCATCTACACACAATCTACACAAACCACTATTTTGACAACATGAACTAGGAACTAAGCCGATACAACAACCACTGCAATAACGCCACCCATTTAGTCAGACTACTATCACAGATCGACCAATCCAGTGATAGTTCCACTAACTTTATCCCAATGTCCAATGGTGACTGGACCAGATTCGAAAAACTCGAACACTCTAGGAATCGAACCTGGAACCTATCAATTGAATCAATTGAATGGCAAGCGCTCTACCAACTCCGCCACCCAGCTACTTTTCTTCCACTATTCAATTCTCTTTTTGATTGTTAGTCAAATTCAAAAAAGTGTCCTGTTTTTAGAGAAATTATACAAATGGATTGTGCTTTAATCTCAGAAAACCACTTTTGTTTTGACGCTTGGATTAAGTCAATAATTGGGTGTGGGGATTTTTACATATTTAAATTTTATCTACCCTCCTAATACTTAGGGAGGTGTAATATGCTACCATACCCAACGTTCCCCAGATGATCGTTTTTTCCTCCGTTATTCTTTATGTTTCCGAAGACGGGTGTGCAGTCTGGAAAAAAATATATGGTTGGCATATCTCCTTTTGGAATACCTTTCAGGTTTAAATTTCTGTACTTCACGACTTGAAACATCGGCTAAACCATAGCAGTAGTGTATATCTGTCAATCCTTCCCGAGAGTTACTTCAGTTTTCCATAGTTTCGCGTTGACGATTTGACATTGAAAAGTGAAATAAGTTTCCAATACATTGATGTGTATTAAGTTAAACCATTTTTTGTTTTTTTAGGTTTAATTATTATAAACTTTATTTTTATTGGTTTTGACTGACCGACAGGTCGATTTTCTCAACTTTTCACCAAGCAGAACTTTAATTTTTAGATTTGGGCGGGTAGGTAGTTGTTGCACCTTACGGAACTGTATCGGTTGTTGATATTGACTCATTGATTCAGATTGCTATTCACAAAACTAAATTTTTCACTTGAGAAGCGTAAATAGTACATAGGGCATAAGATCTTTGATAGAAATACCAGCCCTTTGCGTTTTCTATGAGACAATTTTGTACTGTTTGTTCAAGACAGACTTCAGATCCGTAGGAAGGCTGTGCTCATCAAAGGGGTTGTATTTCTCTTTTCATCTGGTGGCCATGTCGCCCCAAGTAATGACTTTGAGTGGATGTAATGGTTTGCGTAGTATAGTACGTGGATTGACAGTGCACTCATTCAGGTGGAAAAAGTCCTCGCCGATCTTGATGAATTTCGAAGGCAAATTTGTCGACTGTTGTCGAAGTAGTCGCAGGTCGTGACCATAGTTTAAACGTTATTGGCGGTCTGTAGGTATGAATTAATGGACTGTCTGTCCTTTTTTGACTCGTTCACTTAAATGCGCTGTAGAGGCAAACCTGTGATATCTTACTGTTTGGCACATTGTCTGATTGACGTTATGGCTTACCTGCGACAGCTTCAGCCACAAAAGAAGAATGCATTCAAGCGTCTCCTCTATCAAGTATTGTTTCAGTCCTTTTGGACGCTCTTAAAGGTAGACCAATTGGCGTAGAACGACCAGAAAATCTGCGCCAAAATCATAAACGAATTATCTAAATTCTGCCTTTCTGAGAAATATACTATTCCGTGTATTCTACATTTGTTTATTTTGCAAGTGTCAAACGAAACTGATTGTTGCCACCATTTGTGACTAGAAGATAACCTTCATCAGAAGGAACCCCATTCCTAGATATTTAGGGAGCTTTTAGTAATCTTACGAGCCTCACAATCAAAAACGCTCTAGATACAATGGAAATCGAACAAGGCATTTCTGATATCTGATGTAGGAGCACCAATTCCGCTATAGGACATAGTTCCATAAAAGAGTTAGTCACTAAAGTTACTCCTCAGGGTGGAGTCGTATCCCCGATACTATGGGTAATGGTCGTATACCACATACTTAGGATACTGCAATCTTTTTGGCAGAGCTGGCCCTTTTGGACCACGCAAAACAAACAAGAAACAATTCTTGACAGAAAATTAAACTGGAACTTGAACACACCCCTTTTTATTTGTAAAAGTAGGAAAAACTTGGTTACTTAAGTCTGTCTAATACTAATGTATGTTACTCTTGTCTGGTGGTTCAAGGCAACGACATCGGACAAATTAGCAGCAGTTCAGAGGACAGCCAGTTTTGCCACAACAGGTGCGATATGCACTTTCCCAACTGCAGCACTAGACGTATTCCTCCATTTGCCGACGCTTGACATAAAGATAAGTCGAAGAGCGGGAAAAAGCGCTCTTAGGCTAACAAACATAGGGCTTTTAAGGCTAATTAATCTAAAACGAAATTCTTACTGGCAGACTTAAAAAAATGGATGAAGTCCTTTCTGAATAAGACTTCAACACGCCTTACGCAATAGCGTATCAGGAAGGGATGAATGGCAAGCAAAGGCAGTATTGCAGCGAAAAGAAATTGCAGTTTACACTGATGGCTCTAAGGCCAAAGAGGGAACAGGCTCTGCTATCGTCTTCACAAACCAAGACCTGAGAGTCTCCTCTAAACTACCGGATGCTTGTGGCGGATTTAAGGCAGAGGCCCTAGCAGTTCTTAAGGCTGCAAAACTTCTAGAAATGAAATCGATATTCGGCCGGGATATCACTACCTACATCGACAGTCAAGCTGCGCTTCAGGCACAAGGATCATTTGAAACAAAAGCGGTAATAGTCAGAAACAGTTGCAAAATACTTAAGGTATTATGCACGCAGAAGCAAGTGAAACTATGTTGGGTGCCCGGACTTTCCAAAATCGAAGGAAACGAAATTAGCCAAAATTTGGGGAAATCTACCTCTGGCCTATAGTGTTCTTATTAAGCCTCCTGCATGTGGCGTTGACACAATAACTCTAGATAAGGCAATAAAAATAGCCGACCAAATTTTTGGGCAACTACTTTTTTGAAACCCTGAAAGAAGTAGGACGCATCAACTGCGAACAAATTTTGAAATTTTATGGGAAAATAAATTATATTGAGGAAAGTGTTTAGGCTGCTGCTTCACGTCATGGATCGCGTTGAAGTACTTAATAGCTCTGCACAACCTAATCTAACCTAACATGCCACTATTTGTATAAGTTATAAAATCTCTTGGTATATTCATACATTTTGGAACACGTTGTGCTCTCTATTTCCTTAATAATAGCTTACGAAGCTAATCTACAATAAAAGTATAGGTACTATGGCGCCTCCTTGTGGTAACCCTTCTAAAATTTGCAAGTCCTATTGTCGAAACTTTCTTTGCGAGATGATATATTATAGCAGATACTTAAATGATGGTTAACAAAGGATTTTCGCTGAGATTATTTAAAACTCAATTGAAACCATTTGATTAAATGTTAATAAAAATGTTACTCAATTCTGTTAATAACATACGAATACTTCGACGATCCTTGAGACCTTTGTCTCCACAGACCCACTTTGGGGTTGCTCTCTCAGTGATTATAGGTATTCGGAAGTCGATGCTACTTTATAATTTTTTTTATCCTTAAAAAGAATCTACCAGAAGCTAGGCAAACTTCAAACACACTTCCGAAAACTTTTAGTCCAAACTAGAACTAACGAAATTTACAAAAAATCCACAACAATATTTTTAATGTTCCTAATCGAGATTGCTTGAAGTTGTATTTTTTCCAATGATCCTTTTACGAATCAACTTGGTTGTTAAGCAGAATGTTCCATTTCCCAAATATTCCTTGTTATAACCATGTTTATATTTTTTTTAAATAAAATATCTTTTTTCCGAAGTGTAAACAAATCACAAAAAAGAAATAGTGCATTGTGGAATTAATTTCAAACCAACTCAAAAATCAATCTTGATTTGCAAGAATTATTTTTTTTTTCATTTTAACACTGAAAACCTGTAATCGTGTTTTATACATCGAAAGAAATTACCACCATGTCGGCCTTAAAGGCCAACAATCACAACACCAAGAACTGTGCTGCTCAAAGTCAAAGTATCAGACGGTGCAAGCCTTCCACAACACCAGCAGCAGCAGCAGCAGCAGTTGTTGTCCATTCAACAAAACTACAGCCAACAACGACAACAACAATAACAACAACAACACCTACTACTCGTACTTGCTGCTACAAATTCTCAAGCCAGAATTCAACTTATGGTCAGCAGCTACAGCAGCACTGCAGCAAGAACAGGTTGCGAACAACGACTTCAACACTCACAGTTTATCTGCTGACTTTCATAGTACTGTATGGATGCACGAATTTCGGTGTGCAATGCGGTACGGGGGCGGTCCGGCCGGGGACTGGCAATCCATCGCCTCGTCTACCGCGCACCAGTGCCAGCCAACTGAATAATGGAACTGGATATAAATTTGGAACGAAAGCTGCGAATCAAACGCGAAATGGAAATTTACGAACAAGGTGAGTAATGCATTTTTTTTCTTGACTAAAAGTATCTTTTTTCTTGAGCGTGTATCTATAAAGGAATTGAATGGATAAATTCACTTTAATTGGATCGTGTTTTATTTGAAATATTTCCTTCTGTCTAAATGACCTCTCAGGAGTCACCTCGATTGAATAAGATGAACTGAAAAAAAGAAAAACAAAACTGAAAAACCTTTCCTCGAAATTCTATATCATCGCTGGCATGGATTTGCATATTAAACAACCAATTGATGTAAACGGTTTTACGGCCCAGGAAACAACTCGGAAAACAGTTCAATTACACAACTGCTACGAGATGTACGAGCAGCACGAGTGTACCTTTTTTTTCTGTCGTTGCAGATACTCGTACTCGTAATTTGAATGCGGTACTCACGGCCTGTTTTGCATGCGAATTGTGCCAAATGTGATGTTTCAATTAGTTAATTGTTTTCGGTAGAATTATTGTGAGAATAGTTTAGCTGGCACGAGACCTACATACATGCAATGTTGTGAGGCAAGATTCGACGACCCGCAGGAATATAGGACCATGTGTCTTGGCACGGGCTCAAGGTTGCTCCAACCAGCCAAATAATTTATCGAGTGGAAAATTGTTAGGAAACTGGCGTGCGGTCTTTGTATCTTCATTTGAATCTTGTTCTTTTGGTATGATGTTTGGGTCGTTGGTGTCAATGCGTTGCAGTCAGCTGTGCGGAAGAGTGAGTTTAAGTAATTTGTGTTTACACATTTGTTCAGGGTTTGTTTTGGCAGTTCTTTTAAAGGCTTTGACTAATCGGCGAACATGCTTGTTTGTAGCCAAAAAGTTAGACAGTGTTTGTTGAATGTTAACATGAATTACTGGAGATGATTTATGCTTCATGATTCATGTTTCTCCTACAGAGTTTTTGGTACGAAATTCGGCAATGATCGTGAATCCAGATTTGATATTTTTTTTTATGGCTGAACAGATGTTTTGAATATACATGTTGTTCGTTCTTGTCAGTCAAAAATTCTTCGATGTGTCTAAGACGGATCTGTGTCTAAAAGTATATTGAGTATAAAGGGAGAGCCAGAGAAAATTGTCGTCAATTTTGAGTTTCACCAAGGCAGGTTTTGAGTCATTTGGAACTTTTTTGGTGAATAATCCGGGAAATTATCCTCAATCGCTTATAGCTCATTGAGCCTCTCGAGCTTTGGTGCACACTTCCGAAAACAGCTGCAATGTTCACCATCAGGAGACAAGTCCTACGAACTTTTTACACTTACTTGGATCTATTTCATATCCAATTAGTTTGGTGCCCAACTTCAAAAAGGATAGTAATACTTATTTTTCCTCTGTCTGATTCGTGATTTGAAGCGTTGAGAAGCTTTTCACTTTTGTGCGCCAACAACGGGGAGCTCACTGTTGATCGGAAGGATCCTTAGCATCGGCGTCGAGGTTTCTGTGAGTCGCAACGTTAAAAAGAAATATAAGCCTGCTCCATTTGAGATCAAAGGAGAAACTTCCGCCTCGTCCTCAGGTCTGCTTTTCTTAGTCCTCTTCGATAGCATCACCACTGTAGCTTTATTTTACCAATAGAACACGCTCAGACTTAGGGCCCTTTTTCATAAAATGCTTGACTTCTTTATTTCTAATTGTTTTTTTACGGATACAGATTTTAGTTTCTACTCTTTTACATTTTATACGATTCAATTGATTCTAAAAACAACGTCCAATCGAGAGCACGTCCGATCGAAAGAACAGGCTGCTTCTGTTTCGTGTCTTCTCTCTGACACTTGCTATTTTTATGCCTTCCTTTGCGGCATGGTCGCGTGCCGTTTGTGGGCCCAAGCGGGCGCCGTTGGGTGTGTTCAGCCATATTTTCGCTGCTTTTTAGGGTTCCGTACCTCGAAAGGAAAAAAACGAAACCCCCCATAGGATCACTTTGTTGCCCGTCCGTCTGTCTGTCAAGACCCTTTTTCTCAGGAACGCGTGGAGGCATCAATCTGGAATGTATTTTAAATACTCAGGTCTACTGTCCCTTGGAGCTGTGAAAATTACTAAGCCAATGCAATCGAAAGATACAGCCGTTTATGCCGCAAATTGTCGATACTTGCAAGGGAATCAAAACCTACAGGGTACTTTCCGTAAACTCCGTAAACACAGAATCTTGAAATTTGGTACGAAGTAACGTATGATAGCATAATTAAAGGATAAATTGCGAAAACTGTAAATTTTTATTTACATCATATAATAAAAACATTTTTAATAATTTTAAACTCACTACCCCTTCCATCATGAACTCGTAGAGGTATTAACTTGAAATTGATATCAAATAGTCAGGTCTTTAATATCCTTAAGCTGTAATAAAATCAAACTCCAAGGGAATCAAAACCTAAAGCTTACTTCCAGTCGACCTAGAATTTTGTAATTTAGCAATAAAAATACCATAACTGTGACTCGATTATCGTAATGGGTGAACTTTTACTTATGCACCTACAGGTTTGTACGGAACCCTCGGTGCGCGTGTCCGACTCGCACTTGAACGTTTTTTTTACTTTTCGCCTAAAAGGAATGACGATGATCAAGCATAGAATGTTTTAGACTATCTTAGCATAAAACCATACTAAAAAAGATAGACCAATTTTTACTGTCCATCCTCGTAAGTTGAGTTGTATGATTAAATATAACTTGTATTGGCATGCTTATCACCGGAGCAGTACTGTCTTCAACTGTGTCTGTACTTCGACATTTTCATCTTTATAACAACAAGCTTCTGTTTTTGTTTCTTTAAAAAAAATTTAAGTTCACATACATTTACATGGCATCGTTCGTATTAGATCTTGTGATTTCGAAATGCTTTCATACAATTCGAATTGCAAAAGTGCCTCAGTGAACTTATGTGTTGTCTTGATGGAGCAGAATTTCCTTCTTCATCGTGGATTTTAAAAATTGTATGGCTTCGTTAATTACTAACGTAAGAGATAGTTACTGTGAACTAGCCGACAGGTATTAAGGTCAGTCTTGCACCAAGTCAAATTATAGTCTAGATATTGCGCCCAAGTCGCCTGAGATTCAAAAATGTTATCTGTTAGCTGAGTCTCCAAACCGGATAACATTTTTGCTGATATTATTGAATATAGAAACGATTTTAGTGATGATTTAAGCCAGCTTCATTTTGTTGTTGAAAAGTCTGCAGAGCATTATAAATAAAATATTATTATAAACTAAAAAATAACGATCACTTCTTTAAAACAGGCCAGTTGCGTAGTTACATGTCTTAATCATTTGTCAATTTTTTTTTGGCTGTTGTCAGATTGCACTCCAGTTTTTTTTCAACTGATAGGAAATCTTGATGTTTTCAAAATGGCGAAACTAATTTGAGCAAAATATCGTAAAATATAACCGAACTTGACACTTTTTTGCCAACTTTCATTTGATAACCATCACTCATCAACAAACTTGTATAACAAATTTGAGCCTACAAATATTGCCTAATGAATTTTATTTCGTTCATAGGAATTTAGAGCAAAATTAATCTGAAAAAAAATGTTGTAACAATACCGAACATACACGTAAAAATTTCGAAACGCACCCATCTGGTCAAAAGTCCTTTCACTGGCCTCTATCTGCTCTTATTAAGTTGTATCGTGCACTGCACAGATGCAATTAAACTTATCATAATCGTTTATCGCCCACTTAAGTTATCTTCATTTAAAACTTCAGCATTTACCCAACGATTAAAAGATCCCATAAAACCAACACTACAGACCACTGTCATTTTCCGCCAAAAAAACAACAACATGGCAATCTTCATCTGACAGAAACTCAAAAAGAGCAACAAAAAAATAATGAGTTAACCTTGGAAGATAGCATCAATAAAAAAAAGTATATAATTAGATAAGTAGAAGTCACTCCAACATACGAAAGCAGCTTAATGTTTGCATGACGGTGCATCTGACAGTTGCCAAGTGTCAGTGAAAGTGTCAATTTTGCAAGTGAAAAGAAGTATCTCACGCCCCCTGCAGGCAAACATATTTAAGCAAACAAACAATAATTTTCTTTTGTTTCTTCAATCGAACGGTCTGCGTAACATTCAATCAATTTATATACTTCTACTATTTATGAATTAAACTGTAGTTTTTGGGTGGTTGCGCAAGCACTGTCAGTTCTTGTTAAACAGATTTTTTTTATGTAGTTTTTGTTTTTATGAAAACATAATTATATTCGCCATATTCGTTCGGTTGTTATTGTTATTATTGATGATGTTATGCAATTTAAACAGGAATAAAAAAATAAAAAGAAATTAAATTTAATTTTTGGCCCGCAGTTATGCGTAAATGGTCTGAGTTTTTCGTTGTTGTCTTTCGCGCCATTCGTGGTCTCATTTCGTCTTGTTTTTGGATGTGGCCGGTGCGGTGTTGGTTGGCGCAGTGTTTTTCGGCTTTTCGCCATCTTCGTGGCGGAATGACAGTGAAGGGCTCTGTTGGTGGGCTATGTGAAGTCAAGTGGAAATTTGTGATACATACTTTCTTTGATGATTAATTCTGGTTATTAGTTTGGAATTCGTTAATTTTTCTTTCTTCGTTTTCTTATGATTTCTGTTACATAGGAAGTGGCATAACGATTCGTATTTTTTTTTTGTTTATGTGACATTTTGAATGGAAGGGAATAGATTTTTCATTGCTTTTAATTAAGTTTTGACAGCAGCTAGTAGAGGGTTTTAGTATTGTTGTTTGCGCAAGCATACGTTTAAGTATGACAATCAATTTGTATCTGACGTTAATGGTGCATTCCCATTAGTTCTGAAAACGACTTTATAATTAAGTTGAGCACAGAGTTGGTGGCCAAAAAAGCAACTGTTTTAACAGAGAACTCTTGCAACAAGAAGCCTTCATGTTTGACACCTTGGAGAGCATTTTGTCAGAAATAGTAAAGTAATGTGACACATAAAATTCGAGGTTGGCATTAAGTCGATATAACTTTAAGTTGGCTATTTGTAATATTTAATTGTTAACTATTTTTGTTTATACTGAATTTTGATGAAAATGAATCCTTAAGACCGAATGACACTTCTAAAGCTTAATGGAGAACAGATCCTTTTAATTTGGTTATTTAAAAAAGGTCTTGAAAAATGATTTAAACATATGATTATGCAGTTGATATATTTTTTCCGTATAGATATTATTCCATTTATTCATTAACACCCCTTGGATGTCAGCGATACCTAAATTGTATCGTATTTTTACGTTACATATATAAATGTCCCCTAATCAACATGGTTTCAGTAAAGGTCATTGCGACTACCCTTTTTTTATATGAACTCGCACAGTCCTACGTCGAATCATTTAAATTTAAGAATCAATCGGACTTAAGACTCACCGATTTTAGAAAAGCTTTTGATAAGCTTCCCACAGAAGCTTTCTTTTAAAATTTAGCAATATTGGCTTCAGCACAAAGTCCTTAATTTGGCTTGATTAATTTTTGTTAAACAATTTTTTTTTGTAATTTTAAATGGTTGTTACTTGGGCTATTTTACTATTAATTCGGGAGTGCCACAAGGTAGCCACTTTGGTTCGTAATTGTTCATTATATTTATAAATGATTTGCCTACTATCGCAAAAAACTCACAGTGTCTTATTTATGCTAACGATGTTACCATTGTAAAAAAAATATTTAACATTGGAGACAGTCATGTACCAACATTTGTTTTTTAAAATCGACAAGTGTAATGGCATTAAGTAATGTGGATAATATATCGATTTTGTGGTTGTAGGTTTAAGGATGTTGGATCAGAAACTTGAGCTCAAACAGCATTTCAACAAAATGTCCAGCAAAGAGAACTCATTGCTTGGTTGGATCAAAAGAGAGTCTTAACAATTTAATGAATTTTTTGTTGTTAAACCATTGTTCATAACATTTGTTCAACCGATTCTCACTACAAATGACATACCAACTGGATTGAATGAGATTTTTGAGATTTGCCTTAAGGGGACTGGGATGACAAGACTCATACAACCCCCCACATTGTACAAGCGGACTTACCTTATTGATTTGTTTAACCTTGAGAGAGAATGCCCATTGCACTCGATTATGTGCTATTCGTGCTCCATCCTTTTGAGAAGCTCGCAATCAGTTTTCATCTTTTTGAACAGTCCCGCTTAGTATGCCGCCTGTTAAGCTGCATGCGCTTCTTTGCACTCATCGTGAGTTTTTTTAAGATCTTGATCTGATTTCGGTAAACTCTGTCGTCAATTTGCGATAGCTTCCGATTGAGCTCACACGCCGCAAAACCTCGTTCAACATAAAACGATTTATATATGTTAAACAATCACCTGTCAGCATTGCCAGATTGATATGAAAATAATGATCTTAGCGAAGGTCATAATATATAAATGTAAATATGATGAATGTGAATAAGAAATTCACAGTCGTTCATGGTCGCTTGACGTTCCGGTCTGAAGTTAAGAAAACAAACAAAAAACAAAAATATATAAAAATTTTCATACACCGGATTCACGGGTGGTTTAATACGAAAAAGTGTGATTACTTTTCAACACCAATATAGAAACATAAAACAAAGAGACTAGGAAACCTTAAAAATCTAAAATTAAAAATCTCTGACCTTGCACCAGTATACCGACTAATTACAACCAACACCTAGAAACAACAATCTCCAACTATTGTATAACGCCGCCAATTTAATGGGCTTCGAAAAGGGGCTCTCTTAAGAAACCCGTTTTTATAGCCACTTTGACATAATCTCTATGCAAGATGTCATTAATAATTAACCCAACTTGACAATCCTAATCGTCATTTCCTATAACGCAATCTTTTCAAGCCTCTGATAAACGAAATGTGCATGCTTTCAAACAACCACGAAAGAGCGCTGCCCAGTGCCGAACTGGATGGTCAAAATTATGCCTAAATTATGTTAATAAGGTCGCTGGTTCGCGTCAAAATGAAATCGAAAGTAGATACGTTTCGAACGTTACGTTTTCTCATAAGAAACAGAAGAAGAAGACAGCCTGCGTAAAGCCCTCTTGTTTATTTGTTGACTCTTTTATTGTTCATAGTTTTGTCATCGTCTTCTGGGCAGAGGGGAATGGTAGAAGACCAGAAATGAGAAAGTTAGATAAATAATATTTGAGTGAATTTATTTATTGTGCGAAAAATTCGCATTCGTTAAAGAAATTAATTTTATTAGAAATCTATTACTTTTTTTTTTTTGCTGTCAACAATAGCGGTCAATGGCCGCTGTTTGTCATGATGACACTTTAGGTCCAGAGTCCACATGACCTGGCATTCGTATTATTTCCTTTAAAGTCTCAACTTGCGGTGATGTTGATGATGGGTCGAGCCTCGTGCGGTTGAGTGAGACCTCAGTTAGCTTGCAAAACCTAAAGTCAAGTATTTGGATTATGTTTGTTGAGATGGAGGTAGACTTATGGAAATGCCACAAACAGATATGCAAAGCTGAGGTATTATGACACGTGCTGTTTGATTTTTCCTTTTTTTCTTAAAAGAAATTTGTTTTCTTTTTTTTTAGCGTAAAAAGTGAGCCCGAATTGCAAATGTTAAGCCGGGAAACAGCGTTGGGTTGACGTAAGAGATGAGGTGTCACGAACCAGGCTACTGGTAGACAGTTGGAGTGTGCTGTGCAATAAACTGCAGCAAAAAGTGACGCTCAAGGCAGGGATGGCACTTATTGATTGTCTTTAATTATACGGAAGTAATTTTTATCACGAATGAGTTCCTGAACTTTTATGACAACAGCATTGCTTTTTTGTGTCAGTCGTTGAGAGTTGCCATAAAATTAAAGGCCATTGCGAATTGAATTTTCTTTGATTGCTGAAATTTGTTTATAGAATTGTGAGAAGTCTCGAAAGTTTGTGGGTTTTTTTAAGGACATACGACCTCTGGAGAAACGAATTGAATGTTTATTTAATTTGATGTTTGACTGAAGCCTTTCCGGTTTTTTATTCATGCACAATGATTCCTAGTCTGAAATGAAATGCATACATTTTTTTGTTTTATTCGTACAGACTAAAAAATGGTTTCAAATTGTATATTTGGTTTTCAAAATGTGGGAATACCTTTCAAGCAGGGAGCTTTTGAGTTAAGATTATGCGATTATTGAGATATTTATTTCCCTAAGTCTAGGCCAACTTATCCTAACTTCCTTCAATTCTTTAAAAGAGATACCTGCTTAAAAATAATCTGCGACTGCTAGCAATGCCCTGAAATTCATGGAAGAATCTTAACGTCCAGAAAAACAGATGAGAGTCACAGAGTCACAGAGTCAAGTGTCTCAAGTTATTTCAACCATGTTTTCAGCACGCTTAGAGCTAACGAACGAGGATAAACAGACTTTGGTAGAAACGTAGCAAGCTCAATCATTACATGAGTTTTCAATCGCAAAAACCTCTGCACTGACTATAAAGTTTGTTGTTGTTGACTTTCGTAGTGCAATTTGACGGCGGGCCTAGTTCGCAAAAACAACGTTTTGTTAGCATCTGCATTCCAGTAATAAGCGTTTGCTACTGAACTTTGAATGGATCAAAGAGCTAATGAAAAATATTGATTAAAACTCTCTTAAAAGAGTAGGTCTTTAATTGCTTTACTATATCAACACTCAAAGTTTCGGTGAAAATGTTATTGTTTTTTTAAATCATTTAAATAGTTTGCTTGCCATACTTTTTTCCTCGTTTTTGAAGCAAATACATATTTTCTGAAACTAAATATTTGACATTTTCTTGAGCGTTTAACAAGCTCTAGAGATAAAAAAAACGGCCAAGTGCGGGTCGGACTAGCGCACCGAGGGTTCCGTAAAAACCTGTACGTATATTTATATATTAAAGTTCACCCATCACAACAATCTACAAAAAAAAAAAACATTGCTTCGTGCCAAAATTCAAGATTCTAGGTCGACTTGAAGAATAGTTAAAGTTTTGATTCCCTTGCGAGTGTCGAAAATTTGCAGAAATTTTGCTTTGCTTGCTTTGGCTTAAAAGTTCGATTTTTTCTCAGCTCCAAGTGTGAGTTGGTTTAAATTTCAGATTGATACCTCCACGTGTTCCTGAGAAAGAGAGTCTTGACAGAAAGATGGACGGACGGACCACAAAGTGATCCTATAAGGGCTAAGAGCCCTAAAAATACCTACTTAAAATGCCTCCCTAAGATAGTTATTAAATTACTTCAAGCTCTCTACAATTGTTGCTTGAAAGTATCATTTATATCCGCGGCTTGAAAAATAACAAACATCATACGCATTCGAAAGCCAAATGAATGTCAACGATCTCTTGTATATTAGTATGATGAGGATCGTTGAGTAAATGTTTTGAAAAGAAAATTCAAACTCAAAATAATTTTTTTTTCCAAAGCTAATAACATTCTATCTTCTGAACAAAATTTTGGTTTTCCTCGACATCGAAAAAGCAGTCGATACTGTCTAGCATGATGGACTCTTGCATAAAATAAAATGCTTCAACTTTACATTCATTTCTGAAAGAAAGTTCGTTCAAGGTTCGTATAAACGGTTGGAATTCTGAGAGTAAGAATCTCGCTTTTGGTGTACCTCAAGGATGCGTTCTCAGTCCATTCCTATTTAATATATACACGTACGACTTCCCTCGGTTGATCAACTGCCAATCTGCTATCTTTGAGTATGATACCTGCACAACGGGCTTCGGCCTCTGGTTGGGCCCGTTGTGTTCCTCTCCTGTTCAATTCGGCTTAGACTCAGACTATCTTTTTTACTAGTGGAAGAAAAGCCTGTTTTAAGCCACGTAATCGTTTACTCATGGATGAATTCAGCCTGAGTGGAAGTCACACGCGAAATATGGTGTACATCTAAACAAACAAAAAAAAAAAAACAAAACCTTCAGTTTTAACATATGCCAGATAAAAAACGAAATAAATATAACTAAGATAACGCCTTAATTTTTTAAAAACGAAATTCTAAATTTTTAAACGAAAATACAATACTGATATTTAAGGCAATATTTCAGGCCATAATGTTCTTAGGATCATGTGTTTGGGGCATTTGTTCGTTGATTGTAAATCGCACGAAACAAAGTTCTAAGAATGATGTTAAATTTTCCTTGGAGAAGTTTTTGCATGGTTTTCTTCCGGCATTCTCTTAATTGGAGATAAGCTATTTAATAGAATTCATAATACATATAAATTATTTATTTATTTATTGATATATATTTCAAAACTATCTACGTTAGTAATTTATTTATATACTTATTTATTTTTTGTTTATTTGTTTCTCTTTTTATTTATTTACTTCTTGGATTGTTCACTCCTTGTTTATAAAATTATATTTTGTAAAGTACGTCTGCCTCAAATAATTGTCAGACTCCACTTCTCCCTTCTTTGAACGATTTGAATTTAGTGTACAAAGTTATTATTCATGTACTTAAGATTCGTAAATACATATTATCACTATATTTTTGAAAATAATGAAATAAATGAAATAAAAATATTGCACTTTAAAAATATCGACAGGTCGCTCGGCTTCGAACCATTTCATCGAAATTGTTGGTGGTGTTGCATTTGAGTGATTCAAGTATTCTTAGGGCTGTTTCCTTAAGCGATCGCATTGGGTCCTTCCATTGAACTTGACAGTTACAACTGACTCTGTCAAGCTCTATTGTTATCAATTCGATGAAGGTTTGTTGCACCTGCTGTTGACTTAACTTAATTAATTTTAGCTTCCGTGAATATGCTTGTATTTATTGTCTTTGATATTGTGAACCATGTATGAGCAGCAGATGTACCTTCCCTTCAGCTAAAAAGACACTTTTGGGTCACTGAAGATAGCGGAGTTTACAGGACGAAGTTGAATTAATCACTTTTCCTTGAAATTGACGATCAATGACAACAGTGATTAACAAATTACTTACGTATGTTTCCTGATGTACACCATCTTTATAAAAAAACTGCTTCGATAATGACTAATCTTATATTGTTCATGTTCAAAATCACTTTTGAAAATATAACTTGCCGGCCGAATCAAAATCCTTAACAAATAAAGGCACAGCCAGTCCCACGTTTTGTTGTGTGGCTTTTGTCTACCGGCTTGAACATTTCGCGTGAATATGTAGTCAATAGGTCAATTGGTTTAGCTGCAGTAATGCCTTACACAGACGTCTTTATTACAGTTCGCCACTCTCGAGACGAGCTTTTCATTTTATTGTCAAAACAGAAATTCTGTCAAAAGTAACTGGTTCGTTAAGACCACAAAGTTTTTCTTTACAAGCTTGATTTATGATCAACGTTCAGCAGACGAAAAAAGTTAGCAAATTTTTGAGCTGTCACCTTCTTTCGCAACAGGTACTTAAGTATTTAGCATAAGACAAAAGCACGCTAAAGTCTTCTTATGTCATTGACGTTTTGATGTATGGAGACAAATTATTCCCAACAGATTAATTTAAATGCCCGGTTTTGGGACTTGACAAATGGATGCCGGATTTGTCTGAGATTTTGTTTTTTCCTGAGTATTTTTTCGGTTTTTATTTAAACAAAAAATACAAGCTGGTATCCTCGACTATTTTTGAGGATACACTTCTTCTCGGTTCAATTTCGGTCCAGCGTTTCTATCACAAAGGCTGAATAGCTTGCGGCTTATGAATTCATAACGAGATCCAAGGAGCAACTAAGCAATCCTCAAATCGTAAAATCTCGATGCCGAAGTCACTTCTCCACGTCGGATTGTTATGTTATTCAATCTGGCTCAAAAAGGGTAATTGGGCTCATGAGGCATATGACATCCCTCCAGAGCCAAATTTATTCCGGATAATGTCCAGAATTTTGAAAAAGTTTCCTTCAGTAACGATTTCTCAGTTCTGAGGAAGAAGACAGTCACTGCGACTTTAAAACCTCTTCTCGATGATCATCGCTCCTCAATCGCTAATTCAGCTTGACCACATTACTAGGGAGTCAAAAGTACGCCGGGTCGGTTTCAAGCTCAAGTTCCATCCGCTCTAGCCCTTGTACTTTACATAACCTTGGCAGGCAATGTTCCAGATTTCCCGCACATTATAAATCTTTATTTCAAAACAGTTCTTTCCCTTATTTTAGGCCCTGGGTTGCGCAATGTGCTAAGCGCATCTGAGTTTCAAACCACTGCACAATCTGCCATTTCTTTCTGCTCACGAATGCATTATACGGGAAGTCATATTCCCTTAGGAGTGAGCACATTATTTCAATTATTTTGCCAAACAGAATGTCAAATTTAGTGATCTCACATTATTGGGGACCAAGCTATGACAATTTGCAATTATCAAAAGTTCTAAGTTTTTATTTTTAAGTAGGTCATTGTGACTACAAAGAAGAGTCAAAGTTCATGTTGCGCCTTGCATAAGTCTAAACATTGGTCAAGTCTGACCTGTACTCTGTAAATCGTTTTGCAGCCACCATTCATAGCCACATTCCTTAGACTACCCATTGATGCCGCCCCCATTGTTCGCTCATTTAAATATTCGATTAGTCAGGCATCACCTATCTATCACGTATCGAAGACATGAATGTACTCCTCCCGCACAAAGTCTTTTTGTTCAACTACAAAACCACTTTTAGTGGGCAGTGGGCGGCTCAGACATTACAAAAGCATTTATTGTCCACCTTAATGAGCCATACCAGACGCACAGCACTGAAAACCACACTCTTGTATTTCACACCAAACAACAAGCCACCCAGCGGTGAGCCTCATGAATGAATGAATGAAATCTTTCTTCGAATCTTATCTAACATAAAAGAAGACACAAAATGATTGATGTGTTTCCGAATCCCAAATCTTTATTTATTTTTTTGCGCCTCTGCGCATTTCTCTTGACGCGCTGCTCTGTCCAAACAATGTTGACCCCTAAATAGTTAGCGCGTCCTAAAACAAGCAACCGCACGCCATCAACAAGCAAGCGAAAGCAGATGAGAAAAAAAAACAAGAAACAATAAAATTTGCCCACCTGTGGCGCGGAATGAGATTGAAAGTTGAACGCTTTTTGAGATACAAAAAGGGGCAGACGCGCATCGCGAAAATTCATCCCCAAGCTTCTGTTACGCTGAGCTCTATCAATAAGGCCTATGGTGATTTTTAGAAATTCGCATGCGTGAGTCATCCCGCATCCCTCGGAGTGCGTTGAAATTTCCGGCCCCAAAGAAATGTTCCCATATGTCTCGGCCTCCGACTCTGCAACGCACCGCATTCCGCGTTCATTTATTTATAATTTATCAAGCTTATCAATTTGCTTTTATAACTCTATCTCCACGGGCGCGTATCTCTAGCGGATTCTGCGCCTGCACGCTCTTACTTTTCCTCAGGTTTCTGTGTAGCATAACAGTCTCACATTTGAAATCGATTAATCTCTATTTCTGTGCGTCGCGCATGCGTCTCTGGCGGCAACAAAGTCTGCCATCAACTACTGTCTTACCATACACGCGGCTAGCTCCCTGCTGGAATGGTAAAGTTGCGCAACAAAACGTATCAAATCCCAGAAAGCCGACTGCATGACGTTCGCGCAGACGGGGGGAGATCGTGCGACATAAATGTAGTTCAGTAGTTCGATAAGGTTGTGGGCATCGGCGCAACCTCAAACGAAGTTGCACCGATATGCGCGTTCAGAAAAAACAAAAATACACAGTAAACCAGTGCAAAAGCTGACAGTCGGAGAAATGGTTCGACTTACCATGTCGGTCGTTAGTTGGTTTTCCTTTACGCATTATTTTTTTTGTTTTTTGCGTGGCAGTGTTATTTTGCAATAGAGTTTAGACATAATTGCTTGTTGTTAAAAGTAGAAAAAATTAGTTTATTAGTTTTCCTTAACGATAGTTTATTGTGCAACAAAAGTGCTGGGTTGAAGCAGCGTTTTGAGATTTTTTTCTTGCTTTGAAAAGGCAAGAGGCTTTCATTGCGTTTCGGAAGCAGAGTTGTAGAGGAGCCCTCCGAATTGCAAGGGTCTCGAAAAATAACTATTTTCATAACTTTCTTCCAAATGCCAAAAAGTGACACCCCAAAACTAATTTATGCTGTTGGGAGAGTATTTTGGGTTTCTAAAATTATGGCGCGATAACGCTGGCCATTCACAGCTACGTGACGATCAATATCATCGACGAAAAAATATGGCCCAATAACGCCGCCGGCATGCAAACCGCTCCACACAGTTATTTTTTGTAGATGAAGTGGTGATTCATGAAGCAAATGCGGATTTTCACCCGACCAATAACGCATGTTTTGCTTATTGACGAACCCATTGAGCAAGAAATGAGTTTCGTCACTGAAGATGATTTTGCAATGAAATACATGATCTTGGCGCACTTCTCCAGAGCCCAATCGGGGAACATATGTCGCTTCAAATGGTCCATCGGCTTCAATTCTTGAATCAGCTTGATCTTGTATGTGGTCTGAGCGATGCCCAATTCTTGGAATTGACCGATTTGTATCGTTTTCTACAGATGCCTGAACGGCAACGATATTTTCGACACTTCGACAAACTCACACAACGAATATGTAGACTAAATTTTTTGCACTAAACTTGTTATCGCCTGTCTACTAGGGCGAGAATTGCAACCGATAACTGGAGTTAAGTTGGTAACTGGAGTCTTTAAGTTGCGGTCACCGACTCCGAATTTCGGAATAAGATTTTTAAAATCTGCAGACTTTGCTCGTTCGTGTACTTTACCGTGATGAAAATTTTGAGTTTACTGAATAAATTGACAATGACAGTTTGATTATTAGTGAAAGGGTGTGTTCACAAATTGAATTCAAAGTTGTCAAGTCCCCATTTACTTGCACTGCACCATCTTGGCTCTTGTAGATTTCTAAGCTCAATTGGAAACATAAGTACAGTTGTGGCGAGCTAATTGCAAACGATTGTATTCAATAATATTATTAAATTTGTTTTAAGTTAAAAGTTAAAAGATATTGAACTCTGTTATATACTATACAAATAAATAATATGAGTTATAAATGAAAGAAATGGTTGGCGGCCTATGTTGGAATGTAATGGTTATGTTTGCTTTTTTACGGAATTGTAATGTCCTGGCTCAGTTTTTTTAAGGAAACCCTTTACTCGTGGTGCAATAAGATCATGGCATTTTTTGTATGGTATGGTGGCCCAAACCGTCCTTGTCTCTTCAAATACCTCATTCAAATTTTCAATTTTGTACTAGTCGATTTCGACCTTAAGTTCATATCACAAATTGTTGCACAGGACTTAAATCCGAACTCCAAGATAGCCACTCTAAAACATCGACAGAATTATACTTATGCTTTGATGCCCTTACTTAGAGATGTAACGGGCAATTCTTCCTTGGTATTGGGTAAGATGACATTTTCTAATATATATAAATATATTCGATTTAAGGATCCTGTTCCTTTGTCTGACATACAAGCTCAAAGCATAATACATCCTCCTCCGTGCTTCAAAGCAATCGTCGTGTATTTTGGAATAAATGTCTCATGTTTAGACGCATTATTATAACCATCTTATCATACTCTTTTAATTAATGCTTATCGCTCCATACTAATTTGTTCCATTCGGAAATCGCCCAATCCTTATATTTCTTTGCGAAGGCTAATCCAGCTTTTCGATTTTTAGGGAAAACGATGGTTTTTTTTTCTTGCCGCTCTTCCAAAAATTGTCTTTCATTCAATCATTCCCGTTTCCAGTGTGTTGACAGCGCGGGTCCTCACCAAAAATGGATGTTTTTGTGGCTACTCAAACGATTCATCGATCCTCAGCCTCATTAGTCTTACGCGGTCTTGAGCGTCTTGCTACATTTGCCGTAGTTTGATGCATCTCAATGTAGCTTACTGCATTAAAAGTAATTGTTTTTTTTTGGCAATACCGCCTTTTCCTGACTTATAAAAAAGATAACTTATCAATATTTCTCATCTTAACAATGGCGTCCTGCATCTGTGGTGTGCAGATCTTATTTTTTCCCTATCTTTTGTTCAATCAAGCTCTAAATTATAAAACAAAAATTTTTTTTTAAAAGATTTTATACCAAGTCTTAATTTTTTTTTCTTGGGTGGTTCTTAGTTAGGTCGCCAAACAAACAATAAATCAAGTGCAAATAAATTAACTAAGCGGAATGAAATATCATTTTGAAAAGAAGTTACAAAACAGAGCAAATAAGACCAATGGGGGAACCCCACCTTCTTGGCAATAGTTGCTTATTGGAGAGATTGCCAAGGGGTGGGGTGGTGAAAAATGCCAGAACCCGGGTCCTCATGCTCAGCAGCAGACACGTATACCACCATGTGGCCGAATCTGTTCTCCGACGAACTTCTGCTATCTGGACTATTTGTACATCCATATTTATTTATAGATTGTATATTTCACATAAATGTTTTGTCTCTCTTTTCCTGTTCCTCGGAGGTATTACCAAATATTCCATCAACGACTTTTCGTTCGTCTCAATATATTCGAAAATAGAAGCAGCGAAGTCCTCCTTGTAAAAGTCTTCATCTTTTGAGGCCATCCACAAATCAAGCCATTCTTTGATGTCTTCATAACGTCACTTGCCTTCAAATAATAGCCCATTAAGGAACCCAAATTCCTTGTTTTTGAATCATTCCCAACTCATGGGAAATCACTTGGAAATGGATTTTCTGGTAACTTTTAATGCTGAGACAAGATGTTCTTGAGCTTGGCACGGATCCTTTTCGAGCAATGCCTTCAATTCAGCGTATTCAAAGGACTTTGGCCTTTCTTCACGCGAACAGTCGTCCAACTTGAAATCACCGTCTTTAAAACGATGGGGCCAATCATGGCACGTTTTTACATAAAGCAGTATCTCCATAAACTTTTTGGAACTCTCATTAAGCTTCAGCCGCTTTCTTTCTTCGAATGAATGAAGAAAATGACGATTATTTGGAACAAAATCAAAACTCGTGACGTTTTGGATATGTCAAAATCGACCAGCTAGAGGCATCTATAGACAATCAGCTACATTTTAGTTGCGCATCTAATACACTCATCACAGTATTTTTCATCTTCATGTTGTGAGCGTAGAACCTAGTTATTTCGACTAATCGCAGAAGCTAAGGTTGCTTAAAATAACTCTATTTGACTTCATTTGTGGAGGATAAAGTATATATTTTTCGGACGAGATAGTTTTCGACGAATCTGTCTCTGATAAACAGCAGGTATTCCACCTTAATCTCAATAACTTAAAGATCAACTCATGATGATGAGCAAGTCGGATACAATTTAAAAAGTAAGCTACTCCTTATGGACCCAAAACAAAATAAATGTACATCTGATCTTTATATGTGCCACAGTCTTTTGAAGCGCAGTGTATAAATTCCATACAGTGATTCCAAACTAAAGAGAGAGTGTAACCAAAGCGTGATCGGTGCGAGGAGGTTTGGATTTGGTGAACAAAGTTGGCCCCATTGAAATGCCAAGCAAAACTCCAAAAGTTTGGACCAAATCGGTTTAAGATGGCAACACAGTAAGTTTTCTATCCAAAAAATGCTTTATTCTAGACGAGTTTGGTTTTAAATTTTTTTAAAAACTGGAATCGTGATTTAAGCCATCTACACTTTCTGTTTTGATATAAAAAATTATTTAACAATAATCAAAGCTTTTCAAATTCGACATTTGACATTTAATTTGAATGACATTTGCACAATTTAAAATTTTGGCATCACTGAATTTTAATAACTGCCTTAAGCAACTGAAGCCATCCTCATTGAAAAGTACAAAAAACATTTAACGATGGCAAACAATGAACAACAAAGCTACATTATGTCAACAACATTTTAGAAAGCGCCATAACTTTGACACCTGTCAAAAGCATTAATTCAACTGGCTGGAAACATTTTGTGAACACAACTCCGAGTATAAAATATCTCTCTCAAATCAAATCATTTATGTTGATTTACTTAATTCGTGCAAAGCTGTGTCCATAAGGTGCCTACACGCAATCTAGTTCTACCTCAAGTTCAAACTCTGAGTTAATTCCAAGATAAGGCTGATAATTAACTTATTCGAGGCATACGCCTTAAATGATTGCATAATCAATAGGAACGCGTTTGTCTTTTTTAATGTGTTTTCCAATCAGCTCCGCGCACACATAATTAGGCTCATCATCACGATGTAATTTATGCAACTGTCGGATACATTTTTTTGGCTTAAATTCTCATTCTACATCAGATGACATTGGCGAAATTTGTTTTACCATAAACTTAATGTTTGACAAGTATCCTTGTGGACTAATGTAAAATTTGACATTTAAAATGCTATTATGGAATGCTACTGCGTGTCCAGTTTTTGGGTAGACTCTTTGTAGCTTGAATGGTTTTGACTTAATGACTTATTTGAAGTTTAACGCCAATTCTGGTCCTTCTGCTGGAAAAACGAGTTTTGATTAAGGCATGCTATTTTTTTTTCCTCGCAGACTTGGTGGTTAGCTAGTTCTAAAAGGAGCGGTTTTTATTGTAAAGGTCAGGGTACGTATCAGACTAAAAATAAAAGCCGAAATCGACTTGATTTTTGACTTTCATGACCTGTAATTAAGGTCGTTCCACAATCTGATATCGACTATTCCGAAAGTGAATCGGAAACAAGTTACGAAAAGTGCAAGTACAATGCAATCTCAAGTCAGGCTCAACGATTGACCTTCGAATAAGGAAAACAAAACGTTGTTTCATACGAAACAAAACAAACAGAAAAATATAAAAAACGGGTACACTTGCTGCATCTTCGCAACAGATACAAAAATAAACCACCGAAAAAACAGGCTATCCATTTCTGTCTGCTGTCTCGAGTGTCCAGTCGCGATTGCAGCGCTTTATGTGTCGGTAAAGAGTTATGTAGTCACCATGAGAAATGAAGTCCTTACTTCGTCGTTAAACTTTGCTCACACCATCAAAACGCAGTAAGCTCGGTTTTCCGCTCAAACGACACCGACAGATGCGCGTGAATGAAAACGACGCTGCACCGACGACGCAAGAATCGGGACGAGAAGACGACTGCACAGCTTGACGTCAGTGGAACGAAGTCATCAGATTATATAGGAAAAAAAGTCGTTGTGTAAATAAAGGGTGTTGCTTTTGATTTTTTTGAATGAAAAATGTTTTAAGGGCCTACAGCCGTTTTCTGGCCAAGTTCTTTGACATTTATGTTCACCATGGTGTACCTGAAGTGCTCTTAATGTTTTACGATGCTTAAGAATGTCGTCGGTTAGCAAAGCGATAGTAACTGTGATGGTAAGTGCGACCTAGTTTATATTTCTTTGAGTCACGGAAATTGATAGTAACCGAAATGAGGATGAAGCGCATGAAAACAGGGAAGCTCACTCGAAAAATAAGTTCAAAGATTCGAGGAAGACTTCAGACAAGCAACCCGTTTCGAAAGTAGCGTGACCAGCTCAGACGGATCAAAAGCAAAAGCGTAATGTCACTCGAAATTCGAATGTGATCAGGAAAAAGATGGCAGGCCTTCTGACCTCCAAATTGAGAGGCCTGTCGAAAATAAGCTATAGGATGTGGGCTAATGGGCGGCGTTCCTTCGGCCGACATACGCTTCCAAAAAGATGCCACTACACGCCTCAGTGCGCACGAACCAATCGACCTTTATGAGTGATCGATTCAAGGGCAATATTTTGTAGTAAAATGGAACACTGACTAAAGCATTCGGATCTGTCATAAGAACGCCGCTCGTTTATGCTTATTAGGGTTTTATAAAGTCTTTGGTTTAAGTTAACAACTCGATATTTCTACGATAGAGACTAAAATAGTTTGCTCGGAGGTTAAAGCCAAAATTGGATCATCGGGATTTGTGTTTATACTCGGACCGAAACCGTAAAGGTGCAAGTGCGAACTTAACGAGCTTTATAGTTGTGGATCTAGAAAAATCAGAAAAAGTCCGTAGACCTTAATGGCTCAGCCAAATTGAACGAATGAGCACGACCTAAGATTGCTTTCAAATGCAGTCCAGCAGGCTCAGTCAAGCAGTCGCGTATGCCAAAAAAATGTGGTCAACTAGCAGGAAGTACTACGCCCGCAATTGTGAATGATGAAAAACAGGTTCGGTCAGCTTAGGCTCTGATCCTATTGGGAGCGATTGCCGTTTGATTAAACGGAATGGCTTTCATTAAAGTTTTAAGAAGACAATTCTTCACGTCCTTAAATAAACACCCTTTATTTTACTTCAATTTATTTTCTTTGGCCAGTTTCATCGTCTCATTCTCTTTGGTTTGCGTTTATTTATGTCGTGGTTGAGTGAGAAATTCGGTTATAACCGACAATGCGACAAAACTACGACCGGCCAACGCTTTGAACCGATAATTATTTGTATGCCGGCATCCAGTCACAGATACGAAATACAAAACGGATAACCGCAACAAATTCAATATGATCTCGATCAGATATGCGACTGTGTGGTTGCTTATTTAAATGGCGGGATGCCAGCGACAGTTTTGCTTTTGACCCGTGGGCCAGGCCCAAAAATATGTCCTCACTCTTGGAGTGGTAACGAGTAAACAGCCCGGAAACTTTGCAAATTGACAACTTGCAGCCGGCGGTGGGTTCCGAACAGTAAACACACGTATTTTTCGAATGGTCACGTATCTTACTGTTTAAAGTGCTTACAGGGAAACAATTTTGGGGAGCGGGCGTGTTGTTTTGTCTTGTTAGGTAAACCTTTCGAATGAAAAGGCAAACCATGGACAATAAGAATGGGACAGCAGAGTGTTTATTTTGCACATGTGCACCGCAAGTTCACTTTCATGGAAAAGGTGGAGCAGCACCACTTGTCCAAGTTTATTGGCGGTAATCAGAAAGTTAGGAGTGTGTGTATTTTAGAGCTTGGAGCTTGGATCACAGAGGTCAAATCGAGACGCGACGTAACGACTCTTAATTATCTGCCATAACTTGGGGGAGTTTCTGCAACTGTTTTGAGCACGAGAAGTGTTTTTATTTTTTTGTGTTCATATTTTCGACGTTTTTATGTTTGCTTTTCTGCTCCAAAGATGCTTTGAAAACCACCTGTACAAATAGGTTGCTGAGGCTCCTGAGAGAGCTAACGCTCCTGTCATTGTTAGTCCGAAATTGAACGGATAGTAGCTCGTTTACCAAGCAACGTAAGATGACTGAGATCCTAGAACTGCTGCACCTAGATCATTGTGTGCACTTGGGATACTTCGCCATTTAAGAAGGCTGAATCTCAAATCTTTGATAAACCTATTCCTGTTATTATCAATGCCCGTCACTGACTAAAAAACTTAGTGTTCTTCTTCTACTATTGGATTAGATACTGAGGCTGTGTCTGACATGAACTTCCAACTGCTTTGCGACCTTCCGCTGTTAGGCGGTTTGTAACATTAAACATAAAACTGCCTTTGAGAATCAGACTCAAGTCCAAAAAGGCTGTTAATGCTGAAGAGCTTCCCGATGAATTTTGTAAGCCGAAACTGTGTGAACGCTTTAAAGACTTTCGATTAACGATAAGCGATTTCCAATCCGCGTAATTCTCTCATTAGAAGGGGTTCTGGTGCATTCTTGAAAGTTTACTTTACGTTTCAATCGCTTCCTCTTATGGGAAAAAGCTAGGCCTTGGAAACCAAACGAATTAACATTCCGGCTAAATAGGGTCTCAGTTTGCAAATAGAATCCCAGCTTAGCTGCAAACTGCGAAATTAAAGACCATATTATTTTCATACTTTTTAAGAAGCTTTTAAGAAAAGCCAAAAAATTAATCACGCTTTCAATTATTTGGCTGAGTCTTTCTGTAGGAAAAACATTTTAGAAATGACTATCCTCACTCTATTTGGGTCAGGTACTCGCCAATCTTATCTTGAAGCGCATAAAAATAACTGTGTTTCCATTTAAGAGTATTGTAAACTGTGATTGCAAGTCTTACAATCTTTTTCAATATACTTCCACTACTTATCATTTCTTATCATGCCATCGATTCTTGGAAAATCAAACTTAAAAACGGATGGAGGATGCACGCTGCATTGTAGGATTAAGGCAACAAATTTCAACAGGGACTCTTAAGACAACGTGAAGTCCACAAGTCTAAAACCACTTGTCCGATAAGTGCAAGTTAATTCTGTAACACAACGCATACCGTTACACTTGTAATAAAAATATCATATTTTCCCTCGAAAGTGTTTGACAAGTATGAATAGAGCAATAGAGGGAATAGAGAATGGTGATGGGGATAACGTCGCTGTACTGAAGCTTATCAAGCAGGGTGTACCACAGGGATATATTTTGGTACCCCTCTTTTTCTGCATATTTATTAATGACTTAATTTCAACATGCACAAACTGTTCCATCCATTTTAATGCAGACGATGCTCACCGGTACTTAGTTCAATGAGAATGATCAAGGAACTTGTATCACTGATAAACGATGATTTAGCTAAAATACATCCCTGGACTCAAGTGAATGGATTGCTGATCAAGTCTGTCAAATGAAAAGTTATTTCATTGGACTGGTCTATGTAGAATCTTTCCGGTAACGATTACACTAATGATGTCGTCGGCAGAATTTATGAATGCCTCAGGAGATTGTGGCTGACAGCCAACTTCAGTCAAACGTCAACAAAGAGCAAACTGTTGTTCTTCCTATTATAACTGAAAAATTCTAAAAAATTACAATTTGCTCAATCGCAAAGAACACAAAGAACAGACTGTTTTTTGTTGCTGTCAAGCTATGGAATCCCCTTCCAATTAACTTCAAAGCAATTATAAACACTAATCACATTTAAATTTTTGTCTTGGTACTGTTCAGACTTCAAGGAGTACTGGCAGTAAAAGAAGGAAAAGAAACTCCTTTAAATCCTTACCATTCTCCTTTAATACTTTTCAAATCTACTCAACCTCTCAAATTTCACATCTGTTATTTGAATCTTTAAATTTTTGTATTACTGCTTTATTTCCGATTTCTTATTTTATTTTAATTTAATTTTATGTTTTTTAATAAGTACAACAACACTTGTATGCAAATGAATTGCTCTAAGCACTAAAATACCGTAGGCAATGTCTTATTGTGCACTATTTTAATTAGTTAATTAAATTGAATTGAATGCATGGCCAGTTGGCATTTACGTTATATAAACGTAGGTTGGGCCCGAAAGCTGTCATATAATTCAATGGCTGCTGGGCATTGCGATCACAGAAAACAAATCCACGGATGCGATCAACTGCTGCAGCACAATCTCCGGTATCGATATAATTTATTTCCCCCATTTATTTCGATTTATTTATCGATATAATTGACCCTTCTCATATTGCTGATACCGTGCATGTCACTTTTAGTATGGCACCGTGAACCCGAACTGAACCAATGAAAAGCAATCAAAATTTTTTGTTAAACGATCAGTAAAGAACTTTTATTTTGTTGATTGTTGATTTTTGATTTTTCAAAACACAGATAAAATATCGCAAAAAGTATACATTATATAGCTGAAAGCTCTACATAGAAGACCGTTTTACGTTGTTATTTTCAAATCCTCCATTTATGGACACTTAAAGAGTCGCTCAAGGAAGCCACGGTGGTCGCATGATATTCTTTCGATCTATTAATGATGTCGACCTCATCATCCACAACTCGTATATCTCAATGCCGAGGACATAAAAATATGTGTGCCTATATCATCTCGCACTGTAAGCCTACTCCTGCAAGATGATCTGAGTAGATCTCAACATTGGCAAATGCCAAGCCATTACATAGACTCGTAAGCGTTTACCACAGCCCTCCAGAACCTACTTCATCTTTCATCAACCCATTCCATTAGTCTTTTCTCTCCGCGATTTGGGTATTATCTGTGAGAGGGAACCCAATTTTCGCTCGCACATGGATTCCATTAAACGAGTTAAAGAGTTCCTAAGCCCAAACGTTACCAAAGCACTTTACATTACTTCTCTAAGACCCCCCCTCGTTTATGCATCCCAAATCGTCTCCCCTTATTATGAAACTCATATCCGGCGAATTGAAGCTCCGACGAGGGTTTCTCCGCTTCGCTCTCCGTGGTCCCATTGGGCAGACAGCTTTTATCTCCCACCAAATATCAACCGTAAACCATTAATAAATAAACCATAAATTAATAAATAAATAAATAAATAAATAGGATTTGTTCTTGGCCTTAAAACATTCGACCTATGATAAGGTTCAGTGCCACTGTCACTCAAAATCACAATCAAAATTTGAATAGAATACAATTTAATTCATACGTACATATTTGTATTTAAAAAGACCACTTGTTACCTTCCGACGATATTTTTAAATCACCTGTCATTAAAGAGCCAGAGTTCTACAAGTCTTGTTTGACACTTGTCGGGTTCTGTTACAGAATTCTTCATTGTAAAAGTTGTCGACTAGTTCGCAAACTTGTCATTTTGTGTTACACAATTTTGTACAAGCTGTCAAATTTCACTTGCCCTTCAAGTGCTTGTCGCGTTGTGTTATAGGCTCGAGGATGTTCAGTCTTTTGTAATTCTGAGTAATGTTCGCGTTTGACGCATCCCCTCCATTCGCACTTCTCACAGAAGGAAACGTTTAACAGAAGAAGACATTTTCTTTCGAAGGACCCCAAAATCCGTTCTGTTATCGCTCGATGTAGAAAAAATGCCAAAATGAGTGCTCTGTAGAACTATCTCATAATTTTTGTCGTGCGAGTCAGGATCGATTGCATAGGATGAGTCTGCGACACATCCCCACCAAGTTGTCGTTCGTGGAGTTGATATTTGACCCGATACAGAAAAACTGCTTTGCTACCTCAGTAAATTGTGATGTTTAGTTCCAGCTGGTGCTTGACGGATTAGTTTCTTGTCACTAAAATCATTTTTTTTTTGGCCTCTTGTTCCGTTAAAAGCGTCCATGTATCCCAACAGCTGGACAGGCTTGAAAAAAATAATGCCGTCCACGCTGAACCTGCATGTCGCAAGAGTTATGTTGACAGCGTATCTCTTTGCTGGAATCCGGTACAGGCCTCGGTGTTCTGATCCAAACTGCACAGTCCATCACATGTTTTCGGGTCTCATGAGACATGCGACCGGAACTTTGTAAAGTTCATGCTTTGAATTTGGAGAATGGGATTAATACTGTCAAATTCCCGAACCGGAATAAAATCCAAAAAATAAAAGATCAAATAAAAGATCAAAAGGCATAAAGACTCGACTCGAAATGGTGCCTTTCTCACCGGAGATAGTTGCTGCCTTCAGATATCGGTACCAGTGTAGAGATGCAAGCAATTACAGAGATCTGTATCTTGTTTGGTCTCATTTCGAAGCATTCGACTTTCCGGTGACTTGAGAGCTGCTTCGCTTAGGAACCCTGCGATTGTCCGAAACTGCATATCCGCCAATAAACATGCGTCAATTCAAAAGTTGTGTAAGCTTCTGAACTGCACTTCCGCATCTGGCAAGGCAATAAACACACTCCTATCAGAACCCAGATCCCCCACTAATTTTCACTTAATTTCAAACTTATGTCGAAATGAGTAAAAGTCGGCTGCGTGTATCTGGCTCACATGCGATAAGTTATGCGCCTTAATTTCTTCTCTTTCACCGATTCGCTTACCTAATTACCTTCCTTTCCTTTTGTATCCACACTCAACAGATAGAAACACCAAAAACCACTGCCGTAGATACAAATTACTTTGTGGAAAATTGTAATCGACATTCTCGTACTGCGATTTGTTTTTTCAGTTGCCTGCCTAAAATTTTTACAATTTCCTTTTTTTTTTTTTGTTTACTGCAGTTAATAGAGTCATTAATGTTACAATGCATTTTAATTGTTGTTCAGTTGTTAAATTGAATAAGATAATTAAATCCATTCATTTTTTTTCTCGATTCGATTTCGTATCTCTTGAGTGGGTTTTTGTGCAACTAAATGCGGGAAGAAAACGAGCCTTCGAAAAAAACAAAAAACATAAATTATTTATTTGAATCTGAATCGGTTCGTTGTTGTTGTACTCAGTTTGGTTTGTGATTTCATTATTTAAATCCATTACAGGCTGCTGCACTGTGTGGCAATAGAGACGAAGGCAATGGCAAAAGCTCGCAACCATCTGATATGAAATAGTCATAAATTTAATGATATCTGGAAATCCATCGAGTGTTTCCAGGGTACTTGTGTATTTACTTTCCCCTTCACTACATTTAGTTGAATGAAATAGTTTCGACTTGTCAGGCTTTTGATGTTAAATTATTTTAGAATTGCATGTTGGGCTTGTTTGTTTGTTTTGTTTGGTGCACTCATGTGCTGCCAAGTCTGCATAATTAGATGGGAAGATCTAACGAAGCGGGTTTTCGAAATATTTTCATTTTTTGCTTTCAATTTGCGGATTCGCATTTGTATTGTTAACCGTTTCGATTTTGCAATTAAAATGTCATCAGATACATATGACGTTTGTTGGTTCTCAAAAAATTCGTAGCAAACAATTCGAAAAAAAAAAATTTGTGTGGAAGTTTGCAAACATTTTAAAGATGCAAAAGTTTGAATGCGAAGTCCGTACGTTTTTTTTTTTATCAAAAGCAAGGAAATTCAAAGTTTCTAATGAATTTATTTATTTATTTAGAAAATTTAAAATTTTAAATAAAACACAATTTTTTTAATTCAATCCTTTTTTTTATTAAAATTGAAAAAACGTAAAAATTCAATATTTTTTTCATTACGCTAGAATCTAGATTGAAAATTGATATATCAGATGACTCGGCAATTGTTCGATGGCTGCAAATATTTTTCTAAAGTTTGCTTGATCTTTTTTTTTTGTTCCAAATAAATATTCTTGTAGCAACTTACGGAATCAGTTGAGGATCGTGCAGTTTTTGAGCTCCTCTTTTCGTCAGGGCCATTTTGTGAAAAAGAAATAGAAGTAACTTCGTCAAGAAGCGACATTTTGCTTTACTTATATGTTTTGAAGTATGCACTTTTGGCTCAGGAGTTTCCCTTAAATTTTCTATCGCCAATTCTAAATAGAATTCCATCAAACAATTATTGGTCATGTGTTTATTTTGTGTTGTAATAAGCTCTTTCATACCAGCTTCGTAAATTCCCTTAAATATATTTTCTTTTGGCGGATCAACAATTTCTCTACAAACTGCAGATATGTCACCAACATCTCGAATATGACAATCTTTATGAACACATCCAGGCCATATATTCCGTTATACAGCATTCACACGAGTGGGTTTGTTTTCATTGCAAGATTCTGAAATAATGTTAATTGCATCCAGTATGTTAAATATCCTTCAAAATTC
This sequence comes from Orthonevra nobilis, assembly GCA_963555765.1. Taxonomy (NCBI): domain Eukaryota; kingdom Metazoa; phylum Arthropoda; class Insecta; order Diptera; family Syrphidae; genus Orthonevra; species Orthonevra nobilis. Next base: position 9,148,865 of record OY743226.1, on the reverse strand, counting down.
TGGAATCATCGATAGCGCTTAAAAGCGATTTGTACGTTGAAATAACCACCTTGATCCATTAAGTGGATAACTGAAGTATAAAGAAACATTTTAAATTATCTGATAAATGATCTCTATCATTTCCGCCCAAAAGAAGAGTGAGTCTATTTTTGCTTGACTCAGGTCCTGAAACTGATTTTTCTGCTTTAGAAATATATCTTCGGTTCGGTAGCCTTTTCCAAAACAGTCACATCTTGTCAACGTTAAAAATAAATAATAATGACTCTTAAAGTATCAGGGAATTTCTCAACTGCAACAGTACCAACGCTAGATGCTTCACCTTTTTATTAAACATTGTGAAGGTTTTGGTATACTTTTAATCTCTTGCAGTAGCCTTGACAACTTTGGCAGCCGTTAGTCAGCTCTCTCGTTCTGCATATCATTTGGCATTGATTGTTTTTCAAGATCTGCATATATTTTCTTTAATTTTACTACCGTCGCGAACGCTTATTGCTTTCACAGTTGATTCTGAAAGTCCAAGTTCTTAAGCTCTTTTAACAGCTCGCTCTCCCGCCTCAAAACGCTTTAAAATAGTAAATTTTGTTCCCACTGTTATTGCCTTTCTCGATTTCTTTTATCAACCTGGAAACAAATGTAAATTTCTTATACAAAATTGATAACAAAACTAAAAATTAAATATGTTTTTTGTTTAACATGTTAACACTGTATTCAGTGGAAAGAATCCATGACGTAAATATATTCCCCATTTTTTTCAACGCAATGCGAAACGTTGCAAACTGAAACGTCGCAAAGCAAATAGGAGGCTTGCTCAACATTCTGGGTTGCGTTTGGAAATTCAACTCCTTCAATAGCAAGGAAGAGATCAAACAGAGTAATGTACTGATACCTGATAACAAGGCGGAAACTAGACCCCCTACCTGGCCCTTCGCAATTCATGTTCTACTGGCGTCCCTGGTTAAACCACTCAGAAATTGTGAGCTAATATGTTCAGCGAACCCCGCTAAACGGTCAACAACTGTCTCTATCATCCAGCGCAAAGTACCTTAGAGTCTATCTAGATCCTAAACTCAACTGGAAGATCAACCTTAATCAATGGGTCAAGAAAGCATGTATAGCTTTCCATACCTGTTACAAAACCTTTGATAAAAAGTGGAGCTTTAGACCTGAATTGGTTCAGTGGATGTACACTGCCGTAGTACGTCCAATACTTACTTACGGTTCATTAGTTTGCTGGCCGGCTCTTAAGAAAAATATATAATACAATATTGCAAAACTCAACAGAGTACAAAGAAGGCAACTCCTTCGGATGCTATGCTCTAACTACACATTGTGCAGTTAGATTCATAGAATCAAAGCTATGGATCTCAAAACCAAGTAGACACAGCTGGATCCTAGAATCAATACCGATGGAATTAGTTCTTCCGACAAAAGAGGACTGGGATAGTGGACACATTAATTTTCTCGGATGTGGGAATCTACACGGACGGTTCAAAGATGAATTGCGGAGTCGGGACAGGTATATTTCCAGAAGATCTGAATATATGTATAGCCTTGAAGAACGCTAATATCTTTCAGGCAGAAATCTTCGCGATTAAGGAAGCCCGTTTTCGAATCAGATCCATCGAATACACATGCTCGATATAAACAGCTATTCTCGTTGATAGCCAAGCAGCCATTAAAGCTATAGTATCAACTACTATATCCTCGAAAATAGTTGAATACTGCCGCGAACAACTTGTTCGTAGAGCAGAAAGATTCAAGGTAACCATTATTTGGGTACCCGGGAACAATCACATTCCAAGTTATGGAATAACTGATGAACTAGCCAAGCAAGCCGCGTAGGTGCATATACCATTAGGACTAGTCTAAGCTTAAATCGATACGATTTAGGTGGCCTTAACTTTACACTTGCGCAAAATCAAGGAAAACATGGCCGTTATATAATTTAAAACCGGCCTGATGATCTTCTTAGTCTGACCCGCACTGACATCGCGAGAATAATAGCGGTCATCATCTGCGAAGTCTACAACGTTGTGCAGAGAGCCTACAAGATCTTTTTTGAAAATATTCACTATTTTCAAAAAACGCCAAATTAGCGACACCCTGTTGCAGACCATTGTTAATCTCAAAGATCCCAGCAGAAGTTACATTACCATTTTTCACAATTGAATTTTCTACTGTTGAGCATAAGGTATTAAAGAGTATGCACTGAAAAAGATAACCAGCAACCACACGGTGTCGCAGACCTTTTCCAAGTCAAATAGACTCCTGCCCAACAAATAATTCCACTTTGTAGTTTAGAATTGTTAAATCTGCCTGAATCCAAAAACTTATTCTTGAAACAATGTTTACTCTGAGGTATTAAAATTCATTTACATGTTCGATTTAAATACACCTGTCACTGCAGATGAATGCAGATAAGACTGTTAAAAAAAAGTGGGAGTAGACAAATGACGTTAATTAATTCGAAAGTTTGATAGCATGAATTGACTTCAATATTTTGCACCTCTTAATATCTAATTTCGTTCAGTAAACCAGTTCCTTTAAAAATTAAGATCCCAATTTATATCACAAACAAGATACAAGGGACTGTTCAAACCAAAAGACTAGCCTATATGATCCGCTAAAGCAGTTGATTTCCCTTTTAAATTTCGTTCAAAGAGTGGATTAATATATATGAGAAACAATATTGGTCCAAAAGCACAGCCTTGGGGTACCCGAAAAAAAACTATGTTTGCACCTATTCCCATCTGTCTTCACTCTTTGCGATCTAATTTTCTGGTGTGTACTGAATCAATCTAGCATAAAATCACGAAAGCCGGCTTTTTCCAACTTTCTCAGTAAGATGACGTCATCAAAAGATCTTGGAGTTGGATAAATAAACCACCTATACACTTTTCTGAACAAGGTTTGACATTATTTGAGCACAAAACTGTTGCTCTGAAAACCATATTAATTTGGTTTAAAAATCTCAGTCTCCCTTAAATATACAGAAAAATAAAACGTAATTTCTACAAAAGACCCAAATGTATTGTTTAAGCCTTAAAAACACAGGTTCCTAGTTTTTCCCTAAGGAAATCTTGTCACTGATACGTAAGAAATTGTAGATGTTATCAAGAAGGGATTTTTCGGCAACTGCTCAGCGGTTAATCAAGACAGATTATTGGGGAATTAAGAACGCTGAACTTCAGCTGATTAAGTAGTTTCCTCACCAACTGTAGAAGAAGTAAGTTTGGCCACAAAAAAAAAAAGCTCAAAAACAACTTAGCAGCATGTTAAGATAGCTTACGAGTTGAAATTTATCAAAATAGTGACGTTGTTCTGGTAGGGAGCATGCATTAGATAACGTGTCAGGTTTGAATGGAGAAAACCATACCGTTGTTGGGAATATCAAATCTGTCTGTCGCCTTGCAACAACTATCCAGGCACGCAAAGTGTCATATGACTTCTTTAACGTTTTTTTTGAACGTATTGGTTATAAGAAATGGACGGAAATATCTTTTTCGGATAAACACTCGTTAGCTATCTTGACAGTCCTGAAGACCTTAAATTTGGAACGAATATCATGCAAGTTACTGTTCACTTCTCTATGACAGCGTTTGACCCTTGGCAGTAGTGACATTGCATCGATGGGAATTATAGTCACATGCCGAATCCTGATATGTCTCTTTGGTAACGTCAAGGCCTTTTAAGCCTGTCTCAGTACGTTCCATTTTTCACGTTTTAACTCAGTTCAGTCAATAGTTTTGTAAATTAGCTTTGTTTCAATGCATTGTTGAGCCCCGATTTTCAGAAAGATTAAGCAATACTATTTAAAAACCACTCCAATGATGCCAAAACTTTGAAATGTGTCTTTCGTGAAACCTGTCGGCTATTATTCCAATTCAATGGACCATAAATAAGACCTGGCTATGAAAAATATCATACCAGGAAAACGTTTCGTTCCTAGCCGGCTTTAATTTAATGATCAGAATCAACAAGATCACAGAGACGCAGACGCGTCCCTTACCAGACTCGTACAAGTGTCAGTTATTATTCGCGAACCGAATTGCTTAACCCCGATGCAATGCACTGTTGTGCTGGGTCTTGTGCTCCATGCTCTGGTAACCGAAATAATATACTGACCCCATTCAAATAGCCGCTGAGTGCATTTAGATGAACGTTGCGCAACATTTTCATTCGTACGTAGCTAGCGACCAAACGTATCTCGGTTCATTGAATTGCTGCAAAGTCCACGAGTCATCTGTCATAAATAACTATTAAGCCGTAGAGCCGATTTCAAGCGACTAAGTATTTACGAGATCAATTACAAGCAACTCCATCATCTATGACTTCTGTTGGCTGCCCGTTGGTTTGTCTGTCCGAATGAGACACTATAAGCATTTGGAAAAAAGATACTCGGGCTTAATTAAAAAGCTTTCCTTTCAACCAACATTAAATTGGAACGAAATTTTCTATCTGCAACAAATGTTCAAGAGCAACATGGAGAAGCGCATACGAAAGATATATTTTGCAGATGAAGATACGAGTGCTTGCTGTGTGAGTTATTGTTCCCATGGTGCTTGGTGAATGCGTGTCTATGGGCAAATAGCTTGTAAGACAAAGACAGGTAGTCAGATCGTTAGATAAAAGTTGAAACCATTTTCCAGCGCCGGAGCATGCGCAGCCACTAGATAATGGAGAATGCCTCTCGTGCCACTAATAAGCTATCAAATCTGGACTTTCTTTTTAAGTGTGCACCTCGAGATGAATGGGCATCTTGAATTTGCATTCATTTTACAATTGCTTGCGATGTGATTTCGCTTTTTTTAAGCACTCGTTATAGTGCAACTGCTTGGCTGTGTTTTAAAACATAGTTTTTCAAGGAATGGGAACAGAAATTTAAGTTCTATTTTTTAATGGAAAAGGTCTGCAAAGAAGAAGTTAGGACCCAAGCAAGCTTTGAACATGTTTTTTTGAACCGTACTCTCAGTTGTTAACTGGAAAACAGTGCGTTTGAAATTACCAAGCCAGAACTTTTCAAAGTATGGATTTGGATAACTCAATTTAGAATAGAAGTCCACGACGAAAATTTCTGCGGAAGAGAGAATAGGCACGAGAAACAAAAAGCTCTGATAATTTTTTTAAATGGTTAATTATAGAAGAGACTTAAAAATACAACTGAGAGAGACTTCATTGAACTTGGACGAGATAAGCACTCCAGAAAACGTTGACTGCGCTGCGCAACTTTTTTCGGACCACATTGTTACTGTTTCTTCATCACCCCATCACCTTTGATAAAACTGAGAAAAGTATTTTCATAATAAAAACTTTTTTAAATATTCGGGTCAAAATCGAGGCCCTAATGCGAAGGCGCAAAAAAACGATACCTCAATGGAAACGATGCCAGGCTTTCACCACACAGCGGCGTTTTGCCAAAAAGAACCACGATGTGTTGCAAGGGAAACCGTCCAGCGAGCTATCGAGGTTGTAAAATCGCAAAGAAACTATAGGACTACCGGTTGAAAATGTCGTAATTGCAGACAACTTCATATCCGTTACTCCGAGGTGAATTTTGACCATGACAGCTGTCACATCAGAAACTTCATGTCATTGTCTAAATATTTCAGTCTAGGTTATTGGTCATTAGTGAAAACACACAAGTTTTTGTAAAGCCGTAAAATATCTAAATATCTACAGAAAAAAGCAACCGAAGCGCATCAATTGCGTACCGAAGCTTACCCGGGCTATACTATAGACGTTAGAACGTGTCAACTTGTTTAAGCGGTTCAAAGATGGTGAGTTCGACACCGAAGACAAAGAACGCCCCGGCCAGGTGAAAAAGTTTGAAGACCATGAATTGGAGGCATTGCTCGATCAAGATCCGTCACAAACACAAGAAGAACTTGCAAAATCACTTGGCGTCGCTCAGCAAACCATTTCCGATCATTTGAAAGCAATGGGAATGATCCGGAAAGTAGGACCTTGGGGGCCGTATGAATTGAAACCACGAGACGTCAAACGCCGATTTTGCATGTCCGAAATGCTGCTTGAACGCCACAAAAAGAAGTATTTTTTGCATCGAATCGTCATTGGTGATGAAAAATGGGTACATTACGATAATCCAAAACATCGGGCAACGTATGGATACTCAACATCGACCGCCGTTCAGAATATTCATGGCCTGAGGGTTATGCTGTGCATTTGGTGGGACCAGAGGGGGTGTTGTGCATTATGTGATTATTACAGGCGAGGTCTACCGACGACAATTGATCCATTTGAACCGAGCGCTGAAGGAAAAACGGCCGGAAACGGTCGCAAAACACGATAAAGTTATTTTGCAACATGACAATGCTCGGCCACATGTTGCAAATGTCGTCAAAACTTACCTTGAAACGCTCAAATGGGATGTCCTACCCCACCGGTCGTATAGTCCAGACCTTTCGCCATCAGATTACTATTTCTTTCGATTGATGCAACATGGCCTGGCTGACCAGCACTTCCGTCATTTCGATGATGTCAAAAAATAGATCGATTCGTGGATTTAGGCCAAACTGGTCGAATTTTTCAGAACGGGTATCCATGAATTGTCAGAAAAATGTGTGGCTAGCGATGGACAATACTTTGAAAATTGAATTTACTATATATCTATTTTTCCTCAATAAAGCATTGATTTATGAAAAAAAAACGGTAGTCCTTACAAAAACGACGCGCTACTTTCAAGGCCACAATTTTGAAACGATACAAAACCGATTAGTCCGAAATTCCAAAATTCCAGTCAAAAGGGGCCGACTTATAAACGAATCGATGAAGAAGACGCAAAACATAGTCGAAAGAACAAATTCAACTGACAAGCCGGCACTTGTTGGCCCGAGAACGTATGTTCAAGCCGTGTCTGTTGCAAACAAATCAAAGTCGCCTACAGCAGATTCGCTGCCTCTAATACTCGTCATTATTCTCGAAAAACTTGAGAGTCAGGCCAAGATCAACCAACTCAATTTTGAAAAGTTGAGCCAGTTAGAGTTCTTACCTCAAAGAGGAAATAACCGATCACGAATATGATCGACGAACTATTGTTTCTACGGAAAAAAATTGTTGACATTTGCCTGATTTCGGAAACCTACTTAAAAAAGGGATCTGCACCCAAAATGGACTATCATGTTCATCATCCTTCGAAAAGCAGGTGGATTTCAGGATTGTCTCATGTTATTTCCCTCCTGGTAGATGACCGTCCCGTTCACCTATGTGGAGTAGATGTCATTTCTACAGGAAAGCCAACCGATATAAATAAACTTCCTGATCTCGTGGACTTCTTTATCGCAAAGGGAATCTCTAGATACCACAAGAACGTTGAAGAATGTCATGATTTCTGCTCAGATCACTCGGCGGTAATTTTTGAATTCAGATGGAAGCCTGGCGAAAAAAGATTGAGCTATTCTTTCTTAGAGAAAACTATTCAAACTTTCAATCTTTCTTGTTATGAAACTCCACATAACGAATTTACAGAAGAAGATTTTTCCTAAATTGATGATATTGAAAATATTTATCTCAAGGACTTACCAAAAGAGGGAATCATTTCTTTCTAAATTATAAAAAGACATACCTTTAGCTGGTAAGCCTGCCGATAAACTTGGAAGTTATAGACCGTTAAGCCTGTTAAGTTCCGTAGTCAACATTTTTGAAAACGTTATAAAAGAAAAACTAGTAAAGTTTATAGAACTGAACGCTGATAAGATACAAGTTGAGTCTTTTACTAGAAAATTAAAGTCTACCTTTTTACCAGCAAATCGGCTTCATATCTCGGGAAATGCAATAGCATGACAATAATCTACCAGATATTTAGGAATACAACTCGCAGGTTCTCAAGAAAGCAAACATTGCTCCTAAAAGCTTACACAAATTTATCAACAGAAAGTGCTTACAAAAAGCATAATAAATACATTCAAAGTGGTATTTCATGCAATCCTTTTGTACGGGTGCCAAGCTTGGTTTAAACAAGAAAGCTTTAAATTACGCAAAACAAGATGATTAAGATGGTGTGTAATCTTCCTTGACTCGGTCAAAAGCAAATGTTGATTTTATCTACAACACAATACAAAATCTGTCTGTATCTTTCCAAATCGGATCCCGGATAATCTCTGAATTAATGAACCTCACGCTCAATAGCCTACATTAACGCGACTCAACCTAGGCTTTGAACATTTGTAAGTCTCATGTCTGTATATATAATGCCACCTTGATCAAAAAAAGACAAGTTAATTCATTTAAATCTTCATTTTCTCTTGATCCATTTCTTGAAACATTTTTTTATATTCGGTTTTCGGTGTGTCCATCAGTGCTTCCTGCGATTTTTCATTTACTTCCTCTAGGCTGCTGAAACGCGTTCCCGTTCCCGCGTTGAATGGTATTTGTTGCATTTCTCCTCAAAAAGTTACGTACAATGGTGGCACTGTGCGGGTGCGAGTTTTCAGGCCTCAATTCTGGTCTCTTTCGGTGAATTGCTTCACGCAAACGTCTCATAACGCCCAAATAATATTCTTTGGTTACTGTCTGGCCTTCTGGCAAAAATTCATGATGCACTACACCGTTGTAATCCATAAAAACAATGAGCACTGCCTTTTTCAGATGTACCAACTTAATAAAATAAAACACAACTCAATTCGGAACGATGGGAGTAGTTATTCCGGGAACTTTTTTAATAAAACGTGTATGATATGTATTCTTGTATTTTTCTATTATTTTGTATTATTTATTTATTCATTAAATTTCTTAAATAACACGAGTGGAATAGTTCACCAGCCAAAAAGCAGAGGTAACGATACACATTGTTCTTGAAATGGTTTGTATCCCAATGAGTAGGGAAGCGTGCTATAGTATTTCAAACTTATGATTTTCGGCTTATGAAAGAATCTCTATACGAAACAGTGTGTGAATTCGAGCTTTAAGATGTTCTTGAAGATTCTGGAGCACTGCTTATAGAAAAAGCAATATAATGGGGACAAATAGAAAGCGTTAAGGTTTTTGGTCTATGTACTTTGCATAATTCTCACCTCCTTTAAGCCATATCACTCGATTTAGAACCATGTGAAGCTGGCTTACGATATTACTTGGAGTTCCGAAGAACGAATGTGAAAAACTTATTTAAAAAAACGGATTGTATGTAACAGACTAGAAGTTATTTGCTAAAATTGAAAATAGTTTTGAAGACAAAATGGAGATATTGGTCGGACTTAAAGACTGAAAAGTCTTAGAAGCTACTGTTTCCAGTCAAAAACAGATTCGTCGGTTGCCATTGCACGAATTTATTTCCAGCGCAAGTATCTTAGATTTATCTTTTATCTAATTTTGAGTATGGCTTTGTCAGAGTGGATGAAAACCTCTTCAGAAAATCTGAGAGAGACTCTGGATGATGCAGCAAAGTGGGCTTCGAACAGATTGGTCTTCTTCAAATTGTTGATAAGCCAACAATTTTTTCAATCTGTGAGGGATAAACGTTTCCCAGCCGATGGTGATAGTGCTTAAGGTCATAATGGTAATGACGTCCACGTTGCTAACGTAGAAGCAAAGCGACCAACATAGACTCCTAAAGAAAATATTCAAACTGCTCCAATTGACTCGTATCGCTAAACTTCTTTCTGAAGAGTGGGCTATTTCACTCGTTTTCATACGAAAAAATAGCAGATATGATGCAGTGGTCCAACGAACTTAGGGTCTTTAATACGTCAACGACGTATTTATCAGGGTGTCAAAGCCACCTAGAAATACTGTTAGAAAATTCGCACAAAGTGCTACCGCTCCAAAATCCGTATTAGATTAAATGTGTGCTCGATAACTACGTGTTGATTTTTGTACCCCCAAATAAAGAAATTTTCTGTCTTTGACAGAAATGTGATTTTCAAGTAAAATTGTCGTCAATTTTGAGCTGCTTGTGACAAAAAAAAAAACACCGTCCAACTCTTCAAATATAAAAAAAATTATGAAAACTTAAAGCCTCCATCAAAAGGGTCCGAACAACTTCCGCCGCGGCAGCGTCTTCATCAAAGTCCAGTTGAAAATAAGTTGCTCAACGAAATATTTCCAAAACTCAAGAGAGTCAAAGATCCTCAAATGGTGTATACCTTTCAATCCGTTCATCTTCATCGTCAGCAAAACTTGTCAACAAGTCAAAAATAGTTTACACGATTTCAACAACTCAATTCACGAATCTGATTCCACTTGAGCCCCGATGTCATTCCATCTAGCCACCGCCATTTGGACACCCAATCTTCAAGACAAAAGTGGAAGAGTTTGGAAATATCCCTTGTCGGGCATTTCTACAAGGTCACTGTCCACTTTAATTTCATCACGTGAATTGATTTTTAGAACGCCCACGAGACAGGTCTCGAGTATTAAATATTTTACACTAGAGATTGATCTGTGTCAAACAACTCAAGCTACAGGCACTCCTGCTGATCTTGGTTAATGGCAAACAGCGGCTACAAATCATCTTTAGGTGTTTTGCGTCGCAATTTGTTCCATGAATTGTGGTCAAAAAGCCGCGACAGTGGCTTCAAAAGGCCAACATAATGACAGATTCAGGCAGTGACTTATGAAAGAAATTCCCATGCGGCTTCTCTGACTGATCACTTACTTGTAGGCCTGTCTGTGGGAAAATCGAATTCGACTTATTTCCAATGGAACCATTTGCCGATGTCGAATGCTGACAACTTGAGGCCAAAAGTTTCAAAATGAAGTCTCAAAACTAACTCCCAAAAATTAATTAAAGTCGGACCAAAGTGAAGTGAGAAATATCCTCTTTGATGGGCGGTGTTAAAAGACACTTTGTCGCTCCAAACCGTGCTAATGACACTCGCTTGAGATTTGTGAGAGGGAAAAGGCCACGGGAGCGACAGTGCGCAAGCGCAACCATCGTGCACATAAAAAAGTGTGAGAATTCAATTATTGAAACTGAAAGTGAAGACGTTTGCATTTTGTGTACAACTAATGATGACAAGTCGAGAGTTTGACTGGAATTTGTATGACATTTGAAAGGTTGCATGCGGCACTTCCAGCGAAAGTCTTATTACGACTTTACTATGATATGTGCTCTTCTATTTCTGAGACGAATGGAAGGACACTTACGTATGCAGATGTATACCAAAACTAAAAATGCAACATTGCTGGCTAATACTACGAGCCGGCTGACTACTTCAAGGCACCCTCACAAATTGCCTTTCGATTTTGGAGACTGCTATCGAATCTGTCAAGTTCGACCCAACGCAGTTCTATTGAGTTATGATCGGATGATCGGAAAGGACAATGATCCACGTATCGAAGGCAAAGATTGGATGTAGTTTTCGGATCATGTCTTAGTTCGGCTCATCCCTTTACAAAATTGTATTTTCAATCAATTGTTTGATATCCTATATTGGTGCTCTTTTTCGCAATCTAGCCACTTGGTTTCGAATCTGTAACAAAGGTTTTCATACTGCTACTTGACTGTAAGCGAGGACAAAACGTCTCCCACCACCTAGGAACATAACAATGTGAATTCCACAAACGACACCACAGTGAAGATCCAGCATAGGAAAACCCTTGGAAAACCCTTTGTATATCGAAATACCTTCGGTCGAAACACCTCACTCGAAGGACCAAAATCATGCTCTACAAAAATGGCAGAGCTGATTCTTGGCTCCATGGAAAGGAAAATTCTGCGTCGTATATTCGGTCTTATCTGCGAGGAAGGCGTATGGAGGAGAAGACAGTACCGCGATCTCTATGGGCTGTCATTGTACATTCCAGAAGGCAAAAATCCGTCATATGTATTGGCTCGGATCCATCGAGCGGATGAACACCAAAGTTGGGGCTAAACGAGTCTTCGAATGCTAGTCTTCTCCTGTTTCGAGAGAAAGAGTTCAAGACCAAGTAACCACGGATACAAGGTGACTTATTCTTGGCAACTAGAAGCAGCGCATCCAGGACCATTAAGGATGGAAAGCTAGGACAGCTTAGGTTCAGCATTCCATGGGTCGTTGTAAGCTGGTGCATTGTTGCCCATTTCCTCGATGTGGTTAAGCCAAAGTCGAAGGAGTTTTGAGTCTATTTGGTTCCATATAGGCCTGGCGGGATGAATAATCATATTTTGCGAAGCATGATTTTTGACTTCCGACTTACGAGTTCTGATTCTAGTAGTTTAGACAAACTGAAGTAGCAATAAGTGCTGTCGCTGGTAGAGCAGATTATTATGTCTCAGCTGATGTTCGATGGCGACGATGCGATTGAAAACCAAATTTTCGGGGCTTTTCTTCGTGCCATGTCAATATTGTCAGACGTCAAAACCACATGACAGCGCATCTATTTTCCCGAATCCTGCGCATAATTCAGAGGCTCTTGGTCCAAACTGCATTAAACAAAGCAATTGTCCGGGCATTGTACGAGGTAACCGAATCAGTATTCTCGGGAACGTGAATTCAGACGCTGCTTTATGTATTTCAATGCAAAAAAAACTGTCATACGCGTTTAACTCGTTGTTTTTTTTGTCAGGATTTAACGCAGTGTAAGGATTTAGTCTATGAAGAATATGATCTTGTAAGCGACAGTAATCAGGTCAAAACATTGCCTTTTTTGTAGATGGGACGGAAAGAAGTGATATTCCATTCGTCGGGAACACTTTAATCATTTCGATCCCGGTAAATTACAAGATGTGTACACACTTTTCGCCACACACTTCTGCCGTATTGTAAAAGTGAAGCTTGTAGGCTATATCAACCCATGGATTTGCTTTCTAAAATGTTTTTATGGCTACACCAACTTCTTCTTTTTGATTCTTCTTCGACATCAGTGAGTTAGGAGACCTGCTTCCACCTTTTCTTCGTATAGTGTTGAACTCTTCCGTCGCTGCTCAGGTTTTCCTTTGCAAAGTCTTTTTATGCGCTTCATCTTTTGCGATCTTCTACTCCACGTACTCAACAACATGCCACAAACTTTCTTTGGATGGTCAAGGCTGTATCCTGTATTTAAATGTGGCATTTTGACTATTGCTGTGCTCTTTTGCGGTAAGCAATGCCTCATTTCGCTTAAATGCTCTCTGAAGGCTTGTAGAACTTCCTTATTATTGTTGCTTTCTAGAAGTAGACCTGAATTCGACTCTAAATCGAGCTGCACTAAATGTTCTCACAATCTCTTGGCTTGCAATTAATGGCATACGTTCTAAGCCTTTTTTCGAACAAAAAATATATGAAACCACCATAATCCGGATTCTAGACTTCACTGCATACATTAGTCCGCCATAGCTTAGATTTTTATCCAGGGCCGCCACGTGGAGGATGTATGTCAGCTTGAAATGCACCGAGGCACGGATCGTGACTGGTTTCCGCCTGGTTATGAGCCATTTAGGGATTTGAATCCACCAATCCAAACGAAGTGTTCCCCAAATTAACTTTTTCCACTGTTATGAAAAATTAAAGTTAAGAGTCTTTTATCCTGTTCGTTTCGTTGCCCGTACTTTAAAGCTTGGATTTAAGTCCAAACTAAACTTGTTTAGAAACGTATTTACAATCTTCCCAAACCATATCATGATGACTCAACAAAAGTTCGATTTGAAGCATCACTTTAACATTCCTAATGCCTATAGCAAAGGTTACCAGCTGAAAAAATTAAGACTGTATCTCCCTTACCAAATAAAAAGGGTAGCCGAAAGTCGACTTTTTTACTTTCAAACGTTCGTTATGCTTTTAGTCTTTTTTTTTCCTAACTTCTTGTTACTTGTAAGATTATTTTTTTTTCGGGTGAAATTTTATATTCGCTTCTCTCCATCAAATCAGTTCTGGTTATATTCCTGATTCCAACCGTGTACCGCCTTTTTTTTCTGATACTCTTTCGGCACCAGACTAGAGTCTGTTGGGCGGTATTCGGCGAACATCATCTATCAACGAGACTGAGCCAACTCTTACAACATTTATGCTAATTAATTTTGATTATATAAAATAAAAATGTTTGTAATGGCCATTTTAAGTGACATAAAAATCTGTTTTTGCCAAACGATCGAATTACACGGAGATTTGGTCGTGTCGTGTCGCGCCGCGCCACCACACCATGTCCAAATGGAGTGCGGTGTACATTTTCATGTCCATTCGTATACATCATTTTGCTATAAATATCCAAATCTACAAATAGTTAGACAAATAGTAAGTCTCTCGACGGGGTGCATGTGATACTGTTTCGGATTAAATGCGAATGACGACGGGGTTAAAGTGATTTTGTAAAAAAAACAAAACGGCCTTTTGGCATAATGAAGTTTGATGTTAATGCTTCAATTTGTCTGACCGGGGAAACAATGCAGAATTCAACTTAGAGTTATTAGAATCTACGTCATATGATTTGGGAACTTTTTCTGACTTAAGTACGCTTATGTTGAGCCTTTTTTACAATCTGCTCGCGCTCAAAGAATTATAAAAGCGTCTATATTGCGACTTTTGTTTGTAAAGAAATCTGCAATTCGTTTCGTTTGCCCCATATATGGAGTCAGAAAAGGGACATATGATTTTTGACATTAATTCTACTTATTTGCATTCGTTCAATTCGCAGTATTTTATATTTTTTCCTAGTGTCTAGTCTACAAAGTGCAATAGTTGTATTTTGGAAGATTGAACCATCACTCTGGTGTCAATGTTATGCCAGCACGTAGAGCCAATGATAGTATCTTCAGAAACCAGCATTTTTACTTCACTGCTGTATGTGGTCCCAATGGAGTAATCGCTAGTCGGCCACCCCAGTGACTGTATCCTTAGTTTCATCCCAAAGGCAAATGGTGACGGTACCATATTTTAAATAAAGATAAAATTTCAAGACTTGCACTTTAATTCAAACTTGCAAACCCATAACCCATAAGCAATAAAGCCCCAACAGTATTGAACTACTAAAATAGTAAAAAAACAATGTTGCTATTAAATCATAAGACTCTTTCTAGCTTCGTTAGATGACTGGTTGTCGACTTTCATCAATTTACGACTAGGTTTTTAACTAAGCGACACTGAAATAACACGTTGCATAATCCACTCGCCATTTTAAATATACCATATGACAAAACATGTACTAGCGTCAAAGTACCAGCATTTGTTTCATTTGACATTCCCTTCATTATAGTTCCATTACGAAAATAAATTAAGACAACATTTTCCAATGTCAGTCGACATGAAAACTACCCATACCTCAATGTCGACTCAGTGATATTTGCTGTCACAATGACAATTGGTAAATTTTGTACTTCACATCAGTGTTAACTTGTCATCAGTAAAATGTTTCTTTATTAAGAAAACACGACACAACAGTAATTCTATCTTCAAAATTAGCCTTTTAAATTGACAGTTCGAGGTTCAATTATCAATGTTCAGGTACAAGCCCTTTGACAGTGTAAACCCTCTTAAAAGTATGGTGCCATCATGAATTGATTCATTTGTCAGTTTACGCAACAAACACAAAAAGAAAATGACAAGGATGACACTTAAACGGGATCATTGACATAACCAACTGGTTATATAAATTCAAATGATATGGAACAAAACATTTTAATAAGCGCTAATGTCACAGAAATGCGCTAACTACTTGTCAAGTAGTTAATTGCTTTTCTATAGAATGAAACTCAAATTAATATCGTAACTGTCAGACTGGTCGTATCTCGTGTGTTTGTGTGGAAAATTAACAACTTTCGTTTAGCGAAACAAAAACGAACGCGACCGGCGGGCGTTCAATGCCATGAACAGTTCATGCGATTGCGGTAGTTTTCTTAATTTCCACTTCAATTTGATTAGACACAGATTTCGTGAAGGGAAAGTGCATCACAGTCGGCTATATTATCTATCTGACTTGACACAACTGACAGAAGTCAGCGTGTGTGGTGACTTTTCACTTTTGTTCATTGCAATTTCCAAATCCTTCTCTGACATACGACAAATGACATTTTTATCAACGAGAGAAATTTATTTATTCGTAGCCAACTATTTGGCAGGAAAGTGCGCATACGCTTGATAGCATGGGCCAAAAGTGAAAATTCGTGAAAACTACGTGCAGGTGTTCGCCAACAACTTTTTTTACAAGAAAGAAAATTGTCATCTAAGAGGTTTTTCACTTTTCCTTTTTGATTTATTGTACATAATGTCCCATGAGCTAGCAAAAGGATATAGTATCCATCGATTGAGTAAAGCTATCACCTCATCGGATGAATCTTTCGTAATAGCGATGTCTCAAATCCACCCACCTGTCATGGGTTATCTGTGGGCCATCGCATCGCTCCGGCAAGCGCTCCTCCAATCAAGTTTTGATCTTGGCTTACAAATTTTGTTTTGGAAAATTATTATTATTAGCAGAAGTATGAAAAGCCGGCGCGCGGCAGCATGTGTAGAAAATGAAAAATAAATAAATAAAAACCAGTTATGGCGTTGACATTTCACCAGCGTTTCTTTAGGCTTCTGTCAAATCGAGTGTTTTTTCGAGAGTGTCCATGAGTGTATTATTGACGCGGCTTACTCATGCGTATGTTGGAGTTTTCTCAATTCCCAATATTTCGGAGCTTCATTGTCACTCGGGCCGGTTTAATGGACCTTAGACGCCTTGAGAGCGATGCTAAAATGAGATATTTTGCACGTTACGCAGCGTTTACCGCTAGACTCGTGTTAATTGACGTGTGAAAAACGGTATAAAATTAATTTCATATGGAAATAGTTGTTGAACTTTTGCGGTATTTATGGCGCGTTGCTCGAATGACTTTTAAGTATTTTTAGTTTAATTAATCGATTCCTGTCGGTATTGAGTTATTTCAAGTTGACTGACATCTGTCAAAGGTTAAGTGACAGTTAAATAAGTGAGAATGTGTTTTTTTTTTTTTTGATTTTGTCAAGAGTCTGTAAAACTCTTTACATTTCTTCAAAATGGTAGTTTTTTTGTTTTATGCTTTCACTCATTTTTCTTAGTCTTGACAGCTGTTATGTTCGCTTCACAATGAGAAGGTCAACTCTTCACAGCCAGGTTACGAAATGCATTAAACGTATTCATTTTTATTTGATAACAAATGATAAGTTGTCGGCAATTATAGTTTTGATTTTAGTTTCATTAGTAGGCCCATTGTTGGTGCATTGGCCTTGGAAGACTTTTGGCTATGTTACTTTTGGCCCTTTCTCTTGCAGATGCTTTTGTTTTTGAAAATAATATGTTTGCTATTGAAAAAGGTTTGTTAACATTGAAACTGTAGATATAAGGTTTAATTAATGGAAATGTGGGCTCATGCCTTCGATGCGAGCAAAAGAGGCGTTTAGTCAGCACACTTGAACTAGCGGGTGGTCTTGGGTAAAGTTCACTACCTATGAAACATTACCCACTTTTTCAAAGCGTGGGATGCTTTTGACTTCTGAGCGTGCAAGGCCGGTAAGCCTTATAAAAAAAATAGGCAATTATTTTCAATATTGTTTGCCCGATCCTGAGGAAAGGAGATCTTTTCTGTCATATTATGTGAAAGTCTGAAGCCGTTCGTCAACAACCTTGGTTTAAGACCAAGAAAGTCAACAAGTCTACTATAGACCAAATATTCACATTACGGCGAATCTTGGATAAAACTCAGAAGCTACAAAACGACAGCCTCCACCTTTTCATCGATTTTAATGCAGCCTACAAAAATATTCACAGAGACGAGCGGTATAAAGCCATGTCTAGTTTTGGCATCTCTGCCAAGCTCATCTTTGTACAGATTGACGATGGAGAACTCGCGCTGCTCCATTGAGGTTGCCAAAGATCTCTCAGACCCATTTGATGTCAAAAAAAGGTTTAAGACAAGGTGATGTACAAGGCGATTTCTTGATGAAAATCGGAAAAACGCAGCGTGATGTCAACAGTGCGTTTGTGAGTACAGAGACAGAGGCGATAAAAATTGGTTTGGCGGTTGACGAGGGCAAAACGAATTAACGCTTGGACCAAATCACTTGGCAATCCACTGAGCAGGTCAATTAAAATTTCTCTTCGTACCTTTTGAGTTTGGAAAAGTACGCAAAAAAAAAAATAGGCACAGTTCTGAAAAAAACATCCACAGAAAGAGCTCAAATGCTCTAAGTGGGATTTGTTTTCATAACAGTGTTGGAAGTGTTTTTCAACATGAGGAATGATTATGGTTTTCGTTGAGAGGATCTATAGATGGCAACTTTACTTCAAAGGTATTAAATTCTGCGCTTTGTGTTTCAGAAGTAATAATAAAGAGACGAGGGATATTGTGTTGTTTGTTGTTTATTTTATAGTTTTCTTTACCGGTGAGATTTTGGAACAAGCTCAATGGATTTAAGTTTTTAGAATTCTTAGGAATGAAATTTTTGCATCACAGTGAAATATTTATTTTGGTTTTGAATTCAGTTTTAAGAAAACAAGAACTTGTTACCAATGACGTTTTAGGAATGAAGTTTTGAAATCAACATATTTGAACGATAAATAACGAGTTTTCCAATAAGGACTTGACATTTTTTTTTTTAATAAAACGCAAACCATTTGAGATAATTCGAAAGCGTTATTATCGGCTTGAAATATAATCAAAACATTTATGAATGGAACTCGACTTCGTTCATATGGCTTCCGCTGATTGCAGCGATCGATTCGTTGGGCCCAACTTTCGATGACTCGGCCACACATTTCGTTCGAAACGGCCGCTATTCAATGTTGGCTCTGAGCTCTTCCAACAACGTCGGGCTGTTGGAAGAAACCAATGACTTAACGATGCCAAAAAAAAATAATCTAGAGGCGTTAAATCGCACGAACGTGGCGGCCATTCGGCTGGCCCATTTCTTGAGATACCACACTCATTAAACTAACTGTATGCTGTGTGGCTTGTAGCACCATCCTGTTGAAGCAACATGTCGTCCAAGTCCATATCATGGCGCGATAACGCTGGCCATTCACAGTAACGTAACGATCGTTATCATCTATGAAACAATATGGCCCAATAACGCCGTCGGCATGCAAACCGCTCCAAACAGTTATTTTTTGTGGATGAAGTGGTGATTCATGAAGCAAATGTAGATTTTCGTCCAACCAATAACGAATATTTTGCTTATAGACGAACCCATTGAACCAAAAATTAGCTTCGACATTGAAGATGATTTTGCAATGAAATTCATCATCTTAGCGCATCTTCTCCAAAGGTCAACCGGAGAACGAACGTCGCTTTAAATAGCCCATCAGCTTTAATTCCTGAGTCAGCTTCATCTTGTATGGTTGTAAACCAAAACCCTTTCGCAAAATACGCCATGATGTGGTCTGAGCGATGCCCAATTCTTGAAAAAGCCGTGGAATTGACTGATTTGAATCGTTTGCTACAGACGCCTGAACGGCAGCTATATTTTCGACCAAATCGTTGTTACACGGACACGGCAACATCACACAACGAATATGTAGACTCAAATTTTTGCACTAAACATGTTATCGCCAGGGCGAGAACTACGACCGAAAATTGGAGTAAACGCTCTGAAAACTTGCGGCTACCGACTCCGACTTTTGATAGAAAATTTTTATAATTTGCAGACGTTGCTCGTTCGTGTAGTTTTTCATGATGAAAATGTTGAGTTAACTGAATAAATTGACGTTGACATTTCGATGTTTAGTGAAAGGGTGCGTTCACAAATTAAAAACAAAGTTGTCAAGTCCCCATTTGAAAACCCGATATGTTCCTTAGGAGTTTCAGAAATTCTTATTTGATCAAGGCGTACTTTCGTGTTGCTGTTTTTTTTCAACTCGTTCATCCAAAATTTAATACGAGCATAGGAGTGATTAAGAGGGAGAGCGGACAAAACTTCTTCAATGATTTGTTGGTCAACTTTGGATTGAAGGATTTGCGTTTTATTTTTGACCGGATCCAGACAGACAGCGTCAGAACATGATACTAGTCCATGAACCATTTTCTGTGCTCAACTATAATCCGGTGGTAAGTTAAGTTCTAAATTTACGAATTTCAACTTTCAGGTTATGAACATGCTATCAATGAAATCTGCAACCTTAACTATTTAAGTTTCGATCCCTCTCAAGTAAATAAACACACACACACCCGGAAATACACCGAAAAGCCATTAAAATTTATCTCTTTCAAACTTTTTCTCCTGCATTCTGCTGGCGATTTTGATCAACAAAACAAAACCTTAAGGCAATAATGCAGCCTGAATGACTTCATTGAAAAACAATTTATAATTCGGTTTCTCTGCCATCTGTCACCGTCGATCTTTCTAAAATAATACTATTGCCAATAAAAAAAAGATTTATAGCTCGAGGATAGTATTTTCGTCACCAATAATTATTGCCAAGCAACTGAAGAACTAATAATAGATCAGTTTCAGCTCTTTCGCTGACAATGCCATAAAGAAAGTTACCCTCCGGCACCAAACAAAGCCCGTGCCTCTTGTTAATTTCGGTGAACTCTCAATAGGAAGTCTACACAATCAAAGGTATATTTTTTTTTTTTTTTTTTAGAATCGAAGAACAGGCGAAAGTTGAACCAAATACTCACTGTGTGCGCGGCTGCGCAGTGTTTATAAAATAAATAAATAAACGAAATCAATTACCGTCAAATTTTCTCCTCTTGATTGCTTTTGAATCTGGACATTTGCTTCTAATTTGTTGATTCAGCTCTAGATGACGACGCCGATGCTGTGTAAACAGAGCAAAATCAATTTTCTATCGCCAGACAGATTGGCAAGCATCTGACGCTGGCGGCTGTTGCGATGGACGCAACTCAAGCTCTAATTTAAGGTCAAGGTAGATGGCTCGTTGATCGAAATAGTATTAAGAGCGTTTAAAATTTATTGACCACCAAAGTGCAAGTCAATTGAAAAGTGAATTATGTGTTATTGCCACTGGGCATTTGGTGTTGTACGTCTGAAATCAACGCAGCATTTAGGGGAAAATTTTGTGTGCAACTTCTAATCTGTGTCGGATTGTAGGCTTTTAAGTGCTTGCCACTGGTGGTGATTGCGTGCCACATGAGTTGACGGTTTCTATTAATTTTCGTTGTTTTTTTTTACTTTGAATATCTGAGGAAAAGTCAATAAGTCGAGGGGAGTGGGCGATGTGATGAAGACTGGTGGGTTGGTGGCGGACCTCTAAACAGCAGTATCAGCTGCACATTGGAACTTTTCAGTGTCAAGTTCCATTATTTTTTGAGTACTTTGTGACACAATTTAAATACCAAGAAACTTAATCGGTTCTTTTAACAAATATTCGTCCTAATCTCAATGCATCATTTTCGATAAGAAAGTAGATAGCTTTCCAAGAATAAGGGAAAAAGTAACCTATTTTGTTTTAATACACAATTGAATTAACTTTCTGATAAGTCAAGTATCAATCTTGTGAGAATAATTCAATAATTCATAGTTATGTTTATAGATGGCGCTGTTTTTTTTTTATTTCTTTAAGTGCCAAATTTTGAAAAAGAATTACACTTTGTTCCGAAGTAAACTGGGATTTTTATGACTCGACTCCTAAAAACTTTTTTAGGAAAAGGCACGAGGGTCCTCTTCCGTTTGTTGCTTTTTATTATTATATTGTTTTTTTTTATTATTATTTTAGAATCAAATTCATTTAGCTCATGGCAGTTTCCTTTGATGTGGAGCCTTTATAATTTTTAATTTTCAAGTCACTTGTGCTACCAACTCTGGAGATTGCAGCGTAGAGTTGCCCATATCAAAATACTGATTCTGGTAAAAAAATACTATCCAAATGTTTGCACTTGTGGCTTATTATTTTTCATAGCAAATGCTATCCCAAATTTGACCTCGTTTTTGAAAAAGTATTAGATAAATCATTGGATCTAAATTTGAAACAAAAACATTTATTTTTTCAGTTCGTCTCTGACTTAAGCGAGTTGGATGAGATCTGCAGTGAACTAAAAATGTATTTTTTATGGTTCACCATCGGCGTTTTGTAAAACGATAGTGTCTTCATTAACTCTTGCTACACTATAGAGTCTTTAATCAGAATTTATTGTCATGAAAAGCCTTAATTCCAGCATCAGTAAGGAATCGTAACAACTATTTCCATTTTAACTCATTATATGATCGGCAGTTGCAGCAGGATTGAAAATATACAACTGTGCAAAAGTTCTTTTTTTGCCAATGTTGAGATATCCAGTACGATGACAAATTTTTCTGTGAATTTTGAAACAGTAGTGCCAATATCCAGGTGGTGACTCAGTATTTCCACCCAACGAAGCAAATGCCAATGAGCTGTTAAAGGACCTGATATTTTTTAAAAAACAATTATTGATTATTATTTCATTGTTCAACCAAAGGCGATACTCCTACTTTTCCCTTTTGAAAACATTGTGTATATTCACATTTTTTTTGGCTTGACGAAATTCACAAATTCATTGAATAGACCACAAATATGATCACCCATTTTTTTTCATTCAAATATTCAAATAACTTTGACAGAACTGCATGCCTTTGCACGTAAGACTATGGCCACGTTCAGTTTTCAAGCACTAACTTTTCCAGCCAAGTTCTAGAATATTGAATGCAAAACTGACTGCAAATGCAGTTGACATTTCCATATGTCACATATGTCATCTATTGAAGTTTTACTTTTTAATTTTCACTTCCAATTCAAATGTGACTTGAGTCTGTGTACTTAATTCGCGGGAAATAATATTTTCATTAAATTTTAAGTAAAGTCTAAAAGACTAAAATGGGCGACACAGAAGATGAAACTTTATGTGAGATAAATTATGTACACATGTGCCAAGAAAGTGAACTAATTATCCAAATCCGTAGGTCAACTCTCACTTTATGTAGCAAACGATTTACAGAGCCAATCGTGCATTTTACAAAATTCAGCAATGTCTTCAGCCAACGAGAAATCCCAGTTACTACGAAGAAGAATTGCTTATCGGTTAGTCGCATGCGTATTCCGTTCTTTTAACAATTCCTTTAGGATAAGTTTTACAGAGTCTTATGCAAAAGGTTGGAAACACAGCGCGTATTGTAAATCTTGAGAAGAAGCTCTTGTTTACAATATGGATGCCCAATAAGCACGAAAGTTTTTTATCGTCTGGATATCGGTTGGATTTTTCCAAAAGTGTAGCGCAAAGTTTTTGCGAAGTCCTGGATGTTCTATGCACTCTAGTGAAATACTATGTGAAGTGGCCGTCCCGAACTCAATACCCGGAGATTGCACGAGTATCACTTTTTTCCATTTGCTGCCGAATTTCTAAAAAAAAAACTGACCGTCACTTCACTTTAGGGTTCCTCAAGTCAGCTTTTCTTTGCAAACATACCTCAAGCAAAAGCAGCACCGTCTTGTGGTCCCATTTAGAACCACCTCCTGAAATCCAAATCCTGAACCATTTCTTTCGTTTATATACAATACATTACCACTTTCTACGCTAACGGTGGAGCACCCTGCGACACACTCGTTGGAATCTCCATCGTCATTTGCTTATTTATTATATTTATTTATTTATTTATTTTTATTTTCAAATTACAATGCCGCAAATTAAGCTCGACTGCCTTGTAAACAAATTATTGCAAATCAGCTGTTTTTTGACGTTTAGTTAAGTGGCTGCAAAATGCAGTCAAATATTTTTGGCTGCAAATCTAGTACATTTCTACACCAATCGTCCACAAGTTTTGCTGTCAAATTCACGGGCTCTCGACCAATCAGAGCCGGTTGTCTAGCTAGCGTCTAGAAAACTGAACGTGGCCTATATTTGTCTGTTGTTTGTAATTCTATTGCGGTTGGTTTCAAGTTCAATGTCATTTTTGCCGAAGTCCGGCACCTCATAGTTCTGTACATTTTTTTCGAACCCGTACCGCTCGAAAAATGTTGGTCAAGTCCTTAAATACTCTTTTTGGGCGCAGTTCTTTGAATTTATCAGAGCTACGATATTTTTTTTTTACACCAGATAGCAAAATGTCGTTCAAATAGTGCATTAAAGTCGATGGAAAAAATCAGTTCTGAGTGCAATGCTAGTATTTTGTGGCTCTGACGTCTCTGTATGACATGAAATTAAAGAAAAATGTCATGGACCCGGCACTACTAGCAGAAAGAAAGGCTCAGTGTATAAACATGAATGCGAATATCCGTCAAATCTATAGATAAATCAAATCAAAATCAAAGTTTCCAGAACGCAAAAAAGTCATGTTTTTCGATATAAAAAACAAAAAACGTTTATTCTAAATATTTTTTAACACCTTCTAGAAACAAAATTTTCTATTGACGTGAATTTAAACATTCATTGACACAATTGTTAAACTAAGACTTAATACTTTTTTTTAATCAAAATTTAATTCCTGTAAGAGCTGATAAAGGACTAAAAGACTTAAAATATTTTTGTTAAGATCTAAGTAACGAAAAAAGTCATTTGAAGCCACTGTGCGTCGAAGTAATAAAAATTGTACGGAGTGTAAAACCGTTCGTCAAAAGTAAAATGTGGAAATTAATGTCAAATGTCACTTAGTATATATCGGGTTTTCAAATGGAGAAAACTGTCGGGCCCCCTTTATTGAACCGACAATATGCATCATTAGTTAAAAGTCTAATTTAAAAGTAATGGATAAATAAAATTAAACTCTTCATTTAAAGAAAAAAAAAAAAATCTGATTTTCAAACCACTGCACAATCTTTCAACTTTCTTATCATCAAACGGGTAGTCAGAATCCCTTGAAAAAATAATATCGCTTACCCTCGCTTCTTTTATAAATATCAAAAGAAGAATCTTTTCTTTTTAGTTAGTAAGGATGCTATTTCTTTTTAGTTAGTAAGGATGCTATTTTATTGGCATTTGTTTCAATTCATCACACAAGTCTGTACTGTAGATCAGAGCTCATAAAACCATTGTTTACCATTTTCAAACTGGCTGAGGCTAGCAGATGCTCAGATGGTTGATTCGACTCACACTGCTCTTACTAATTAACTTTGACTTCAATTCAATTTCGAAACAACTGCCCGAATCTATCTATCTAAGAAAAAGAAGGGTGCCAATGACAGTGCCTTGAGGAACACGTACAGTTACCGACAAATATATCAACTCCGAACTGAAATATTTTTTTTGGTTTTTAATTTTAGAAAAATCATTGAAAAATCTGTTTTATAAGATTAATTTAATAACATGCATCTGTATCACTACGAAATCCAAATTAGACCTCACTTAACAAAATATTTATATCTAGAAATGATAAAATTCTTGATATGTTGAGACACTCTTCAAACAGATGTGTCAAATGCCATAGCCTCGTCCCAACTCTAGAGCCGAAGCCGATTTAAACACTCAAAACTAATTTTGCGGGAATGAAAAACGGTTTCCCTTTTCATTCACTAAAATCGAAAAAATGCAAACTACCATATTTTAAATTGCCCTCTGAAAACGAAAGTCGTTATAAGACCACCCGCAAGCCATATATCGAAATTCCTCAAATTCCACCATCTACCATGCATGCTTAAACGCTTTGATTAATCGAGGGACAAACTTTCGTAATTCCTCAAATTTGATCTGTTTACTCAAGTCCAAAGAAATAAATAATACAAAATTTTTCCCTAGGCATCAGCACCGTTTTTTTCACGGTCATAGAGCTCGAAATCAAAATCACAACTTGATGATGAGTTATCTCGAACGAGACCGTCTTCTTAATGACCGTCACCGCGTCGTTTGTTATGGTTTCGGGCCAGACGGGCTCTGCTCTGCTCGGCTGATTAAATAAAACATTTGTCCGCAAATTGGAACCAATGTTTACACAAATCTGCTGAATATGTTTAATATAAATCGTTGGCGTTTGATATCGCCATGTGCTCTCGATTTGACGCTGCAGGCTTTTGGTTGATGGTGAAATTTTCTCGAGGTTGCAGATATTCAAAATGATCGATGGATACTTCCCCGGAATCTTGGCTTGTGTCGTGCATTACCTCGATAATAAGTCCTCTGGTTAAACTTGATATTTGATTGGCTAATTTTGTTATTTCTACGAGTATATCGCATTGGCCTACATAGACTTTATTATTGGCTTTTTTTATTTAACGACGAATAAGGATCTTACAAAACCAGTCTTTAAGCCAGCTTAAATCCATACCATAGCTTCCGACAAAAGCACATAATAAATAAATCTTTTCCGGTTCTACCACAGCATTGGACTGTAACAAGAATCACCGGCTTTTGTAAATAAATCTTATACAATTAAATATTTCAGCAAATCTTTAGAGTCAATTTTTAATCGTTCTTCAAAAGAGAAATCATTAGAACTAGTTTGGTAAGCTAAGCTTACCTTGTTATATATTCTTATTTATCCACCCAACACATTTGTTAGTGTCCAAGAATGACCATTGACTTTCTGACAGTAGCCATCGAAAATATCGGTCATGGGGCTGTTTGATAACAAGAAAATATGTCTAAATTAATTATGAATAAATATAATAAGAAGCACAACAAAATCGATAAATTTTAGCTTGGACAAGCGCGCGGTTTATTAAAATATGCTAATTGGTGATCAATTCTTGCTCATACTATATGTCCATACATGCAGTTTACTTTTAAAGAATCAAATTTCAGTTTGGCAGCACTGTCATTTGGAATGATCAATGGAAGTATAATAAAATATTTAGCTTATAGAATTTTAAGCTCTAAAATGTTCGAAATAAGAACCGAAAATATTTCTGTTTGCTTTTCTAGTTTAGACTTAAAAAATTATTCAAAATTGGGGCTCCTATTTGAGTTCCATTTTTCTGTGCGGATAAAGACGTGGATTATTATGAAGGACAATCAGTGATTAATGAATACCAATACCACATAGTGAAGACCTTTGCCTCAGCAAGCCTTGTATTGTTTGCGATTTATGCTATTGAAAGTGTTGTCATCTTTGGTTGCACCTTTCATAATCCATACACGGGACTGGAACACTTAGCGTCGAGAATACCAAATTCAAGAAGAATCGTCGTAGGCAGTCGATGCTATTTTCATCATATAGTCATTTCTTTTAAACATTTCCAAAGGTGCGCGATAAGCTAGACTGTCGACTCCGTTTTGGGGAGCTTCGGAAAAAAAATTATCCATCGGGTATATAGAGGAGAACGTAGGTACCACTACAAACTTTACAAGAAGTACAATGAAGTGGACCTTACCCCGCCTTATTGAGCGAATGGGCAATAATATTGCCACTGGCTGTGTTGTCGAATCACAGCCTTCAGATTTACGAAAAAATGAAGATCGAACTTCTGGTTGTGGATGGAAGCAGGTTGGCCAAACCTACTGGTAGGAGCATATCCGGAGTGAGGACTTATTGAATCAGCAACTGAAATGGACCTTCACAAAATTCGCACGTCTCATATCATGAAACATTTGGCTGTGCAATTTTTTCGATTTATTCCAATGCAATAGGATTTGATGAAGTCGACCATTGGTTTATTCAACAGCTACAACCATGGACCTTTAGATTTCATTTATATTTTGTCCATTTTCAACATCTAAGAACATCCGTTCCCATGCCAAAGAAAATAGACTCATTGTTATTGCGAACTTTTTTGGAAAGTCAGTCCTCAAGAAAATTGACAATATTTTTTTAGACTTCTTGACGAAATATTTAGCCATGATTTACTAAGCCGAAAAGTGCAAGCTCTCGAAAGAATCAATCAAACTTATTGGAATATGGTTTTGCAAATAATAAGTCATCATTCTCTTCGCTGCTGCTCGTGGCGTTCCGCAAGGATCAATTAATGGGCCACTTCTCTTTTCCCTCTATATAAAATAATATACTAAAATAGTTCAAAAACGCGGTTGAGCCAACTCTTTTGCCATCAGCTTCCTCAGATTATTTTTTAGGAATTTCTTCTGTTCAATTAAACTTTTTTTTAACTCCTCTAATCTGCGAAACATACATTTTCCATCATGTAATGCCCACTGTGTAAGGTCTCTGACGTTTTGAAAATCCTTACTGCATCTGAACTTCCATAACACCAGAGCCATCTTCACAAATAATTACAATTTCTTAATTTTAATGTCCGTAGCCAGAGTAAAAAAAATTGCATGAGAGCGTGTAGCACAGACCGGAGGAATAAGGAGAAGAATCAAAGATTATGCAGTGGTTTGAAAAACTCAGATATAATTGGTTTAAACTCACTTCAGTTAGCGGAGCCCGAAACGGAACGGAGGAATTTCGTATCGACCTATTAGTTCTCGCCTAATTCGCAGGATTTTATTCGAATTTGAAATATTGGAAGTTTTTGCTAAACATCCCGCAGTCAGTGTTATATAATAGAGCCATCTACAAACAATCTACACAAACCACTATTTTGAAAACACGAACTAGGCACTAAGCCGATACAACAACCACTGCAACAACGCCTTCCATTAGTCAGACTACTATCGCTGGTCGACCAAACTAGTGATAGTGACAGTGGCAAATGGGGACTGAACCAGATTCGAAAAACTAGACCACTCCAGGAATCGAACCTGGGACCTATCAATTGAATCAATTGAAAGGCAAGTGCTCTACCAACTCCTTCACCCAGTCATTTAGTTCAAAGCTGCTTGTTACTTTTGTGATTCACTGGTATGACCAAAGAATATACTCTTTTGAATTCTGTGATTTTATTAAAATCAAATACAATTTATTGTTTGGATTTTCGATGATCCGAATGCCTAACAATAACGAGTTTGATTTCCGAATATATATAAAATAAGTTTCAGGAGAACTTCGGCCTCGTTGAAAGGTTGCACTTAAACTTCGTCTTGTGATGTGTTGTTATACAGAGTGGCACAAAAATACTTACCTACTGACGAATTTTCTGTTAAAAGAGTTATCGGAGTAACTGACAGTTTCCACCATTTGCAGGAGTTATAGACTTTTCCGATTAGGTGATTAATTTTGGGCCATTTGCTATAATGAGAACTTCGATACATATATCTTAAGCACTAGAGGAGTCTTCTGTTCATGCATTATGATCAGAAGGCTCTTCAATCAGCTTCTTCTGATAATGTTGTTACTAGTTATTCTTTCAAGACAATTATTGACAATATAAACAATGCAAATGACCTCCCAAGGGCGACATTGAAATCACTCCTTTCACCAGAACGAACGCATTTAACTCACAAACGTCCTTGCTTGATATTCATAACGATAATTTCAATCTATAATATCTGCATGATTCTTACATAAGACTAGCCACGCCAATTGTAAAATATAAGTCAAACAGGCTAAACTAGAACAATACCAAACGAATAAGTATAATTAAACAATTGGCAACAATCGCAGTTTACATTTTAAATCTCAAAATACACCTCAGGCAAGGTCGTCTTGTTCCATATTTACAGCTGCTTTACTCGTATCTGCGGCAATGCTCCCAAGAGTATCGTATAAGCTCTTAATATATATATTTTTTTTTTCATTTTAAGCATCACACAATCACTCCAGAGTTCTGTTCAAGGCCTTTTGTTTCTACTAGTTCTGCAATTGCACCACACTTTGCCCAACTATGGTGTCGTGGTTACTGTGGCAAGCGATATCATTATGGGCGTCAGATCTAGTGCGATTTGTATCTCCGGTATAGCATTCATAATTCGTTATGCAAATGCATAGTAAATCTTTAGTGCTCCAGTCTCTACTGATTGTACACCTGAATCGTTTACGCTGCACCTTAGTGAAAGATTCAGAGGCGCTATGCCAGAAAAAAAAAAACTTTTGTAAAATATTTAGAATGGAAAAGGTTTGGTTCTTCCTGAAATAGACAGGTTACCCGTAGTGTTGTAACACTTTCCAGGGTTTAATTAAATTCGGAATTTTAATTTATTGAGCTTGCCTACTAGGGGCAAGATAACGAATACCATGCACATACCTTGTAAAAGAACTAGCTCATTTGAGCTACTGCAATATTCTTTTATTTTACAGCCATTAATGAAGTCGATGTTTTGGAAAACTGCTTCATTGCTCAAACAATTTTACAATATAGGTTTCTCGTAGTCAGAGATTTAGAGTTCGTTACTGTTTGAGTGTAAAGGTTCTCATCAATATACGTGTTCTACAAGGATCTGTGTTGGGTCCTATTCTGTTCTTAGTTTTTGTAAGCTCGCTCTTTTTTCACCTTTTTTTAGGGAAAAATCAAAGCTTATGCTGTGTTAAGACACTGCTTTGTCTTAACATGATGAGTTCTATTTTTGCAATGCTTTAAATACTATCTTACCTTGGATTAAAAAAGTTGTTTGGCAGATTTTTCATCTCAGTCAAAACCTCAGTTTTCCCATTTTAATTTTGGTTTATAATGGTCTAAATAATTCCAAATTGCAGTATGGTAAATCTTGCTGGGATGGTATGCATTGCAATAAAAAAAATCCTTTTCCCATTCATTAAATTAAATTTCTGCAAGTCTAAGATGTGAGCGAGTTAAATATTGGTTCCTTCATTTTGTAATCGTCGAATAAAGGGACCCTAAAGAGAGAACGGGTGTCTGATTCGCGTCATAGGTTGTTACAAAACGGACGTTACTTGCTATTGCTGCAGAAAAAAAAACCGATGTCATCTCCTTCTACTAAGGAGCAAAAATAGCCTACATTTGGATATTGAATCGTGACTGGAGGCAGACTTAGCAAGAAGTCTTAAACCTTAGCCATGTGACCGAACGATAAATAACATTTCGCATTGAGGCTTGAATCTTCAACATCCTCGACAAGTTCTACGAGCAATCCCCCAATCACGACGATAAATTTATGGTTTATCGTAAAAATGTCCAAAATTATGCTGCAAAAAAAAAATTGTATCGATGGAATCTCATCACGCCTCTCACATTTCAGATTGTTCGTGAGGGTACCGTGCGGTTTCCGAATCAGCAAATTCTCTGATCTCGTCAGATCACTATTTCATGCCGACTTGTTTGGCGCCGTTTGGCGATGCGACGAAGCCAAACCATAGAGGAGAACGAGCATCCAAAATTATCGATTCGACGCCATTCTTTACAGCTCGACCTCTGCCCATCTACTTCGCGGAAGATTTTGAAAAAAGATCCTGGCCGACGCCGCCCGTAAAATATGCAATCAGTGCAGCAAGTCAAGCCGTTGAACCATTGTTTGGGTGCTCAAGTATAGTGAGTGGTTTGAAAATCAAGTTAAGACGAATTTTTACCATCGCATTATCTTCAGTGATAAGTCTCGTTTCTGTTTCTTGGGGTTTTGGTTCTGAGAGACATATTCGCATACCTTTCTTCAACTGTGAAGAAGGAGCCAATATGAACACTCTGGAGTTCTGATATACCTACTCGTGTAGTAAAAATAGGATATCGCTTCCTCATCACCGAATTACTGCAGATTTTCTTTACTAACAGTGTTTTTAAATAAACTTCTGTGTGGTGGAGGCTTTATTCCAAAGATTGAACTCTGTTCCCTTTCAAGGTAGCGGCATACTCGTGACTATTTTTTCTGTGGAATACTAACTTAATTAGTGAGTGTTCCCTTAGATGGGCGCTTTGGGCCACAACTTTCTGCCGAGATTAAGTTTCTTACCTTTTTTTTAACATTTTTCAATTCAAACTCTGCGTAAGACTGACTTTTTGACTATATTTTTGCACTCAAGGGACAATTACAATCCTGAGAGCGCACTTGTATAAAACAAAAAAAAAAATAAGATGACTTCCTATAGTGATTTCGATCTTTTACCATTGGTAGTGTCTGTATGAAAAATAATAATTTTAAGTACCGACTTTTTGCATTCAAACAATTCGCAGTATTTTATTCTGCATTGATCGCAGATTGGGACTTTGTCATTTTCTTTAAAAACTATTATTTTTAACTCTCTCGAGGACATGGAAGTAAAGTACAACGAGTCGATAGTGCTTTCACTAAGACGCGGCTGGCTAATAGAGCTGCTGTAGGTGGTTGACCACTCCAATGATGGCGCGGCAAGTTCGAAAACTGGATTATAGTTCATGACTCGGTCCTGGATGCGAGTCTGAGTTTCACCAATTGATCTAATTGAAAGGTGGGCATTTATAAAACTGTTCTGAGTTGACTTCATTTCTGAAATGTCATCGAACCTCTGCTTGCTTATATTCTAGGTCTGTAGTCTTTTAGACATGCCATGAGCGAAATATTTTAGTGAGTTGGTAAAAGAAAAATTGATTGCATCGAAAATCCAACGAATGTCTTCTTCAAAGATGCCTTTCTTTGCTTTTTCATGAATGTTTCACCGTACCGCTTTTGACGTAAATTCTCATTTTGTAACTATCGCGATGCGGGAAAGACTACCTCGGCTGAACGAAACTTGTTACATGAATTGTTTCTGAATCTGGTACTTGTGAACTAAACGTCCTTAAATTATGGTGCCTTCAGAATTTAATCCATTCTCTTTTTGTTTCCAATGGTTGGAAAAAGCATATCTGTCGCTGCATAAATATTACTCCCATTCCAATGAAGTCATTTTTTTGTTTTTCGTGTAGCCAATTCGTTCCTTGGCTTACTTTTCAGTCCGATGCCAGTTTGAGGCCAAGCTTTAATTAATGTTCATTCGGTTTACGAGGATTTTTATGAAGATGCCTCTTATGTTGAAAATATGCACTAAAGTGTACTCATCTTCAAGGTCCGCTGCTACGGTTACTTATGACAAAACAAGAACGGTGCTCTTCAATGCAGCAATATACTTTTATATTTTTCCAAAACAAATCCAATAATCCCCCACATTAAGAAAACTGTATTCCAACCCAGTTCAATTCATTCACTAATCCCATCCACTTGTCCGCTAACAAATCTTTTGACGCGAACATTTAAATATTTTATTTATTTTCCTATTCCCTATTCCGCTCGAAAGATGGTTCGAAAACCACAAAACCTCATTCCAATCGAGAGGTTCGTTCACCACTGCTCCGAGTCTTTGGCAGTGGTACGAGTTAACCCAAAGCCATTAGAAAATCGACGTCTGCCACTACATCCGCTTACGGCTGGCATTTAACAGTTCAGCTAAAAATATTTATAAAAAATTACGGCCAGAACTATGATGATCGAAATTTATGTTTTCTGGTTACAAGACGTACGAGTATGGTTCCTCGGAGAATAGATTTTATTGGTTGCTGGCTGAATGATCAAATCCTCTTAAAGAGGCTCAAATTGTCATGTGGAAATATTGATGTCGCGTCGACAAAGCCGCTTGTAAATTGGGCTGTAATTAGCTTGTTAATTGGTGTTGGGTACGTAAGCAGAACTTGGGTTTTTGAACTCGATGGTGGTTGATTTCGTGAGAAATAAGACCTCAGCTTATATTTTCAATTTTAATAGACAATTGACAGGAGGATCGCTCTAATGAGACACGAAAGTTTGTTGCATGCAAACATGTTGTTTATTGAGTGATGGTTGTGGCTTTAATTTGGCACTGTGTGAAGGTTGGGTGTACAATTGGTGATGGCATGACAATGACCTTGAAGTCGAAACGCAAACCCAGCGGTGATTAAATTGAGGCTAACGAAGTCAGAAATTTTAATCTTGAAAGTTGATCATGAAATCACAATTATTCTTTTGTATTTTCTGTGATGTTTCACCGACGGAAGAGTGTGATTAATATTTTAAGGTCGCTACCAACTTTGAAAGTAATGCTAGATTTTTTTTGTTCAGTTTTTATTGAACTAGATTTAAGTTCACTTATTCTTTTGACTTCATCAAATTTATTGCAATGCGTTTAACCTTCGCCAATAATTTGGCTGATTGTCGATCTTTCAAGTCCTATTTTAAAGTTTTTTAACACTGAACTTTGGCAGCTTCCTTCAGACAGAAATCTGAGCTTTGCAGAACGTGGGTGGTTCTGATGGCCTCATCTCTGACACAATTTTTCCAATTCAAACTCTAATCGAAAGCACACCACGGGCTCCATTCTGAGCGAATACATAACTTCCAGCATTCGCAAAGCCTTGTGCCTGAAAGCCTTGAAAAACAACCATTTGGATCGGATCCCAAAGAAGAGAATTCAGAAGACGAAGCCTATCCATGATCCCATTGTAAGGAAAGCTTGAGGCTTGATTGGACGCTGAGTTATTTACTCAACCATTAAGCCCTATCTGGTTCTCAGTTTTTGTTCTGGAATCGGCTCTGCTTTACCCTCCATTTGCCCCATGGGAGGTTGACTGGAGTTACTTTCAATAAAGTTTTCGGTGTAGGAAATTTAAGTCGAAACTTGAAAATGTGTTTTCTTAGAATTGGCCACGCTCATTGACCACGCCCACATTTGTGCTCCGGCTTGTTGAATCGAAAGACGGTTATTGGTTATTGGTAATGCCTTGAGGCCTGAGAAATCTAAGGCTGCCCAAATTGAGGTTTACCGTTGTGAGTTCGAATGACTTGAGGTTGATGGAATTGTTGACCGAACTGCTGTAGCTGTTGGCCATGTTGTTAACCGCCTTTAGTCGTTGAGTATGAAGACGTTTATTTGACGTGTGTCTACTGACTTGTGGAATGTATACCCCATCTGGATGTGAATCATCTGAGAATTAAAAACTAGTCCCGTGTGCGGTTCGCCGCTAACGGAAGCTGCGTTTTATGGTGCATCACAGGCGATACCACCAGCACGGCCGCCAGTAAGTTCTCTGAGCACGGGTCCTTAAGCTTTTGATTTTGACGGACTTCTAGTGCTAATGAGTGGTTTTACTGTTTGCATTGCTTTCAGATACGACATTGGCTCCAGTGCGAACAGCACCACTCTTCTACTCACCCCAAAAACTGTTTTTTGAACTGAAAAGAATCATAACCTGAATTATTTCTCCTCAGTTATTGCATTTCTGTTTCGGGGCGATCCAAATTTTTGGACATACAATCTCACAAAATAATCCTATCCACTCTTTCCAATCGGTTTTCTTCACTGTTTTTACAGTTGATAAATTTCGAAACAGCATCCACGTTCAATAAAAATTACTTTTTAGTCGAGGCGAACTAATTAGGAACGATTGTAACAAAACAAATTTTATTGGATTTGTGTTTGATTTAATTTTAAAAGAAGAAAAGCAAGTAAAAACAAATGAAGAAGAAATTATTCAAATTGAATTACAGGCTTCGGAATGGTTGGCGACCTAAGTTGGAATGTTATGGATATTTTTGCTTATTTACGGAATTGTTATGTCCTGGCTGAATGTTTTGGAGGAAATCCTTTACTCGTGATCCTCGGCCTAACGATTCCGGGGCATCGTAGATGTCCTTTCTTAATATAGGGTAACTGATTTTTCTTATATTTCTATGTAATTCTCCTAATTCATTATACTTGCTATTCGGACCCAGTTTCTTTGAATGACATTCAAACCCAAAGCATAAGACTTCCACCCCAACGCTTTAAAGCAACCGTCGTGTATTTCGAATTAAGTGCCTCATGTTTTAGATGCCAGAGATATGTTTTACCATCTGGTCTGGTTTTTGTTTCATCGCTCCATAATAATTTGTTCCATTCGGATATCGCCCTATCTTTACATTCCTTTGCAAAGGCTAGCTTTTTGACTTTTAGGGAAAGCAATTATTTTTTCCCTCTCGCTCTACCAAAAAGTTGGCTTTCATTCAGTTGTTCTCGTATCGCGCATGCTTATTGAGCATTCGGATCCTCAGCAAAGAACTCATAAATGGATCTTTTTTGGCAACTCGAACGATTCTTCGACCCTCAACCTCATAAGTCTCACGCGATCTTCGTACTTCTACGTCTTGCTACCTTTTCTGTATTTTGTTGCTTCTCGTTGTAGGTTACTGAACTGAAGGCCATAGTTTTTAAACAATTCAGCTTTTCCCGACTTCTGAAAATGAAAACTTATCGATAAATCCAATCTGAACATGCAGCTTCTTTTTTTTTTGTTTATTTGTCCACCTTGGAATAACATATTTTTCTGTAGTATAAATAAACTTAAAACTACTCAATATATAGTTGTTTAAGTGAATGGCCAGATCGGCTCTCATTACAGTCTTTATGACGCAATTTTGATAGCCAAAAGATACAACATATTTTCTTTTTATTTGAACTGTTCACGATTTATTTACTATTTTTGTTTGCAAGGAGAACGAGAACGTGGTGAAAAAAAACCTCATACAATGGTTTTTTAAAGACCTTAGAATAATACAATAACTTAACCTAGAAAAACCTAACTTATACTAAGACTTAATCCTGTCTCATATATGAGCTTGACAAGATATTATAATTATCTTATCCAGCTCAGTATTCAAGAGGCTGAGATATTAAACTTCAGAGTTCAACCTGCCCCTTACCTTTTCAGGAACTCTTTCGCAGTATCTAAGGTTTGCATGTCCATCTCCATCCAGGTACAAGAATGCCTTCGGCGGAATATGTCCACTTACCATACAACTTCTGAAATACCCAAGGTTAGGAAAAAACAAATCCGAAAAATGTTCTTTCACGACAACGTTTACTAATAGCCCGTAATGGTTTTTCGCAAGATCAACAAAAATATTGTCAATTCTTGATAGGTCGGAAGCATCCCATAAAATTTTGTTCGCAACACAGTGACGAAAATTCCGAATAAAAAGTATGGGCGCTGAAACTGTGCCTTGCAGTAGACCATCAATGCCATTATAAACCTTAGTGGTTGTGTTTTGGGCTACTGCTACAACAAATTTTTTTATTATAAACCATACCTGCTATCATTTTCAGCAGTATCTAATTAGTTTGTATAATAACCCGTTGATCCAAACCGCGTTGAAGGCTTTTTCGATATCCACTGGACATGCATATTTCTCATTTTAACAATGGTGGTGTGCAGATTTTGAACAAAGACTTAGTTTTTTTTCTTTAGTGGTTCTAATTAAGTCGCCAAACAAGCAACAACTCAGTTGCAAATAAATTTAATAAGCGGAGTGAAAAATCATTTTGAAAAGCTGTTACAAAACAGAGTAAAGAAGTTAAACAAAATAATGGATCCTTTTTATGGGGTGCCATCTTCATTTAATTGTATTTGCGGGTTTTCTTCCTTTTTCCAATCGTTCCTAATTAAGTTTAAAAATTTTCTAAATGAACAGTTAATTTTGATATTTCGATAAAGAGTTCAAGTTGGATTCCACTTTCAAATGAGATTCAAAACACGGGTGCAGATGTACTTTGTTTTGATCATAATAAGTTATGAGTTTAAAAATACAACTTTTGTTCAATTTCGGAAACTTAAAAATTCCGTAAATTGAAAAAAGAGTAGAATAGTTATTTACTTTTTTTTTCACATAATAAATAATAAAACAGAAATTGTCTTCAATGTTGACATTTTCCCGTCGAAATTTCTTTTCAAGCATAAATGACGTTGGAAAAATATCCTGACATCAAAATTTAAGAATAATTCGGACCTTTTTAGTCCTTTTCGAGTTTTCAACATAAATGGATCAGTTTCCCCGGTATCCAAAAAGTCGGCTTCCGCATCATAAACAAGAGAGACTAAATATTGACAACATAATTTTCGACAAATGTCAAAGTTAGGAAATTCTGTAAACATGAATTTAGTTAGCATTTTCATTTAAAAGTGTGGACAAAGCCTCTCTTAAAAATAACACATTTTTCAAAATCCAATCAAAAAAAAGAAAACATTAAAGTCCGGAAAGCGCTCTCACCAACAGCCCACGCCGTAGATCTAATCGAATTTGCAAATTCATTGGCAACTCAACGCTTCACCACGTTTCCAGTTTCTTTGCTTGAAATAAGAGCAAACTCGCAGTTCTACTCAAGGCTTCGAAGCTTGCCATGATGACACAATCTACCAACTACTGTGCCTGGATTATTTAATTTTTTCCATTTCATTTCGCATCTCTTAGACCAGTTTTTGAGTCTTCCTTTGAGCTGCTCATACAAAGAGTAGGCACTGCATTTTGACTGATTTATCTTTGCACGAAAAAAAATTGCACACACAATGGGAAGCATGGCAATGGCCGTTGTATAATCCCCTTTTCGCTCGACAAAACTCGATTCATCAACAATCGGATGAACCTACAAACGACGAGCATGGGTACGAGTCGGGCATTAAGCCGGTCGCACTGGGAAGTGTTCATGAACTTAACTAAGCTTCAGCATGGCGGGCATGCTGAGAAGACACCGACCCGATCGTTTGTATCTAGACGCCAGCATCAGCAACTTCACCGGCGGCGGCGTGCAGTCGTCTTGTGCGCCAGAGGTTTGCTGCCACTGCTGCCATAACAAAAGAAGCTTCTTCGGCTCTCGTACTCATGGTGAGATACTCGTATGAAAAGTTGTTTACCTACTGCTCATCGATGACGGTGACGCTGACGATGAGTCTTCTGGTAATGTCACGGTAAACGTCGCGCCACCGCCGGCGGCAATAATAACGACAATCGTGCCATGTTGTTGCTTTGATTATTCGTATTCGTACGTCTACAATGATTGTGGACGAGTTTTTTTTTTACAGAGTTTAAGCCGTGGACACTATGCCATGACAGCCATGGGTTATTTTGATATTTGAAGTTTGAGCGGTGAGCTTAAGCTTCTTTGACAGGAGCCTACTCATATTGCGTAAGGATGGTTTGCTGGCTAATTTATGATGCCAAGAAGGAGGCTAAGAGCTTGTGTACATTATTTGAGACTTGAGTTCAATTGATCACAGAAAAATGCTGAGTCTTCCAAGTCATACAAAAGTTAAAAAAGAGGGGCATCGTGCTGTTTTTGGCAAAAAAGAAGAAGAATAATTGGAGGAAGGTTTTAATATCGATCGGGGATCTAGAAGTGAAGTCTTTATAGAGATTGATCATTTTACTTTTGTCAGTAGGATGGAGTCTTTTATATAAAAATCTAAATGTAATTTTCATGGCTGATGTTTTATTGAAAATAAGATAAGATAAATAAGACAATATTCACTAACCTAAATGTTTGGGCTCAAAAGAGACAACAATTTTGCTTAAGATTCAGTGTAATCAGTCGTTTTGTTGATGGTACTTAGCCGCCACCGAGCAGGCGATCGAGTTATCAAGACACAATTCAGGGGCCAAAAAAATTGAAAATCAATTGGCAAATTGTCTTCAAAGATTTGAATTCTGCCATTCATCTACTAAGGTAGTCTGAATGTCGAAATGTTTGAACTTCCCAATAAAACGGCAATCGTTGAAAAAGCGCATTATATTTTTTTTCCTCTGCGAATATACGCACTCAATTTAAAGCTGGTGAATTCGGAAACTAAATCTTAATAGATGACTCTGGATGCTCCAACACATGAGATTCGCCAAAATCGGGGCATGCAATTATATCAAGCAAGGAATGAAGTGTAGCGTCAATATGGTTTCGTGTA
Organism: Orthonevra nobilis; assembly: GCA_963555765.1. Lineage (NCBI taxonomy): Eukaryota > Metazoa > Arthropoda > Insecta > Diptera > Syrphidae > Orthonevra > Orthonevra nobilis. Next base: position 9,109,679 of record OY743226.1, on the reverse strand, counting down.
CGTAGAAAAGTTGTAGAACTCAAAAATGCTTACTAAACTTATCAAACTTAGCCGATAGAGATATGTCATCGCGGACTTTTTTATAGTAGCTATCCATTTCTAAGACTTAGCTTTAGAAAGCAAGTAAGTATCTCTCACCGTAACGATAGCGTTCATTAAAAACTATCTATTTTTCAACAAATTTACAAAAATAGATCGTCGCTAATATGGGATTGATCGGGTCCATTGCAAGTATTGGTGAAGGAATTTTAGAATTCGAATTAACAAACATTACCTCTTTAAAATATTAGTAGAGAAATATATTTTGTTAAGTAAGTCTGAAGATCACTCCTATTTTGGAAGTCGGAGAGCCATGCTAAAAAATCAAATTTCTTTTAGTTTATTTTATTTTTTGGAAACACGTCTTACTTCAACATATAACTACGAGGGTATAAAGGAATAGAAGTAAAGCTTTTGCAAACACAAGAAGTCGGGGCGAACGCCTTAGATAACATTTCTTAATGTAGTCAAAATCTCACGCTGACGAGCCTTTTGACGAGCAAAGTGGTTGATATTATTTTATTCGATGAATTTCCTTGCTCTCGACAGATTAAGAATATCCTGATATCTGATGCGATTTAAAAGACCGAGCGTAGATTAGTTAGATCGAAACCTAAGTGTGTTTGGTTTGAACTTGTCACATTTTTATATTTTCGGCTGGACTGATTTTGATCACTTTTTTGTGTGTGTTTGAGTGAGTCTTTCGATGGTTTAGATTCACTAAACCATGTTTTCTAACAAATAAGAATAATAATAAAAGAATCTTTTTTAGTGTCAGATTCAAGAAAAAAATATATGTAAACTTGGTTAAAAAATAATCTAGGATTTTTATGACTCGATGGGACGTTGAGCTTGCAGAGCCTGTAAAAATGGGATTATTTGTTTAGAGCATTTTTTTTACTGTGAAAATTTATTAAACACGCTTTTCAAATTATATTTTTTTCATATATAGTATAATGCACAATGTCTGTTTTCAAGTGTTGAAACATGAACTTCTTTGTGAGAAAAATTTCTTTATACCCATTTTCCAAAAGGGTAGACAAAATTTACCAACGTTTTCTTACACTTTCTTGCACCGTATGAGGGTTCATGCAGGACTGTTTGGTCAATTGGTAAAGGTAAGATTGCTGCCGATATCGATAAAAGAAATTAAAAAATGTGAGAGAAAGTGAAAACAGAATGTATAGTATGATCAAATGGTTTGGATAAATTTTGAATGAAGACTCCACTTAAAAACAAAATATTGCAGCTGAATAAAAGACGCTTCTCAAGAAAGTTCAATTTCCTGTTCTGCAAAACTATCTTCTTTTGAAGACAATCTTTTAGAGCTAAAAAAGTTTGCAACTGGCGACTCGATTATTCTAGAGTGAATAAGCAATTGAGTTAGTTTTTCTAATTATCTTAGTTTTTCTTTTTGGTGACAAAACTATCAATAAACCTGCACGATTTAAGCTAAATTTATTTGAAAGAATTTCCTTCTTCAAAGAAGAGGTGAATGTCCATAGCCTCCCAGCAGCATAGACGATAATGAGCTCATAAATGGGTGTAGAGTTCGTTGGCATATAATTTATTAAAACTTATTCATTGAGTTTGATAAATTCGAGGCATTGGCCTTTAATGAATAGAAATTAATGCTTAAGAAACCAATCACTCAATAGTTTATGACTACCGTTATAATTATAAGTTCAACAGAAAAGTGTTCACAAAATGTTGGCGACATCCATGAGGGCATTTTTATTGAGAGCGACGGCGCCTGAAGGTGTTTAAAAGATTAACATTTTATTGTAGTCTATTCTTGATCATTTTGAATGTGAGTTCTTAAAAAAGACTATAAGATTGTTGTTAACATAATTAGAGGGACTAAGCGTAGCTACGAAAAAGGAATAAATTTAATTCTCCTTTGTGAATTTTTAATGGAATTGAAAGGCCTGGATGATTCTCTAAACAGAGAGTCAAGTACTCAATTACTATGTGACTGATATGACCCAAGTGAGGGAAATCCCTTAAAAAAACTCAGTACTTTCCTTGCTTTATGCAATTTAAAGTTCCTTTTTAAAAAATGTTGTATTCAGTTTTGAAAAGATAAAAAAACTTCACATAAAAACATTGTTAAGTTGACCAAAAAAAGGTTGAGTTTAATGAAAATGTTCGATGGAATTGCAAGATTTTGCAATGCAGACGTCGTAATCGCAGCCCATTGTTCAATCATGCCATCTTAAAGCTCTTCTTCGGAGTAAAATTTGCATCCGTTGTCTTCCCAGTATTCTAAAGGGGTTCTCAAAAGGATTTAAGTCGAGACGGCCAGTCAGGAATTTTGATTTGTTTTTCCACAAATAGCTCAATACTGCTGGAATATAAAGACTGTTCTGCATAACTCTTCAGCTGTCTCAACCATCATGTCTTCCAAAAGTTGTGTATTAACTTTTGTGTTCAATCTGCTTGACACAAATGCAAAAGAAAATTTTTGCATATGCTGGCTCCATAAAAATTGCGATTCATTCTGACCTCATCAGGAAGACGTTTGTTTTGCCAGTATAACTGAAATCCATCAGGACCACCCAAATTAAAATTCTCTTATCAAAGAAGAGGACACTTTTCCATTCCTTGGTCCATTTTATGTGACATTCAGCAAAATTCAGCTTTGCTGTCTCATTGGCTGCATTAAAAGGAGATTTTTTCAAACTTTTCTTAAAACAATGTTCGGCTAGCTTTTAAAACCTGCCCGACACGTCTGCTTGAAACAGTTTTTTATTCTGAAAATTACAGATGTTCTTGCCAGGATTTAAATTTCAAACCTCTGGCTTAGTAGTTTGACGCCATCGGCACTAAGCAGACAGCACAAAATGAATCGATTGCCCTTTATACTTATTGAGAGGTGTTGTTTGGCCTTAAGGCTTACTTGATTTTTTAAACTTCTTACTCTCCGTTTGATGCTTGTATCTTTAGTTTATCTGCTTCTCTCACATACAAAGTTATTCTCTTTTCAATTGGATGTCTTGAATAGACCGGAAGGCATCATAAAATGATAAAATGGGTAGCACTTTTTAAGATCAGTACTATTTCCATTTCCTACCAAAAAATTCCTGTGGTTTTTGTTTGTTTGTTTGTTTATTAAGAGCATTTAATACTTTCGATAACAATTTATAATTAAAAAATTAAAACTCAACACGTCCGAAGACCCTCATCCGCAATGGAAGCTATTGGTCCGACGGATGGTGAGCTTAGAAAAGTAATCACTGACAATAAATAAATAAATATAAATTTTGGCATTTTTGCACTTTACAATTAATTTAAATATTATAGTTAAAAATTTACAAATTTAAAATTTTAAATATTCAAATATTCAAATAAAATTATTTGAATTTTGCTCAACTTTAATATTGTTGGAAAGAAGGTTAACCATTTGGAAACCTCTTTAAATTAAACAATTTTGGGCTGCTGTTGATCTCTCAAAAGCGATCTGAATTTCTGCAGCGTTTCTCAAGGAATATGGTTGCGTTTCGGACACTGGATTTATTTCATTGGACGGTACGCAGGAGTATTTCTATTTTTCATTCTATGTTGAGTCTTTGTTTTATATTCATCCATTTGAGTATTCCGAGCATAAAGTTAATTGATGGGTACCGGTTGCAGCGAAGGATGATTCGCATTGTTCTATTTTGCTATTTTTGTAGATTGGCATTATTCAAAATGTGGCTTAACTATTATCAGCCCAATCATGAATATTCCGGGGCAATTTTTCCTCGAGAATTTTATTTTTCTCGAGAATTAAATCCTTCTATTCTGAATCAAGGGTGAAAAATATTTCACTTCGAATCCGGGAGGAGGAATTTATGAAGTTTCAAAATCAGGTGTTTAAGAGAATTAAATGTCGTTTTGTGAATTCTGTCGAAAGAAAAAAAATTAATTGTTTTCACAAGTTAACTAATAAATACAATTCAAGTAATTTCTGATTGTTGTTTTGTTGTTGAAATTCGTGTAAAAATAATAAGTGTCACATTCAGAATGATGGCGGAGGAATCAGCAGCTATTGAACAGCAAAACTGTCGAAAAATAAGGAGGAACTTGAGAGACAGCTCCAATTCCTTGGAATTACCTCGAAATATGTAAGTGTAACGACTTATGCGTCTGAAGGTTGGTTTCACACGCAAATATTTACCTATTTTCACAGATTTCAAAAATATTTTCGTGTCAATATGTGCGCGTTTAAATATTTACTTAACGTGATCATAGAATTTTCGCAGGAAGCAAGAAAGAGCTTTGCGGTCCCACCAATCGTCAAACTTAGTGCTTGTTTGCGGTTCTTTGCTGAGGGGGCATATCAAACTGGTGTTGGGAAGGATCATGATGTTGGTCTTGGCTAATCCAGTTTTTCCAAAGTTCATGCAAACGTATTGGACGTGTTTGAAGAAAAGCTGTGTGCATGGTGGATATGCATGAGCAGAAGTGAGCAGGAAAAATGGAACATAAGCCTGGTTTTCTATCCAACGCATGGTATTCCCGGTGTTTTGGGATGCATTGACGGCCTGCTGAGTTGAGTTCTGTCTCTGCCCTCTTCCAAAATCGTACCAGTTCTCCTTGTTTCCCCTATGAAAACCGCACGCAATGTCGCGATGAGCCTCCAATAGATTTATCAAAACCCTTTCTTGCTCTTTGTTGACAGTTTTCCAACTTAACAATTTAAATTAATAATATTTTTACTACTTAAATGTTCATTTACAAATATAAAACTCAGATTTCACCAAATTTCTCGCTTGATTTATTGGAGAAAAACTTTTGAGAAATGCAATCACATTCCGCTATTATTTTGACGTTTGTGATACCTACTTTTTTCCCTTAGGAATTTTTTCCCTTTTTCGAAGTTCGTTTAGGAAAGGAGGAAAGTGAAAAAGGAACAATTTCCAGCTGTCATATCATTCAGAATAGGAGAGTAGAGAAAAGTGAAAAAATTCTCGAGGAATTTAAAGTTCAATTATTAGGCAGCAAGCCTATAATTACTTCTAGGTATTTTATTCGGTCAACCATTTCAATGCTACGACCTTCGATCTGGATGCTTAAACTTGGAAACCTCATTACTATGGTTGTCGTTCTGTTTACATTTAATTTTAATGTATTTTATGTTAGCCAATTTTCTATTTGTCCTAAGTCCTCGTGTCATTTCAAGTAACACTCCTTTGTGTTTCTTCCTGTAATATATAATGATGTATCGTCATTGCAGTGATATTCGTTCCTCAGGAATGAAAAGCATACATTGCGTGTGAAGCCTCTAAGCAGATAAGCAAAATCAAGTGTAAATAGTTAAGGACTAAGAACACGTCCCTGATGTAGACCAGCTTTGATTTGGGACACTTTGTTAAATGCAGCGGGCGTCTTGATTGCTTCTTTGTTCCCTCATTCATGTCCACCATAGTTTATTAGCGACCCATATTGTATGATTTTTCAAAATATATGTATATGTATGTATGTTTATTTAAGATATCACCTGTGATGGATCTACCCTCGAAAATTTAACGTCGATAAGAACAATACAACGCAGGTTTTCGTGCACATATCTAAATATTCGAAAAGAAAATCGAACTTTTTACACCAATTTCCGGGAAACATTTTTTTGGCTCTCAAGTTAAATCTTTAACAAAAAAAAAACAAAAAACTTTGGTCAGAAATCCGAAAATCAAAAATCCTTAAAAAGCTTCTCCAACTTTATTTATTCTGTTTTTGTCTTCTTATTGGCAAAAGAAAAATAGCCAAACCGGTGTAATTATAGCTCATTATCAAATATTACATTTTACAATAAAACCTCATAAAGCCAGCTTACAATTATATTTCACCATTTTTGACACCGTCATTGAGGCACATCCCTAGTGGGATCTAAGACATTAATTACGACTGCCACAGGAGAGCAATCGCTTCGCTCTATCTATGGAAGTCATCAGTCTGTGAATCAAACCAAGAAGTAGCACACAGAGCATTCCCTAATAGCCGTCCAACTTTCCGTCACCGACAAACAAACTAAGGCGCTTAAGCTAAATTCATTTTCCTCGCTCATCACGGCGCACAACTCATTCGGACTTGATCAGTTTCAATTAATTTGGTCTTCATGCGGCATCGCTGGCTTATGAATCAATTTATCGATCATTCCGCACGTCCACGTATGTACCTCCAAAGTGTACGAGTATATCTTTGCAGGCCAAGTGCTCTGATGTGCTTACTCATCATCATCTTCAGTCTTTTATTGGCCAATAGCCTGTGATAATGGCTCTCGAGTGGCGCGCATCCAAATTCGAACTGTAGAGTCTAGTCAAGTTGGCGGATGGCGCGTGGTTGTATTGCAAATCGAGGGGTCAGCTTCAGCATTGGAAATAAAAAAAAACAGATGCACGCATGAAATTTTTTAACGTATTTGTAGAGGTGCGCCATAGGCGCCCGGCTTCTGCTATTACTGTCACTCGGTAGACTCTTCAGAGACTTTCAACGTTTAGAATTTTTAATTTGTTTTTTATTCGTATTTACACATTTCCTACTAAGTGAGTGTGCCACTACAATCGACTGTGTTTTTTTTTTAAGTTTGTTTACTGTTGTTGGTTTTTGTGTCAATTTTATTGCATAAGATTTGACATTTAGATGCGCACGTTGTGACAGTGGAATTATGACAAAGATCATTGAACATATAAAAGTTTTCAACGATGGCAAATTGGACGCGAGTGTAAATTGTTGACATGTGGACGGAGTCACGTTCGTAAGACTTAATTTTGATGACAAATATGCTTTCTCATAATATTTACACTTGAGATGCGCTTGAGATTTTTAATTAATGAACTTATCTTTCTTTTTATTTCGTTTTAGGTAAGTTTTAAAGTGAAGACCGGACGTTAAACACAAGCTCCCGTACATTGCATTGTTTGTTATTTAATGCTAAGTTTATCCAAAAAAGTGTGGTAAGATGTTGTTACATTTCTGATTAATCATTGTAATTCTCTTAAATTAGTAACGTTAAAAAAAATCCTTGAAACAATTTTTTTTACTGTAATTGAGCAATTTACCCCTGCTTAATCTTCCGCCTTAAGGAGCGTTAAAGGAGAATGTCAAGTATCCTATCTTCAGCCCGATCCTTACTTGGTTTCGATCTCATAAGCTCATTTATACTCTTCACCTTGATTGTCTTTGGACGCCCACACAGTTTGATGTTTGATGAAGTGATGCTGGATTGAGAGCTAAGTGACTCGCGACAATGGCATAAGTCAACAAAACTGTAGTAGACTTAATCAGTTGCCTCCAATTTGGCACACCAAGTTCGTTGCGAGATGAAGTTTACTTGAATTTATGCAATTTGTTTTTTCAAAAATGAGTCGTCTCTCAAAAGAAATATTAACAAATTTTCATTTTGACCCATTACAGTGAAATTTGGCAGCAATTTTCTAAAATTTTTTACTAATCGTTTTCTGCGTTAATAAACCTGACTTTTGAAATGACTTTTGCTCGTATGTTCTTATGTCATTGGTTTTCCTTAACTCTGATGATTGTGCATTCGGCCTTAAGTCCTTTCCTTCATCTAGACAAGTTTAAAATCTTGCTCGATTTTGTCCTGGTGGAATACTTTTAATCATTTTAAACTACTGCTGTAGTTCTCTGGCAGTTTCACTTACCTACTAAGACCTATAGCCTGAATCAGTCCATCAAAACTCTAAGATGCGATTTACTATGAATGTGTCGTGCGCACCTGTCCAACAACAGCTGTAGAAGTTATAGTCTGACTAAATCCATTGCACATCTTCGTCAGCAAGACAGCTGTCAGAAATTATATACTATATACAAGCAAGGCGACCAAGTAAGTCACCTTACTCAACTCAATCCCGATGGTCCGGCTTGGAAACTTCATTCGTAGGTCCTGAACCATATTGTAGGGTCCACCAATGGGGAAGGTCTGCGGCAATCCAAGCGATTTATAAGGCTTTATTCTAACAAGGAAATCCTCAGCTTTGGAAAGCATAAGAAAGCTAACTGACGAGAGGTGTTAACATATTTGCATCTTGGGATAATAAGTTGGATAGTTCTTTGATTTCGTGCAAATTGAATTTTTTCATTCCGATACTCCGGCTCTTTTGTGGCAATAATTTTGTGTAATGTCGGCACAGAACGATATTTCATGATTGAATCCAATGAAGCCTTAAATCTGATAAGCATAGGGAGAGATGTGGTCATATCTACCAATGTACAACTATTGAAATCTTCAGTCCATATTAGAAAAAATTTCGCACTCACACAACAAAATTGGTAGTATAAAGGACTTGAAAAGCTTTAACTTCACTTTGGTTGAAGGGTATTCGGAAGTTTAACTTAGCCCTCTCAAAGCTCCATTCCAGCTTGGAGTTTGATTAATGCATAGTGGTGGAGCTATTTGTCTTTCACGGCTAACATTTATAATCATGGCTTTAGTCTTTTCTCGGGTTAAGGCCAAGTTTATTATAGAGTGCCCATTTAGAAATGTTAGATAGTTGCTCGCTTAAGTCCTGTACTGCCTGCTTTATTAAAAATTTTGGGAAAAATTAATAAATCTGCACATCGTCTGCATAAATGTGATTTTCACAGTTTGCTAGCTGCTCAGCTTAGTCACTGATATAACACTTAAAAAGAAGAGGTCCTGGGACGGATCCTTGCAGTACACCAGATGGAACGAAAAGACAAGAAGAACATTTATCCTCATGGGACAGATACTGTGTTTCCACAGGGAGATACTCATTTCAGTGGAACCAATGCAAAAGACGTACTATCTCTAATAAGGGCAGCGGCACGTTTTCTGGCTCGTCTGCAAGCCTTCGATACAATAGACCTTTTCAGGTCGTTGTGTTGTTGCCAAAGCGGCATGGGTTGTACAAGTGGAAAACATGAATTGGCTCAATCAATATTCCAATCTGGGCTAGAGTCCTTAGGTAGCACTTATAATTACGCAAAATTTGCCCAGGCTTAAACATGTCAACAAAAATTCGAAGTGAACATTATTTTCCACTGTTCTTGATCGCCTTCCTTCAAATAATGTTTTGAAAACGTTTTTCATTAAAAGAGGAATCTTGCCTCAACATACAAGCTCTAGATCAATGTAATCGTTATTTCTTTGGTACCCGATAAATTATTCTTGATGTATTTTTCAATCCTTTTTGTTCAACAAATAAGTCCAGAGGTTTGTCCACATTTACAATACTTTAACGTTGAACTGAAATTCAATGATTATGTAAGTAGACAAAGTTGAGTTGAGCTAAAAGCTTGTTCTTCTTCCGTCCAAACCGCGAGTTATAGATCAAAGCAAAAACTTCCTTCTGAAAGCATGAAGTTCGGGCTTTAATCATGCCTCGAATTCACAGAAACGGCCAGTCCTTTAAATCACTTATTCAGTACTTTAATTCACGCTCTTGTCGTTGGCTCAATTAAGGCTGAAGAACTTAACAAACAAAGACTCTTACGAGTCTTAGAAATGTAAAATTTAGACGTCTTACTGAAGAAACTACCAATATCGACCACCTTCGTGTGCATCGAACAAGCAAACATCGGAACACACTCCAAAGAGAAGTGCTTCCAAATAATTTGAATCTCTAAATAGTCATGAGTTGAGGAAAGAAAAACCTCAAGGCATGTTTGTGGGAGATTAAGTTTTATTGGGTAAAAGGTCTGCAGTCGAATTGGGAATTTGTTTTCCCTTAAATGGCCTCGACACGATTTGCAAAGAAACTTGTTAAAAAATTTCACTGGCTTAGAGGGATGATTTCACAATTTGTAAATAAAGACTCCAATGGACATTGGTCTTAGCACGTCAACCAACCGTTGTACCTCGATTATTTGAGTTTCCAGCGACTTGTCGCCACCACCCACTTACATGAACAACATCAACAAAAAACCAAGCCATGTAAGCCGTAATTTCTCTCCAGATCCGTGGCTATCAGCAAATATTTGTTTTGCAATCAGCTAGCTCAAGTGTTGAACCCCTCAGCGCCACTACTAATTGCTTCTAATTGTTGAATTCAGCGCCCGAGTGAAAGGCTTTGCAAAAAATATAATTTGCACTTAATCACCCGAAGCTTCCCCACTGTCCTAGTCTGCATCTGCATCGGCAAATCTTCAGACTTGCGGCGCATCTTCAAATCTTCTTATGTGCATTTCATTGACATTATTCTCTGGAAGGAAACTTGAAGGTTTATTGCACGACTTGGCCCCCTTGCACTGTCTTGAAGCTGTGAATCTTCAAGCTGTCCTGGTTTGGCAACAACTATGATTGTTTGCCTTCTCGTATTGAAAGTAAAAGTGAATGGAAGTCGTTTGCTGTTTTGGGGGCAATAGTTCTCTTGAACACCCGTGGTTAGGCTACCAGCATATGTGCTTCCGTTGCAGCAAGAGAATCACTTGTAGCTGGATCGCGCTCTGTCAGGTGTATCTGTTAAAAATATACCTGTTTGCCACTTAGAGGCAATTTAAAACATCTGGACCAATCACGCGAGCTTAATCATCGAGTGGCAAACGCCCGACTTGACCCACAAAACCAAAATTTGCTTCCAGGGGCTAATAACAACATGGTCAGGCGTCAACAGTCATTGATTGCCATCGGCAATCAAGCATTAGCCATCAAAAGCAAGCTCTTGAATTACGTGTTAAGAAATGATTGACAATCCCAGTTGGCCAACGGCCAGGCCATTAATCCCAAAAAAAAAAAAAATAAAAAGCAGAACAAATCAGGTTGAATAGCTCTTGTCGCGCGCCTGCCGCGCCATCGCAATGTTCAAGACTCTTGTGTTTGCGGCAACAACTGTCAACTCCTCCAAGCGATACACTTGGGTATTGAAAGAGTGCCACCTTTCGGGCTAGCTGCTGGCAGGTATTGGCTATGGATTTGAACTTTAATTAGAGCTCGATGCGTGTACCCAACCTACACGGTAAGTGTAATTAACAAAGTGGAGATTAGGTTTATTTTGTTTACGTTTTTCGTAAACTTGAAAGAGAAAAGTTGTTTGAAAGGTTGGTAATATTAAGTTAAAATGCCTTTCGGGCTGTGCAGCCAAATTCAGCAGATCCTTGCAATAGAAAAGTTTGACGGCGATAATTGCACCGATTCGGGCTTGTTTTCTGCCCAATGATTGGACACATTCACTTTGGAGATTTCTCGTAAGTAATAAACTAGTTTCGTCTGCGTAAGCTTTAAGGAGGAAAAAAAGACAACAGCTCTGGAGCTATTAATGGCGCACAACGTTGCTGAGAACCAAGGCTTAACTTAATGAGTCTGTCAAGAGTGGATTATGATGACAGATTATCTCCGGTGGCTGCTATGTGCGCTCACACCGCCGAAATACAGAAGGAAGGCAATTTGAAATTGAATCGGCTATCAGACTTTGAAAACCACCAGCTTGTGTATTTATGTAATTATAGGTAGCAAATGTCATTTATTGACAGTTATAAAGTGACACCTTGGGTGTTTTTGACACTACTCGCTCTGTTTACTACCGAAAACGCCATGTGGCACTAGGTCGCACTCACTTCGATTGACTTTGTATGGCGTTATCGAAACTTGTAGATAAAATCTGTCAAAAAGCACAACCGGCGATTTTGCCGCTAAAATGTCATTTAAGTATAAAATTTATTCTTTTTCAAGAAAAGGATTGAACGCTTGGCAGCACTTTTGTTTTAAAATGCACGCATTCCAAAAGTTAGAACTTACAACGCCTAACTAGAGTAATGACACGCATCTACAGTTTATACCAATTTTGATTGCTTAGTTCAACCAAGCCGAGGGGAAAAAAACTGACAACTCTCAAATCAATCAGAAGCGTCCCAGCTTATAAGGCCTAAAGAATTTAACCTTTTGGAATGGGTCTACTGTCATATGAAAACGAATAAAAGTGACTGGCGTAGTAATGCCTTCAACCTGCCATGTTGACTTTATTTGCAATCCAGTATGAACCATTCCTAGCCATTTCGGTCCGACTGGAAGTCCTTAAGTACCCACAGCCAGAAGTACAGAAGTTGAGTGATGTCGAATTTCAACGTGACTTTCTTGGGTCTCTTAAGGTTTGGCAAATCCTCAGACTAATACGGACGGTAAGTAAATAGGTGTGAGCGTTGATGTTGGCTTCTCGGATGTCTTGCATCGGTCACAATGTGTCAATTTAGTTGAGAATTTGGCGATCTGGAGATCTGTGGTTCCTCTTGTGAAAATTGAGGCGAATGAGGCTTGTAGAACTTGTCGAGGGGTTCAGGAGCGTCATGCCTTACCTCTCTTCTGTTGGATCAAGTGCAAAGATTAGACCGATGTTGGTGAATTAGTATCAAATGTTCGCTCATATGCCTTAAGTTTCATCTTTTTAGCCAGATCCGCCTCTGATCATGAATTCATAAATGCGTACTGTTTGTAGTCATTGCAGCGAAAGCTGTTGTTGTCTCCTTTTCATACATTCCATCGCGTCCCTTAGATGTCGATGATGAACACTTGCGTAGTTCTTCAACAGTAAAATCAGCTTGCTTACGTAGCATCACATAGTATTTTCATAGTTTAAAAAAAGTTTGTGCAAAATGTTTTGTAAGAGTATTCATAATAATTTCCAATATATTTTTTGGTCCTATTTTAAAAAATTGTGTATAAACCTTAACATTTAGCTACATGTCATGGCGGACTTTTTTATAGAAGCTTTTGAGTTCTAAAACTTTTCTTAAGAAGGCATGTAAGTATCTCTTGCCGTAACGACAGCGTTCGCAAAAAACTGCAGCTCTTCAAAAACTTTAGTATAATAAACTAATTGGTCGCCACGAAATACGACTTTATCTGAATGGGAAATTTATTAGCTTTTGTTGATTCCGAAGGTCCATTGTAAGCATTGGTAAAAGAACTTTTTGAATCGAGTGGGTCGTGTCGAAGATTATGTCCTGAACACAACCTAATAAACTTACAAACTATAACTCCTTATTTAATTGTGCCAAAACCTTAACATATAGATATATGTTGTGGCGGACTTTTTTGTTACACTATTTAACTTCTAAAACTTTCCTATAGAAAGCAATCAAATATCTATTACCGTTAAAGCAGCATGCGCTAAAACGTATTCGCTCGATCGTTTTTTAATTACATAATTGGTCGCCACAAAGGAGAATTTTATTAAAATAAGCTAATTTACAGCCTTTGTTCATTCCGAAGGTGCCTTGTAAGTATTGATGAAAGAATTTTTTAAATCGATTGGTTAGTTTCGAAGATAAGCATAAACAAACATTAACTAAATTTTTTTACAATTCACTATTTCCGTCTTTAATTTAAAAAAAAAAATTCTCCACGTCCCTGATTACACTTTACACATCTCAATTTCTGAGCTGTCAAAATTCAAACAAGGCTAACCTTAAGTACAGCAACACCAAAAAAAAACAATACCCGAATCACCATAAATCAACAATGGAACACTTATGTACATAGTGCGAGTCCATCCATGCATTAACCGTGGCGCGGGAGTCGGCTCCGTACGACTACTGTTTGCCGATACCATCTTCCGGCTATTATATGCATAGTAGCCGCACCGCCGTTCGCCAATATTTGCATAAACCGTTCTTCTGACCGGACCATCCGCAACTCCGAAGATTTATTCACGCTACCAAAACCATTATTCTACTTAATACCTTTCATGAGCTCGCATCTAACAAGCATCACTTCCTTCGCATTCCTCAATGGTTGCACCGTAAGACGTGTGCTAGCCTCGCTTAACGCCTCAACAGGCCTTCAGGCGGAATGGTACAAAATTATTCCGACATGCTCTCGTATTCATAAGTCATATTTTTTTATGCTAATTTTTTACGAGCGCCTAAATGACTTATCAAAGCTTAATGAGGACAATGATTGCCTTTAATTGCTACGTGGTTAGGCGCGAGTGAAAGTGAAAATGTCTGTCGTTGGAAAATGGTCGCCGAATCGGCTGCAGTTGTGCCCACAGAGCATTTATCGTCGACGTCGACACATTTCCACATGTCACCCGGAGAAGTGACATAACGAAACGATATGCGCACACATGATATGATAATTTTTGAATTTGTTTTTTTTTTTTAATTTAATAGACACGAGACTTGAAGGCGGATTATACAATAAAAATGATAATCAAAACAGAAATTTGATTCTCGATATTTGTTTCGTTTATCTGTTTGTTTGGGGCGGGGCTGCACTGTCTGTTTAAGAGTAGTTTTATAAATAACGTTTAAAAAAATTTGATAATATTAACCTCAATATTTGGTCGTAAAGGTGACATAAAGCAGATGATGTTTATGTTATCGATTGGATGCCTGTTTTCTGATGACTACGTTTTAAACGAGTTCAGGTTATTAATTTAATAGCGTCTACCTAAATATTTTTTTCCATTTGATTTTGTGTGTATGTTTTTATTTAAAAAAAAAAAGTAGAGAAATTTTGTTTCCTTGACAATCGCATCGACATTGTTGCGAAATGACGTTTGATCAGAGTGTCAGGCATTCGATTGAACTAAATTTTTGTAACATTTAACTTAAGCGATGTTTCTGAAAACCTAAATGACATTTGGGTTGTTATGACAAATGTGATTTCGAATCAAATACTATATGACATGTGTCGGTTTTCGATTAGTTGAGTGACATATAGTGTTTCAAAGCGTTAACTTTTTCAGGAACTTCATCTGTCATGTTAGAAGAAAAAGTTTGGTATTTTTGCTGTTTTTGTAATGGATACTATACAAGTTCAACCAAAACTCAAATCCAATTGTTATACGCCTTGAGATTTTACGTTTCATCAGAATCATAAATGAATGTTTGCCGAGGGAAACGTTGATTTTTTTCCGAAATTCATTATTAAACATTTGTTTAGTTAAACGTGCAACAATTGTGCATCTTACAATTCCCCTTGATCGAACGTCGGTTCAACATTTTTCATCTGTTTTGTAGGCCTCTTTATATATCAAACTGAATGTGATAGACTTAAGCTTCAAGCTCTTAATAAAAGTCAGTTATGAAGCTTAAGAAAATTAAAAACACAAATCAAAATTTGTGACCGACTTTAGTAGGTATAGTTGTTTTGTAGTTAAATTTTTACTTAAACATTTTTCAGTACCATCAGCTACTTCCACTTTACGCCAAGTTCCCCAGATTCAAATCTTGCGCGAGTTCTAGAGTTGGCAAGGATTGTAGCATTATGGCTTGAAGCAGTCCGTCCATAATTTTAAATTTTGAGGCACAAATTTCTGCATTCAATTTTAAAATATATATCAGATTTGACTGCGATATTTTATCACTAAAAACAATTTTCATGTTTTCTTCGCTTTTCTTTTGCATCAAAAACGTCGATTTAATTAATGTTGATTTAAATAGATCTCAATTTAAACAGTCGCTTAGACTTTAGCAAGCACTAAAAAATACCATTTCTTTTTGAATATATAACAGAACCCAAGCCTGCGCTGTAAAATCGAGCATATTTATAGTTGCAAAAAAAAAAAGACTTGGAGCCACTTTTTCAGAGCGAGATCATCCAAGTTTCGGGACGAAGCTTAAGGTTACCTCAGCAACATATTTTGCAGCAAATTTAATTCCGAGTGAACTCCGAGTTAACCCAAGATATAAGCTGAGTTAGCTCTGGATTATATAAGCAGATATTTTTTGACGGGTATTGAAATAGAAAGCGAAGAAAATTTTTAAAGAAAATGGATTTATTTTCGCTGTATTCAGATTCATCATTTCTTTTTTTTTATATAACAAAACAAAACGCAATTGCCAACTGAACAGTCTGAATTTCGATTGATTATTAACAAACTAACCGATAAATCGTGAAATAGCGAGACAACATAAATGCTGAGCTGAAAAATTGCTTCATGAGTTAACTCTAGATTAGTTTTAACCTCGGGATAATTAATTCAGAGTTAAGTCAGCTATGAAAAACTGGGTTCATTTGTAAAACATCAAAATTCCAAAATAAAATTCCCTTTTTTGGCAATATTTACGAAAACCCAAATCGCGACATAACTTTTTTTCTAAAATGCGTATTTTGGCGAAAACGTCATGATAACAAATAAATTTAAATTATTTCAGACAGCAGCAGACATTTAAAACAGTAATATTTGAATTCAACTATTCTCAACTATGCTCAATTTCGGCTTAAATTTGATAAACTTTTATTCTTGCGGTTCGAAGACTCTTTTTGAAAACAATCTTTTCGTGTCGGGTGGAAAACAGAATTTTTTATTTTTTTTAGAAGCGGCGAACAGTGTGGTCTAAAGGAATAGACCTATTCTACCTTGGAAAGTTAGTTTAGGCTAACAAACTTTCCAAACTTCTGATGAAGATCAGAATGTTTTTAGCATTCGACTGTCTAATGTCTAATGGGGAGCATGCCTCTTTGAGGAAGATACAACTTCTTAGAGCTGGATATTCGCAAAGAATTCGGCATTCGGTGGTTGTACTGAGTTTGGTTTGATGTGATCTCAAGCAGCAATGTCCTGGGAGGAAGCTCACAATCTTACTAAGATTCTCCTTATTGAGTTTAAGGATTTCTTTGTAAGAGAAAGGATCGTTTAGTAACTAAGATTGTCTGAATTCAGGTAGATTTCTCCAGTGGGTTATGCGAAGCTTGCTTTCCCATTTATTAGTCAGAGCTGTCGCTGTGGTCCAGTTTAGGCCTCAGAAAGATTCCGGATCAGTAAACGCGGTTTTTCAACCATCCCTGGCTAGTTCGCCGGCATTCATTCCTTTCGATTCCATGATGACCTGGAACCCAACCTAACCTAACTTTATTACGTTGGGCTAGGGATTGTAAGGCGTCGTAGCAGCTTTTGAAACATTTTGATTCCATTAGATTTGATGACAGTGCCTTGAGCGCTGCTTGGCTGTCTGAGTATATAAGGATTCTGGCCCCTTTTTGGACTTTTGCGGAGGTTTCGATGGCTTGTAGCTCAGCCTGGAAAACACTTGGATGCTTTCCCATGGGTATAGAGATTCTTGTGTTGGGTCGATGGATACCGGCACCTACTCCATTTGTCATTTGCCATTTTGGGTCGGAGGCAAGTGCGTTGCTCAACCAATGATCAAGGTTAGGAATGTCTGCCACAAAGAGACGCTTAAAACAGTATGTTGCCTTCATACTATCTGGGATCGAGCAGAACTTGATCCGTGATGAAATTGATTATTCTCAAGTGTCCCGTTTGGTTATCTGGTTTGTATTTCATTGCCTGTTGCATCTTAAGGGCATTTCTGGCGGCTATTTTCCTAATGAAAATGTCAAGAGGATACAATGAAAACTCCCAATGCTGCCGTAGGTTAAGTGCTCATGGCACCAGCGATCCCCAAACAAGCTATACGTTGGACTTTTTCCAGCTCCTTAGAAGTTGTTACTTGTAAAGTTTTGGACTACCAAATTATGGTTGCGTATGGATTATGGATGTGCAACCAGTAAAACATTCTAGGTTTGAGACCCCAAGTCATACCGTAGAACCGCTTACAACCCTACATGGACTTGGTGTTTCTTATCCAAGAAAACACCGATATACTTGATTTCACTGGAGTATTCCAGGAAGGTTCCTTTAATTACAATTGGAAACAGAGTCAATCAAAAAAAAATAAATAAAAAACGTATCAACAAAAATTTACTTTACTTCAGCAAGTTCGAATATTCGAATATAGCAATTCCTTGATATTTGACAGCAAAGCGTTTTTCTCATGCATCTGTGTTTATTATTTCAAAATTTCAAATGCATAGAAATGAAATCGTGTTGATATATTTTAGACAAGAAATTTTCATTGGCTTTGTATTCATAATTTTCATGTATAGTATTTCAGTTGAACAATCAAATTCAAATGTATTAAAAGTTGTATTTATAGGTTTTTTTTAAAGGATCCATAGTCACCAATTCGGTTTGTATGCTGTAACAAAAGCTCCTTTATTTCTTGTCCAAACTATTGAAAGTTTTTCTTATTTCCATTAACAAAGTGTAAGCGGTACGGATTGTCAAAACATTTCATCAAATCCTTTGATCTCGTTGTAAAGTGAAGATCAAAACTCAGTACAGAAAATAAGCTTAACCTTTTAAAATGTGTCTTTAAAGTATTATTACTCATCTGTTTGGGGTAAACGTGCTTGCAGCTGATTGCAAAGAACTCGAAACAAAAGACTCAAAACGATGCTTAATTTTTCATGGAACTTTTTCACCGAAGATCTTCATGTATTGGCCATCATCGAAATTCAGAATAATATTTGAGCGATACAATACATCTTGAAACTACGCAATTACTTCTTGATCTCAAATTAAGCTATTTAAGGGGGAAAAGCAAAATCGAAAAAATATACAAAACTTACAAAAGTGAACAAAATAAAATAATATGGTTAAGGATTAGTAATTGTTGTTGATTTATCTATTCATTATTTTGTTTATATGCCTATTTATTTATTTATCAATTTACTTATTTTATATTTTTTATATATTTATTTATTTTTTATTTAAACTATTAATTATTTGCTTACACATCTATTTGTAAACTTATTTATTTATTTGATTGTTAAAATTACTTGCTTTAGTTAGATATCTTTGTTCATTTATTTATTTATTAATTATTTTTACAATTGCAAAGCATATTAAAGCATAGCTCTTTCGGTGCTTTTTAGACTCGCATACTCTTTAATCATAGATTTTGTCTTTTAAGTAATTTAAAGAATTTTTCTTCTCATTTTTCGTTAGATTTTTTGTAATTTTAAACAATGATATTTGAAATAATAATGTTAATTTTTCAGTACTAAAGAAGAGTTATACTCAATCTCTTTGAATTGTGTAATAAAGCCTCAACTAAAATACAATTTGACTTTGAAAAAACCCCGTTTGTCTTCAACATTCACACATCCTTAAAACCTTTGCAAATTGTCGGCGAACAATAATTCGTGGAATAATGTCACACATTTTAAATCATCCAGCGTCCAATCTGGCCCAACGAACGAAGAAAAGACTTTCTCTCTGGTCGTTATTGACAAAGGATCTCGGGTCACATGAAAATGTAACTTGAGCCTTATAAATATATCCTAAGCTGATTTCGATACCATTCCGTCTACACAGACACACGCATACGTTAACTTTCTTTGGTATTTGGAAAATTTAAACAAATGTTAGAGTGTCACCCGAGACATGGCTCCATCAATAAATGTACAGTGTTATATGCCCCGCTGCCGTCAGCTAAAAATTAAATTGTTAATTTTAAACACAAACATTCCCTATCAGCCATCGCCATCACCGTCTCCGTCACGATCGGCTGCAGGCAATTGCTGGCCCGCTTTTTTAGAGCCCAACATAAAATGTCGCGTGGTCGTAAACATAATATCCTACGCACATTTTATCAACCTAATCATTTCCCTCTTAGAGGCTCCATTTACGGGTCATAAAGCAAAGACTCTCCTAAATCAAACATTTGGTGCAATAAAACACTCGCCGACTTTAGCCCTGAATTGCTTGCTTGTTCAACTCACCCGGAGACTAGTCGCGTTTTCTACTTTTCATTTTGTTTGTAAATATTTTCAAATCCAAGCAGCATCGCGTGCATGCATCCAGAAGGCGCAACACAACCATTCAACTAGAGACTCTATGGACCAAGACAAAATATTGACTGCTCCAGTTGTTGTTGAGCGTCGTGTAGTGCCAAATAACTACACGAAAGTATTTCTGTTCCAATTTTCAATGAGTGCGGGCCTTAATTGAGAGATAGAATAAAAATGTTCGATGGACAACGCGACAGGCGAACAGGCGCAGGTACAAGACAACGTGGCCATTTGTTGTCTTTAAATTCTACCAGAAAATAAGTTCGAAAAACTGTCAACAGCTGGTGTGACGCGACGGTAAATGTGACTGCAACTTAAGATACAATAAAGTCGCATAGAAATCGTTGGCGTTGCTTTTCTTCGTTTTTGGTGATGTCCTCCAATTGCTTTTAATTTTTTTTGAATTTGTGGCGATATGCACTTTCCATTGTGTGTAATGATTTTCAGTGTTTAATACTGCTATCTGAATGGCTGACACGCACAGTGGCGCAACTTTTTTGACCCCTTTTTTGCAGTTTCAGAAAATTTGCTTTTTCCTTAAGTACCCACTCATACATCGCATAAAATCGGTCATAAAAATTGTGGTCTCATCCGAGTGATGACTTTCTGGAAACATTGCGGGATTCTGCTCCTCCATATTCGGCAATCGCACGCTAGTATTACGATGTTAAAGCTGAGTGGAACGTCCGTAGGAGACTAAGATCGAAAAAGGACGGATAATATTTTTTTTTTATTTTTTATTTCGAAAATCTAGAAATAATGGTGTTGCCTCACATTTGACAGTTCGGGGATAATATAGAACTATATACTATATTAATTCTGGAATGAGATAAGTTATCACGATCGAAATGAGTTCTAAATTTCCAATGATGTAACGTCTTAAAGCAAAAATCGAAAAAAAGATATTTACGTATGTTAATATATACATGACAGTATATTAATATGTTTACTGACAATGCGATATTAGCGGAGAGTTCAAAATGTCTTAGCAACTACAGTGTGCAAGAAAAAAAGAACTTGTGTGAAGATGTTATAATTATTGAAATATATATTTTTTTACATTTTTGTTTAAACAAACAAATACATAAACATGAATTGCAACAAACGAAAATAACAAACAACAAAAACTTAACCAAAATTCACTGATTTTGGTTGTGCAAAATAACAAGTATACTATACAGAAAAATTAAAATATTCTCTTAAAAGAAAAAAATAAATAAATCAATAGAATTCGATAAAGGAAGACTATCAATATTTGGTGGTGCTTCCTTTGTTTTTTCAACTCAGCCTTGTATCTACGGGACATAGAGTCAACGAGCTTTTGGCAAAGTGAGCTTGGGATGTTATACCAAATCATTTGGACATCATTACCACAGCTCAAACCTGTTTCTTAATTTTGTGGTCTTACTTAGTTCTCTCTTACCAAATCCCCATATATTTTCTATGAAATTAGGGTCTGTGGACTGTGCTGGCCATTCAAGAACTTGCATCTTCATTTCTCCGAACAATTTTCTCGTTGCTTTGGCCGTATGTTTCGGATCATTGTACTGTTGAAACAGGCAAAGCATCGGCAAGATATCGTCAGCGTAGGTATACTACTGTGTCCAAAAAAAAAGGTGACATTGTATTTATTTTGAAAATTCTTTATTTATTCTTCCAAATCAATTTCATCCCCTTCAAAGTAATCCCCTCCCGATGCAATGCACTTATGCCAACGGATTTTCCAATCTTTGAAACACTGGTTGTAGTCACTTTCCGGGATGGCCTTCAGTTCCGTCTTCGCTGCGGCTTGAATCTCCTCTATCGTATCGGTCTTTTGAGCTTGTTGAACAGCCAGAAGTCGCACGGCGCCAGATCAGGTGAATACGGTGGTTGCGGAACGATATGGGTTGAGTTTTTGGCGAAATGATCACGAATTACGATTGCGGTATGGGTTGGTGCATTATCGTGGTGTAAAATCCAAGAATTGTCTTTCCACAATTCCGGCCCTTTTAGGCGGATAGCGTTACGCAAACGACGCATAACGTTCAAATAATTGTCCTTGTTGACTGTTTGGCCGGTTGGAAGGAATTCATAAAGCACAACACCACGATAATCGAAGAAAACAGTCAACATGACCTTGATTTTTGAGCGACTTTGGCGCGGTTTTTTTGGTCTCGGCTCTCCTTTGGCACGATATTCGCTCGATTGATCGGTTGTTTCGGGGTCGTAAGCATAGATCCAAGTCTCATCGCCAGTTATAATGCGTTTGATGACATCCTGGTAGTCGGAAAGCATTGTTTCACACACTTCAACGCGACGCCTTTTTTCCAAAAAATTCAATGTTTTCGGTACCAGTCGAGATTTGACGCGCTTGAGGCCCAAAACATCCTTCAAAATGGTATTGACTGAGCCTTTCGATAAGCCAACTTCATCAGCAAGGTCTCTAATCGTTAATAGATGGTTTTTCAACACCAAATCTTTGATTTGTTGGACGTGAGCTTCATCGGTTGAGGTTGATGGTCGCCCAGAACGCTCTTCGTCTTCGTCACTTGTAAACATTTTTTTTAGACATAGCCTCATCATCAAAGGCTTTCTGCACCATCCTCAACGTATCCGCAGCAGAAAGTTGATTCCGCAAACAAAATTTAATGCAAATTGTTTGCTCAATAAATTTCGACATCGCAAAAAACGAAAAACTCACTTTTAGCAGCTCACAAAACGACGCGTATCTCAAACACTATGAATATATTTTGACATGAAATTTCACATAGATGTCACTGACAGTACTTCCAACCTAAAAAGAAAGAAAAATTTCCAAATCCTTCGACGCGCGCAGTTTAAATTCATATGTCACCTTATTTTTTGGACACAGTAGTACATCTGTTTCTAAAATATCAATGGATTTTTCCTTGTTAAGAGTCGCTTTTATCCAATGAATAGGTCCAACACCATGATAGTGAAAGTGGGGGTGCTTTCATATTTCCACTGCCGTGTTTTATGATTTTCACAGAATATCTGGGATCAAATTCTTTTCTACCCGGCCTTGTTGCATATTGTTTTTTAGTATCTGGTCCAAGCAAGTTGATTTTGGTTTCGTCTGACCAAAGTATGTTCCGCCACTTCTCAACTGTTTTGTGTTGATGGCTTTTGGCCAAATTGATTCGATCCTTGATATTCTTCTTCGATAAGAGAGGACATTTCTTTGGAAGATAGGCTTTTAAATTATGCTCTATGAGCATTCGTCAGATCATGGAAGTATCTATCTGAAGATTAAGTTCTGTTTTGTTTTCTACTGAAGTTATAAACGGATTCTTCTAAGCGTACCGAACAATGCTTTAATCCATTTTTGTCTTTGTCTTGCGTTTTCGACCACGTTTTTCTTTTGTTTTCTGTTTTTGTAAGGCATTTGCCGCCATTCGCAATGAGCAAGAAACAATTTTAGCGATTTCTCTCATGGACATTTCGTCTCTTTGTAAGGCCTTGAATTATTTCAAGGTGATGTCATAATCATCATTATAATATTCATTTCATTTTTCATTTCATTTATTGTTCATTATTCTCATACAGTTTACATCTTTCTTAAACATTAAATATTTAATCTAATCTAGGTATAATTATAGAACTATTTTATGAGAATAGTTAGTGACATTTTATATTTAATAGAAAATAGAAATAAATGCCACTTCAATTTATTGTAATTCAGTGTGGGGTGTACAAAGCAAATGTTAGTTAAATATATATTGTTAACATCTATGTTCAATAACAATTAAAAAAAACAAAAAAATATACAATTTAAGCGTGCGGAAGCAAATAATGATCTTGGGAATACTATATAATAATTCCGATATTTAATAATTCAGAGATTTAAATATGGAAGCGCAACAGAATTTCGATTTGATTATGGTCAAAGTTTAGAAGCCACAACTTTAATTTCTTCAAAAACGCGGTAAGATTCCTAGTTATTTTTATTTCTATAGGAAGCTTGTTAAACAATCTGCATGAAATGATTGAGTAGAAGTTTCTGTAGCTAGTGGTTCGAAACGCGGGAACACAAACAACGTAGTTTGTACTACTACGTAAGTTCTGCCGGTCGAAGATTGGGCTTTGCATGTAACCACCTCTCGCAAAGAAAACTTTCATTACTTTATAATAAAACAAATGTTTCACAGGCAAAATATTCAAGGCCTTAAATAGATGCATACTGTGAGAAAAACGATTAGTTTTACAAACTTTCCTTATGGCACATTTTTGAAGGACAGTTAACTGTTGGAGTTTATTGCGATACGCACCACCCCAACAGCTAATACCATATTGCATTTTTGAATGGAATATGCCATTATAAAAAATTTTTAAGGTACGTATGGAACAGTACTTCATGAGCCGGTAAAAACAACGAATGGATGATAGTAGATATTGCTTTAAACACAAGATGTGTTTGGACCAACTCATATTTTGGTCGATGATGACACCAAGGTATTTAAAATCCTCCACAATTTCAATTTTAAAGCAATCTCCACTACAATTTACTTCATTACTATTGTTATTATTGTCATTAATTTTCCTACACTTACAGTCAGATAAACTTTGCTTAATACAATCTGATGCATGCAATATAATGTCTAAGTCCGGGGGTTCTTGCAAACTTAGGCTAAAAAACATTAGCTTGGTTTTGTTACTAACGATCAATTTGTGTTTCGCAAACCAACGTCTTAAGATGTGCACATCATGATTTATATCGGCAATCAAATTCAAGGGGCTTACTGAGCTAAAGGCAATACCAAGATCATCTGCAAAAGCGCTTATTTTGCCTATGAATGATTGCTCGAATAAAGAGTTTATATAAATAAGGAACAAAATTGGGCCAAGCACAGATCCTTGGGGTACACCAAGATTGGTCACTTTCAAGTCACTGGTATTTTCTCCAATTTTAACTCTTTGCGTTCTATCTTTTAGATACGACTCAAACCATTTGAGGATAAACCCACGAAAACCTACTTTTTCCAATTTATCATCATAACTTCTATTGTAAATTGATCTCCAATACCCATTTATTAAACATACCAATGAAAAAAATCAATTTGCCGATCAATAAATGACCCGATTGTTGTTATTTGTTAATTTTATAAACTAATTGAATAAGTAGACAAAATAGAAGTTTAGTATAGACAAAGTTCAAATAAATAATAATTTAAAATAAACATCGAATTATCAACTATATACTTCATTAATTAAGTAGCTATCAGCAAGAGTACAGCCTGAGAAAAATTTGTTTTAAACCTCATGTATTCGTTCAGAAATCATTTCAAAATTTGGTATTTCGTTTAGATCTAGGGTGGAGTGATCCCAAGGAAGATTAAGCATTATTTTGGAGGATTTTATTTTTGGCGCTTCTTCGTATTTGATGTGAGATTTTGCGTTGCTCCCTCAGACTTTCTATTGATAAACGGATTTTATAAATTAATGGCTATTTTCAGCTATCTAAGCGATCTAAAAATATGTTCCTTGAGCATTAATCTGATACCAAGATAAATGCCTAGGTCATCTCCCACTCAATACTTTTCTAAGCAGCCGCCAAACAAATAAATAAGCGAGTTGACGATTCAAGAACTAATTTTGAGAACCACCAAGCTGCTGCGGACATATTTTTGAGACGGTTTATAGCCATGATCGATACCTTAATCCATGCTGAAGCACCTTCAGCAACTCAAAGTCCAAAATTCAGCCCAAAAGATTATGGCGTATATCTAAATAAATACATGCAACTTGCTTACTTGGTAGGTGGCAAGTTTTTTTTGCTAATTAAACAGTTTCCTTGCAATTTTTCAGCATTCAGTTGTACCATTAACTTATTTATTATTGGTTCAATATTTCAACTGGATTTTGAAGATTAGTCTAAAAGTCAAGAAAAAATTCATGCGATTAAAATATTGCCGTGTCATCAGAGCATAAATGCCTAATTCACAAGATGTAAGCTGTGGAATATCCAAGGTGTATTTATTGTAAAAAACACTGTGGTTTGCTGTGATTTGAGTTATGATATTAAAAATCAAGGACGGACGGTACTAACATATGTTTTGAAACATTTTTTGCTCAAAAAACTCCAAATGATCTCTACCAGGTGACAAGGAAAGCCGAAGATCAACACATTGTTAATTTGGCGCTCATGCCACATTGAATGAATGACTTTTGTAACGTGAATGGAATGGAATTCTTTAATATGCTTGGTGATCCTTAGTTATCATTCTCAGTGAATTTGAGTTGCCTTTTTTGAATTACCTAAAAAATTTTTAAGAGCACTGAGAAGACTTAATAGTCTGAAGCTGCTTGAATTTTGTGAAGGTTTGTACGGATTCGGAATAGGAATACCTTTCGCAAGTTTACAAGCATCTGAGAAAATACATGCACAGATTCCTGCAAATCCAGTTTTCTGATTCTGGTACTAGTATTCCCAAGAAACGATTTTTTTTTCTTCCTTAAACGTTTAGTCAAAATTTTTGTGATTGATATTAATGAATGAATGAGTCAACGCTGATGTTCACATGGTTTCAAAAATAATCCAATGTTATTTAAATTAAAGTGTTGCTAACCAACTTTTCATGCAACTTCTTTGTGATCCAGTTGTTTTTTTAGTTGAAGCTTAACTCTACAAAAAATGAACAAAAAACTACACGGCAAAATAGTTGTTTGAAACATTGTAATAAGTTATCTTATCCATGGTCAGTTTACAAGTCGTATGAGCGATCAATTAAACGCATTAAATCCCACTTAAAATTGTATACTCAGAATATTAAAAGTGCACTTGAAGCAGACACTCATGCATCTGAGCTTTAGTGCATTATTTTGTAGTTTAACTTGACATTGCGCTTAAATTGATAAAACTTTTTATTTGATCTTGATGTAAGTAGATTGAGACATGAGTTAATTTTTTGCTAATAGGGAGAAAACTATAGCAGATAGATGGAGGTAAGCTTATGTCCTTACTTTTTTCTTATTCTACGAATATTTCCAGATGAATAAAGAACAATTTAATTTATACTACAAAAAATTCATAATGATATAAAGTTAAAAAAAAAAATTCTAAAGAAATCATTGAAATGCATACTCTATAGAAAATATGACTGCCATTTTATCAAGTATATCGTTAAGTGGCACTCTGCAGAATGGTTACTCTTTTTCATGACGAGGATCCCAACTGCTTTTTCCTTTACTTCAATCACTCTATTATCATTGATTTTTTATTTTTGAAGTGCATTCTACATGATATTAAACGTTCGTTGTGCTATTTTTGAGCTTGATAACATTTTCCTGAGCATTCTTTTTGAAAGTGTTTCCACGATGCCTATTATTTGAATTGGTCATTTAATCATCACTGCAACTTAAACATTAATTATTAGCATTAGCGCATCCTTGGTATCTTGCATATCGATTAATTCTCGTGCCCGCTTGTAACAATCATGTTTAACGTTCCAACGACACTAAATACCTAATCACTGTCAGTATCGTCGTATGCAAAGTCCTTCTACATCCATCTTTCTGATGTAGACAATGGACCGAACCCATTGACAGGTGAAGCATAGCTCACATGATCCGCGCAACGCGAATGATGCATGAAATGCCATTCATTAAATAGCCAAGTCATCAGACAAAATCCCTCACTCAACTATCATATGATCTGCGTGACATTGAATATTTGTTGCTTTTATTGATTCCATCCCACTATTAGCTAATTGCGAATCAATCAAGTTCCGAACCAAAATAAACAGAACGAATTCGTAGGCAAACCGCATCGGATTTGTTACCAATTCCATAAATCCCATTATGGGGAGTTCTGAGTCGCTCGTCACATAAAGCTAAATCAATCCACCCATACAATTGTGCATTCTTAATGAGCTTGGAGTGCGTACAGAACCACTTGGGAATCAACCGCCGCCGAGCGTACTCAATGAACAATGACAGCCAATTAGCAGTCTGTTTTATTCATTCATGTGTCATTTGGCAGCTAACGAGTGTTTAAACGCATTTAGGTGACTTATGCTCTTCGATCATAATGGCACGACATGATGTGTGGCAATAAAGATGTCAAATTAAACATGCATTTATTCGGTGAAGATATTTCAATAGCCTTGCGCGATTGGGTTCAAAACTGAGACATTGCTTCTGCTTGAACTTGATTTTTTAGTTTCCTTCTAAAATCTGATAAGACGATAATAAGAAAAATATGAGAAACCTTGGTCATAGTAGAACACAAAGTTTTTCATTCATAACCGGCTTATGTTAATCGGACACCTTCGGAGCTACGAGTATATTTAAGTTTCACTCAAGCAGACGGGAACTAAGTGCGAAATGATAATTTATGCATTTTCGTTGTCTTAACTTACCTAAGTTTCAATTAGTGATCAATTAAATGAATAAACATGATGTTTCTTTAAATAAATACGATTCAAAACAGAAATGGTGCTTCACATGCTGATCATCCATTCAAATCTATTGTTCATTATTTATTCAAATAAATCGAAAAACGGCGATAAAATTGACAGTTAAATGGTTAAACTAGTAGAATCGATTTAATAACTCATCATTCTAGTCGGAAATATTTTTAAACATTACCTGAGGACAGGTTGCGTGCGAAAATGTCAAACAATTTGTTCTGAAAATGGTAGCAAAACGAAAGAGTTGGTGTACGAACTAGGATCGTAAATTTAATTCGTAGCGTTTTAGTTTTGCATTTCAGAATCATTTGATTCGATTATGTTGTAAATTTTGTCACCACCTGTTTATTTATTAAATTAGAATATGCGATATGCCGTTGTGTCAGAGTCAGACAAGCACTTTTTTGATTCCGATTGAACGTGTTTTTGTTTTGGAATAGGGCCCATCGTAGTTTGATGTCTTCAAGACTAGATCTATAAATGTTATGACGCGGCCTATAACAGTATAGTTTAGTAGGCTATGGCATAAAAAAGGATTATTTACATTAATCAGGTTTTAATCAATTAACTGGTTTTCTAAATCGAGGCCAAAGGAACATGAACAGATTCAGGTTAAGTATTTGTTATGCCATGTATGCGGATATCAAGTCTGAAAATAACTTATACAGGCTTCTGTTTTTCAATCTTATATAAATATTATATTTTTAAAATACTAGTTTACACTACAAGAAGCCCTGAAGAAGCTTAAACGTTTTAAACCATCTTGCTTAAAGATTGTACAGGGCGAGTTCAACTTGTAGCTGCTAGGAGACTACTTACTTACTTAACAGACGTGAGATAAGGCTGCCTTATATCCTTCGCATGGTGTTTTCAGTTTTTTAGGCCAAACTTTTTGACACACACGATAATTTGATTTTTAAACCGGAGGTTGAGTCTTCCCTTATTGCAAGGGCCTGGTTGCTGGTATCCGAAGACAGGTTATTGAAATAAACGCTTTACTGTCTTCGGGACAAGATTAACGCCAGTGTAGAGGTCGTAGAGCCTTGACTAGTGCCTTTTCCCTACTTTGCCTCTATCGAAGACAGGACCGTACATAACAGAGTTAACTTAATCTTCTGCTGCCTTGATTATCGTCGAATATGCAGCTCAATTCGGTGGAACTGACAATACAATTATTTGCAGACTATGATTTTTGTTCTTCGAGTGAGGAGTTAGGTTTGTATTCTGCTCTCCTTGTTCTGTTATCCTGTTCTCACATGACAGCTCCTCTGATAGTCACTTGACGACATGACCAATCGAATGACCATTGGGATTATGGTGCAATTTCCCTCAAGACACAAATCGGAATGTGTAATTAACTTTTTCTCAAAGCCAGAATGCTTTTAGCTCTCGTTTCATTGATTTCTCGATGCAGGCACCAACCGTGCTCAATCTGTTTGCTTAGGTACTTTGTGGTAATTGTGCATGGAAAAATTATGTGTTACATACGAACCAGTTAAACTTTAAGTATAACATTCAGCTCCGGACTTTGAGGTGGCCATTTCAACACTTTCAAATTTTCGATAAATATGTTTCAAATTAATTCATCTTCATTCAAAATTGTGCATTAGAGTCTTGAAGCATAAAGTTATTTCCAACAAATAGTGGCCCCAAAGCTGTTGCCAAATCGTATACAAATCCCAATTCCAAAAAAAATTATTGTTGCATTTTCTCTGATATCTTGCAATGGAGCTAATACCATTATATGTTATGTATACCCTTAAAAATATTTGTCCACCGTTACAATACAAGTATTTTCTTCCATATGTACTGTCGTATGAATGCGCAGTCTCATCTTTCCACAAATTGGTAGCTTTTTTTATGAACATAATCGATGATATAAATGTCTCCATTTCGGTCGTTAGTTGCTTTCATAAAAAACCTCTCTTATTCGGACCAGCTGGTTTTTAGCCTCTATAACTCTAAGTCAAGTCTATTCGTTTTTCCTCAACTGTATGCAGAAATACGTTCGTGACGATTTTTAAGAGACTCCTTGCCAGTAGTGCAGTAGAGTTTGCAATTTTTCCATTCTATAAAATGCAATCAAATTGGACTTAATAAGCGGCACTTTAGTTGAATTTAAATTACCTTGCGATTAAGTATAAAATTGTGTTCCCAAATGTACAGATGTTTGCCTATCTTCAAGAAAAAGAAAATTGTCTACGCCGAAGAAGGACAGAAGAAAAAGGACGTGGTATAATTTAAAGCAGAAGGATGAAATTGTCACAGACAAATCATAAAAACCAAGAAAAAGATGAAGGTGAGGTGAGTTTCCTCAGCATGAAGAAAGCTTGATCTCTTTCACTTCGACTGGGCATTATGGATTTCAAAGGTAGTGAGGAATGGCTGCAAAAATTTAAAAAACGACGGTGCGGCAAGAGTGCAAGCATGGCATTTGTTCAAATTAGAAAGAATAGAGAAGAATTTTCGCAAAATATTTTTAACGCTGATGAGACAGGACAAATTTTTTAAATAACCGAACAGTGTTGTGTAAAAATGAAAAATGTCACGAAGGAAAAACCAGCAAAGAGCGAGTCACACTTTTGTAAGCTGCGAATATAGATGAGTTCCGAAAAATTAAGCCGCTGATGATAGGAAAATACGAATACCACGATGTTTTAAGAAACTTAAGAAAACCCCATTGACTTATCGTTTTCATAACAGTATTTTCATTCTAAAACCTTCAAAAGTCGTTTTTAAATGTCATATTTCCTGCTGTATGTCTTTTAAATAATTCGAAGATTCCCAAAGTTCCGCTCGGTAGATTAAGTTCTTTAAGAAAGTGAATGATGACTCCGACAAAATACTTATTCTGCATAGTTTCCGTCCAAATGTCATAAGCAAGGCAGTAGTTTTCTGCAGCTTTAATACAATTTTTAAAAGCTTCAGACCTTGCATCATATTTTCCATTTATGCATTTTTTAAATGTTAAATGTTTCCCGCGTTGAATTTTTGCATATAAAAGCGGAGTGAAAACCCATTCGAATTCGACATATCAATCTGGGTTGGATCTCGTCATCGTTCATCGTTCAAGAAACGATGTATCGATGTATCGAATGGAGCAACAACGATGTTTATGAACGAAAAAGATATTTTTAAAACATTGATGTATTTTTTGCATCCCTTATTATAGTTAAGAAGATACAACACTTTGACAGACGGACGGACAAAACCCTTAAGGGACATTCTAGTCTGGAGGCATGAATTTCATGTTATTTTTGAAGTGTCATAAAAAAGGCAATTAATATTCTTACAATTCATTTTTTATTAGTTATTTATTAACATAACAAGAATACAGAAAAAATAAAAAAGTTGAAAATTTCAAAAATTAGCAGTTAATGAAGTGTGTGTGTCCAAAAATTGGCCAGTAACCAAACCCCCGATTTCAACCCTCCGAGCAATCTGAATCTAGAATAATGTCGCAATGTCTCGAACTACGGAAAGATTTTTTTTTCACAAAATGGCGTCTACCTGAAAAAAAAACAATTTTTGTACCACTTTTTTGACGGGGTATAGGATGGGGACATAGACAAGTCTATGAACAAGACTCAAAAAATTTCAGGTAAATCGGTACAGTAGAACCTGAGATATCGTGGATATTGTTTTGAAAAAGACAGTTTCGAAAAAAACGCATTTAAAGTTTCGCGTAAAGTTTTTCGCAGTCTAAGTCATGAAATGATATTGTAGACTTACATTTATTTAATCTGCCATTCCTGCTTCATACATCGGACCTTCCTCGCCTTCGAAAAAAATATTTAACGCGTTTCTCTCTTCATATCGAGCAGGTCTGGGCTCCTTTGATGCGTTGGATGCTCGTATCTCGGAGCGGTCAATCCGGGCATTGTCTCGTTTCACAGCAAATGAATGAGCTTCCGGGCCAATTTTCTGGAAGTAAATGAACACTATATATAAAAGATACAAGTCCCCAAGGTGACTTCTTGTCCTACAATATATACAAAGGACAAAAGGTTCTACTGAGAAATATGGATTCAAGTAGTCGGAGAATCCCTAATGACTTTTGTTCGAATCGTTCCGGCCGAACCAGTTTAGATGCCGGGTCAGCAAAATACCGATATCTCCGAAAATAATTTTAATTTTGAAAAATCCTCTTGCAGATATATTCATAAAAAAAAATTGTTTTTTTTTTTAATTTCTAGACTAGAATATTCACTTAAAAGGGACTTTAATCGTGGACTGATGTCCCTAGGATGCCATGTTACTAATTAACTTTACTTCTGCCGAGAATTAAATCGTTATTATATGTAATCCTTCAACCATAAATTATACGAACCCGTTGCCAAGCCCATTCGGTAGATCAAAACAAAAATTAATTTTTATAATCGACATCAATGGATGTTGTTTTTTTAACGAGCATTTTTAATTATTTCATAAAACCTCCGATAAATTTTTGAGAACATTTCCATTCCAGTTTCGTTGGTCTTGGCAATGTGGTGCGCCTGCGGTTGTTTGCGATCTTTGCTTTCAAAACCAGATGTCTAGCCAATCACAGCTGTGTACGAGTAATCGAATAAAGTATCTAACAAATTGGTCAATAACACTTTGGCCAACTATTGCATACAAACATTTGGATTTCAAGAATATTACTTTGTAAGAGCTCATTGGGGCAGCTGTTGGTCCGATTTTCATTTAACCAATTTCCCAACAGCAAAAGATCTTGTTGAAGAAACTGTTATTCGCTCATAAATCTGAATGAGACGCGCGCCATTGGCTAGATACTTATCTAACTTCCGATTGATTCGTGAAGTATCTGTAAACATGAATTTCGAAAGCCTACTTTGTATAGCCAGAATCTGAATGTTTATGGCATGATAGCCTTCTTCATATTGTTATTTTTAGCAGTGCTGGCAGATACTCTGCAAAAATAAGGCATACAAAAAAAAATTAACATAAAACAACTCAATCCCAATCGATATCGTTCAGTAGATCTAGCACATCAGCAGCATTGTGAACTTCAGCTCAAGATTCCATTCAGCCATCGGTCGGTCGTTGGTCGTCACTTGCAAGGCCAACCTTCTGCCGCCAGAGAGTCCATGTGCACAAATGCCACAAGAGATCTGATAAAAAGTCAAGTTTCCCTTTCGTGTTATGATTTCCATAGGAAAGACAAACACTGGGCTCGAGTCCGTGCTGCTTGCGGGAGAAAATCGAAGGAAAATGAAACGCAAATTTACATATTCCATTGGAGATGATGGAGGCCCTTGTAAGCCATGATATTTTTATTTAAATATTTTGTAATAATTAAGGGCTTGTTGTATTGTTTAACACGCACATACCTCGGACTCGGAGTTGTTTTAACCTTTCGGTTTTCGGATGAAGGGTCTTGCCTATTGACATAGATAAAGATTTTGTTAAGCAAACAAATTGGAAATCGAGATGAAGACGAATCGATGCGAGTCGAAAGTTAACTGCAGAACGTACTCCTAAAAGCTTATGATAAGAGCTAATTTAGCTCGAGGTGCTTTACAATTTGTTATTGTATTGTAAGTTAGATCTTCAGTAGGTAAAGTGGTAATTGAAGGTACACTTATCGAGGCAACTGTTGAGAAGGGCTGTGATGAAATGAAATTAGCTCTTCTTGACTGAAAGTCAAGATATTAACACCCTGACCTTCTTAAGTTCAGAAGAGTTGCCCCATATTGCATCATTCAGTGCAGTTTACTTAACTTTATATGCCCTGAAGAATGTTAAATCAAATGTGGGGTTCTTCCTGTTGTTAATGAATTTTTGAAGAAATTACAACTGAACGAATTCTCAAATTCGAAGCGTCGTTACTTGACACGGTTTTTCGAATTACAAAATTATATCATACTTCTTATGTTTTAATGACATTTTTGCGCTTAAGAAAGGATATATTCTTTAAAAGGTTGTTTTTTTTTCCTCGCGTTTAGATAAGCACTCTTTCGACAAAGAAATTGGACTTGAAAAAATGTAATTTGCTTAAATTTGTAAACAAATGTCCTGCAAGCTTACCTTTAACGAGTCCAAAGTGAAGCTGGAAAATTACAAATCCCAGCAAGTTCAATTTACGACTAGTTGACTGATATCCCTTACCATGTGTATGCGTCACCGCCAGGTTAGGTTTGCTTTTACTATACGAAGACTTTTCTGACCATACCTAACTATTTAAGTCACTGAATCATCTGGCTGGATTCAAATTGCTGTCCACTTGTACGTCTCTCAAAACGGATCAAATAAGTTGCTTCTTAGCCCAAAAAATATCGATTGGCAACAGTGATTCTTAGTTTGATATGCAGCTGGACAAAGTTGTTTCCTATCTTGGTTTTAATCCTTTAAGTCTATTATTGCGTTTTTTTAGTACGTCGATGTTGAGTTGTTTTTTTTTGTTGACAGTAAATAAGCACTTAATCTTTCATTCAGTCGCAAAGCAAAAATTCGAGTAAAATAGCTAAACAGATCTTTTCTAAAGGACCGTATTTCCGGTATTGTTTTATTTTCAATCGACTTTTTTCGAGCATTATGTTCAAAACGCCGCATGACATCGTGCCATTTTATCTATAACAGCTTTTGGCATCTAAATGAGATCATAACCTATCCTAACTAGCATCGATCCATCGTCATTCTGTACAGTCGAGCAAGTTTGTCAGCGACGCCAAATTTTACCACGGCTCTAAGCACGGTAAAAGAGTTCACTGAAGTTCAAATCAGAGTCGCGCTGTGCCATTCAATCCCAATATCTATTTTTAGGTCCTCAAAGAACAAAGCAAGGTTCCGCGCCTCCTAAGAATACGCAACACTATATTTCTTTAATTGAAGATTTGTCATAGCATCGCTAATGTATGTCCATATGAACGAGCAGGCCAGATAAAGTAAAACCTTGATATCGGTTTACTTGTTATTCCATCTTCTAGATTGGAAAATAAAAGGTCTAAAAAAATAAGGATTAAATACGATCACAAGATTAAAAAATTTGTTAATGCAGGCTTGAAGACTGAATAAATGTGTGAATCTATGATTTGAACGTCAGAATGTAGTGATATTAGTGCGAACTAAAATTTTCTACCCTAACGCGTACGCAACAAAAGATTTTGATTATAATGTTTTTTTCTTGAAAATAAATAACTAAAGACACGTGTACCATGGAATTCTGGAGCGTGATTAAAATATTGAAAAATATTGAAAAATAAGAAAAAATGCCTTAAGTTCCTTCGTTATTTAATGTTTCATTTGTTTGTTCTAATACTTTTAATCTTTCAACCCTCTCTTTTAAGTGATCATAACTCAATCACACATCAAGATGACATGAAATACTATTTTTAATAATTTATTTTTAGAACCTGGCATTGTAATTAACTTTTTTCGGATTGAGCAGAATGCCGACACGAAAGAAAAATAAGTTTTTATGATACTTCGTTTGGCACCTTCACCACTATATCTGACATTCCTTCCAAAAGTTGCAAAATGTTTTTTGTTTTTCATTTTTCTTATTGATATTCGAGATTTTTTATTGTGTTGGGAAGACGAAATGATTGAAAAGATTTCATATTTAAAAACGTCGTTTAGTTACTCCATTAAACTTATTGTCCACTTTTAGGTGTTGGAATGATATGCGACAAAAACAGTTCACCTTCTGCGAAATTGCAAGTGTCTCCCGTTAACAGTTAAATATAGTATACACAGCTCTGTGACAGACGGAAAGCGGATGCTTAATAATAGGGTACCTTTGGACCCTTTGGGAAGAAAACTCTAAAAATAGCTGGTACGCGATGAAAACTTCGGCAGTAAATAATGTGTTACCTTATCGGATCGGAATCGACTTTTGTCATTCCAGATGATATTCCAACTAGTTCTTAACTAATCAGCAAGTTATCATATTTTTGTCGATTTCTATCTTTTTTTGTTTAATAATAATATCTAATTTCTGTTCTTATAGGTCAATAGATTAAACCCGTCTCAATCTCCTGATTACATTGTCATTATTTAAAAATTCTATTGTATCTAAATTAAGAAGTCTTCTACAGAGCCTTTAAGCAACTTTTTAAATATCATCTTCAATGTTTAGATCTTTATGCAGATCGGCGTTGTGTATGTAGGTACCCAGTTGCATTAACTATTTTCCTAAGAACTTAATGAGGAAGACTTGAAATGCAGTTTAGCGTCTAGAGTCCTGCCTAGATATTTGTCTCTTTTTTTTTTTTTTTTTTTTTTAATTGACTCGCTCTTCAATATGGCCCGGCTTAAGATCACTTACAGTTTTGCACGCATAGTTAGTTGTGATCGCTTTCCGATTGTGTGCCCCACCTGAGTCGGATTTGAGGACTTTCCGAGCTGGAGCATTGGTTCCCACCCGCTCTACATGCCCTTGCTATCTCAATCGTTGAATCTTCACTCTTCTGGCTAAGTCGATGTCGCTGAGTAGCTCATACAGTTCGTTTTTATATCTTCTTTTCCACTCACCATCTATGCAATCTGACTGAATATCACTTTCAGGCCGATTGCTGGTGAATAAAATGTAAATTAATGCACATAGCACAGTGCCTTGTGGTACACCAGCATTAATTTGCCATAATGTTGAGTACTCTGAATCATATTTAACTCTTTAGAATCGATCGAGCTTCGACAGTTGCTTTTGCAATTTTTGGATCAGTCCTTTATCCAAAAATATTGTAGAGCACAAATTTTTCTTAATTGTAGAGTGCTTATTTCTGTCCAAATTGGTGTGCTGGGACATTTTTTTAAAATACCTAAGACAACATTGGAAGTATTGATATTACACGATAAGAGGTAACTTCGCTATTTAAGCTTCAATGCAGCATTAATAATCAGCGTTGGTTTTTTTAAAGCTTTTCGTGGCAATTGTTGTACAACTTCACCTGCAGTAAAATCGAATCTGGGACCGTCTATAATTGCTTTGCAAGTTCTTCAGCTGTTACCGGCTAAATAGGTCTTTCTTCCTTACACCTTAGTTCGGTTCATAGGTAACCTTTATCTTTATAAGGCTTGAAGACGTCTTCAAGATACTGTGCAAAAGTGTTTGCTTTCTCTTGGCTCTGTTTTGCCCAGTCAGCTTCTCTGGTTTTTACTGTGAGCTAGGCCTGTTATTTTTATGTTTTTTTTTTTGTCTTCCAGAGAGAGTAGCCATCATAAAAATCCATTGGTCTAAATGTTTCTTGCCATTCGTAATAGCAAAACAAACAAGTTAAAAAGTTGTCCCGTAATAAACGTCCGGAACGAAAAAGTGTTCAAAACACAAAATACAATCAAAGAGAGAAAAGAATTCATGCAGACTTCAACATCTGGCTCTTGAATTTATGTTTCCCACAAGCCCAAGATCCAAACAATATTCGTTATGGGGCCCAAAATTTAAATACTTCTCCCAAAGGAATAAAGTCATGCCAAATATGTTAACCCATTACACGAGCACCTTTCCTAAATAGAAATAAGAAAAATTTATACAGACAACTTAAATTACAATTCGTTCAACTAAATTCACTATGAAACAATTTAAATTTATAACCCACCTGCTGATCAATTGTAGTTGGTCGCAAAAAAAAATTGTATCGTTTGGGAGTCGAGAGTCGACACTTGTCTGCCCTCTGGCTAAACTACAAAAACAAATTGGGTTACATGGTTCTAATAGCGATCACCTCAACCGCAATCTGGTCACGCTAGGCTATATTGCCTGCGTCACTCGAGATGCAGTCTGCGAGCATAACCAGCAGCAGTAGATCATGGGACATGCCGCACCGCACCAACGTCGTCGCGTCACGTCTTTTTCGGCAAATAGTTGCAGCTGTTTAAAGGCAGTCACCTTGGTAACTGCACCACAAGCAATGAATTGTTGCATGCATCGTTGTGAACTAAAATTAGTCCAGTTCGACATTGTGCAATTATGTTTATCGATTGTTTTAGTCTACCACCCCAGTGCGCAGTTGAAAGTTTGTTCGTGATTAGGTTCAAGAAAATGGCTTAAGGTTTATCTTTAATCGTTTTATGTTAACAGGGTCGGCCTTTCGGCTTAAAATGGTACATCACGCTTCTTAGTCCATTGGTGTCAAATGTGGACGGTGCATATAAGAATGACACCGATTTAATTGTTTTTTGTTTGAAAGCAACCATAAACGACCTCATTTGGAACGCAGAAGTCAGAAGTCAGAAATCGCGACGGTAACATTTTGGCCGTCATCGTCCTTAAAGATAAATGGCCCGCTGAAATTATGAACAATGGGTTTTAATGGGCGTAAGTACGTCTCGATAAGGGCCTCTAGGTTTTCTCCACTCCAAATTATGTTATTTTGCTTGTTAAAAAATCAATTTATCCAAAAATGGTGCTCATCGAAAAACAAAATTTTGCGTTGCAAATGAAGATCAAGCTGAATCATTTTTTTGGCCCTTCCTCTTGCACAAGCACAGGCTAGGCTTTTAAGCCCAGATCGTTCCGTAAAATCTTCCACAAAGTGGACGCGCATAGCTCTAATTGCTGTGTACGTTGGCGAATCGACTCATTCGGATTTTCTCCAAGACTGTGCACCGCAACGGCAATAACTTCTTCTGTTCGCACTGTTTGTAGTCTTTGGAGATGTGTTTTATCCACTAGAGTACACGTGGCATGAAAACGATACACCTTGTTCCGAATAACTTGCTCAGATGGACGATCATATCGATCGTTAAATGGACGTAGCGAACGATTAGTTTGGCGAATCGAACCATGGTTTTTAAAATAAGTTTGCTCAATTTGCACGTGTTGTTCTTGCATTAATCTTTCAACTGTCAAATTGACAATCTGTTGAAACAGTGCTGCCAGTTCAAAAACCAAAGCGCTAAAAAAAACACACACTTTAGTTAAAGCAGATTATGAACTTTATATTTATCCACACAAACACGAGTTTGGACAGCAATTCTATTTGCAACGAGCTTGATTCTATCCTATCCTCGTTCTAAAACCGAGTTCAGTTAATATTTTTGAAGGTGGGTTCAACATTCTGGACTGACAACACCCTAAACGGTAAACACTTTAGCCAACCTAATAAATGGATCAATGCATATTCCAAAAATTGACAGTCATACTTAAAGCCAACACCCTTGACTTGCTCCTTAACTCTAACTTATAAATGAAATATGGGTGAGGGCTTTTTCATATGCTTAAATAATAGGGCCTTTCTTGGAGACCAAGTTTTTAACTAAAAAACGGTTAACAAAATATATTCCACCACTACTTACAATGGACCTTCAGAACGAATATTGGCTATAAAATATCTCATTTAAAAAAAGTCTTTGGTGGTGACAGTATACTTCATTTCAGAAAAGTTTTTGAAAGCGCTGTAGTTTTTTGCGAATGCTGTCTTTACGGTAAGGGATACTTACTTGCCTTCTGAAGAAAATATGTAGAACAGAAAAGAGTCTATAAAAAAGTCCGCGACATCACATCTCTATTTTTTAACGTTGATACACAATTTGTTGAAATAGGACTATGAAATAAATTTAAATTAATTTCAATCTGTCAGGGTAATTTTTTTACATGCAGGAAAGTTTGGCACATTTTTGGACAATCAGTTCGCTTTGGTGTCAAAACGCGGTGAGTTAACCTTATTGAATTCCACAACTTTTCTATGCACACGAAACTTTCGCAAATGAATTCACAGGAGT
Source organism: Orthonevra nobilis (assembly GCA_963555765.1). Classification (NCBI taxonomy): domain Eukaryota; kingdom Metazoa; phylum Arthropoda; class Insecta; order Diptera; family Syrphidae; genus Orthonevra; species Orthonevra nobilis. The sequence continues at coordinate 9,070,025 of OY743226.1, read as the reverse complement.
AGATTATTTCTTTTAGAGATTTTATTGGCTTCATTGCTTCCATCATATTGTGAATCACAAATACTTTTCTGCAAAAAAACTATCAGACTCCGAGAATTAAGTTTAACGACTTCTACCGAGTGCATGAGAGAACAAGAAAAACAAAACAGTACGTTCCAAAATGATTTTTTAACAAGCTGAGGCCAAAAGAGTTTCCAAAGGGTAGCAGACAAAAAGAAGTGCTTCAGCTTCGATATGACTCCCGCTAACTATAGTATTCTAGTAATCAGCTCGGGGCAACACAAATATATATTCTTACATTAGCACGAAATTCGGATGACAGGTATTCTTCCCTGTTAGCAAAGCCATTGCTTCTTCGTCTGTCTATCTTTCTTACATTGCTGATTCCAGTTATTCCATTATGGTACCTAGTGTACTTATGAGGCTTAGCCTCATAACCTACCTTATTTTTTTATGTCCCGATTGGATTCCAGTTTGCTGATGGTTATTATAACTCTTAACTTATAGCTCTAGAGTGCAAGCCTTGTCCTAGCACAATTTATGAATTATGTTTTTTCACTATCTACCTAAATGAGTCTATGTGAACTTTTGCCGCCACTGTAATTATATTTCACCTATTGGTGGAATATTCCTGTGTTCAAACTCTTCCTTTTTATCTCATTAATCATAGATGATAATCTTCAAATAAATTAGGAAATCTTTTTTTTTTTTGTTGATAAAAAAAACCACAGAACAGGGAAAGCCCTTTCAAGTGTTCATCAATAATCTGACTCTTTCCCATTAACGCAATCCCAGAGTTGATTTAACGTCTTTCGGAATAGGCTCATGAACACAAATACACACGTCTCAAACCGCAAGTCAAGTTCATTGCGAAACGAATCCGTTTGCGGTTTTTAATTACCACTCTTGCCGCGCCTGAAGCAATTCCCATCTAAGATTTCATATTTAGTTGCATCAAATCATATTCGTTATCGCTGCTACAACTACAAATGCGAATACGTTGCGTTCGGCAGCTCAATCGGTTCATCGTCTTTCGATTTCGACACCAGACCGCGAATAATATTTTTTTTTGCGTTTTTGCTTTTTTGAACTCAAAACCGAAAACTTGGCCGCACTCTGCTACGCGCCAGAGTAGAGTACTCAAACCACAATGCTGCTGTCAGTTTGAAAGCATACACCGGCCAGATATGGTGAAATACCGCCAGCATTTGTAGCTACTAAGCGTCTGCAGCTGACTGCAATTTCACATGAAATTCAAAACTAAACATTAGCATTTAAATGTTGCTGTTGATCTATAGTGGCAGCGGTGAGTTCACACCACAAAAAGGTGGTTTGGACAGATATGTCTGTTGCCTCACTACTGTGCTGGTGCTGTGAATATGCATTTTTCGCGACGAGTAATTCAATATCGACAGTATATAAAGCGCCTTTTTCAATTTGGCATCATCAAGGTCTTCAATGTGGACTTCCTTAAGAAAATGGAATTCTATTGGGTTTCCTGCAGACATTCTCTATCCATCACAGTTTTCTTGCATCGCGCAAACAAATACAAAATGATGTGTGTTTAGCCGCGAGATGGAATCACGAGATCATTCATTTCCGCAAACCTCGGAGGGAAACAATTTATTTTTTAATGGGTTTTTATTTAATGCGCCTTCCTGTCAATCAGGTAGGTGATGAATTGCCAAAGTCTCCGTTGTAGCAACAATTTAAAGTTTTTTTTTTAGTGAATGGTGGTAATTTAGTTATATTACTTTTGCCTACGGTAGATTACCAGATGTTGGAGAAAACTTTTTAATTCAATTTAGTACAAGCTTTGTGGTTATATAAGTCTCAGTGTTAATACAAAAACTAATGCTGGAACGAATGCTCTCAATACGAAAGTACGAGGTGAAATGCTCGTCAAACGATAAAATTCACCGAAAGTTGAAGTTTCGCCACATATTTTAGGATTTTTAAAAACCTGATGAAAATCCATTTGTAGTATGACTTGGCAGCATTGAAAAAAATAACCTCCATGATGATGATGAACATAATTTATTTATATTAACATTTTTCATATTTCCTCCTCTCTGTTTTTTAGAAAATAGCTTGTTTCGAAAAATCAATCAAAAATATTTTTAAATATTTACATAAAAAGAAATGGTTCTTATTTTTAAAGCTCAGTCTCAGCATCAGTCTTTCTTATTGATTTGTATTTATTTACACATCTTTCGCACAAAGTTCTAGCTGCCCTTGCCAGAAATTATTTAACAAAATGTGAGGACTGTAATATTTCAACAAACAAACCACTCGTATATGACATTATCAACAATCTAAGAACATTTTTGTACAAACAATATCTTTATGTCACGAAAAGGTGTCTGCAATTTAACAAATGTAAAATAGTTTATGCATTCAAAACTTAAAGTAGTAACCAAATTCAACCAAGTTAGCCAGGCTGTAATAATATTTTTATTACTCAAAACCATGCATTTACTTATAAAAAGATCATAAGGATGGCAATGAAGCCTACTCTCTTAACTTCAGTGATGCTGATTCTTTTATTCTTGACATGAAACAACAGCACGGGACAAAGCCAGTGATTTTTCACTGGGCCGAGTGAATAGCCTCGATATACTTCGTTATATCGAAGTCAAGCGAAGTCTTATACCAAACTTTCTTCTGGAGTAATCATCAGTGCCGATATTCTTTCTTGAATAAGACTTTTAATAATGACATTGAGAAACATCAGATGGGGCCCTAAACCCTTAAACTGCACTAGACGTCTCTATCTGATATATTCTTTAAAAAAATGGCAATGTATAAGTCGGACTCGATCAACGAAGGTTAAATACAAACTTGAAGGAATTAGTTCGTCTTTTACGGAAATCAAGTCTCAAAAAGTTTTCCCGCTTTTGTTTGTGTATAGTACCCTTTATATTTTGATTCACTTGCGAGTATCCAAATATTCGGAAAAAACATTTCAATGCGTCGATTAAGAAGCTAGATTTTTTTTACAGCTTTCGAAGATCGCAAACATGAGTATTTGATATAAATGTCATCCAGAAACCTCCACGCGTTCCATCGCATTGATCCTTGAATGGTTCCGTTTTTCTTTAGTTTCTTTCAGTTGTGCTGTTAAGACTAGATTTTCGAGAATATAAGCTTATTTTTTGGTAACCTAAGAGCTTACTTCCAATGCTTATGTAAACGCTTTTTTGACAGCAGGTGAGAATATAAAAAAAAAGTCTATTTACATCCATACTATCCATCATGTCCTTCAATCATACACATTCAAAGGTTTTACCCAAGATAACAAGGCAAGCACTCGTGTATCATTTCCTATCAGTGAAAACACTTGAAACGACCTAAGGTTTTGGTAGTCCCTAGTCTAGCAAAATTACTTATCCGAAATAATACGTTTATCCTCAACACACTTAAAAAGTGTTCTGCTATTTTTTTTTAGACACAAAGAACTTTGCAGATGTTCAGAGTTAGATAAGGTTTGTCTTTTTAAGAAAGGACAGGGACACCACCTTAGTTCATTGATTTTTTTATTATTTTTTTTAATAAGTGAATTATAGGTATTTTTAATGCTTAACATTCATTAAATTCACATGTTACTATTATTGCTATTTAAATATTTCTTTTTACAAATAGTTGTCTTCAATTATTGTCATTTCGTAGCATAATGGTTATGCTTCCCCTATTGTTAAAAATCCTGGTGCAAGTTCGTGCTTTATTTTGAAAATTGTTAAAAGAGTGTCAAGCACTAATCTTTGTTTTATGCTAAGCCGCATCCAACATATACGCACTGGCGTAAATCTATTGCACCTTAGGATACATCTCATCGATTTATTTTGCAGTTGTTGCAACCACTCAATATGACTTTGATTGCAGCATGAAAAAATTATTGTGGAGCAGAACTCAAAATGTTAGTTACTTCGCAAATAAAGTCCACTTAATCATGCATTTTCAAATTCTGATTAATAATCGTTCGAAGATATTTGATTTAAGTGACTTTTTAATGTTCATACCATTAATTTCAACTTTCATTGTGCCAATTTGTTAACCCCCATTAACTTGGTTTTTTGTTCACTAAGCTTCAATTCAGCCATAAAACAAGTCGATTAATATCACTCATGAATTTTTCATAACATTCCTTTGCATCCTTCCCTTGGACAAATATATTATAAGTGTGTCATCTGCAAAAAGCATACTAACTGTTTTATTACTGCAGGCATGTCATTGCCATTATAATTTATAACTTTGTTTTTTCAGTATTTGTCTACCAGCACAAAATTCCATTTAACAAAAAGTGTTGAACGAACGCACTGACTTTTCTCTGCATACATCAATAACTTCGTTTGCTTGTCAAAAAATTGCTTATCCACTTTGAAGTCGAGAACATTCTAACACTTTACCGTCAGCTGATTTTGACTTTTCCAGTTTATACTAGAAGATGTAATGTCAGTTCATGCTATTTTTTGAAGTTAATCCTGCACTTCAGAGTTCATACTACTTGGCAGAAAGGGTGTATTCCGTAAAACTCTTAATTTATGAAATGCATTGTTCAATTATCAAACATCTTCAAACAATATGTTAACTATTTATGAAAATTGGTAAAAACCACCAGTAAACGAAAAGACTAGTTGCAGACAGTCAAGTTTTTATTTTTTTAACTCGTAATCACCAAAACACTTTACTTGCAAATGAATTTTATTTTGGCTTGTAAGGGTTCAAAAAAAAACTCGTTTTCAAATAACGCAATCAAAATAACGAAGAAAAGTGTCACGTTCGAAGAAGAATAAAGCTAAAAAGCTTAACTTAATTTATTACTTCCGATGCATGCACGTCTTTTAAGTTCAGTGATTTGAGACGGAAGGTCTTCAGAAAATGTAATATAGTTAAATATTGGACAATTTGTTATTCAGTGTAAGCTGAATTAAACCTTTTGAATAAGATGACCATGAAGAATGAAATAAACATTATTATGGTATACGACTGAAGTCATGAAATTCAATACCCTCAAAACTATCATTCACTGGCATATGAAACTTTTTAGTATGGGCTTTAACGACATTACCCCGGAAACTTTCGGTGCCAAGGAAACACTTTACTTTTAACAGTCGTCTCAGATTTTTAAATCAAATTGGAACAGAATTCAATAATAACCATTGCGAGGCTTTTCGTCCACATAGTCCATAGACAAAAGCTGTCAGAACCAGGAAGCGTCTGAGGTATCTTTCAATTACCAAAGCGCACAAAAGTTCTTTAAGCCACTTTCTAATAGTCCACAAATCCTTTCCCGCAGTTTGCTCAATAAAATTAAGTGACCAAGATAATGAGCTGCTGGACACACCAGATGCTGCTTTAATCATCTAAAGCGTCCCCGTTTGAATTGATGGCTTGCATTCAAATCATCCAGACACCAGATACTCTTATTTACATTCGCAAATAAGTGGAATTAAATTTGATGATACCACCTAGATACGAAGTGGTTTAACATATTTATTTTCGCCACGCCATTCTCCTTCATTAGTATGTATCGATCTTTCACTGAAATAGCTGCCGTAGGATCGAACCGAGGACATGGACATACCAACAGCTCCTGCAGCTACCACAAATGACACAACGAAGAAAAATTGCGACGGAAAAATCTTAATCTCAGCCACATGGCCTACGACAAGAAAAGGCAACTGATCTACATTTTCAGCTTCATGAATGGTTGCAATGCTGTGCGACGGTTGTCCAAGCGCGCACGCGCAAGCGCATTTATTGTGACCATAAATCTTCTGTCGTGCATTTTCCCATAGGAAAGTTAAGTAAAATTTTCCCGAATTGCAACTTAGGCTCAGGGAGTGACTGACACACCATCGCATGTCCATCCACTTCACCAACAGTTACAGTCACCAGAGGCTCGCAGCGTTAACTCAAATCCTCACTGATTCTTCTCATGACTGTACGGCTGTCCGGGCAACCGCGCAGGCGCGCAACATTTTTTTTTGTGATTTAGTTCGGCTGTTGGGTTACTGGGTGTGGCACAGCCTTAAGGAAGTTGAATGGACTTGGACTTTTAACACCTAACACATAAAGCCATTTCGTCCACAATTAGTGGCCGATCTTAAAGTCAATCCGCTGCTGGTTGTGTGTGCGCCTAGAGTATTAAATGTTAAGCAGTAATGCTTGCGCTTTAAGCACTTTATTCGAATACAAGTGATCTTCTTAGTCGGGGATTAGATGGTGGCCCCGTTGTGCGTCGGCAACAAACTGGATTACATTAATTTATTCCGATTGAATAAAGCATTTCGCTGTGACAGTTAGTGAGATCGAAGGAGGTTTGTATCTTTCACCATGTGACTTAAAGTGGCGATGGTTTTGTTGATGTATATTTAAGAGGTCTTAAACTGGACCAACGTTTTATAGTCATTGGTCGATCATGCAAACGATGATATTAAAAATTGGACTATAATAAATTTGCATGCGAATAAGATGGAAACGTACGCCAAAGACCAAAAGGTTGTACAAACAGAACTGCAGTTTTATCAGAAAGGTTGTTTTTAATTGGATTATTAATGTGAACAGTTTTATCGGAGGAAAAATATTGCAATGCAATTTGAATCCAGTAATTTTGCAACTTTTCTACGGTGCAATATACCTAGGAAAGCATACGAGGGCGAGGAAGACGAAAAGCAAGAACTGGAGCCAAACACCAGCATTTAATAACGACAAAAGAGTGCTGATAATAAAGGCCAAGCAAATCGCTCATCCGGCGAAGCATGGACAGATGGTAACCCAAGGCATCCTTCTGCAAGAACGGCAAGAACACGATCCTCAGTTTGCCAGTTTCTTGCAATCAAACTAAAAACCATTCCTATGGCTTAGAGGCCGAATCAGATACAAATGCTTTTCTTCGTTCAATGAATCACAGTAGCAAGCTCAAAAAAATTAAGGAGTATCAATCCTAGTTTACCAGGACATAAAGGCGGTAAACGTGACCCGTCAGCAGATAGTATACATCCTTATAATAAGACCCAAAAACTTTTGAGACATTAAAACGGCTTGATATACAATAAAAATATTTATCCCAAATACTATTGATCCTGATCTTTGACATCTTTAACTTTGCTCTCTGAAAAATTGTACGAAACTTAGACGCCATAACTGAGAGGAACTCTCAGAACTTTGTCCAGCTGCTTGGATATAAAAATAATATTGAAATAACAAGTGAAAGGCAGCGAACGTTCTAGTATAGAAAAAGATGTGGCGGAGATAGGAATCAAAGTTAAAGGAATAACAGAGGGACAACGGGATAATACCTCAGTCAGTAAATACTGCACCTTCGATTGGTCAATTCTTAAAGAAAATAACCCATGATTTAAGTAAAAATAAAATGAATCACACTCATTTTACCTTTAAGTCTTGTCATCTTTATTTTGATAGAGCATTTAGAGTCGTCTAAATCCAGTTGCAGCTATGGCGAATAAAAGACTGCGAATTTTTATTCAATGAAAAAGCCTACTTCCAGGTTCCATTTGGATGCGATCATTAAGGGAAAATAAGCCAAATCTTCCTTAAAAACTTATACATCCATTTTGTTCTTTATTCTAACTATGCTAACTTTTAAATAATATCTCTTATTTGAAAGTGCTGCTTCATTTGTGTCGGAATCCAATCGTTAAACGTGTCAACATCAAATTTGAACTTTCATTTTATACTTCATTGTCAACAACGACATGAAATTGATACACAAGCTTTGTGATAGAAAAAGTAAAGCGTTTTGTTAAACCGATTTGATTCATTGTTTTGGTGTTAAAATATCATTTTATTATTATTTTATTCAAATCCAATTGATTTTTAATCGAAAACAAGTTATTGTTTAAAAGTTGTGAAAAATATGGGTGCGATTTGAATGGTAATAAATTTTTGTTTTTTTTAATTTTTAACTAAAGAGCTCTGTTATGAAATCATGTGTGCCAAAAAGTAGTAGATGAGGTCAATAGATTAAAAGTCTTACCTTGAATAATCGTTTTTGTTAAACTTTTAAAGCAAGTAAATGAAATGACTACTCTATCTATCGATCTACTAAAGGCCATCCTTTAAACCTTATATTATCCTTTTGCCAAAAACTTCAACATTTTATATAAACCCAATGCTTCACTAATTAAAATCGAGCATTTCACTATTGTTCTAGTGGGTGCCCGTGGGTCAGTGGTAAGTGCGTCGCCTTCTGGGAATGAGGACTCGAGTTCAAATCTGACATTTTCTTACGGCAACACCTCTCGCGAGCGACTGATAATCCCTCCGATGAGGACTACTGACTGATTCGTGTCGAATTGGTTATAAATTGTACGTCAAACGCCCCTCCATTTGTGAAAAATATAAGACACACACACCAGAGTGCTGAAGCTAGGCCCTGGGTCTCAAAAAGAGCTGTCGTGCAACCAATTTATTATATTGTATTTTTTTTTATATTTCTGCCCCCGGAACATCCGCCTTGTCAAGAATTCTCATAGCTCATTCTCAAGCCTGATTCAGTCATAAAATTAAGTATGGTGCCTTATGCCTTAGCCACAAGAAACCAATGCGAAACGTTTTCTCAAACTCAAAATTTCCTTCTCAATGCAATTAATCGAGTTCAAAACAATGTGCAGCTTTACTTGATTACATTTCCCTCGCGTTATAGTGAGCTTTTAGTTTGATTAAATGACGACCGACATATACCTGTTTCAGCTAATGAGGCCTGGTAAAACAAAGAAATAAAGCAAGGGAAATTACCAAACAGTGGAAGAACGGAGCTTAGTCTCCTCCTATCGAACAGGCCGAACGGCAAGACTCCGTATCCATTCATCGTTAGTTCCTTTTGAGAAAATAAACTAGTGAGCACTACACTGATGTTGCCGAAGTGACATTTGATTTCTGAGTGTTCTTAGTTCTGACTAACCCAACGGTCATTGGGTGATTGTTCGAGCAAAGTGTCAATAAAATGCATTAAATTCCAAATTGTGGTGTTTCTTCTTCATTAGGCTTAGTTTCGTCTTAAAGTCAGAACGTTGTCAAAAATAAAAGTGCTGCCAAGTTTTCATCAAGGATTTCGGGTTCTTTGCGTGCTCAATGTAGGATGCTTAAAAAAACCCGCCCATCACACTTACAATATTGTTCCTTTCGCTGTGAATAGAATTCTTTCGGAGGCATTCAATTAAAATTTCTAACTAAAAATATATGCGACTGTCTTGTGCTGAACTTCATCCAATTAAGAAGCAATTTTATACAAAAATATTTCAGACTTGCTTGTGTCTAACAAGTTGCCATGATGACTTCACTAAAAACATCCTTCGGAATATTTAAGAGTTCAAATACATATTTCTGTCGACTTCATATCAACTGTCATCCATATGACATTTGCCAATGACACATTACAATGTCCTCATTTAAGTCCATTACTTGTTTCATCAAATTTACGATCATAAAAACTACAAGTTAATATTTGTTCAACTGCGTCACCAGGAAGAAACCATGAAAAAATCAAAAAAAAAATTGTCAGCGGCACAACACTATGAAAAACCGCACATGTTATGTCAATTAATAAAAACGTCAAAGCGATAAACTCGGAAAAATAATGAGCTAAACATGGTTCCAAAATGTTCGTTTAAGCACGTATTTTTTTAAGAGTATTTGCCTGACGCGCATGCAACTTTCGACACGCACTGATAGCGGCGGCAACAAACAGTGACTGATCAAGCGGCAAATGGCAGCACCAGAAGCTAGTCATGCCAACATATTAAACCATCATCTAATTTAAAACATATTTCCTGTTCGAGAGCAGGGCCGTTGCGTGCTATCTTTACGCATTCTGCCAAAAGCCGTCTGCCGCTACAGGGTGCGACACATCTTAATCAATCCGCGCTCTTGCCGTCCCATTACAGTTTTTCAGTTTAGGAAAAGTCCGTAAGTCTGTCGCTACATGTTAGCTTTCCCAGCGATTATTTTCTGACAGAAAACCCAACGGTTAGACGATGGCCTGAGCAGAGCTCATTAATTAAAAAAACACCCTAATGCGATATGCAAATCGTCCAATAAATTAGATACGGCTCCAAGTTTCGAAACGCATCAATGCATCATGTCTTCCGGTAAGACTGACACGCGGTAAACAGGCATGTTAGTCGTTAGAAAAGTTCGAAAATTTATTGCCCCCAGTCATTGACTCTGTTTATTTAAAGTACGTTGGACCCAAAAGACTAGCAGTAATCTTCATTGCGGCAGTAACTCTGATAGGCTGGACATTATGTGCCGGCCTTCAAATAAATAAATAAAATTAATTATAAAAGCAATTCATCGCTGACAAGATGCAATTTCATAAGTTTGCCGCAAAGCCACTCCAGTTGCACCTTTCCGTGGGTAGACTTCAGAATCAGAAGACGAAATCTTAACCGGAAAATGCGGTAGTCAACTGTGGCTATTAACTCATCAGTTTGCTTTTAATTAACGAGTTGCGGAACAACCGACATCCATCGTGTTGTAGCCCGCTCCATAATATGGACGCCTCTGATGGTACTCTCGTCTTCAAGTGCTCGTATTAATATGTGTGCACCGTGGATGACTTGTTGTTCTTTCTGACGTTACTGACATTTAGATGTACGCAGTTAACAGCCGTGAGCTGTGCATCGGATGACCAGCTGCTGTCGGCGTTTCTGGTAAGTGCACCATTTAAATAACTTTTATCGAGTCAACATAAAAGTGTGTGGTACATAGATCTTATCAGTTAAGCAGTGCTAGATCTCTGAAAACAAGTCACGCGCAGTGTAATATATCATAGAATCAAACGTCACTCTAGATGTGACATTTGACGTTTTCGTGTTTCTTCGTGAATACATTGTAAAAATAAATGTCAAACAGCGATAGAGGTTTAAGTTTTAAGGAATTGCAGGGAGGCATATCTTAACTTGTTTTTAGTATCGAAATTAAACGGTAACTTGTAAGGTTTGACATATTTAGCGTATTCGCTAGATTTTTTCTTTAGAATAAAACAGTTTTAAACTGCCTCGATTGACTTTATATTATTTTTGTCTTCTCAACCACACCATCAAAGCAGACCTCCCCTACTTTGGATACAAAGACCGGATTTACCTCTTTAAAACAGGTGGAAGTGTAGCTTAACCTAAGAAATGAACCTTCAGATTCCTTGGACCTACGGAATGGTTGCTTCCTCAGACTCATGCAATGCATTTGGATACGTGTATGACATTGTTGACGGGACCATGAAATTTTATCGTCGGTTGTTACATTTTCGACAATTTCGGCTTTCATACAGGCACTTTAGTTGGACAAGTAGGCCCTAATCCCATGCAACCTTGAGCCGTTTTATTTATAAATTCAATAAATTGCCCCAAGAATTTCTTTCAAATGATCTAGGTAGGTAGGTAGGTAATAGGGTGCTCTTACAGCTATTTGGCTGTGGCTCACTAAGTCCAACGTTTTGGGTCCATTGTGTCCATGCTGCGGAGTGGTATACTACCGTGAGACCTACTTAAGTCCTAAGGAGGTCTTTCAGTTCAAAGCCGCTTAAGTCCATCAGATCTATTAAGAAGTTCTTTCCTAGGAATTGCCTTCCTTTCTTTGCTAGGGCTGAGCAATCACAGAGCAAATTTTGGATAGATTATAATTCATCCTCATCTCTGCAGCTTTTGCAAAAGGCATTGTGCGGTATGTTCAGACGCATTGCGACTAAAACCGATCAATGATGTTGATCTCTACTTGTTCTGCGTCGGCTATTGAGCCTTTGTTGAAGAGCCAATTCCCAGTTCAAGCCATCAAGATCTTGTTTTATACCCTGTATTCGTCTTCTAGTATTTTTCATATGGAGCGGCGTATGCGCATACGGGATTGCTACGGGTTCTCTTGTCTCCGAACCCTTTTTCGTGATACTGTTCGCTTTTTCATTTCCGTGGATTCCCGTTTACGCAGGTACCCAGCAGAGAGTCACCGAGTCCAACAGGGATATCTCACTGATGCTTTGTCTGCATAATCTAACCAGCTTCGATGCCGGAATGTCAGAAATGAATTGTCTTTATTGCCGCTTGGCTATCAGAGAAAATGTAATCGATTTGCCGGGTTAGTTGTGGTGCTTCAGCGCGAGTGGCGCCTCGTCTTTCGCAGCCATTTCGGTTTCAAAGACCCTGCAGTCATCTCTAAATGCCAAGATTTTTTCGAAGAGGTCACCAAAGAACTCCGCGACTGTACCCGCGTTCGTCTTTGAGTCGTAGGGGCATAGGACGATCTCCCCTTCTGCTGTTATCGTTTGTTCCTGGTCTCCGGGGCTATGGTACCGCCGTCCAATATTTTAGTATCCTCTTAAAATCCCCCTCTATGAGCCCCAGGGCCGATGAGGCTGCACTGCTGCTGCAGAATAAGTCGAGAGGATGGCCTCGAATGCATGCCGTCGGTGTTGTACTGAGAAAACCTGAGAGCCGTAAGTTTAGATGGGTCTTACTATCATGGTGTGGTTTAAGGCCCGATGTTTTATCGAAGGCCCGTTTGCACGTAAAGAACGCCACAAACAACTTCTTTACACGGTACTCCGTGATCTTAAATAATCCCGATGCGATGGCCACTCCAGCAGATGATCTTTTGCCAGAGGCAAGCAGTATCCCTTGACAGAAAACGTCTATAAAATGTACGCGCTCAACGAAATCAATTCTCGTTTATATTTTTTATTTTTTAAGGTATAAGGAGTTTCCCGTTTCTGTAATTCTTTTATTTAATGAAAAGTTATTTCCAGTGAGTCTCAAAACTCTTTTTGCAAAAGTTGTTTCACAACTTATTTCTAATCAAAAACGCAATATTTATAACATTAATTAATTTAATCAGCAAACGCAGCCGACGTAAATAACGTCTTAAATAAGGCACTAATGTTTGTGTTCGTATATTATTCGTTTTATTTTACAATATAGATAACATTAAAACGATATCGATGTGCTTAAAAGAGTTAATCATTGTAAGGCCTAGCTTTATTTTTAATACCTCCTTGGGCTACCAATAAAATATGGTTTGTCATCGGCTTACGACCTACAGCTTTCTGTCTCTATCTGTAAGGGGGCTCAATAATAATAATCAATGACTGTGCATGGACGCCCAACTTAAAAATGCATATCTCAAACTTTCCACAACTTACCGACAATTATAAAATCTCATAAATTTACATTAATTATCCTCGATCATGCCTGCTCTGAGCACACCAAGAGAGAGACCATATTCGTACTCAAGCTGGGCGTGAAGCTTTAAATCCAAAACCGGGGCGAAACCAATTTTAGCTGAATGTTGGAAAAAGGATTACGTATCGGTTGTATGTGTTTTGATATAAATTCGTTTTTGTCGTTTGATGTGATATCGTAAATCTTATTCTAATGCAATAATTATTCCAAGAGAAAATGAAGGAAACCGCTGATACCGAGGAGTCGTATGCTGTCGCAGAAATCACGCAGAGATCTGAACCGCCGAGCGCACTTTGGCACAACACAGGGTTTATGTGTCGCGTCAGAGCTGGAACGCTGCTGAGCACCCAACCGGTCTCCACATCATATCTGTCAGCATGGTTAAATGAAAGAAATTATTGTAATAGCGCAAGCAGCAGCACCAGCAGCAGCAGGAGCAACAGCGTTTGCTGTCGTTGTCATCGTCTTGTGTCTCCCGCGCGCTTGCCGTTCGATTCCAAAATAAGCTAAGTGGTCCATGTGGGCATCAGATTTATGTTGCGATCGTGTTTGGATAAAACGATTGCCATGCTTTTGTGGAAATGTTTTAGCTTCCTTTTGGGCCATGCGCGTACTCCTGCGACTCTATCTGTATCTGAATCTGCGATCAATGTTTCTTTGATGTGTATCTCATATCTATGGCCTGGGAACAACTGACCATTCGTTATGTAAGTGACTATGGGTACGTACGTTTGTCGTCCGTCGTCGTCGTCAACGATACCACCGCGAAGCTAGAAATACACAATTTTCATCGCAATCAATGAAAAACTGCTACAGTTACGAGAGACGGAGGCTCCTATATAGGGAACTGCCCGTGCACATTTGTAATTCATATCACACACGTAACACACCTTATGGTTTGCTTTTTCCCAATTTAATAGGTTAATTCGATCATTTCGCAATCATTTCTTGGTAACTGGAAAAACAGAAGAAAACTCAAATCCATTGATTGGATGGAAATGGATATCAGGCCAAGTTGTGTGCTGAATTATGTCTTCTTTTTTTTTCAATGAAAAAAATTTACTGGCTTTTTTCTATTTCATTTGTTTTTTGTGTCATATTAAAAGATTCTTTTGGCATCGTGACAAAGTGTTCTGAAGTTTGTTTTGTCATCGATTGCAAACGGAAATTAAGATGTAACTGATAGAATGGTGAGCTAATCCCACGACTTATTTAAATTATAATCACTCGATTGGGCAAGGACAAAGATTGACGAGAACAAAGCCTGCAGCTGGGTAACATTGTGTTCATCATTGACTAAATGGGGACATTTTTTTTCTTTTCAACTTTGATGACGGAACTTGTCATGGAAATTGTAGGTCTTAATCGGCACAGTATTCGTGGAAATAATTGTGCAAATGAATCACGAATTTAAAATATGCCTGGGGTTTGGCAGCACAGTCAACATAACTTTAGATTGCTAGTTCGAATTGAATGCGCACATTTCGTGATAACAATTATGTATAATGATGACTTCTAGGCCTTCATTAAAATCACCAATTATTTTGAATGTGAGCCAATAAAGGCAGTATTCTAGATCAATGTTTAACTCATGCAAAGCTTTTTATTTGTAAGGCCATAACCGTATTTGAATTTGTATAGACCTAAAGCAGCTGCTGAGTGTTGCTGGATAGCAAAATTCTTTAAGAAATAATGAGGTGATCATCATATTCTGAAGTGCGTCGGAATTTTGGATTTAAGAGCCGGATCAAAACGTTACTTTGACTGCGTCACGTTGACAACTCTTACACGACGCGCTTCTGGCGCTTTGACATAAGTTTTGACAGTCAGCTGTTTGCAAAAACACCAAAACAAATATCATTCTAATTTTGTGGTTCAGGTCATGAGTCGTAAAAATATTGCTTCAAAAAATATAATTTTAATCATACGCAAACCAAACGCACGAGGTCACATTTAGTGTAACCACATAAGATCTCATCGTTTCCATTCAATCTGTCAAAGCGTGAACGCGAGAGCGCCGCATTGTGTTTCTACTTTTACTGTCCCCCTCAAATGTCAAATCGAAGCAAAAATTCATTTACATAGATTTTGCTTCACGTTTCATGGCGACGTAGCCAAATCGTGTATGTGAATGGAAACTCATTTCCTACGTTTGAACAACTGCGTTTCTTCGAAACTGTCAATTCAACGACGGCAAATTGACATTGTAAACCGGTAATATTTTACGGGTTTCTAAATACTAAAGGAGTATTTATGACAAAGAAAAGCTTCCTGTGCCATTTAGAGGCATGATAAAATTTCTTTTCAAATTGGTGAAGCTTAGCCGTTTCTCCCCAAGAGAGCAGTCACATCACAATTTGTTTGTTTTTGTTGTAAAGGGTTTTTCAACAGGGACGCTACAAAAATAGAGCGACAGGGACAGCAAACGACGCCATACATCCTGCCGCTCTTTTGATTTTCCCTTCAGTAAGGTTTGCCCTTTCATGATGGAAAGATATACGAGCCAACAACGAGTCGAAATTATTAAAATTTACTACCGAAATTCAGAGTCAGTCAACGTTAAGAGCGCTACGTCCAATTTATGGTCGTCATAATCATCCTAGCAGATCAACAATTGAGCGTCTAGTGGAAAAATTTGAATCCACAGGCACAGTACAAAATGTTCTCGTGCCAGTGAGACAAAGAAGTGCCCGAAGTGTCGAGAATATTGCTGCCACTGAGGCTTCAGTTGCAGAAAGCCCAAATGTGTCAAGCGTTGGGCATCTCTGTGACGTCGTTGTGGTGAATTTTGCGAAAAGATCTTGGCCTTCATCCTTACAAGATTAAATTGACGCAAGAACTGAAGCCGCTTGACCACCAGAAGCGTCGTAGTTTCGTGAATTCGGCTGAGCAACAACTTGAAAATGATTCGGATTTTCATCGAAAAATCATCTTCAGCGATGAGGCTCATTTCTGGCTGAATGGCTCCGTCAATAAACAGAATATGCGGTATTGGTCACGCAGCAATCCACACGTACTCCATGAGTCATCATTGTATCCCGAAAAAAATACGGTTTGGTGTGGTTTATGGGCCGGCGGCGTCATTGGGCCGTACTTCTTCCGTGGTGATCACGACCAGCACGTGACTGTGAATGGGGATCGCTACCGTTTAATGAAAACCGAATATTTTTGGCCCCAATTGGATGATATAGACTTGGAGGACATGTGGTTCCAACAGGACGGCGCAACAAGCCACACAGCGAATATCACAATCAATTTATTGGAAACCAAGTTTGGAGAACGTGTTATCTCACGAAATGGTCCAGTCGCTTGGCCGCCTCGGTCGTGCGATTTGATGCCGTTAGACTATTTCCTGTGGGGCTACGTTAAGTCAATGGTCTAAGCCAACAAGCCAGCGACGATTGTTGAACTTCGTACGAATATCGAAGCAGTATCGGCCGATTTATGCTTGAAAACCGTCGAAAATTGGGTTCAGCGTCTGGACTTCTGCAAGCGTGCCCATGATGGCCATGCAAAAGAAATCGAGTTCCATACATAATGGCATCGAACGTACTTTCACAAAATTTCATTGATATCCAAAACTGTTTTTGTTTTATTTCAAAAAACTTTTGTAGCGCTCTTATTGAAAAAACCCGATATTAGCGTTGCGTAGTGATTGGAAGATCGGAAGAAAATGCCATTAAATTTCCTTCATACTTCCCCTTGCTTTCCCTCGATTCCTTTTTTAGTACGATTTTCTCACAGCGAATTTACACTACACACCACTGGAACGTGTTCAAAATCAAGCAACGAATTGAAATTCTACTTAAAATTGTGACGAAACTCTGACAACTTCTCACAACTGTCAGATTCAGTATTCGGATTTATTAAGATAACTTCTTGCTCTCAGTTGAAATGAATGATTTCTTTTTTTTTATAGACCGAAAATGCTCCAATTACGCTAACGGATACAGCAGTTTATTTGAGCTACCGATTTTCTCAACAGTCATACACAACAAGCAGCGCCATATATTACAACAAAAACTACAAAAAAAATAATCTAGAAACTACCATAAAATGCACAACAAGTTCTACGAATAGACAACCTAGTGGCATGAACATACGCTTTGATCGATTTTTAATTGCCTTTCCTGTTATTGTGTGGCACTGCCTACTGAAAATGCAGCTTTTTTTTATGGGTTTTTGCGACCAATAAATGGATTTGCAATTTGAAAAGTCAAACCAATAACATTTGGCAAAAGCGCACTCACTGTACGGCATATGGGCTGACGAATTGCAATCATGGCAAACAGCTTTTACAGTTCAATGACTTTTGTAAATTGATACAATGACAGTTTTTTCAAAAGTTATTTTGACGGATGTCAAACTCATCCAGAATTGACATATCAGTAACAAATAATTTTGATTTACAACGCTAGCGATGAACCAATTTGACGCTTTCTTTTCGCGTTTCACTTTTATGTGTCATCATTGTAAAACGACAACAAAAAAAAAATAACAAAAACTTTACACCTTCACATCGCGGCAAAATACGGGTCTATTGACCCGCAGCGAATGAGATGAATTATGGTTAACAACGGCTGTCAAAATGTCGTGAAAATTGATTAAAACAGCGACACGAAATAGAGCCATTTATGTTGCAACTGACAGTGCAACAATCGCGACATTGACGTTGATAATACAGTCTACGCAGACATTTTTTGATACGCGTCGCACACTAGCCCTAAGGCATATCATGAACGATTCCAATGCTTTGCCACAAATTGAGTCCAAATAAGCCTTAAACCGCAAAATAGTTATTGGCTGGAAGGCATTTATGTACTAAGCAGGCTAAGCAGATTAGCCTTTGTCCCACCACTCATAACAAAACACTTTTGCAGTGATCAGACATAAATTCTTTAAACTGACATTTCTGATGGTGTATTGGTTGTAACTTATTTAGAGTATTAACTGTCAAACTAAACTCTAGGTAACTGGCTTTTAATGGAACAACTCTTAAGGTTCAAGTAAGGCGTGGCTGTCATGGTGCATGCGTATGTCAGGTTTACAGATTTTTATCTATCGTCCGTATGGTGCTTTAAATGGAACAGATGTGTGAATGTGTTATTTTTTTATGGAAACGACTTGAGACACTTGTCGCTCATGCACTAAGTTGGAGGTTAACAAGTGAAAGGCTTAATGTTTCGATGACACCTCGCAGCCGCGATTGTTTATAGTACAATCGGAAAAGGATATTTTTTTCGGAAAAATGGAAACAAACAAAAAAAATAATTAAAGTTGTCGAGACAATGTACTTAATGGTTTGAAATCATTAAAAGTTTACGTCCTAATATCATTTATCAAACGACAAGATGAAAAATCGACAGTCTTACACTGCTGTCTGATAATTTTTTAATACAAGAATAACGAATTGGTTGCAATGGGTCTTCTTGCTAAGTCTCCAAAAACGAACAATTTCCTTGATTTCTTACGAAAAACTAAGAAATCTTGTTCGCGAACGAAGAAATTTTGAAGTTTTTCGGTTGAAGACACTTCTTTAAATAAAGTTATGAAATTTTTCAAAGCTGTCAAATCGGTAAGCATCAATAATTTTCGGCTTATTTAAATTTTGTTCACATGCTTCTAACACTATATATATGAAGATAAAAGGATTCTATAACTCCTGCCGATTAAAAATTTCATAACCATTGGATCTACTATAGATGCTTGTTTAAATATATAACTAATGCCTTTGACATGGTGGACGATGGCTTGCTTTTGGAAAAACTGTATAAGGCGGGCTTAAGGCGATCAATCCATACCTGGCTTCTTATCTGAACGATCGAAGACAACGGGTTAGAATTAAAAATCAATTGGGTTCGCTGAAGCATATAAATAAAGGCGTTCCAAAAAGCGCAGTTTAAGGTCCTACTTTGTTTTTAATCTTTGTAAACTCGCTTTTCATACAACCAATTAATGGCAAAATTATAGTATTCACTTACGATACTGCTCAAATAGAAATTATTTTAGTTTATTTTCGGACGAGAACTTCGAAATACTTCGCAGATGGTTTAAGCTTCATAAGCTAGTGATAAGTTATAGAACGAAGTTTCTGCTCCCACTTGTTTAAAACCGCGTTTAAATAATGCTTATCCACATGGTCAGAATATGGCTTCCTTCAATTCTAACATAAGCTGTACCGTCGATTGTTTTTAAGTGGAACACGTGAACACATTTTAGTACCTAGGTGTTAAAATGGATGTTGAGATGACCAAACTTCCTATTTAAAGCAGTATCTTAAAGTAATTGTAAGGCAACTCTATCATCTAAGCCTTTTCTGTCCTCTGTCAATCCTGAAATTGGTATGTAATGGTCTACTCAAATCTAAGCTTGAATATGGATTAGCATGCTGGGTTGGTACATATTTTAACTAGGTATGCCCATTGTTTATGTACTTCGCATAAATTTTTAGAAGAACCGTAGAACCCTATGTTTTGATCTGTTTATGAACTTAAGAACTTTACCTCTGAGACAACTTTATGTGTACAAAAATTTTAAATCATTTTTCTAAGATCCTGCCAGATTATATGGTAACTAGAGCTTCACGTGAGTTCCAGGTATTTCGTTACTATACCTGATTTAGCCATAATTTATAAGTCTTTTATTCGGCCTAAAATGGAGTACAACGCTCACATCTGGGCAGGTGCACCCAAGACCACCTTGCAACTTCTAGAATGAATTCAAAAGCGAGCGATAAAACTTATAGACGATGACAACATATCGAAAGCAATTCACCCGCTGGAACACCGTCGAAATGTGTCTTGCTTGACATTGTTTTATCGCTATTTCTACCACCAATGCTCCGTCGAAATAGCAAATTACATTCCGCCAAGAAATTCACTTGCAGCACCCGCAAGTCATCGAATGCTCATCAGTTTACCCTAAAGTCTACTTTCGGGCGTACTGTGAAATTTAGAAATTCTTTATAGGCCCAATGTGCACTGGTACCTCCTTTCTCTCCCTTTCACTTCTGCTCGTGCTGTGTAAAAAAAAAACTCTTTAAGGGTACTTCCAATCCCTTGAGCACTTGAGCGCTATTTAAAAAAAAAAAAAAAACAAGAAAAAAGGAATAAAACATTTTTTTCACGCTTTTGTTTAATTATTTACCCGAGTGTATTAGATGCGAAAGAAATGAATTAACCTTTTGAAGCAACCACAATGAAATTGAAATTTTGTATAATCAAATGTTAGATAGATAGATATTTGAATTTTACTTTTCTTTTATCTACAAATGCAACTGCAAAAAAAAATTTAATGTAATATAGTATAACTTGATAACCCCCATTAACACACTTTTACAATTTTTAAGTTTAATAGTTCATTCGCCACTTGTTTTT
The DNA here is from genome assembly GCA_963555765.1 of Orthonevra nobilis. Classification (NCBI taxonomy): domain Eukaryota; kingdom Metazoa; phylum Arthropoda; class Insecta; order Diptera; family Syrphidae; genus Orthonevra; species Orthonevra nobilis. Next base: position 9,049,456 of record OY743226.1, on the reverse strand, counting down.
ATGACAACTGAATGTCATAACTATGGTATTTGGTTTGAAAACTTTGAATTTATGTTGGTTTTGAAATTTTTCTTGTAAAAATGTATGTACAGATTTTCAATGAAATAAAGTAAAAATAAATAAAAAATACTTCATATTTATCTCGTTTCTTTTTCCTTCGATGCAGTTTTTCCGCCAAGACCATTTTTAGAAAATGTTTATACTACATAATGGGTGGTATAATAAAAACTGACTTTGCTAAAATATGAGGCAATTGCTCGAAAAAGTGACACTTTGTAGCATTTGCTTACTTAAAAAACTAATCTGAGCAATTGCTATGTTCGAAAATGGCTTTTGCTCAAATTCGTATGAATAAAAGGCATAAAACTGAGCATTTGCTTAGAAAATGTCAAGTCAGCTATTTAGGTGACTAGAAGCATTTGCTTCGTATTTTTGAGGCATAAATTACGTGCATTTGAAGTGAATTATTGTGCGATTTTAATTAGCTTTAAATTAGCAACTTTTTTTGTTACCTGGTCCGGTGTGTAGGTATCTGACGTTTCCGTTAATAGCACTTCGCACATTTTTTCCGTAGCTTTTCATTTTCGCGCTTTAATAGTTTTGTTCACTGACTCTGCTCCGAGCAGAAAAAAGCAGAAAAGAGCAAGATTTAGTGTTCATTGACAAAAATTTCTGCTCGAAACTGCTCTTTTTGTGTTCATTGAGACCTGTCAGAGCAGAAAAGAGCAAGATTTCTTGCTCCTACTTTTGGGGTAGAGCAGAAGTAGAGCAGACTGTCAAATCAACTGTGCATATATTTATTTGAATTTAAAATTTGACTAATTCGTTGGTGATTGATAAGTGCGGTATGTATGTACATATGGGTTGCTCTTTTCTGCTCTTTTCTGCTCTGACGTTAATCTGACATTTTGCTCGAATATGAGAATTTCTGCTCTAGATCTTCATCAATGAACAAAACTAATAACTGGTGCTTGGGATTTGTCTAGTAGCGCTTTGCCAAAAGATTCCAGAACTTTTACAAATTTGAGATCATTGCCCTCCTTTCCGCGACGTGCTGTTGCGGTTGAAGGCTTGAATGCTGTTGCCATATCGCCACCGTCAGTTTGAACTAAAACACATATATAACAAAACATGCCTATAAAACCACAAAATGTGAGAAAAATTACCATCCAGATATTCCACTTCAACGCAGCTAAGTGTTTTGTTTTTATTTACTTTTCCAAGTTCCAAATACACAACCAAATGCAAAGCAAAAAACTTTTTTGATAGCCGCTTTGCTGTCAAATGTCAAGCAATTGCTATGTTCGAATGTTCGAACTTGCCAAAATAAAGTAAAGTCTTATTCATACGAATTCGAGCAATTACTTTCTGAACTTATTTTCCTACGAGACTTTACTTCGAGTTATTGTTAGTTTTTATTAATACCACCCAATGACTCTAAATAAATCTGAGTGCTTATGCAAAAGGGTGGCCCAAAAACACAATCATAGTAGAATAGTTTCATAAGAAAAATAGTCATGACTATTAATCAATCTTGCGGAGAAGCAACGTTCCTTTATTTACTTCACATCAGAGATCTGCAGCAAGTAGCTCGTTTTGTGAGTCACTCGAACCATTTGTTGTCAAATAAATTTCAATTCATTTCAAAAGAAAAACCATAGCTAACCTCACACTCCATTGCTCTCATTCGTTTCGATAAGTTTTCCGTTTGAGCTGATTCATTTTTAGGAGTTTTCAAATTATCTTCAAAGAGGCGACGAAATCAAAATCTAGTGGAGAATTGGTGAACAATATTGTTTTCTGCCGTTTGTGTTATCATATATTAAAATATAATGGTAAGCAAACATCTAATTTGGAGCGCTTAAATAATATTAAATAGGATTCGTATCCTCAGTGGATAATATCATAAAAGACTGCAGGCCATTCTCTTCGGCTTCTGGTTTCTATCAATAAATGGTGAACACGTTTTTTAAAATATGGAGCTATATATGGAGAGAATTCGGATATTGACGATTTACTTACAGACCCTACAAATATTTCCCGTCAGATCAACCCAATATCACTAGAGAAGAAACTTATAACATCAGATTAATGAACAAATAGTTTTATAAAAACAAATATTTTGAGTGCCACATTTCTTCATTTGATTAGCTGGCAAATGTGGAACCCTACGGGAAAATTTACTGTCTATTGTATGATAATATTATTGTTTGATAATTTTACCGACAATGGCCGGATAATTCTCGGGACTTCTGCTTTAGCCCCGATAAAATTGAACTCCCGAACTAGTTTCATTTAATATGCTGTAGAAAAGTAGCTCTAACTAACCAAATGCTATTCATCAAGCCGATGAGACTCCGGGCATGGAAAGCGAAGTCTGATAGTAAGCGATGCATTTGTTAAAACCTTAAAATTCGAAAAAAGTGTGAGAATTCGTCCATACAGACTAAAAATAAGACCTTTTAATGATCTTTAAAAATAAACAATAATAAATCATTACTTATCGAAAGATGGGACGTTTCTTTTGGGCTGTGTCTATTTGCCACAAGCACTTCGACATGAAAAGACTTTCCTTTTTCCAAACACTGCCATTTGTTTTAAAAGTTTGACCACATTAAGCTCCGTCTTCCGCATACAAATAAAAAAAAAAACAGCAGCCACATCATTTCGCATAATGCCATGGGACCGGGACCAAGGAAATTGCTTCAACAGTTTTAACAAATTAAATAACAATTTCCCGACAACACGTTTTACCATTTTAAGTTATTTCTTACCGAAGAATTATGTTGTATAAATTTCGTTACATCCAACATCACATGCTTCGGAACAACTTTCTTTTTGAAGACGTCATTGCGTAGACAACCAAATGCTCATCTGACGTCCAAAATGTCCATTCACTATCAGACTTCCTCACTTAACCAGCAAACTCCATAACGCAAGCGCAACTTCCGCATTGCATCTTTGACGCGTGAAATTTAAATGTCGTCTTTTTCCCCCACAAACTCAAGGATTCAGTAAGGATTTCCTTACTAATTATCTAAATATCTTGTTTCTGTGAACATCTTCCTCGTCGAGTGATCGTTCCGTCACATGCTGCCATCATAAAGCAAAACGTCCACATTAACGCTTTGGCAAAACAAAAACTCCGCAATTCAATCGTCATGCTCATGGCATGATCGGCCTTTGGTCAGTCGGATCCATTACACGGTTCTCAAGTTGAATTTGAAGATCACTCGCCAAATGGAGACGACTCACGGGAGGTATCTTCCAATGTGCATCTGCATCGTCAGGCAGCGCCAAAACCTGAACCTGAACCAGCATGTGCGATCAATTTCTGTGCGCCAAATATTTTGCTCAGACTACAAGATCTGGCGATCCAGTGAACCAGTAGCAACAGCGATCATGGAGCCCGAGCCAGGCATTCCGTCACGAAGATGAAAAGCCGGCATTTGGCACTAAAGTGTGTATTCACGCAACGTCCACGGCAAATAGTATTAATGACGGCACAATGATGGCTGGAAATTGTTGCAAGTGATTGATTAGTTGTTTACACTCTTCCGAGACATAGTTCGCGATTTCTTTGGTGAAATTGGTAGCCTTGAAAACTATAATTAAACCCAACCATCAGCCGAGAGAGTGTATCCCAGTGATCGGAACTCAATGTTGACCTAGCTATTTGCTCGTTGCGTATGGTCGATTAAGATCTGAATATATTTAATAAAAAAAAAACAAGCTTTGATATCTTGACCCACATCAATGGTATATCGCCGTGTAAAATTCGGCGCCGAATAAAAATTTATGATTTGTCATTTAATTGGGGCTAAAAAATTGACGTGTGTGTTCGTTTTTTTTTTTCAAGTTACAAAACCAAAATTTTGTGTATTTTTGCTTCATTTTTAATTGAATTCGAACAGCAGGAATATTAAGAAACATCTCGTTGACGGCTATTTTATGAACCATGCCTAGCTTCTTTACAAGTTTACTGACAATTCCGAACGACATCTGAAGTTTTATCTTGACAGCGGTTCTCTTCAAAGATTCACTTTCACTTTCGAGGGGCGGGCCGTGCAAAAATGCCAAATGTGCCCTCACGGACTTGAACCTAGAGCGTAAGGCTCAGCAACCAACGCACTTACTTAATATAAAAGTTATATGTATCAACAAATTTTTAAACGAGTAAGGCTGCGATCAGACGGTCTGACTATGTACACAAATTTCAATAGTATATGGCGTGCTCAAGTTCTTCAAAAATGCATACATAAATGAGATTAACCCAATGTTGTTGTAGCCCTCGCAGCCGTCTCGATCTTTTTTGATATCTGTTCACTCTTAAGTCCTACTTCAGATTTAGATATCTTCAGAAGGTCACGTTCGTCTGTATGTTGGCTTTTAAATTTAGGGACTTTGCAGCTGTTCACAATATACATAGTTTGCAACTCTGTTCCGTTAAAGGCCCCGTACTGAGTGGACATTTCTTCGCGTAGCGAAAGATTGTCCCCGTTCCAGCACGTCGTAGCGCAGATCCGCTACGCGAAAAATGTACTGAAATGACAGTTCTTCCCGTAGCGAAAGGAAGCGAAGGATAGGGAGTCGCTACGGGGAAGTTTAAGGGATATTTGAGGGAAATTTAGCAAAAATTTCTTCGCTACGCAAGAAAAGGTGTCAAACCCCATTTGATTTGCTTGCTGGTAAACGTGACGTCATATTTTCTGTTGCTCGAAATGCGTTCCAGAGGAATTTCCCCGTAGCGGAGCAGTTTGCCAGTTTAGCAAAGGCGTGCTGGAACGCAAAGATTGCGAAGGGCAGCGAGTCGCTCCCGCGAAATTTAAGGGATATTTCTTCGCTACGCGAGGAAATCTGTCAAACCCCATTTGATTTGCTGCTAAACGTGACGTATCTTCTATTGCTGCAAATGCGTTCCAGAGAAATTTTCAAGTAGCGAAGCAATATAACTTTTTAGTAAAGGTGAACTGGAACAGGGCCAGTCTTTGAGCCCCGTAGCGACTCGCTACCCTTCGCTACCTTTCGCTACGCGAGGAACTGTCACCTCAGTACATTTTTCACGTAGCGGATTTGCGCTACGGCGTGCTGGAACGAGCGACTGTTGAAGTGCAGAATAAAAATCGTTCGTGGTTCACAAACGTTGTCCATAACGCTAAAAGGGTTCGCAGTTAATTGTATTCGAAATAAAATAGAAGCAATGTCCAACTACTCTAAATTGGGTTTTTTTTTGTGCTCGCAATCACGCATTATTTTTGACCCCGAAAGTAAAAAACGATAATTTTTATTTTAGCAAACTTTCAAAAATTTTGAAAAACATCCGGTCAGTTGGAGTTGCTAAAAAGAATGTTTCAGATATAATTAACTGATGATAATTAACTGAAAAGGTCTTTCTTGCTAGTCCAGTAGACAATGCGTTCTTCGTCCCTGATGATCAGCTTATTTTTTAAACAAGGAGCTAGATTGAATTTGAGGTTAAAAATTTTTGTTATCAGTCATTTTTGTTGTTGAATGTCAGATGCAGTTGGAGATGATGGTTTACCTCTTAAAATTATCAAACTTATTACACTTTCTAGTTATTAACTGCATAACGTCCTCAACATTTCTTTATAGCCGGAAGCTAACTAAGTTCATTCCTGTACCAAAAAAGTGCAGCCAGCCTTAGCCGTCGACTTAAGCTCCATATGCATTCTGCCGTTGCTGTCAAAAGTTGTAAAATATTCTCTAGGGCAAAGGCTGTTCGCGAATCAATCAGGTTTTCGTATATGTATATATTTAGTATGCGAACGATTTGACGTTTGAGTGAAAGTATGTCTCATAAATGGAGGATAAAGAATTTAATCAATCGTTGAACAAATATGAAGTTAAAGAGTTTTCGAAAAGGGTGGAGATAAAGTTGAATAGCTAAAGTCCTCCATTGCGATTGTGAAGGGCGGTTAAAGTCTGGAATGTCTTAAAACTAAAAACTTAGAAAAAATGGCGTTTAACAGGGCTAAAATGAATTCAACAGGTGGTGGTGGACCCAGCAAGCAGTGTCGAAAGAAGGTCAGTCTAAGGTATAGCCAGTATCTAAGACACAATTATACATGTCGATATTCCACTTGTTGAAAAAAGCTCAATTCATGAAATCCTGGAAGACATTTTATCAGAAATGAATAAACTTTCAGCAAGCATGCCCAAAAGCACACCATGTTGATTATATATCACCCTGCAGAAAAGAGTTAGACAGCCAACCCAAAGAAACTTATACGACATTTGTCAAAAATTGTATGGTAACAATTCCTCACATCGTCTAAGAGAATAGGGGTGATTCTATTTCATTTAAATTGGGGCGTTCAAATCTTTCTGCGTTTAACATAGGTTGTTTAATTTCCAACATACTCTGAAGCTAATGTCCAGCCTTCTACTGACCCAGAGTATACAGCTGGCGTAGCGAGGGGATTTTTCCTGCAGTCCAAGTGTCTTTTTGTTAGTGTATGCATAAATATTCAGAATACACAATATGATGGGACACACACAAATGGTACACATATAGGCATAAAATCATTCGTGTACCCAATTTAACAATTTCTATATGTCCACAAATTCAATTTGTGGATGCAGTCGTTGTGGATGCAAATCGTTTTTGTACGCCACTTGTTGTCCAAAAGTTTTTGGTTAAGATGGTTTGTGTATTTTTGTGCGAAATAAATAAACAAATCGAGTGATCTTAGCTTAATCCAAAACCAAGCTCGAGATTTGTATATGAGATAAATTTAAGATGAATTTTCAAAGCAGTTTAAGGATTCTTGAATATTGAAACTTGCATATTTCATGATTTTAGTTTTCCAAAAAAACTAGAATTACTATCTTAACCAGAAAGCAGCTTAGGCTCATAAGATACTATGTCTCCTATGTCTCAAATCCCAAACGCCACAAAACGTGAAGTGCAACCTTAAAAACATTTTCACCCACTTGAGTGCGTAATTCACCAGCAGGCATTCAAGTTGTTGTTTTTTTTTTCAATTTTACGCCCCATAACAATTGTTCTGCGCTCAAGTGTAAGAACACACGCAGCCCGGCCAGGCTGTTCATATGATTTAATTACTTTTTGTTGTTCTAAATAGCTTGACGCCTGTTGCAGTGACCTCAAGCCTTTGTGTGTCTAGTGACAACTGACAGCGCTACAGAATTGTCACAAGGTCTAAACAAAACCGGTGCGAATATCTCACAATTTAACAAACAACAACCAAATTTTGGAAAGTTGCACCCGCTCGCAATTAGTTCACTAAAAATAAAAAAAAAAGATCTATTTCCAAAGATTTAACAATTTTTTCTTGTTCAGTATTTGCATTGCAAATGATCAATTCACAGACGCGAAAAGAGTTGTGTGCATAAAACAATGAGACGACGACAGTTTGCGTCTACGCAAACGCAGTAACGCAGATACGCATATGTATATGCATGGATGTACGTCCATTTGCTGGCGAATGATTCCTTGGGATCCCAACTGCGTGCATATTTCCCCGTGGATACGATTTATATGAAGTTATTTTTTTTTCTTGTTTTTCTTGACTAGAAAATTACTTTGAAAATTGATTATGTGACCGATCCAAGGTCTTGCCCATGCCACCGCCATGATGTTGCTTCCAATTAGTCTGTTTGTGGAGGCATATCTTGAGAGCTACTGCGGAGGGACCTTGAGCTCTCTAGAACTCTAGCTGCACCAACTTATGCAGTTCTTTTCAGCTCTGAAATCAGAAATTCAGAATCAGAATGCGTCGAGGAGTATACTTGAGCAATGCCCCTCTGGCCGTCTGGGAGGTGTTGATTTATTGGAAATGGCTCCTGGTGTGAATTGGATCGTAAATTTAGCTACGAACCAAAGGCGTTAGGGGTTGTTAATGGACTTATCGGCCAATTGGATCAATTTGTTAATTTGAATTCTTCACACCTTTGAAAAGAGTTTGGAAAATTGATTATTGACGCTGGACTGTCCAGCAGAGAAGGTAGGTGTGTGTGCGCTGCTGTTGACTTAATTGGAACGATGTTGACAGTTTTGCATGAACGAGTTTCTTTTTATTTTGCTGAGAACCAATAAGGAAACCGAAATTATTAAACCGTAAAAAAAAACATGAACATTCTGGCGACATCTTTTATGTAAATCATCGCTTGGTATCGATAACATTCGCACGAGTTATAGTGAACTTGAAGGTTATTAAAAATTGTGCGATTCAATCAATAGTGATGCGCTTCCTATAAGGAAGCCTTTCCACAATCGATCATTAACCTTTTGTCCATGGAGCTTCTGGAGTCAGATTTCTAATCAGGCCAAACTGATTGTTCTTTGATACTTGAGTCCGCGTCCGTTGACGCGTTAATTGTGTGGTCCCACATTTAAGTTAATATATCTGGCCCTTTTTACACGGGTAAACCTCTCACGAGTGATTGGCAATCTTTGGAGTGAATTACTCTCTGGATTTAATCGAATCCAGTCAATCCAATCAATGAAAAAATTTGAAGCTAGGTGAAGCTTGGTCGCGGGGATCACAAAAGAATTGTCATCTCTTTTTTTTGACAATTTGGCAGAAGATCTTGTCATCGTTGATCTGTCAAAAAAGATCTGGATATCAGATGCACTTATGTGATCGACTTTTTCGGATCTTTTCTGTCAGATATGAGAACGACACCTTGTAAAAAATATATATTATATAATTAGATTTGGTTTGAGTCCTCATCTTCGTTGGAGTGAAAAGTGTCCTACTTGTATGTTCTTCTTCTATGCAATATCTAAATCTAGGAAGACACCTTAATGCTGAAAACATTTCAAAGGGAAATCATTTCTGTTTCGAGAAAAGGTATTTGTTTATTGAAACATTGTCAGTAAACGCAAAACGAATTGAAAAGGTAACGTTAGAGATGGGTAAGGTTGAGCATCATTTTTGAAGTTTTGTTTTGCGAAACCTGAAAACTTTTGATGAGGAATTTATCACAGGTCCTTAAGTCATACAGCAGGAATGTTGCCTTCAGGGTGGTTGTATTTTTTTTTAATGCATGCAAATTTGAGAAAGTTTGAAAGCACTTTTTTCGTGGCACTTCTTGAAATGCAATACCAGTATAACTATCCCATGATTTTGCTCATTATTGTTTTTTATTCGATAAGATCACTGCCGTATTCGTTCTTCTTTAAGGAAGATCATTCTTATGAGAACACTGACGATTACACCCCGAGTAGTACCTGCATATACTACTGTGTCCAAAAAATAAGGTGACATTGTATTTATTTTGAAAATTCTTTATTTATTCTTCCAAATCAATTTCATCCCCTTCAAAGTAATCCCCTCCCGATGCAATGCACTTATGCCAACGGATTTTCGAATCTTTGAAACACTGGTTGTAGTCACTTTCCGGGATGGCCTTCAGTTCCGTCTTCGCTGCGGCTTGAATCTCCTCTATCGTATCAAAACGGTGTCCCCGGAGCGGTCTTTTGAGCTTGTTGAACAGCCAGAAGTCGCATGGCGCCAGATCAGGTGAATACGGTGGTTGCGGAACGATATGGGTTGAGTTTTTGGCGAAATGATCACGAATTACGAGTGCGGTATGGGATGGTGCATTATCGTGGTGTAAAAACCAAGAATTGTCTTTCCACAATTCCGGCCTTTTTAGGCGGATAGCGTTACGCAAACGACGCATAACGTTCAAATAATATTCCTTGTTGACTGTTTGGCCGGTTGGAAGGAATTCATAAAGCACAACACCACGATAATCGAAGAAAGCAGTCAACATGACCTTGATTTTTGAGCGACTTTGGCGCGGTTTTTTTGGTCTCAGCTCTCCTTTGGCACGATATTCGCTAGATTGATCGGTTGTTTCGGGGTCGTAAGCATATATCCAAGTCTCATCGCCAGTTATAATGCGTTTCATGACATCCTGGTAGTCGGAAAGCATTGTTTCACACACTTCAACGCGACGCCCTTTTTCCAAAAAATTCAATGTTTTCGGTACCAGTCGAGATTTGACGCGCTTAAGGCCCAAAGCATCCTTCAAAATGGTATTGACTGAGCCTTTCGATAAGCCAACTTCATCAGCAAGGTCTCTAATCGTTAATCGATGGTTTTTCAACACCAAATCTTTGATTTGTTGGACGTGAGCTTCATTGGTTGAGGTTGATGGTCGCCCAGAACGCTCTTCGTCTTCGACACGTTCACGGCCGGCTTGGAAATCTCTATACCACTTGTAAACATTTTTTAGACATAGCCTCATCATCAAAGGCTTTGTATACCATCCTCAACCTATCCGCAGTAGAAAATTGATTCCGCAAACAAAATTTAATGCAAATTCTTTGCTCAATAAATTTCGACATCGCAAAAAACGAAAAATTCACTTTTAGCAGCTCACAAAACGACGCGTATCTCAAACACTATGAATATATTTTGACATGAAATTTCACATAGATGTCACTGACAGTACTACCAACCTAAAAAGAAAGAAAAATTTCCAAATCCTTCGACGCGCGCAGTTTAAATTCATATGTCACCTTATTTTTTGGACACAGTAGTATGTAACTTATATGCTTTTTTATTTTTGAATGAAACAATATTTAGCGCCCAACGTGGGGCCAGCTTTTGGCTTTGGCAGAAAAATTTGGATGCTGAATAAATGAACTCAAATACCATTTTAATATCTCACATTCATTCCTATAGATTTGCCAGAAGAATCAGAGTACTTGATGAGTGAGGCTCAAATACGCTCATAAATTTTACTTATTTTCGTGAAGTTTTATGGAGGATACTCCGATATCTTTGCGCGATAAGCATGACTTTGGCTATTGACAACACGCAAAGACATTTCAAAAGATCACCATTTTTGAATTTTATTAAAAAAAAAAAACATAATATCTTTATTGCAGCATGCTTATATCAATTCATGACGACTTACTGATACAATTTTGGCAAACTCTTCACTATGAGCTTACACCTCTGCGAAGGGATAGTTTCCTAGGCTGCTTTTATGGTTTGCCAAAGTTTTAACAAATTTTTTTCGGGCCCGAAGTCTTTAACAAGCGAGTCAACATCATTCCAAAGATTCTCGAAGGAATTCAAATCGAGACTTTGAGCCGGCTAATCAAACGCGGAGATTTGTCGCTCCGAAAGCTAATTCTTCACTAACCGCGAAATATGCTTCAGATTATTATCATGCATAAAAGCCCATGATACAAGGAAAAAGTCGTCGATATATGGCTCAATTTGGTACTCCTGGATTAGTTTATGCTGATGTTGGTAGGTACATAAAGCCATTTATTTACAGGATTGGTCCAACTCCATGCCATGACGACCGCTATGCTTTACGGTCACCTCACATACTTTTTTCCATTTGATCCCGACCTATTGAATTTACTGTCGTCGTTGGAAGACAAGAGGTTTTCTCTAAAGAACCTTCCATTAAGTTCGAATTCCATCAGACGGCAACGTACTGTTACGTCTTATATTTGAACATCGTGTTGGTCAGTAAATTGTTGTTCTATCTCATGAAAGGCTAAGAAAGAGTCACTGTAGCTGATTTCGTGAATAATTCTGTCGGTCACTTGTGAGGTTTTTCTAAGGGGATGAGAGCACAAATGGTAAAATTGTCTTTCCGTGCCGAAAAAGAACGGTCTGCCATTCATGTGAACACCACTGCATATGCTTCTAAAGACTTTCGAAACGGATGAAAGTTATTGTTTAAATCTCTCTTGCATATACTCGTACGTATATTCAGTGGTCATTCTTTATTATCAAACATCGTCTTGCGTCGAATGCCTGTTCATATCCTCCTTTCTCTGTACCATAAGATCTCCGTATGATTGAAAATACATTCAGGTCACAACAACTACGAACCATGCAAACCTTCTTTTTACGTCCTTTAAACAAATATCCATAAAACTATTTAACCAGACACAAACGCTTAGCAATTTTTTTTTTTGTCTTTCAAAAAATAATCGAAAAAGGAAATCCCCGTCAATAGTTGTATAACGCGAATTTATTACATTTTATGAATTTATGATGTCATAAAAACTAGAGCACAGAGACATTAATCAATCTGCATCTATCTTATAGTGCAAGAAATAAGAGCGCGTGATAGTTATTACGAACGAGTACAACCAAAAGCAGATACGGCCCGCAAATAGCAAAATAGATGAAAAGGATCGCCGCAACTATCCATCGCCACAGGCGTTAGTCGTCTTTTGTACTTGTCCGACAGAAACCTGTCCGCAGAAAATTAAAGCCACAAATCCAAAAGGCATTATGGGGAAGACTCTTGCTTTAGACTGTTTGACTGCATAGACTACTCGTACGTGGGAGAGGTTTTTTGTGTGAATCTAAACTTCAAACAACACACTTTTGACAAAAAAGTAAAAAAAACAATATTTTTGAAAGTAGCTTGCAAAACTAGTTGCGTGAATTTTTTCTTGAGAAATTAAAGCTATGAATATTTTTTTAAATTTAAATTGTACACACTTTGGCAAACAGTCGTGTTTCTGTGGTTAAAAATTATGAATATTTGTTGTATAAAATGTTACACCAAACTTTTGACCTAGATGCACACATAACCTTCAAGCTCAAAGCGCATTTCGTTGTTTTTTTTGTGCCAATCCCAAGGGCAAAAAGATGGTTATATCATTTTAAAACCATGGTTCGGGTTTTATAAAATTTTTACAATGATTTATGTTAAAGTTTTTTTGTTCCTTTTTTTCAACAAATAGCATCAAGTATTGAAAATTAGAATACCGCATTTGTTAACTAATTTTACATTTACTTTTAATGTTTCGACTTCCACAACATAGCCTACCTTATCAGCTATCAACTGCCTAATACAAGGCGATTTTAACAAAAGTTACCTCGTAAAAGAAAAAAAGGAGAGTTGACCTGCCCATACCATGAACTTGCGATTTCAAGATAAAAAAAAAATTAAGGTGCTATTTTATTTGCCCCCACGATGAACTTCACTTTGTGTTATGAAAACATCATTCATTCCCTAAACAAATGCATTGGAAACAAAAATAAAATATTTTTTTAAAATGTCCCGTAGGAATATATTTGTTTTCGTATTTTTGGATAATTTCAAATACGATTTGCGTATTTTACATTGATAGATTGTTCAACATTTTGGTAATTCCTTTTTTTTATCGAGTCATATTTCTACTTAAAAAAAAAAGATTTTTATTTTTTTTTTTTGCAGAAATAACTTAATATAATTGTAAAATAATGTTTTGCATTTTATTTACACATTGAAAGCTAGTTGGACTTTTATTGTCATTTATTATTTATAATTACTAATTTTAGGTGGCGCTACAATCCACGTGGCAGTGGAATTTTATCCGTTTGGCTAAGTCGATGTACAATTCGTTGTTGAAGCTTCTCCTCCACTAACCGTCAATGCAGTTGAGACCATAGATCACACTTTTGTCTCGAAATATTCTAAGACGCCTTCATCTGTCCATGTCCATGCTTCAGCACTATAAAGCTGGACGGGGATGATAAGGGTCTTATAGAGTGACACTTTAGTTCTTCGATAGAGGGCTTTACTCAATTGCTTTTTTAGCCCAAAGTATCAGTGATTAGCCAGATCGTTCGTTTGATCGCAGGGCTAGTGTAGTTATCTATGTTTACAGCGGTAGATAGGTAGACAAAGTCCCTAACTACCTCAAACTGGTAACGCTCTGACCAAGACGTCCAATTTGAGTGTCCTTCCTTGATGATAACAAGGTGATGTTCTGTCTGAACACTCACAAACGCACTGAGGATTGGAAGTTCTTTTTAAAAGTTTCTCCCTTATTTCCAGATAATTGTTTCGGCTAATACAAGATAATTCAGTGGATTTGTTATTTTCACTGCAGTTGGCACATTTTAGAGATGTGTTGATTTCGAACTCCGAGGTTTTATGTATTCCGGCACAGATGGCATAACATATTTTAATGTGGCAGTTTTCTCGCCATGGCCAAACATTTGGCAATTAAAACATTGTACAAGATTATAAACTTCCCATAAGGAAGTTCATATTTTTTAATTGTTTTTGGTAAGCCCAACTCACTTGTATGTGTAGTATAGCGCGACCTTAATCGAACAACTTTCCAAGAAGATTAAATATATAAAATCTGTGTAATGCTCATATATTTTTTACATATTTTTTTAATTTCAATGCACTCGAGACCACGTTTGATAAGTTCTTTTATGAGTGAGGAAGCTTAAACTTCGTTTAAACCGAACTAAACCACTTTGAAATTTTTTTCACTTTTGGAATCATGGAAGAAAAATTGGCAGTTTTAAAATTTCAATTTTTTTATGACGATGCGAATTAATAGTGTTACAAAAAATTTTTGTAACTTTTGCTGATATAGTTTAACGATAAAATTGCGTCGAGCTACAGAAGAGCGGGTTTTGAAGAATTTCTAAGGATGTTTTCATATGTCAGTACTGTAGACGTTATTCGCATTGACACAGATTCACATTTCTGAAACAATTTTCAAAGCACTGCTGTGGAAATGTGATCAAGGTATAGAGAAAGGGGTACATCAATATATGAACTGGCTTCAACTTAATATTGTTTAAGTCGTTTTGTTAGTCTTTAAAGTTAATGACTTACTTAGTTTAGTCAATTGACTAAATTAACATTATGTTGATGATATTTTTGGAAATAAAATTAAACAAAAAAAAATTTTCTATATGAATTTGTCCCGAAACTTATAAACGGCAGTGTATATAATTAAACATATTATTTATCTAATATGGTACCTATAAACTATAAATTTAACTGATTTTTAACTTTTTTTATTGGAAAACTAAATTGATTTTAATTTAAGAAATGAACATGTCCCTTTTTTGACTTTTTTTTCTTCATATTTTAAACAAAGCTTTTCATTCACACATTCGATAGCTTGATTTGTTCTCGAGTTAGGCTGTACGAGAGAATCCGCACAAACGTACAAACTATACATACACTCACAAGCATCTTTCTACAAAATGGAATTGGACTACTTGGAGCTCGAAAAGTGGATACGAAAAATTTTGAATTCCGAAAATCGGACCGATTTCAAGAACTTCGTCTATCTGATTGGTTATAAGTAATTTAGGAAGGGCATCCAAAGTACCTAAAAATACTTGCTTACCCAAGCTTGGCTTTGCCCCCTAAAGCCAAGAATTGTCAAAACGTTCCAAATCATCAACCAACCACGAGAACTTCAGAGGATTATTCGACAAAATTTATAATAAAGACAAATCCCTTGGATTGATTTTTGTTTTCACGGAAGCTTCGAAAATGGAAGGAGTAGCTTTTGCCATTGTCAACGAATATCACACTGCAGCGTCCAAAGAGCTGCTGCTAAATTTAACATCGATTTATACGGCCGAAGCCTTCGTAATACTAAAAGCCCTTTGAATTGCAAATAATAAGAATATTATCATATTTACGCATAGTTTATCTTCAGGAGCTGCAATTGACAACATCAACAATAACAAGAACCATGCAAATAAGATTCGGGAAATGCTATTTTCAAAAATAAAAAGTCGTCTGGATTGCTGGCAAGAGCAGCGCTAAGCGAACCGCTAACAATGTATTTTGGACATAACAGAAAAGTTCGAAATGTATCTATCCCAACAATTTATCCAACAAGATACTAAGGAAATATGTCAGATTAATGATGGAACACACGAGCATCACACAAAAACACTTATTCACGAAAGAGCCACCTCCTCAATGCCACCTCTGCCAAACCAAGCTGCATCTTTTTATAAACTATCTCCTTGTAAGGTAAGGTCAGAGAATTTTGGACTTGTTCAACGAAGTTTACTAAAAAAATAGCTAAAACGTCCACAAGATTTAATATTATCTTAAGCCGAAAGCCAAATTAGCTAGTGCTTCTAGTGCTAGTGCTTCTAGCTAGTGTCATTTGACTAACACATTAATAAAGTTTAAGTAATCATAATAATATTAATAATAATATTTGCTTACCAAATTGAATAGGCATCCAAACAATAAACACGTTTTACTTTAGACATAGACGCCTCCCTCCTAATCACTCGTTAAAAAAACAGAAACGAACATTTAAATATAAAGAATAAAAGTATTCAAATGTAAAATCGGGCTTAATAAACACAAACTATCTCTCGACAGAACAAACATATATTTACACAATCACTTTAAACTCAAATCAGATTTGTGTTAATCACTTATCATGTATGCAGTAAGTATCTCTCACGGACCTTTAACTTATTTCACATACTTTAAAAATAATATAAAATTACCGTTACGCCGACTTGCCACAATATTCCCATAGTACTTTTCACTCTAAAGCCTTGGAAAGATCATTATTTCTCACAATGTTGCACAATAAACTGCGTCGAAAAAGATATAATTTGAATTGATCGAACCTCACTAAATGGATAAGAAATACTGGACGCATATTTTTTATGGACTTTAGTTCCAAAGTAGTACTTTAGTTGATCAGCTTTAAATATGCTGTAGGTTTCTCTTTTGCATACCGAAAGTGATTTAAAATGAGTTAAAAGTCTTTTTAATTGTTTTAAAAATGTTTTTATCAGTCGCTATAGATTGAACTTTACCGGCTTACTAAAATCACTTATAAAGATAAACAACAAGTATACGCAACACAATAGCCTCGAGTGAACTAACCTTTAAAGTTTTACAACAAAATTTGTTGCTGGCAATGTCGCACTGTTCGCTCAGACGTCTACTTGACGTTTCTCAAATGTCACTAATACGGAAATTCGTTTCTCACTTGTTTACCAAAACTGCGACGTTTTTTTTGTGGTAAAGTAAATAAATATATTTATAAATCATCGGGGTTTAGTTTTTAAAAATAATTATAAGTATTATTTATAAAAATTGATGAACACAATGAGTGACGACGACCGAGATATTGACATTGAAAGTGACGTAAGTAAACTAAACCACAAAGCTTATTAGTTACATTCATAACATGGTTACCTTTTCGGCTCGCAGGACGATAACGATTCAGATAACAATGGTAGATCGGCGCTTAAACAGGGCAATACACCAAATTTTACACAGGTAATAAGCTGTTACAATGAAAATGAAGAAAAATGAAAGAAAACCTCGGATTTTAGGCAGAGAAGCGAGCTCATCACAATGCGCTTGAACGGAAACGTCGTGATCACATCAAAGATAGCTTTTCATCGCTGCGCGAGGCTGTTCCGTCATTAAAAGGCGAAAAGGTACAACAACTTTCTTTCTTGTCTTGTCGAGGCTCAGACCTTTCCCTGGTTTCAGGCTAGCCGGGCGCAGATTTTGCGAAAGACGGCTGAATGTATACAAATGTTGGTTTCGCAAATACGCTTGCACAAGAAGGACGTGGAAGATATGAAAAAACAAAATGCTGCTCTCGATGCGCAGAGTATTTTCTTGTCTTTTGTTAATACGCGATAGTGTGATTTATGAACGTTTGTAATTTTCAGTCCGATTTCTTGAAAAAACCAGGGATGAGTGCGCCTTAAACATTGGGGATTTACATTTGAAAACTGAAGACGGATCCGATAGTTCGGATATGGATGAACATGGACTTGGACGGCAGAGTAAAAAAATGAAGACTTCGTTGGAAGTGTAACGCAGAGGTGTACATATCCTTGAACGACTTTAATCTCAATCATGGCAGGAAAATGCCAATTTTGTTTTTGTTATTTTGTAAAAGCTATTTTTTACTTTATTTTTAATACAAAATATATATTTTTAATCGTTAAGTGCTCGTCTTTTTGCTTGTGGAATCATATCTAGTGAATGTGTTCACAGTCATGGTCGCAAAATTCAATGAAAGTGGGTACTTTCTTTTACTTCTAAAACATACGTCTTTTAATATATTATAAGACCAACAAGGTTAGTTACACTGATGTTACTCAAACGATCATCATTCACAATTACGTTTTCGTTTTAAAACCGACTTCATTTCCACCGACTCAGAATAAACCACATTCAGTTTGACGGATGAGTATTTTGTAATAGATCAGAAAATCTTTCCGAGTTAAGTTGGTATTCCGTTTGTCGATCAGCAGGCGAATTAATGTTTGTCGATGCGTAAGAAAATAATTGACTGTCACAAAGAGAGTTGTTGTTTATAAATGTATGTAATATGCAACCGAAGAAATAAAATCTCCACTCCTCCTCATACTCCAACTATATAAAACTTTTTAAATAAACAAACGAAACAAAACTTGAGGATTAATCAAAAATGAATCATTAATTAATTAATAAATGTGAATGAAGCTTTGATGGAGACCCTTCATTTAGTGATATCGGGTAAAGACCAAGTGTTGGCTCCTTCAAACACTAAATGATTTTTTTCTCACTCAGAAGTACTGCACGGTCCTGCTTAACACATTTAAAAATTGTTTGATTTGACAATTTATTTTGTGATGAAGAACTATCTCTACGGCTGGCAGATCAAAGAGATTCGACTTTATTTGCAGCGAATTCCTTTTTAAACGAATCAGTCGAATGAATCTTCATTGCTGTTGTTCAAATTCTTATTAATAAACATTTCTTAATTTTCACACATTAACCTACTCGTTTTTTCTGATTTGTAAATTCAAAAATCTGTCGAAATCAAAAATTGTATGTATCTCGTCAAAAAAAATCTACCACACAGCATCTTGATTGAATAAATTACAGAATGCAGATTTTTTGATCGACCCGACCAGACATCCGACTTGAGTCGATTTCGGCTCCCACCAACGTTAATCGGGAGATTTATCTATAGGTGCAGCCTTTTCAGACCTTATTGAAATAAACTTCTCAAAAGTCAGATAGTAATACTCGAAACTCGTGTGAAGTAGCGTCTTTGGGCTTGTCCTCATAAGCTGACAATATTGGCGTTTCCACGACAAAAAAGTTGATCACAACTGAAAAAAAATCATTCCTCGATTAAATTATTTATTTCTGTATCGATATTCTTTCTGCGGACATTAAAGTTGATATAAGTACACTTTCCACAAGGATGCATTACCTATACAGCCGCTGCTTGGAACTGAAGGTTCCCCTGATTATCTCTTCTTGGCTTTGTAAATTGTAAAAAATCCAAATGGATCGAATATGCCAAATAATCAAAATACAAAATCCCTTTAAAAGTCCCATTTCCTGAGTATATGGATTAATATGAACAATCGTCTTCCTTTTATTCAGCTGGTATGATCAAGCCATAGTTGATTGAAATTTCAAGGATCTGGGTTACCCGGATATATCCTACGAGTTTTTGCTTTCACCTCCTCTTTTATAAGGCTTCTAGGTTTTGGGAAACTGACACCAAACAGCTTTTTGAATTCCATTTCTCAGCGTTAATCGTTATTTTGGAGATTCAACCCCAGTTTCTCACGAAAGTACTATCTACTTGTTGAGTTGATGACTTTAATAGGATGCCATACCATTAACGATATCATGTTCAAATACATAACCTAAGTTTCGTGATATTTGAATTCGAGTGACATCCGTCGGAAGAACAAAATTGACTGCAAGTTAAATTTCTTCCGCCAGTAGCTTATAAAAATTATTCTTACAATGTCAGATTAGCTACTTGACTTTTCCAGTCTGAACTAGGAGGGGTTTTGACAGTTAAGACTGTAGTTAGTAAACTGACAGTTCATAGTGCTTTTAGGGGTCCCAAAACGTTGAGTTCAATACAATAAGTAAACTTCTATTCTCCTAAAACTTACAGCAAATCATACCTATTAACTAAAACATACTAGCATGTGGATTGGATTCTCTTTGAATCCAATCTCATTGTCAGAAACTTGTTTAAATAATTATTTCTTATTCTTTTCTATTCTTTTTTTACTACAAAAAACGTTTTTCTTTTCCTTCTAGGTTGTCTGAAGTGCCAATGCAGTGAGTATAATAACATATAATCCAATTAACCAAATAAGTCCATGCTTATACTAATGTTCACATTAACAAATGTCAAGCTGATGGCGCAACATATTTTTCTTTTCACTTCGACTCAGATAGCTTAACACTTTGCCAATGGGTGATAAGTAACCGCATTTCAAAATGCCTTCTCATTATTTTTTTACGATGTTTTCCGCGCCTCTTGGTTGCCTTTCAAAAATGCGTGTTTCTATGTTAAACTCTCATTCTCCGCTGCACGCATTGTTAATTCGTTGCAACTGGTTTTAATTGCAATCAGTACAAAATTAGATTTCTATCGTTAGCGTTTAAATTGCAGCAATCAATGTGACACTTTTTGCGTTGCCTTCCTTCCGACGTAATTAATGCAATGCAATAACCCAGTTCGCTGGCTGGCAGCAATTGGATTTAATTAATGAGAGAGAGGTGATGACCAATATTTTTCATAGTAAATCGTCCTAATCAGCTGTAGTGTAATATACATACATGTGTTTTTTGCTTCTGCTGCAATTTTTTTTCCAACCCTAGTTTAGTTATGTAACAACGGTTGACAATCACGTTATTTTTAAGAAAGTCATTCATACACTACCGCTCAAATTATCAAAGTTATCTAACCATTTTTTAAGTAAAAAGATCTTCAATTATTTATTGAAGACATGAAAACATTTCTCAGGTTTGCTTCACAGAATATATGCAAGGTTTTTTGAAACAAGATCGTTTTTGATTTAAACTTCGGAGTATTAACATGAGGCATAAACACAGAAATTAGCTTAAACAGAATTTTATTGTGTTAGGTTTTGAAAAAAAGAATCTATCTGTTAATTGAGACTTCTCGAAACCTTTCCGATCCTCAACATCGACACACTATCTTTCGCAAAAGTTTCAAGTAAAGAATACGCATTGCCTATGTACACGGCTGAGTTGATTAAAGGCAGTTGTTCCTGGATGCCGAATCCAGCCATCACATTGTACAGCTCGGAGCTTGGAACTTGAAAGAAGACGAATAGCAAAATAATATAAAATATTGGTGTTTTCCAGGATTTAACGCTTGAGTAAGAATTTTTCCAATCTGTTAATCGTCAAAAAGCCTAGATGTACAAACTGAGTGTAGCAGAGAGAAAAGCTGCGACATTCTGTAGAGCAAAGAGCACGATAGAAGAACAACGACGATGGCCAGCCAAAGTGTGGAGAGCAACAAGAAAAGAAAAACAAACAAGAAAATGTTCATACTTTTCTATTTGAGTATTTTTCTTTTGTGGTTAAGAATGAGTTCTCAACTGAAAATCCTCCTTTAAATATATGGTATTTCCAGACACCCGGAAACGGAATTCCAAAAATTCATATGAATTTCATCATTTTTTCCCAGAACAACGAAATGCCGGGATAGAACATTTCCAACTCTTTTTCGATTATTTACTTGTCTTACGTTTACGAGAAAGTGAAAAAAATCCGTATCGCCCGCTCAATCATCGGAAACGGAAGTATTATTGATGGTCACCTCTCTGACCACGTTCCAGCACGCCGTAGCGCAGATCTTCTTCGCGTAGCCAAAAGTAGTGAAGGGTAGCGAAGGGTAGCGAGACTCTTCGGTGATTTTTCCCCTTATACCAGGTTAGGAAAGGCATGCTGGAACGGGGCCACTATAATCTAGATCGGTAGTCACCTCTGGTAAACTTCCCCCAAAACATAGAAGAGTAAACATATCTTGCAGGAATAGAAGGCTATTAAATATTTCCAACTTAATGCTCCTATCGCCTCCCATTTTTGGTCCAAAATATACCTACTGTGATGTTCAAGGTCTTCTCTATCCCACGAAGAGCTAAAATTTTTTTAAAAAATTCAATTACAAATATTGTATTGTTCCTATGTGTCAAAGCACGACGGTTAATAACCCAAATAAAATATTTTTTCGTGTACCAATTGATGTGAAAATTTGAAAAAGTGATCCATACAAACGAGGCGTTATTTTCTACTGCAATGCTACTATGCATTGTGTTCGGGCAGTTACGCGTCAACACAGGACAACGCTTATGACATTTCAGGTGACGTTTGGAAGAGATATGCCAAGATAGTTTGTACAATTACATTTAAAGTTCCCAATTGTCACATCCGAGATCTATAGCGTATAGCTTGAAGCCTAAAGTAGTGACGCCTCCTTATAGTAAGACAGTGTGGGTTTGCGACCACATATTATTAAAGAGTCGTTTACTCAGTTGCCCTATGTTGTTTCTCGCTATCGAAAGAATGCTTCTGCTTCGAAAGTTTAACCTTCTTTTTGTGGGCTAATCCACTTTCTACCATTGGGCACTCGAACTTTAAAACTCCTACTGCTTCTGATCCTTTTTGTTTGTACGTAGATTTCAAAACCTGCGAAACACAAAAATTATGAACATTAGCGAACAAACAAATTGGTGTGATCTGGTCAAGAGTCGGATGGTGTTCGATGCATTAAGAAATTTAAATTTTAAATCATTAATGTTTCATTCTGTCCCTGTTTATTGCTTAAGCTCTCCATAGAGATGGACGTAAGCGAAATAATTGTTGCTACCACTATTGTTGAGGCTTTGTCTTAAGCTCAGCCAAAATAAAAACAGTTCCTCTCCAAATAAAAAAAAACGTTTTTTGAAGTTATTTAATGATTTTATTTTTGCAGGGAGCGAAACTCAAAAACTTCGCCTTTGCTTCTCGTTAACCTTTTTCAAAAACAGGGATGTTCTTCTCCAGCCTTTGATTCTCCCCGCATGTAGATGTCGCTGCTGCCGTTGTCGATGACACACTTTTGAATATCACTCACATTTCATTTAATTCTCTGTAAGACCTGCTGTTGAAGGTCAAACTTTATGGCTTTCAGCAAATCCAACTGGAAATAGTTTTCGTAGGAACTGAACAAAAAATTGCACACTATCAACAGCTGATTAAAAAAGTGGTTAAGAGTGGTGAAAATTTGGACTTGAATCACTCAAGCCTTAAAGCATGTAATTTGTTCAGGAAGCTTAAAGCCGAAAGAATAGTAAACAGACATAAGAAAACAATAGGCTTGGTCTTTTTTAACTTATAACTTCGCTATCCCGCTTTTCATGTCCATAAAATCTGAATCGTTGCACCCGGAACTTTCTAAAAAGGTGATAAAAAGAATTTTTGTTTTAAAGCGTCCGAGGTTTATTATCCTGCGACGTATAGCAAGTCAGGGATGTCAGTTTGGTAGCACAAAATATGCATTTCTTACTCAACTAGCCCAAAAAAACAGCAGTTGCTAATACGGATCCTTACGAGAGTATTGTGAATTTTTTTCAATACATCGACGTTGAATGCCCTTCTCTCGGTGGCAACATACATATTTTTATACTTCGTTTGTGGGTGCTTGGGCTCAGTGCTTTTGCTCCTGTGCGTGGAGACCCGGATTCAAACTGTGTAAGAACATCTGGCATTTTTTCACGACTCCACCACTCGCGAGTGACTGACAGTGAGTCCGAGGCCGTTCGGAGTCTCGGCAATATACTGTAGGTCCAACCCCCGCCATTTCCGAAAATGTAAAACGCACACACAAATTGTGAAGCTAGGCCCCCTGGCCCTCAAAGTAGCTGTTTTTTTAGACGAGACGAGGAGATACCAAATAGCCGTGTCTTGCACGACTAACCGCCCGGTTTCGATTTGGATTTAAAAAATCACAGTTTTTGAAAGATCTACCGCGGTGTGAAGATTTGATCGATTACGATATTTCCTGGCCTAAAAGCGCACTGATATGGGCAAACAAGATATGTGATACCTCTGCTGAGGTTCAGCTACGACAATCTCTAATCTTCTGTTAAAGCTTTTGTTCTAGGATAAAGACCTTGTTTTGTTCATTTGACGTATCACTTTGCGTCCTCCAACTTAAATCCTCGCTTTACTATGATGGCCGCTGGTTTTCGCCTGAATCTCTTTTTTGCTTTTGTGTATGCCATGGGGAAGGTTTATATTTGCTTCCCTTGCCGGGATGTTGCGTAAGAAATATACGTTCAAAGTCTCAGTTCCATAAAGTCTGTTTTAAATTTTGTAGAGTTCAGGAAATTGAGAAAATTCCTTTTTATTTGACAATATTTAGCAAAAGAAACAGACTACAATCATTTTCTTATTTGAAGTCTAACCCAATAATGTCTGCATTATGTTTGGCCTGCTGGAGGCTAGTGTCCATATTTCATAAGCTCTTATCAAACTCATTCATTCAAAGACCGAACCAAATTTTTAATATATTTTGCATTTCTTATTTCTAGGGAACAGCAACTACTCAACATCTTCGAGGTGATAATTTCCACGCTGGAGGGCAAACTTAAACGCATCGATAATTTAGACAAAGCAGTCGAGCATCTAATGCGACGCGTCGAAGCGCTTGATAATCGTGTCGGCGACAACATTGACAAGACAGACTCAGTCATCACAAAACTACTAAACCTCGATAGTAAAATCTCCTTTGATTATCAAATAACAACCCTGCCCACGGACAACGATGCAACTGGAGCGCGAAGTCCTCGAACTTCAACCAATCTCGACAATCGACTTGTGTTGCTCGATCAAAAGGTTAGCGATATTGATTCCAAATTGGAAGGTCTCAAGAATCAAATCGATAATAACTTCCTACAAGTGGACGATATCAATGCCGAGGCCAGCGAGAAGAAACCGATCAGCATGAACGTAATCGAGATCACGAAAGCTATGAACGCTGAGGTAATGAACCATGTAACAACGGAACTTGGACAGCTGCGTAGTACGACAGATAACATTGATAAGAAACTACAGTTTCATATCAATATCGTATCGGAAAATGTCGGCCGGATGTTGCGCATGGTCAGTGATATTCATGAGGCAGTTGTGGATCACAATGAACAATTCAATGCGTTAAATGCCACTACCACGGCCTTGCCATTGATCAAGTCAAGTAAGATCGATGCTTTGGTTAAACAGATCCGACCGATGGTGTCGGTTTCGGAGAAAATGGACGAAGTCTGGGATGTGGTTGTTGGAACGAAAAGTTCCGTCGATCATTTGTTGCCCAAATCGGATGAACTATTGACGCAGACACAACGCCAGGAGCGTGCTATTAGTGATATTCATCATGATCTTAAAGCGAAGACAAATTTGATTATAAACAATTTGGATATGGTTGAGAAGAGACTGAAGAAGCAGGAAGATGATGTGTCACTGTTAGCGCAGAGACCAGTTCCTGCGGAACTGCTAATGGATCCTACCATTGATAGGCTTGTGGAATATGATCCCAATAGGTTTGGTTTTATTATAACAATATAAATTTCCCCTAACTTAATGCAATTTTTTTTTCTTAAGGTATTCTGTAATTGAAGAATATACGGAACCAATTCCCACAACTCCGCTGACAGCGTCTTCAACCAGCACTACACCAGTTACAACGACGACAACAACTCCAAATCCAACAACAACAACTGCTGCTATCCAAAATCAAACATCGGTAAAGCCCCTTTCCAGGAAGGGCGGCATAATATTCCCCAGCGTGAAGAATAAGCCTTCGGTGGTCAATTCAACATTCTCAACAGATATACTCACTCTAAAGGATGTCAAAGTAAGTTATACTTCATTTGAATAATGTATGCTACTGCTTCCCTAACAGAGAAGGAAACTCAAAATATTAAGTGTTTTTTGTTTTAATTAAGAAGGAGGAGGTACCGGGATACGTTGGCTTTGAATAATGTTATACACATTGAAAGAGGAAAGATTAAGTAAAGCTTGAAAAATCATTTGGTAAAGATACTGGCATGTGTTTTAGTTATATTTCTTTTCCACTAGACTGTAGACTATGCAAGCTCAAACCTTGTTTACAACACCTGGGCCATTGGCCTGGTTTAGGAAAGCGTCAACTTTCAAGAATGCAGTTAGATGCACTGCATGTGCTTAACAGATACAAGTTGGTAACCTAAGCAGGTCTCACTGCAAGCTACAGTCCCATTAACGAGCATCTCAAACTATTGGCATTAGAATGGAACAGTTTTTTTTACGTACCTCCTCTTAAAACGTAGATTTATCTCGGCATAGATCACAAGTGGACAATGGCTTTACAGCTGATCGATAATTTCGTGATTAAACGATCGAAATCTACTTTGAAGAAGAGAAGATTTTGTTAAACCAGAAATGTCAGCAAAATAGCTTCTTGCTGCTTTTGCTTTCTTTTTTATGATTTGGCTTCGATACCTTTATTTCTGGGTGGTGAATCTCTGCCGGAAGAAATCTGACAAACTAGATACCATAAATCCTTAAAGAGAAAAGTTCCTGGGTGCAGATATGGTGCTGATGGTGGGACCGTTGACTTTTGAGTTTGCGAAATTAATACCGCCTTTTTTGCTAGTTAAGACCGTCTTCATTTGAAATCCTCCAAGTGGAAATTTTTGTTTTGAGAACTTTCGATAGGATTGCATGTCCATGATGTTTAGCTCCTTATTAATGTTTCAAGCATCCGTTGTATGAAAGTTTACTCGTCAGAAGACATGTCAATGCATTATTGGAACACTCATCACTGCCGAGTGTGATTAGGGAGTTAGATAAAGTGACAAACGGTATTTCGAATTTTCGGTTCTATTGAAAATAGAATTGGCGATTGATTTTGGAATAGATTTTTTTTGAAAATCGACAAAAACTAAAGAAAAGATGATGTCGCTATCGTCTGCATATCCCAGCAACTGGAAAGATTCTTGGGCACGTGTGTTTTCCAGCGGCACAGCTAGATCAATTTTGAGGAGATCCCAAATTCGACCATCGCCTTGCAGAGTTCAAGACGATGAATGCTATCAGATGCGGCTTTGTAGTCAATAAAGAGATGGTGAGTCTCGACTTGAAATTTTGTTGGCCTTTTTTAGGATTTGTGTGTTGCAAAAAGCCTTTCTTGAAGATGGAGCATATAGAGCTGATAGTCGACTTATCGGGGGTGGCTTCATCTACCAAAGTATCACCAACATGCTTGAAAAGCTCAGAGCTTGCGGCCTTGTTATTCTTCACTGTTTTGATAGCTGAGCCAACCTCTTCCAAACTAGGTGGGGGATGAATTCTGCGTTGTCATCTATGCTTCTTTATTATTTCTTCACGCGATGCTCAGAAGCTGCTGCCCTTGGCTTAGCAGATTTTCCACTAGCAATTTTTTTTTTATTGTTTGTTTTTTACTTACGGAATGAGCGCGGTGACAGGGAGCGGAATCATCCTGCTTCCCATCAGGTTCAATTAAGTTAAACTTGGATTCGTCTGAAAATATAATCGTCAGGGGTCCATTCCCCAAAGTTTTCGAAACTTTCTTTCGAATTAACCGTAAGTTTTAAATGGTAGGAAATTCTAAATTGTAAACAAAGGAGTTCGCCCATACTTGTTAACAGACGGAGATGCTCGCCTAATGGAGCGGCTTATGATAAATAAAGACGCCAAAACAACCAAGGCAGCAGCGAAACGCATAAATAAAGATGAGAGTGAGTGGGCTGCTTGAAGAGCACTTCGTAGGATCGAGTTGGTTTCTGCAGTAGAACAGAGAAACCCAGCTTTATCTGAAAAAACCAAAACAAATTCCAGTCTGATGAAAGGGAGTACTATTGGCACCAAGCATTCGAAACTATCCAAAAGCACCAAGTTAAGAAAACTATGAAAGAGGGTGGAGGCAGCATAATGGCAGTTTCACTTGGTGGCATGTCAGACCAATGCTACAAATCAATGGAATTATAGGGCAGGAGGATTTCCTCAATATCTTGCAGACCGATTTGCCCGAGTTTGTTGAAGAATGTGACTACCCAACGGACGAAATAGTTTTCCAACAAGATGGAGACCCCTAGACCACAGCAAAAATTGTAAAAAAAAAAAAAAAAAACTGGCTAGAAACTCAAAGCTTTCAGACCATGAAATGGCCAGCATAGAGTCCGGATCAAAATTCGATAGAAAATTGGTGGTTCATCGTGATAAGCAATCTTACCGAGTTTGAAAGCGCGTCGAATAATTTGGTGGAGTTTTGCATCAGAGTACGGGCTGAACGGGAAAAAATAACTGGTTGAGAGAATGCCAAGACGTTGTGTAATAAAAAATAAAATAAGGAATACGCTGAGCTTGACTCTCACTAATTCCCTAATTTTTTCTGTCACTGATTTTGTTTTTTCCCAGAAATCAATGATTTCTTATTTATTCAGTAGATCTGATTCGGCGTATTTTCTGCTCATCTTCGAAATTCCTGGATGTTTTTACTCAAATCTGTGAGAACAAGATGCAGTAAAAAAATTAACTTCACTCATTAGGGTCAAAAACTGAAACCAGATTAAAACATCCAACGCAAATGCTTCCTGTTTTATAAACACTGGGTACTAAAATGAATGAGTGCTTTGTGGCAACAACAGAACAAGAGCTCTGACACGTGTAATTACATCTTCACTTTGATTTCTGTTCCAATTTGGAGGCTGTTTTTTCATGCATCGTTGTCCCATGATTCAATTTCAGAGGTGCCTCGTTTTCTTATATGAAAAAAAAATGTATGCATGAAGTGCGATTCATTTCGCAGGTGGCCCCATGAGAGAGTGTCCCAGTTAGGAAGTTTCAGTGTATATATATATTTATTTGTAATGACAACGTGTAAAACATATCGTGTATAGAAATACCATTTTTGTTGTATTGTTCGTGATGAATATGAGTACATTTTGATGTACTTGAATGTTATGATAAACGAATACGCGCTCCAAAAGAGAGTACAATCAAAAAATAATAATTACAATATGGGTGCATGCTACTAAACATCATCTAAACACCAGTGTTCTTATGAAAATATCTAAAATTAAAATGCAAAAATGAGATTCCTCTCTGCTAAATCTCAGACGGACAGTTTCGCGATTTGCACTGAACAGAAATAAAAATATCACACACACAACATAATACTACAAGAACTATGGTATATCTGGAGATCCATAGAGAATTCCCGTGACAATGGGTTGGCCTCTTACAGCTCGTCCTTACGATGTGACTTGCAGGTACATTTGCTGGTCTGCTCGAGTTTCTCCATGCCGGGTAGAACATTTATTGGAGAAACAAGTCTGGTGCTCCATTCCTGTAAATGAGTACGAGTTTTAAAAGAAATGCAATTAGATCTTCTATTAATCCACCTTAAAGAGAGAAAGATGATAGCAGTATATGTTTTGTGGCATTAAATGCTCCTCGGCGAATGTGCGTGCAGCAGTGGCGATTTCCTTCGCCCGATCGTCATTTTCCTTGGCCCACTGAATCTGTTCCAACAGGTCACTAAGGTCTCTCTTGAATGGCACATAATGTTTGAAAGCAACTAGCTTGCTGTAAAAGAACTCATAGAAGGGCGAGATTTGCTTCAGTACAACCGAATCACCAGCTAAAAGGTATGGGAATCTATACGCCGCCACAGTCCCGTCGAGATTAATCTGATATTTGTACTGCAAGAAGAGATCCATAAGTATAACACCAATAACATTGTCGACAAAAATATACCTTGAAAAATTCAAGAAATGAAATGTGCGGCACCGTTGGTCCATACTTGTCCTCCTCGTCGCGAAAGAAGAAAAAATTCGTTATAGACGCGTTTATGAGGTCTGGATTCTGTCTAGCTAGGTCGATTAAATCCAAACGCTCTCTTCGCGCGTCTCTTCCACGCCAAAATGCCTTCTCTTCCTTTGTATCCCATGGATAGTTGCCACGCTGCACAGAAAGCATGTCCAGCGTCACCCTACCCATGTTTTCCAGCGTTGACTCGGTTAAATCATATGTTGGCAACACAATATCATAAGAATCATCGCTGCCGCACCAGGAAAATATCGGATATGGTCCTGAAGTCCTCTGCTGACCACCTTTCTTCGAAAGAGGCCAATCGCCCAAGTTCAAATAGAACTCCATGTCGGGCAAAGTTGCAACCCTTGCCATTGACAACAGTGTTGCATCCATGAACATCTTGAAGCCAGTATACTTTCCATAACACTGCCGATAGATTCCCTGATTCTTCACAACGTAGTGGCACAAGGACACACTCTCGGGCATGTTGTACCTCTTCAAAAGGTTATCCCGTATGGCACTAAAGTTCACCCGTTTAAACGAGTGCAAATCCCATTCAATTTGTGCATCGCTACGCGGACAATCGTTGTTGATCAACCAGAGATTCAAATCCTGCGGACAATTGCACTTCTCCGAGTACGCAGTACCCCGTGTGTAATAAGGCGACTCGGCCACCTGCGAGCCATTATATTTGATCTCAATCTCCATATTATCACACCAATCAGCGATAGTATATCGCACAATGGAGGAGCCATCGCCACGATCGATTATATTCACATTGCTGCGACACTTCCCGTGTGGCGAATTGCCCTTTACATTCACCACGAATTGCTGCGGCGGTGAATGATCGAAACTAGAAAGATTAAACCACTTGTCGTAACCAGTTTGATGAATATTATTAGATTGCTTACTTTTTTCCATTTTTATCGATGGCGTGAATGAAGAAGTAACGCGCCGGCAGAACAATCTGATCCGGTTTTAAACCAGGACCCCACACTAGAGTCTTTTCCGGATCAACAATGGGCGTTTCACAACGTACACAAGTTAAATATAAAAGCAAAATTGCAGATTTAAACATTTTTCATAGAAGATTTTATAATTTAAGAGGATAGTTTAAGACAAAAAAAAAAACGCAACGAAGCCGGGCTTGGAATGATAAACGTTCTTTTTTTTCTACTTGAGTTCCGTGGAAATGTCAGATTTGAAAAGTCGTTGACATTTTGCGTTCGTAAACAAATACATATCATCGTGATAAGAGTTCATTAAAAATAAGTAAGGGCTTGTGATAAGATGGTGCTCTGTTTTTGGCACAATATTTTTATGTGCGTTTTAAAACATACAAAGCAACTATGCGTTTATAATAGAGAAAGTATAACCAAGAAAGTGTAATCTCAGTAGCAGATTTTTATTTTGAAGGTAATATATGGATTTGGAGTTTTACGAGTTATTCGTTCTGAGATGATAATTTTTCCTCGGTAGCGGTAGGTAGGGAACGGCTGCGTTAAAAATGTCTTACTTATTTACTGAATGGACTCCCAAGCCGTGAAGACTCCTTGCCTAAGAAACGGCAGCCTTTCACTCTTGTCGATCCAGGCACGCTATTTCCAGGTAACTAGACCAAGCGCTCTGGCATCCGCGATCGCTTGACAATTAATATGGAGATGGTCTTCCTTGTCGTCTTAAACCTGGAGTTTGTGATTTGAAGATGCTCTTTGCTGGAGCATTATTCCCCTCTTCTTATAGAGTTCACCGTTACATATTCTGCTCCTTTCACCCTCTTCGCTTACGGGACCAAATATTCGACGCAATTTGCTCTGCCTTCCTGCTTATCGTTCTGTTACCGGATTCATATAGCAGAACTGGCGGGCTCAAAGTTTTGTAGGGCATACATTTCGTCTTCCGAGTTATGAGTTTTGAACATACTTGTTTTGCCAAACCGAAGTAGCAGCGGTTTCCTAGGGTGAGTCTTCGCCGAATCTCCACCAAGGTGTCATACGTGGAGTTTATATTTACT
This sequence comes from Orthonevra nobilis, assembly GCA_963555765.1. Taxonomy (NCBI): domain Eukaryota; kingdom Metazoa; phylum Arthropoda; class Insecta; order Diptera; family Syrphidae; genus Orthonevra; species Orthonevra nobilis. The sequence goes on along the minus strand of OY743226.1, from coordinate 9,018,024 downwards.
CCGACGTAGATAAACCACCTCAAAATTTCTGCTGGCAAGAATGATGCGGTAGACAACGTGTATTTCGTTTTGTTGATGAACACAGATGGTTGGGAAAAAATTCTCGGCTCAATGAAAAATAAGAAAATAAAAGCTTTTTATATGCTGTTGAAACTTCAACTTGTTCTATGACTTGTGTCGCATACATGTTCCAAAAGACAGTTGGGATAGATAATGCAAATGTTAAAGATATCAACATTAATAAATAAAAATGTTAGCAACTCGAGAATGGATTATATTTTAGAAAATATTGTTTTTCATTTATTAAATGAGACAGGGATAAAAAAAAATTGTGAATTATTAGGATGGCCACTTTCCCATTTTCGCCCCAAACAGTGACGGTTAAGCACACAGTTGTTAATGCATCGAATGCTGAGCATGAAGGACCGGGAAATATTACTTAAACTTTTAATCACTTAGGTTCTTCCTCCAAGAGGGCAAATACTTAGAAGAAAATTGAAGACATCAAAATGTGTGTGGAGGGTATAATAATTTCTACTGTAATAAGCAATGGATGAATTTTGGCAAAGACAAAAAAATCTAACAATTTGCAATCAAAAATTTTTCTTTCCATTTCTGTTCGATGTATTTTAAAAATTTATGAATATGAAAATCTTTTCAATTTCCCAGGGTTTCTCTTGTGTGGACCTCTTGAATGCGGGCATGCGACAATCTGGAGTATTCTATTTGCAAATTCGAGGAACGACATATTGGTTCTTGAAAGTATTCTGCGAGCAAGAAATCGCTGATGGCGGCTGGACGGTAAATACAAAAAAAAAAAATAGTCAGATATCCATCATTGAACTCATCATAACATTTGTCATTTGTATTTCAATTAAACTTTCAACGCCAACTGAATTGTAATTATTCTTAAGGTAATTCAACGTCGGGATGATTTCGGTGAGCCACGTGAGAATTTTAACCGAGACTGGGCAGATTACAAAAACGGTTTTGGCGATCCTGCTAAAGAATTTTGGTTGGGTAATGAAAATATCTACATGCTAACAAATAACGAGGACTATGCTCTACGTGTCGAACTAGAGGATTTTGAAGGCAACAAAAGGTTTGTTGTCATTTTAATAAAAATATTTTGCCTTTTTTTCCAGTTGTAAATTTTGCTTTTTTTCTCATTTTTACAGATATGCTCAGTATTCACACTTCAAGATTCACTCCGAAGGCGATTATTATAAACTTGAAATTGATGGCTATGAAGGTAATGCTGGTGACTCTCTTAATGATCCTTGGTATGGCTCTAACAACAGTCCATTCTCCACGTATAACCGAGACAATGACCGCAGCTCACTTAATTGTGCCAGTATGCTTAAGGTTTGTGTTTGACTAAAAAATAAAATTCACTTCAAGTCTGAATTTCTGGAATTCTTCTTAACAGGGCGGCTGGTGGTGGAAATCATGTGGACGCGGACTAAATGGCCTCTATTTGCATGACCCACAAGACTTAACCGCACGCCAAGGCATTGTTTGGTTCCGTTGGCGCGGATGGGATTATACCCTCAAAAAGGCCACCATGATGATCAAGCCCCGTGGACCGCAACCAATAAATATGGTCACGACATCATAAACTCACCATCCGTGATCGTACATCATGTGTATAAAATTTTTTTGCAAATGTTAAGCTAGAAAGTATTCTTTTTCGCCCAAGTACATTCATTTCGAAAGACAAATCACATTTTAGGACAAATTCTATTTTTAAATCGAAATTTTTAGATTCAGATGTAGACAAAACCTACGTCACTAATTCGTATTCGGTGGAATTTTTGTTGTCTCTTTCAGCTGACTATCGTTAAACACAAAAGAATTTCTTACCATTTAACTTATTTCTTTTTTTTTTTAACCTTATTTGATAAGTTTTAGGGAAATTATTTTTTTTAGAAAAAAAAAACAAATCGTGACAATATGATGAAAAAAAAACTTACACGTTTAAATAAAAAAATGTATATTTTTACACTAAGACAAAATATATCGGTCCCGAAGTTCTTTGGACCGAACTCTACCTTGAGGCTCCTATTGTAACTATTCCTATGAAATATGTAATTTTTTATTTAATCACTTAAACACGCATCCCTTCCAAAGTGGTCTTTTGTCATGGGTGAAGAAATGTAAGATTCGAATTTGCTTGCCTCTTATTGTTTAACTAAGATGATACAGTCTTGTGTACCATGATCCATAAATCTTCTGTTTAATAATCTCTTAAACATTCATAAAAATTTCATATAAATTATTTTTTCATATTATTACTTTTACTATGAAACGGAAATCCCTGCACACCATCAATTAAGCAAAAATGAATGACACAGACGTTAGCTGTTAATGCATAATCCATGAATGAAAAACTTCCTACAAAATGTTGGATATAATTTGTAAATATTCGTTTTTATTTTTTGTCTGTAAAGATTTTTTTTCTATTGTTTTAATTTTATTTTATTATTTGTTTTTGTTATAAAAAAAAAAATGGAAAAATGAGAAATTTGTACAGTGTTCTGTTTTGTATTATTTTAAAGATTTCTTTTAAGGAAAAAAATAAATAATTTTAAGAATATTTTGAAAATGTTTTTGGTTTTAAATTTTGTCACAAAGGAAGAATTTGAGAAAAATAAGAAACTATTACTTGGTAAGTATGATCAAATACGTAGAACTTGGACGAGATAAAATACTCGTGTCAGAACATTTCTCAAAAACTCTATTAAAACAAAAAACGCCAAAGTTTAGTACATGAAAGAAAGATCATGCTCATCATAACGCTTTCGATTACGATGTTTCCGGACATTAAATAATTGACACTGTTTGGTTCAAAATGGTCGATCTAACCGCCAAAAGATTGTTATTCTATGACAACGAATTAACCGTCGCCCTGTTTGCACAAACTTCATCCACCATCGATTTTAAATTTTACCTCGGATATTCTACTGCAAATCGATGAAGTTTTCGAACATTTGACATGTCCGAACTGTAACAGAGTTAATGTGTCATATTTAACAACATGCAGTGCTTCTGACAGTTGTCTGTTTTATCTCATTTACTCTTCAAATTTTGTCGTTAAAATTGTTCTTATATTTTTGACCATTTAATTCATTACTGTAGCGCACAGTCCTTCAAAAACAATTTTGTTTACTATATCAAGATTATGCGGTATTTCGAAGCTAGTATTTTTTATCTATCTTTTTATTATTTAGACCAACTAGACTAGACTAGAATCTAGATTTCAGTTCGGTCCTTCATTTGGAGTTTCTCTTTCCAAATCTTATTAATATTTAATTTTTGAATAAAAAAAACAGATTTTTGTACTCCCGTTGATGTCAGCTGTCCAACACAATCACTGGCACTCCATCATTATAACTAGAAAGAGAGATCAACCACGATTTATTCCATTGGTACCGAGATATTCAAATTTTAAGAGAAAATCAGAAAAACCACATTTGTCACGTAAAGTCATTTAAGGAAATTAAATTTCCCGTCATACCCAAATATTATTTCCAATATATTGAAATTACTTTCATTACTTTGAATTGGAATTCAAGATTGGAATAGTGCCCATATCAACAGATACTGGAGTCACGAGATGTTTTGTGGAAAATCCACAGAGCTACCATCCGTACGATCATATACTCGTACTGATAAACAACAAAATTTGTAATGAAATGTAGTACTATTTGCATACCAAAGGTTAGTTGTACTCTACGTTTCAATGCGCTTGCATAAAAGCAACCGACCAAAATATACCATCGTCGTACCTCCCAGGATAATTAGAAGTGATGGATCGGATTTAGATGATCCAATGATCCAATAAGATCCAATGATGAAAATAAGATGCAGCCAGGAGATTCTACGTCCAACGACTTAGGTGTGTAGTATGTGTAGAACTATCTAAACTCCAGAGTGAAGTGTTTTAAATCGAAAGCGACTAGCTAGGATTCCAACTGGTTAGAGAACCTTATTGCTTAACGATAACAAAGAAATTGAAATCTACCTTTTCCTTTAGCAAAATTTTGACTTAATTTGCAGATTTCTGAATTCAAATGATAAATATACAACAGAAAGCCGAAAAATTAGTTTGCTTCCTTGCCTTGATCTCTCTGCATTATATAATCTGTGTTAGAAACAAATCCAAAGAATGTTTTTTTGGCAGCTCAGTGCTCTGATCAATCAGCACTGCTGCTTGCGGTACAAAAGAAAAAAACGCAGCAGCACCTCCCTCTCATTTGACATTCAATCTTATAAACTCACACATCTCCTTTAAAAGAAACTTATTTCTCGCACACCCTGTTAGGCTAAATTAAATTTTCATCTCTTCGATTTATTTGATGTGACTGCTAACTTCACACGCTACTTGTCGCATGGAATAAACGTCAGTTGTATATCTTTCTTAAAGTATAAAGTTAAAACTTTGTATTTAAATAATTCTTAATTTTTACCTAATTCAACATAAGCAAATATGTCTGATAGTGAATTAAGTGACGACATGGCAGAGTTGCAAGAGATCCTTCGTGATTACGAGCCCAAAGGATCAGTCGCCTCGGAAAGTAGAAAACCCACGGAAACTAAAACCGTCCCAAACACAAGTTCATCGGAGGCCGTGGACAAACCCAAAGAATGGGTCAAATCGGAGGAGGAAATACGTCTTGAAAAGTTACTCTTCAACGACAAAGCTGGTCTACTGGAAAATATCAAAGAAGCTAACAAATCACGAAAATCAAACGATGACATTCAGTCGGACGCCAAAAAGCGAAAACCAGCATGGCAAGACGTTGACGAGGAAGAAATTCAAGTAGGCGACGTTAGCCGCTTGCGAAAGTACAATTATTCGCTAAAAAACAAGCCATACAAGGAGCACTTGGAAACAAAATTCCATCGCATGATGCCGGCTCCAAAGTGGGCAGATCTTGACCAAGAAGATGAACAGGACTCCGATGAAGAAATCCTCCGAACAGTAGGATTCATAAGTCGAACCAAGTCTGACACTTTGCCACCAACCAACATTGACATCAAGAAACTAAAAGACCTTAATAGGGCCACATACGCAGAGGGCTCCGTCAGTAGCGTTCAGTTCCATCCTACCAGCACGGTGGCTATGGTTAGTGGAATGAGTGGTGTCGCCACCCTCTACTCCATCGAAGGGCTGAAAAACGACAAACTCCATAGCATACGCTTTCATGATTTCCCCATTAGATGCGCTAAGATTCTACCCTGCGGCACAAAGGCGATGTTCACTAGCAAAACTCGTCATTATTACGGCTATGACCTCATGCAAGCCACTGAAATGCGCTACGTACTACCTCGGACCGTACAAAAGATGTCTTATTTTGAGATCTCCCCGTGTGGTAAATATTTTGTGGGCGCTGGACGTTTTGGCGAGCTACATCTTTTCGATCTTAAGTCAAAGGAGCTGCTTCATACGTTCAAGCAAGAGGAACGGTGCCGAGCACTTAAATTCTCTTTGGATTCAAGTAAAATCTTCGCGTCTTGCGCAGGGTCTACAATCAGTGTGTTCGACCTAAAAAGACAGCGCATGATGCACTCATTCATTGATGATGGCTGCATTAAAGGAAGTTCAATGGCCTTGAGTCCTGATGGAAAGATGCTCGCTACTGGCAGTTCTGAGGGCGCAGTCAACATCTATGACTATGAAAAAGTCTTCGCCAGCAAGGCGCCCAAGCCTGAGAAAACAATTCTCAACCTAACAACATCAATCACACAAATCAACTTCAATCACTCCTCAGAAATGCTCGGTATGTGCTCTGATATGATTGCGGGGGCCGTGAAACTCGTTCACTTTCCCACTGGCACGGTATTTGCCAACTTCCCTGGTTTTCAAAACAATCTGCGATGCATACGAACAATAGAATTTTCTCCCTCAAGCGGCTTCCTAGCGCTAGGAAGCAATAAGAGGGAGGTATCACTTTTAAGGCTTAAGCATTTCAACAACTACTAGTACACAATTAAATGTATATATTATTTTTGTTTTATTAAAAAAATGTATAACAGAAATTTACTCGTTTTTAATGATAAAACGCCAACTATTCTCGGGGCAAATCTGCATTCGTGAGGAGCACTCGTTCGCTTAAACTCTTGTGCTTACATTTGTTTATCGTATGAATATAATAAGGTACCAGGATCAAGTGTTCAACATACAGTAACGTCTCTCTTATCCGGAACAATTAGTGCAGGGGTGTATTCGGATTATCGAAATATTGGGACTTATGAGTCCGGGACAGGAACAGGAAAAATTGGTTATTTAACGAAGCTAATCTTGAATTGTTGCAGCTATAAGATGATAATTTAAATTACTGTGCATCTGGAAGAATACAACCATGTACTATCATATAATGTACGCTTATATTGCTTATGTAACTTCAAACGCGAAGTTTTTGCAGAACCAATACATCTGAAGCCGAAGCTTCAGCTGTTTGTCCTCGTTAAACTTCATTAACATTCAAATAAATTCCAGACATACCTTTGATAGTTTCTGTAAAATTTGTCATTTCAGAATTTGATATGCCGTTTGATTGATCCACCCATTTGACTCAGTGAAAGGTAACCAGACTTTCAAGCAATCTTTAATCATTTCCTGTGACGGCTCCTTCTATCCACTGAACAAAAAACTGCGTCTTCCAACGTAATGCTTATTTCAGTATTTTGATACATGACATGAGATAGTACACTTTTTTTTGTAGATCAGTGAAGTTATTTGTATGACATTCTGTTCCATGAGTTGGGTCAAGGACGTACAGTTTAGTGGTAAAAATAATGTCTATCATGCCGTCATCAGTTTTAAACCCATTTGTTGGTGGTTGGGATGGCGCACTGTCCAATGGCAGGAACTATTTTTGGGGTCCAGTCCATTTACACGCATAAATGTTTTAACTTGAGGCACATCTTTAACTAAAAAATTGAATAGTGTTTCCACTTTCGACCTTGAAAGAAGCCAGATTTTATGTTTTCTCAAACACGAGCATTTGTGTGAACCTAAACTAACCTAACGCTTTTAGATCTACTCCCATCAAAAACATTCTAATAGAGTCTGGTTTTCCATCCATACAAGAAAGGTTCGAATATCAAAATGCGAACTTAATACGTAAGATAAGTGCGGCTCAAAGAACACCCATCACCCTCGATTCAAAAAAAAAAAATGTTGACTGCAAAAAACATCCAAAATCTCCAACAACAATTTTAAACTGTTACTCTCGCAAGGCATATGGACATAAAGATTTTCATGGAAGTCAGCATATTATATACCTTGAAAAATTAGCTAAGAGTCCATTAACATATAGTATACCTCAGCAAGTTTTCGAAAACCTCGAAACCAGAAAATCACTGTTAACAGATTTTTCTTGATTTCGTTAACACTCACCGACGACAACAAAATTGGCATTTTGTTTCCACCGATGGTTCCAAAACGTGAATTTGGGACAGCATTCTCTGTCGCTAGAAACATACAGTTGCTGGGTAGCTGGCAGTAGCCAGTTGGTTGGTAGCTGGCATAAGCCAGCTGGTGGGTAGCTGGCGGTAGCCAGTTGCTGGGTAGCTGGCGGTAGTCAGTTAGTTGGTAGCTGGCATTAGCCAACTGGTGGGTAGCTGGCATTAGCCAGTTGCTGGGTAGCTGGCGGTAGCCAGTTGGTTGGTAGCTGGCGGTAGCCAGTTGCTGGGTAGCTGGCGGTAGTCAGTTAGTTGGTAGCTGGCATTAGCCAACTGGTGGGTAGCTGGTGGTAGCCAGTTGGTGGGTAGCTGGCATTAGCCAGTTGGTGGGTAGTTGGCATTAGCCAGTTGGTGGGTAGCTGGCGGTAGCCAGTTGGTGGGTAGCTGGCATTAGCCAGTTGCTGGGTAGCTGGCATTAGCCAGCTGGTGGTTAGCTGGCGGTAGCCAGTTGGTTGGTAGCTGGCGGTAGCCAGTTGGTTGGTAGCTGGCATTAGCCAGCTGGTGGTTAGCTGGCGGTAGCCAGATGGTGGGTAGCTGGCAATAGCCAGTTGGTGGGTAGCTGGCGGTAGCCAGTTGCTGAGTATCTGGCGGTAGTCAGTTGCTGGGTAGCTGGCGGTAGCCAGTTGCTGGGTAGCTGGCATTAGCCAGTTGGTGGGCAGCTGGCATTAGCCAGTTGGTTGGTAGCTGGCGGTAGCCAGTTGGTTGGTAGCTGGCATTAGCCAGCTGGTGGGTAGCTGGCGGTAGCCAGTTGCTGGGTAGCTGGCGGTAGCCAGTTGGTTGGTAGCTGGCGGTAGCCAGTTGCTGGGTAGCTGGCGGTAGTCAGTTAGTTGGTAGCTGGCATTAGCCAACTGGTGGGTAGCTGGTGGTAGCCAGTTGGTGGGTAGCTGGCATTAGCCAGTTGGTGGGTAGTTGGCATTAGCCAGTTGGTGGGTAGCTGGCGGTAGCCAGTTGGTGGGTAGCTGGCATTAGCCAGTTGCTGGGTAGCTGGCATTAGCCAGCTGGTGGTTAGCTGGCGGTAGCCAGTTGGTTGGTAGCTGGCGGTAGCCAGTTGGTTGGTAGCTGGCATTAGCCAGCTGGTGGTTAGCTGGCGGTAGCCAGATGGTGGGTAGCTGGCAATAGCCAGTTGGTGGGTAGCTGGCGGTAGCCAGTTGCTGAGTATCTGGCGGTAGTCAGTTGCTGGGTAGCTGGCGGTAGCCAGTTGCTGGGTAGCTGGCATTAGCCAGTTGGTGGGCAGCTGGCATTAGCCAGTTGGTTGGTAGCTGGCGGTAGCCAGTTGGTTGGTAGCTGGCATTAGCCAGCTGGTGGGTAGCTGGCGGTAGCCAGTTGGTGGGTAGCTGGCGGTAGCCAGTTGCTGGGTAGCTGGCGGTAGCCAGTTAGTTGGTAGCTGGCGGTAGCCAGTTGGTTGGTAGCTGGCGGTAGCCAGTTGGTTGGTAGCTGGCGGTAGCCAGTTGGTTGGTAGCTGGCGGTAGCCAGTTGGTTGGTAGCTGGCATAAGCCAGCTGGTGGGTAGCTGGCGGTAGCCAGTTGGTGGGTAGCTGGCATTAGCCAGATGGTGGGTAGCTGGCATTAGCTGGTGGGTAGCTGGCGGCAGCCAGTTGGTGGGTAGCTGGCGGTAGCCAGTTGCTGGGTAGCTGGCGGTAGCCAGTTAGTTGGTAGCTGGCATTAGCCAACTGGTGGGTAGCTGGTGGTAGCCAGTTGCTGGGTAGCTGGCATTAGCCAGTTGGTGGGTAGCTGGCATCAGCCAGTTGGTGGGTAGCTGGCGGTAGCCAGTTAGTTGGTAGCTGGCATTAGCCAGTTGGTGGGTAGCTGGCGGTAGTCAGTTGCTGGGTAGCTGGCGGTAGCCAGTTGCTGGGTAGCTGGCATTAGCCAGTTGGTGGGTAGCTGGCGGTAGTCAGTTTGCTGGGTAGCTGGCGGTAGCCAGATGGTGGGTAGCTGGCAATAGCCAGTTGGTGGGTAGCTGGCATTAGCCAGTTGGTTGGTAGCTGGCATTAGCCAGTTGGTTGGTAGCTGGCATTAGCCAGTTGGTGGGTAGCTGGCGGTAGCCAGTTGCTGAGTATCTGGCGGTAGTCAGTTGCTGGGTAGCTGGCATTAGCCAGTTGGTGGGTAGCTGGCATCAGCCAGCTGGTGGGTAGCTGGCGGTAGCCAGTTGCTGAGTAGCTGGCGGTAGTCAGTTTGCTGGGTAGCTGGCATTAGCCAGTTGGTGGGTAGCTGGCATTAGCCAGCTGGTGGGTAGCTGGCGGTAGCCAGTTGCTGGGTAGCTGGCATTAGCCAGTTGGTTGGTAGCTGGCATTAGCCAGCTGGTGGTTAGCTGGCATTAGCCAGTTGGTTGGTAGCTGGCATTAGCCAGCTGGTGGTTAGCTGGCGGTAGCCAGTTGGTTGGTAGCTGGCATTAGCCAGCTGGTGGGTAGCTGGCGGTAGCCAGATGGTGGGTAGCTGGCAATAGCCAGTTGGTGGGTAGCTGGCAATAGCCAGTTGGTGGGTAGCTGGCGGTAGCCAGTTGCTGGGTAGCTGGCGGTAGCCAGTTGCTGGGTAGCTGGCATTAGCCAGTTGGTGGTTAGCTGGCATTAGCCAGCTGGTGGGTAGCTGGCGGTAGCCAGTTGGTGGGTAGCTGGCGGTAGCCAGTTGCTGGGTAGCTGGCATTAGCCAGTTGGTGGGTAGCTGGCATTAGCCAGCTGGTGGGTAGCTGGCGGTAGCCAGTTGCTGGGTAGCTGGCATTAGCCAGTTGCTGAGTAGCTGGCGGTAGTCAGTTTGCTGGGTAGCTGGCGGTAGCCAGTTGCTGGGTAGCTGGCATTAGCCAGTTGGTTGGTAGCTGGCATTAGCCAGCTGGTGGTTAGCTGGCATTAGCCAGTTGGTGGGTAGCTGGCGGTAGCCAGTTGCTGGGTAGCTGGCATTAGCCAGTTGGTGGGTAGCTGGCATTAGCCAGTTGGTTGGTAGCTGGCATTAGCCAGCTGGTGGTTAGCTGGCATTAGCCAGTTGGTGGTTAGCTGGCATTAGCCAGTTGGTGGGTAGCTGGCGGTAGCCAGTTGCTGGGTAGCTGGCATTAGCCAGTTGCTGAGTAGCTGGCGGTAGTCAGTTTGCTGGGTAGCTGGCGGTAGCCAGTTGCTGGGTAGCTGGCGGTAGCCAGTTGGTGGGTAGCTGGCATTAGCCAGTTGGTTGGTAGCTGGCATTAGCCAGCTGGTGGGTAGCTGGCATTAGCCAGTTGGTGGTTAGCTGGCATTAGCCAGCTGGTGGGTAGCTGGCGGTAGCCAGTTGGTGGGTAGCTGGCGGTAGCCAGTTGGTGGGTAGCTGGCGGTAGCCAGTTGCTGGGTAGCTGGCATTAGCCAGTTGGTTGGTAGCTGGCATTAGCCAGTTGGTGGTTAGCTGGCATTAGCCAGTTGGTGGGTAGCTGGCGGTAGCCAGTTGCTGGGTAGCTGGCAATAGCCAGTTGGTGGGTAGCTGGCAATAGCTAGTTGGTGGGTAGCTGGCGGTAGCCAGTTGCTGGGTAGCTGGCATTAGCCAGTTGGTGGGTAGCTGGCATTAGCCAGTTGGTGGGTAGCTGGCGGTAGCCAGTTGCTGGGTAGCTGGCATTAGCCAGTTGGTGTGTAGCTGGCATCAGCCAGCTGGTGGGTAGCTGGCGGTAGCCACCTGGTGGGTAGCTGGCGGTAGCCAGTTGCTGGGTAGCTGGCATTAGCCAGTTGCTGAGTAGCTGGCGGTAGTCAGTTTGCTGGGTAGCTGGCGGTAGCCAGTTGCTGGGTAGGTGGCATTAGCCAGTTGGTGGGTAGCTGGCGGTAGTCAGTTGCTGGGTAGCTGGCATAAGCCAGTTGGTGGGTAGCTGGCATCAGCCAGCTGGTGGGTAGCTGGCGGTAGCCAGTTGCTGGGTAGCTGGCATTAGCCAGTTGCTGAGTAGCTGGCGGTAGTCAGTTTGCTGGGTAGCTGGCATTAGCCAGTTGGTGGGTAGCTGGCGGCAGCCAGTTGCTGAGTATCTGGCGGTAGTCAGTTGCTGGGTAGCTGGCGGTAGCCAGTTGCTGGTTAGCTGGCGGCAGCCAGTTGCTGAGTAGCTGGCGGTAGTCAGTTTGCTGGGTAGCTGGCATCAGCCAGTTGGTGGGTAGCTGGCATTAGCCAGCTGGTGGGTAGCTGGCGGTAGCCAGTTGCTGGGTAGCTGGCATTAGCCAGTTGCTGAGTAGCTGGCGGTAGTCAGTTTGCTGGGTAGCTGGCATCAGCCAGTTGGTTGGTAGCTGGCATTAGCCAGTTGGTGGGTAGCTGGCGGCAGCCAGTTGCTGAGTATCTGGCGGTAGTCAGTTGCTGGGTAGCTGGCGGTAGCCAGTTGCTGGGTAGCTGGCATTAGCCAGTTGGTGGGTAGCTGGCATTAGCCAGCTGGTGGGTAGCTGGCGGTAGCCAGTTGCTGAGTAGCTGGCGGTAGTCAGTTGCTGGGTAGCTGGCATCAGCCAGCTGGTGGGTAGCTGGCGGTAGCCAGTTGCTGGGTAGCTGGCATTAGCCAGTTGCTGAGTAGCTGGCGGTAGTCAGTTTGCTGGGTAGCTGGCGGTAGCCAGTTGCTGGGTAGCTGGCATTAGCCAGTTGGTGGGTAGCTGGCATTAGCCAGCTGGTGGGTAGCTGGCATTAGCCAGTTGGTGGGTAGCTGGCATCAGCCAGTTGGTTGGTAGCTGGCATTAGCCAGTTGGTGGGTAGCTGGCGGCAGCCAGTTGCTGAGTATCTGGCGGTAGTCAGTTGCTGGGTAGCTGGCGGTAGCCAGCTGGTGGGTAGCTGGCGGTAGCCAGATGGTGGGTAGCTGGCAATAGCCAGTTGGTGGGTAGCTGGCGGTAGCCAGATGGTGGGTAGCTGGCAATAGCCAGTTGGTGGGTAGCTGGCGGTAGCCAGTTGGTGGGTAGCTGGCGGTAGCCAGTTGCTGAGTATCTGGCGGTAGTCAGTTGCTGGGTAGCTGGCGGTAGCCAGTTGGTGGGTAGCTGGCGGTAGCCAGTTGCTGGGTAGCTGGCATTAGCCAGCTGGTGGTTAGCTGGCGGTAGCCAGTTGGTTGGTAGCTGGCATTAGCCAGCTGGTTGTTAGCTGGCGGTAGCCAGTTGGTTGGTAGCTGGCATTAGCCAGCTGGTGGGTAGCTGGCGGTAGCCAGTTGGTTGGTAGCTGGCAATAGCCAGTTGGTGGGTAGCTGGCGGTAGCCAGTTGCTGGGTAGCTGGAATTAGCCAGTTGGTGGGTAGCTGGCGGCAGCCAGTTGCTGGGTAGCTGGCATTAGCCAGTTGGTGGGTAGCTGGCATTAGCCAGCTGGTGGGTAGCTGGCGGTAGCCAGTTGCTGGGTAGCTGGCATTAGCCAGTTGCTGAGTAGCTGGCGGTAGTCAGTTTGCTGGGTAGCTGGCGGTAGCCAGTAGCTGGGTAGCTGGCATTAGCCAGTTGGTGGTTAGCTGGCATTAGCCAGCTGGTGGGTAGCTGGCGGTAGCCAGTTGGTGGGTAGCTGGCGGTAGCCAGTTGCTGGGTAGCTGGCATTAGCCAGTTGGTTGGTAGCTGGCATTAGCCAGCTGGTGGTTAGCTGGCGGTAGCCAGTTGGTTGGTAGCTGGCATTAGCCAGCTGGTGGGTAGCTGGCGGTAGCCAGTTGGTTGGTAGCTGGCGGTAGCCAGATGGTGGGTAGCTGGCATTAGCCAGATGGTGGGTAGCTGGCAATAGCCAGTTGGTGGGTAGCTGGCGGTAGCCAGTTGCTGGGTAGCTGGCAATAGCCAGTTGGTGGGTAGCTGGCGGTAGCCAGTTGCTGGGTAGCTGGAATTAGCCAGTTGCTGGGTAGCTGGAATTAGCCAGTTGGTGGGTAGCTGGCGGTAGTCAGTTGCTGGGTAGCTGGCGGCAGCCAGTTGCTGGGTAGCTGGCATTAGCCAGTTGGTGGGTAGCTGGCATTAGCCAGCTGGTGGGTAGCTGGCGGTAGCCAGTAGCTGGGTAGCTGGCATTAGCCAGTTGGTGGTTAGCTGGCATTAGCCAGCTGGTGGGTAGCTGGCGGTAACCAGTTGGTGGGAAGCTGGCGGTAGCCAGTTGCTGGGTAGCTGGCATTAGCCAGTTGGTTGGTAGCTGGCATTAGCCAGCTGGTGGTTAGCTGGCGGTAGCCAGTTGGTTGGTAGCTGGCATTAGCCAGCTGGTGGGTAGCTGGCGGTAGCCAGTTGGTTGGTAGCTGGCGGTAGCCAGATGGTGGGTAGCTGGCAATAGCCAGTTGGTGGGTAGCTGGCGGTAGCCAGTTGCTGGGTAGCTGGAATTAGCCAGTTGGTGGGTAGCTGGCGGTAGTCAGTTGCTGGGTAGCTGGCGGCAGCCAGTTGCTGGGTAGCTGGCATTAGCCAGCTGGTGGGTAGCTGGCGGTAGCCAGTTGCTGGGTAGCTGGCATTAGCCAGTTGCTGAGTAGCTGGCGGTAGTCAGTTTGCTGGGTATCTGGCGGTAGCCAGTTGCTGGGTAGCTGGCATTAGCCAGTTGGTGGGTAGCTGGCGGTAGTCAGTTGCTGGGTAGCTGGCATAAGCCAGTTGGTGGGTAGCTGGCATCAGCCAGCTGGTGGGTAGCTGGCGGTAGTCAGTTGCTGGGTAGCTGGCATAAGCCAGTTGGTGGGTAGCTGGCATCAGCCAGCTGGTGGGTAGCTGGCGGTAGCCAGTTGCTGGGTAGCTGGCATTAGCCAGTTGCTGAGTAGCTGGCGGTAGTCAGTTTGCTGGGTAGCTGGCATTAGCCAGTTGGTGGGTAGCTGGCATCAGCCAGTTGGTTGGTAGCTGGCATTAGCCAGTTGGTGGGTAGCTGGCGGCAGCCAGTTGCTGAGTATCTGGCGGTAGTCAGTTGCTGGGTAGCTGGCGGTAGCCAGTTGCTGGGTAGCTGGCATTAGCCAGTTGGTGGGTAGCTGGCATTAGCCAGCTGGTGGGTAGCTGGCGGTAGTCAGTTGCTGGGTAGCTGGCATCAGCCAGCTGGTGGGTAGCTGGCGGTAGCCAGTTGCTGGGTAGCTGGCGGTAGCCAGTTGCTGGGTAGCTGGCATTAGCCAGTTGCTGAGTAGCTGGCGGTAGTCAGTTTGCTGGGTAGCTGGCGGTAGCCAGTTGCTGGGTAGCTGGCATTAGCCAGCTGGTGGGTAGCTGGCATTAGCCAGTTGGTGGGTAGCTGGCATCAGCCAGTTGGTTGGTAGCTGGCATTAGCCAGTTGGTGGGTAGCTGGCGGCAGCCAGTTGCTGAGTATCTGGCGGTAGTCAGTTGCTGGGTAGCTGGCGGTAGCCAGCTGGTGGGTAGCTGGCGGTAGCCAGTTGGTTGGTAGCTGGCATAAGCCAGCTGGTGGGTAGCTGGCGGTAGCCAGATGGTGGGTAGCTGGCAATAGCCAGTTGGTGGGTAGCTGGCGGTAGCCAGTTGGTGGGTAGCTGGCGGTAGCCAGTTGCTGAGTATCTGGCGGTAGTCAGTTGCTGGGTAGCTGGCGGTAGCCAGTTGGTGGGTAGCTGGCGGTAGCCAGTTGCTGGGTAGCTGGCATTAGCCAGTTGGTTGGTAGCTGGCATTAGCCAGCTGGTGGTTAGCTGGCGGTAGCCAGTTGGTTGGTAGCTGGCATTAGCCAGCTGGTGGGTAGCTGGCGGTAGCCAGTTGGTTGGTAGCTGGCGGTAGCCAGTTGGTTGGTAGCTGGCGGTAGCCAGATGGTGGGTAGCTGGCAATAGCCAGTTGGTGGGTAGCTGGCGGTAGCCAGTTGCTGGGTAGCTGGAATTAGCCAGTTGGTGGGTAGCTGGCGGTAGTCAGTTGCTGGGTAGCTGGCGGCAGCCAGTTGCTGGGTAGCTGGCATTAGCCAGTTGGTGGGTAGCTGGCATTAGCCAGCTGGTGGGTAGCTGGCGGTAGCCAGTTGCTGGGTAGCTGGCATTAGCCAGTTGCTGAGTAGCTGGCGGTAGTCAGTTTGTGGGTAGCTGGCGGTAGCCAGTAGCTGGGTAGCTGGCATTAGCCAGTTGGTGGTTAGCTGGCATTAGCCAGCTGGTGGGTAGCTGGCGGTAGCCAGTTGGTGGGTAGCTGGCATTAGCCAGTTGCTGAGTAGCTGGCGGTAGTCAGTTTGCTGGGTATCTGGCGGTAGCCAGTTGCTGGGTCGCTGGCATTAGCCAGTTGGTGGGTAGCTGGCGGTAGTCAGTTGCTGGGTAGCTGGCATAAGCCAGTTGGTGGGTAGCTGGCATCAGCCAGCTGGTGGGTAGCTGGCGGTAGTCAGTTGCTGGGTAGCTGGCATAAGCCAGTTGGTGGGTAGCTGGCATCAGCCAGCTGGTGGGTAGCTGGCGGTAGCCAGTTGCTGGGTAGCTGGCATTAGCCAGTTGCTGAGTAGCTGGCGGTAGTCAGTTTGCTGGGTAGCTGGCATTAGCCAGTTGGTGGGTAGCTGGCATCAGCCAGTTGGTTGGTAGCTGGCATTAGCCAGTTGGTGGGTAGCTGGCGGCAGCCAGTTGCTGAGTATCTGGCGGTAGTCAGTTGCTGGGTAGCTGGCGGTAGCCAGTTGCTGGGTAGCTGGCATTAGCCAGTTGGTGGGTAGCTGGCATTAGCCAGCTGGTGGGTAGCTGGCGGTAGTCAGTTGCTGGGTAGCTGGCATCAGCCAGCTGGTGGGTAGCTGGCGGTAGCCAGTTGCTGGGTAGCTGGCATTAGCCAGTTGCTGAGTAGCTGGCGGTAGTCAGTTTGCTGGGTAGCTGGCGGTAGCCAGTTGCTGGGTAGCTGGCATTAGCCAGCTGGTGGGTAGCTGGCATTAGCCAGTTGGTGGGTAGCTGGCATCAGCCAGTTGGTTGGTAGCTGGCATTAGCCAGTTGGTGGGTAGCTGGCGGCAGCCAGTTGCTGAGTATCTGGCGGTAGTCAGTTGCTGGGTAGCTGGCGGTAGCCAGCTGGTGGGTAGCTGGCGGTAGCCAGTTGGTTGGTAGCTGGCATAAGCCAGCTGGTGGGTAGCTGGCGGTAGCCAGATGGTGGGTAGCTGGCAATAGCCAGTTGGTGGGTAGCTGGCGGTAGCCAGATGGTGGGTAGCTGGCAATAGCCAGTTGGTGGGTAGCTGGCGGTAGCCAGTTGGTGGGTAGCTGGCGGTAGCCAGTTGCTGAGTATCTGGCGGTAGTCAGTTGCTGGGTAGCTGGCGGTAGCCAGTTGGTGGGTAGCTGGCGGTAGCCAGTTGCTGGGTAGCTGGCATTAGCCAGTTGGTTGGTAGCTGGCATTAGCCAGCTGGTGGTTAGCTGGCGGTAGCCAGTTGGTTGGTAGCTGGCATTAGCCAGCTGGTGGGTAGCTGGCGGTAGCCAGTTGGTTGGTAGCTGGCGGTAGCCAGATGGTGGGTAGCTGGCAATAGCCAGTTGGTGGGTAGCTGGCGGTAGCCAGTTGCTGGGTAGCTGGAATTAGCCAGTTGGTGGGTAGCTGGCGGTAGTCAGTTGCTGGGTAGCTGGCGGCAGCCAGTTGCTGGGTAGCTGGCATTAGCCAGTTGGTGGGTAGCTGGCATTAGCCAGCTGGTGGGTAGCTGGCGGTAGCCAGTTGCTGGGTAGCTGGCATTAGCCAGTTGCTGAGTAGCTGGCGGTAGTCAGTTTGTGGGTAGCTGGCGGTAGCCAGTAGCTGGGTAGCTGGCATTAGCCAGTTGGTGGTTAGCTGGCATTAGCCAGCTGGTGGGTAGCTGGCGGTAGCCAGTTGGTGGGTAGCTGGCGGTAGCCAGTTGCTGGGTAGCTGGCATTAGCCAGTTGGTTGGTAGCTGGCATTAGCCAGCTGGTGGTTAGCTGGCGGTAGCCAGTTGGTTGGTAGCTGGCATTAGCCAGCTGGTGGGTAGCTGGCGGTAGCCAGTTGGTTGGTAGCTGGCGGTAGCCAGATGGTGGGTAGCTGGCATTAGCCAGTTGGTTGGTAGCTGGCGGTAGCCAGATGGTGGGTAGCTGGCAATAGCCAGTTGGTGGGTAGCTGGCGGTAGCCAGTTGCTGGGTAGCTGGAATTAGCCAGTTGGTGGGTAGCTGGCGGTAGTCAGTTGCTGGGTAGCTGGCGGCAGCCAGTTGCTGGGTAGCTGGCATTAGCCAGTTGGTGGGTAGCTGGCATTAGCCAGCTGGTGGGTAGCTGGCGGTAGCCAGTAGCTGGGTAGCTGGCATTAGCCAGTTGGTGGTTAGCTGGCATTAGCCAGCTGGTGGGTAGCTGGCGGTAGCCAGTTGGTGGGAAGCTGGCGGTAGCCAGTTGCTGGGTAGCTGGCATTAGCCAGTTGGTTGGTAGCTGGCATTAGCCAGCTGGTGGTTAGCTGGCGGTAGCCAGTTGGTTGGTAGCTGGCATTAGCCAGCTGGTGGGTAGCTGGCGGTAGCCAGTTGGTTGGTAGCTGGCGGTAGCCAGATGGTGGGTAGCTGGCAATAGCCAGTTGGTGGGTAGCTGGCGGTAGCCAGTTGCTGGGTAGCTGGAATTAGCCAGTTGGTGGGTAGCTGGCGGTAGTCAGTTGCTGGGTAGCTGGCGGCAGCCAGTTGCTGGGTAGCTGGCATTAGCCAGCTGGTGGGTAGCTGGCGGTAGCCAGTTGCTGGGTAGCTGGCATTAGCCAGTTGCTGAGTAGCTGGCGGTAGTCAGTTTGCTGGGTATCTGGCGGTAGCCAGTTGCTGGGTAGCTGGCATTAGCCAGTTGGTGGGTAGCTGGCGGTAGTCAGTTGCTGGGTAGCTGGCATAAGCCAGTTGGTGGGTAGCTGGCATCAGCCAGCTGGTGGGTAGCTGGCGGTAGCCAGTTGCTGGGTAGCTGGCATTAGCCAGTTGCTGAGAAGCTGGCGGTAGTCAGTTTGCTGGGTAGCTGGCATTAGCCAGTTGCTGAGAAGCTGGCGGTAGTCAGTTTGCTGGGTAGCTGGCATTAGCCAGTTGGAGGGTAGCTGGCGGCAGCCAGCTGGTGGTTAGCTGGCGGTAGCCAGTTGGTTGGTAGCTGGCGGTAGCCAGTTGGTTGGTAGCTGGCGGTAGCCAGTTGCTGGGTAGCTGGCGGTAGCCAGTTGCTGGGTAGCTGGCATTAGCCAGTTGGTTGGTAGCTGGCATTAGCCAGTTGGTTGGTAGCTGGCGGTAGCCAGTTGCTGAGTAGCTGGCGGTAGTCAGTTGCTGGGTAGCTGGCATTAGCCAGTTGGTGGGTAGCTGGCATCAGCCAGCTGGTGGGTAGCTGGCGGTAGCCAGTTGCTGGGTAGCTGGCGGTAGCCAGTTGCTGAGTAGCTGGCGGTAGTCAGTTTGCTGGGTAGCTGGCGGTAGCCAGTTGCTGGGTAGCTGGCATTAGCCAGTTGGTGGGTAACTGGCATTAGCCAGTTGGTGGGTAGCTGGCATCAGCCAGTTGGTTGGTAGCTGGCATTAGCCAGTTGGTGGGTAGCTGGCGGCAGCCAGTTGCTGAGTATCTGGCGGTAGTCAGTTGCTGGGTAGCTGGCGGTAGCCAGCTGGTGGGTAGCTGGCGGTAGCCAGTTGGTTGGTAGCTGGCATAAGCCAGCTGGTGGGTAGCTGGCGGTAGCCAGATGGTGGGTAGCTGGCAATAGCCAGTTGGTGGGTAGCTGGCGGTAGCCAGTTGGTGGGTAGCTGGCGGTAGCCAGTTGCTGAGTATCTGGCGGTAGTCAGTTGCTGGGTAGCTGGCGGTAGCCAGTTGGTGGGTAGCTGGCGGTAGCCAGTTGCTGGGTAGCTGGCATTAGCCAGTTGGTTGGTAGCTGGCATTAGCCAGCTGGTGGTTAGCTGGCGGTAGCCAGTTGGTTGGTAGCTGGCATTAGCCAGCTGGTGGGTAGCTGGCGGTAGCCAGTTGGTTGGTAGCTGGCGGTAGCCAGATGGTGGGTAGCTGGCGGTAGCCAGTTGGTTGGTAGCTGGCGGTAGCCAGATGGTGGGTAGCTGGCAATAGCCAGTTGGTGGGTAGCTGGCGGTAGCCAGTTGCTGGGTAGCTGGAATTAGCCAGTTGGTGGGTAGCTGGCGGTAGTCAGTTGCTGGGTAGCTGGCGGCAGCCAGTTGCTGGGTAGCTGGCATTAGCCAGCTGGTGGGTAGCTGGCGGTAGCCAGTTGCTGAGTATCTGGCGGTAGTCAGTTGCTGGGTAGCTGGCGGTAGCCAGTTGGTGGGTAGCTGGCGGTAGCCAGTTGCTGGGTAGCTGGCATTAGCCAGTTGCTGAGTAGCTGGCGGTAGTCAGTTTGCTGGGTATCTGGCGGTAGCCAGTTGCTGGGTAGCTGGCATTAGCCAGTTGGTGGGTAGCTGGCGGTAGTCAGTTGCTGGGTAGCTGGCATAAGCCAGTTGGTGGGTAGCTGGCATCAGCCAGCTGGTGGGTAGCTGGCGGTAGCCAGTTGCTGGGTATCTGGCGGTAGCCAGTTGCTGGGTAGCTGGCATTAGCCAGTTGGTGGGTAGCTGGCGGTAGTCAGTTGCTGGGTAGCTGGCGGTAGTCAGTTGCTGGGTAGCTGGCGGTAGCCAGTTGCTGGGTAGCTGGCATTAGCCAGTTGCTGAGAAGCTGGCGGTAGTCAGTCTGCTGGGTAGCTGGCGGTAGCCAGTTGCTGGGTAGCTGGCATTAGCCAGTTGGTGGGTAGCTGGCATCAGCCAGTTGGTTGGTAGCTGGCATTAGCCAGTTGGTGGGTAGCTGGCGGCAGCCAGTTGCTGAGTATCTGGCGGTAGTCAGTTGCTGGGTAGCTGGCGGTAGCCAGCTGGTGGGTAGCTGGCGGTAGCCAGTTGGTTGGTAGCTGGCATAAGCCAGCTGGTGGGTAGCTGGCGGTAGCCAGATGGTGGGTAGCTGGCAATAGCCAGTTGGTGGGTAGCTGGCGGTAGCCAGATGGTGGGTAGCTGGCAATAGCCAGTTGGTGGGTAGCTGGCGGTAGCCAGTTGGTGGGTAGCTGGCGGTAGCCAGTTGGTGGGTAGCTGGCGGTAGCCAGTTGCTGAGTATCTGGCGGTAGTCAGTTGCTGGGTAGCTGGCGGTAGCCAGTTGGTGGGTAGCTGGCGGTAGCCAGTTGCTGGGTAGCTGGCATTAGCCAGTTGGTTGGTAGCTGGCATTAGCCAGCTGGTGGTTAGCTGGCGGTAGCCAGTTGGTTGGTAGCTGGCAATAGCCAGTTGGTGGGTAGCTGGCGGTAGCCAGTTGCTGGGTAGCTGGAATTAGCCAGTTGGTGGGCAGCTGGCGGTAGTCAGTTGCTGGGTAGCTGGCGGCAGCCAGTTGCTGGGTAGCTGGCATTAGCCAGTTGGTGGGTAGCTGGCATTAGCCAGCTGGTGGGTAGCTGGCGGTAGCCAGTTGCTGGGTAGCTGGCATTAGCCAGTTGCTGAGTAGCTGGCGGTAGTCAGTTTGCTGGGTAGCTGGCGGTAGCCAGTAGCTGGGTAACTGGCATTAGCCAGCTGGTGGGTAGCTGGCGGTAGCCAGTTGGTGGGTAGCTGGCGGTAGCCAGTTGCTGGGTAGCTGGCATTAGCCAGTTGGTTGGTAGCTGGCATTAGCCAGCTGGTGGTTAGCTGGCGGTAGCCAGTTGGTTGGTAGCTGGCATTAGCCAGCTGGTGGGTAGCTGGCGGTAGCCAGTTGGTTGGTAGCTGGCGGTAGCCAGATGGTGGGTAGCTGGCATTAGCCAGTTGGTTGGTAGCTGGCGGTAGCCAGATGGTGGGTAGCTGGCAATAGCCAGTTGGTGGGTAGCTGGCGGTAGCCAGTTGCTGGGTAGCTGGAATTAGCCAGTTGGTGGGTAGCTGGCGGTAGTCAGTTGCTGGGTAGCTGGCGGCAGCCAGTTGCTGGGTAGCTGGCATTAGCCAGTTGGTGGGTAGCTGGCATTAGCCAGCTGGTGGGTAGCTGGCGGTAGCCAGTTGCTGGGTAGCTGGCATTAGCCAGTTGCTGAGTAGCTGGCGGTAGTCAGTTTGCTGGGTAGCTGGCGGTAGCCAGTAGCTGGGTAGCTGGCGGTAGCCAGTAGCTGGGTAGCTGGCATTAGCCAGTTGGTGGTTAGCTGGCATTAGCCAGCTGGTGGGTAGCTGGCGGTAGCCAGTTGGTGGGTAGCTGGCGGTAGCCAGTTGCTGGGTAGCTGGCATTAGCCAGCTGGTGGTTAGCTGGCGGTAGCCAGTTGGTTGGTAGCTGGCATTAGCCAGCTGGTGGGTAGCTGGCGGTAGCCAGTTGGTTGGTAGCTGGCGGTAGCCAGATGGTGGGTAGCTGGCAATAGCCAGTTGGTGGGTAGCTGGCGGTAGCCAGTTGCTGGGTAGCTGGAATTAGCCAGTTGGTGGGTAGCTGGCGGTAGTCAGTTGCTGGGTAGCTGGCGGCAGCCAGTTGCTGGGTAGCTGGCATTAGCCAGTTGGTGGGTAGCTGGCATTAGCCAGCTGGTGGGTAGCTGGCGGTAGCCAGTTGCTGGGTAGCTGGCATTAGCCAGTTGCTGAGTAGCTGGCGGTAGTCAGTTTGCTGGGTATCTGGCGGTAGCCAGTTGCTGGGTAGCTGGCATTAGCCAGTTGGTGGGTAGCTGGCGGTAGTCAGTTGCTGGGTAGCTGGCATAAGCCAGTTGGTGGGTAGCTGGCATCAGCCAGCTGGTGGGTAGCTGGCGGTAGCCAGTTGCTGGGTAGCTGGCATTAGCCAGTTGCTGAGAAGCTGGCGGTAGTCAGTTTGCTGGGTAGCTGGCATTAGCCAGTTGGTGGGTAGCTGGCGGTAGCCAGTTGCTGGGTAGCTGGCATTAGCCAGTTGGTTGGTAGCTGGCATTAGCCAGTTGGTGGGTAGCTGGCATCAGCCAGCTGGTGGGTAGCTGGCGGTAGCCAGTTGCTGGGTAGCTGGCGGTAGCCAGTTGCTGGGTAGCTGGCATTAGCCAGTTGCTGAGTAGCTGGCGGTAGTCAGTTTGCTGGGTAGCTGGTGGTAGCCAGTTGCTGGGTAGCTGGCGGTAGCCAGTTGCTGGGTAGCTGGCATTAGCCAGTTGGTGGGTAGCTGGCATTAGCCAGTTGGTGGGTAGCTGGCATCAGCCAGTTGGTTGGTAGCTGGCATTAGCCAGTTGGTGGGTAGCTGGCGGCAGCCAGTTGCTGAGTATCTGGCGGTAGTCAGTTGCTGGGTAGCTGGCGGTAGCCAGCTGGTGGGTAGCTGGCGGTAGCCAGTTGGTTGGTAGCTGGCATAAGCCAGCTGGTGGGTAGCTGGCGGTAGCCAGATGGTGGGTAGCTGGCAATAGCCAGTTGGTGGGTAGCTGGCGGTAGCCAGTTGGTGGGTAGCTGGCGGTAGCCAGTTGCTGAGTATCTGGCGGTAGTCAGTTGCTGGGTAGCTGGCGGTAGCCAGTTGGTGGGTAGCTGGCGGTAGCCAGTTGCTGGGTAGCTGGCATTAGCCAGTTGGTTGGTAGCTGGCATTAGCCAGCTGGTGGTTAGCTGGCGGTAGCCAGTTGGTTGGTAGCTGGCATTAGCCAGCTGGTGGGTAGCTGGCGGTAGCCACTTGGTTGGTAGCTGGCGGTAGCCAGATGGTGGGTAGCTGGCAATAGCCAGTTGGTGGGTAGCTGGCGGTAGCCAGTTGCTGGGTAGCTGGAATTAGCCAGTTGGTGGGTAGCTGGCGGTAGTCAGTTGCTGGGTAGCTGGCGGCAGCCAGTTGCTGGGTAGCTGGCATTAGCCAGTTGGTGGGTAGCTGGCATTAGCCAGCTGGTGGGTAGCTGGCATTAGCCAGCTGGTGGGTAGCTGGCGGTAGCCAGCTGGTGGGTAGCTGGCGGTAGCCAGTTGCTGTATAGCTGGCATTAGCCAGTTGCTGAGTAGCTGGCGGTAGCCAGTTTGCTGGGTAGCTGGCGGTAGCCAGTAGCTGGGTAGCTGGCATTAGCCAGTTGGTGGTTAGCTGGCGGTAGCCAGTTGGTTGGTAGCTGGCATTAGCCAGTTGGTTGGTAGCTGGCGGTAGCCAGATGGTGGGTAGCTGGCAATAGCCAGTTGGTGGGTAGCTGGCATTAGCCAGTTGCTGAGTAGCTGGCGGTAGTCAGTTTGCTGGGTATCTGGCGGTAGCCAGTTGCTGGGTAGCTGGCATTAGCCAGTTGGTGGGTAGCTGGCGGTAGTCAGTTGCTGGGTAGCTGGCATAAGCCAGTTGGTGGGTAGCTGGCATCAGCCAGCTGGTGGGTAGCTGGCGGTAGCCAGTTGCTGGGTATCTGGCGGTAGCCAGTTGCTGGGTAGCTGGCATTAGCCAGTTGGTGGGTAGCTGGCGGTAGCCAGTTGCTGGGTAGCTGGCATTAGCCAGTTGCTGAGAAGCTGGCGGTAGTCAGTCTGCTGGGTAGCTGGCGGTAGCCAGTTGCTGGGTAGCTGGCATTAGCCAGTTGGTGGGTAGCTGGCATCAGCCAGTTGGTTGGTAGCTGGCATTAGCCAGTTGGTGGGTAGCTGGCGGCAGCCAGTTGCTGAGTATCTGGCGGTAGTCAGTTGCTGGGTAGCTGGCGGTAGCCAGCTGGTGGGTAGCTGGCGGTAGCCAGTTGGTTGGTAGCTGGCATAAGCCAGCTGGTGGGTAGCTGGCGGTAGCCAGATGGTGGGTAGCTGGCAATAGCCAGTTGGTGGGTAGCTGGCGGTAGCCAGATGGTGGGTAGCTGGCAATAGCCAGTTGGTGGGTAGCTGGCGGTAGCCAGTTGGTGGGTAGCTGGCGGTAGCCAGTTGCTGAGTATCTGGCGGTAGTCAGTTGCTGGGTAGCTGGCGGTAGCCAGTTGGTGGGTAGCTGGCGGTAGCCAGTTGCTGGGTACCTGGCATTAGCCAGTTGGTTGGTAGCTGGCATTAGCCAGCTGGTGGTTAGCTGGCGGTAGCCAGTTGGTTGGTAGCTGGCGGTAGCCAGATGGTGGGTAGCTGGCAATAGCCAGTTGGTGTGTAGCTGGCGGTAGCCAGTTGCTGGGTAGCTGGAATTAGCCAGTTGGTGGGTAGCTGGCGGTAGTCAGTTGCTGGGTAGCTGGCGGCAGCCAGTTGCTGGGTAGCTGGCATTAGCCAGTTGGTGGGTAGCTGGCATTAGCCAGCTGGTGGGTAGCTGGCGGTAGCCAGTTGCTGGGTAGCTGGCATTAGCCAGTTGCTGAGTAGCTGGCGGTAGTCAGTTTGCTGGGTAGCTGGCGGTAGCCAGTAGCTGGGTAGCTGGCATTAGCCAGCTGGTGGGTAGCTGGCGGTAGCCAGTTGGTGGGTAGCTGGCGGTAGCCAGTTGCTGGGTAGCTGGCATTAGCCAGTTGGTTGGTAGCTGGCATTAGCCAGCTGGTGGTTAGCTGGCGGTAGCCAGTTGGTTGGTAGCTGGCATTAGCCAGCTGGTGGGTAGCTGGCGGTAGCCAGTTGGTTGGTAGCTGGCGGTAGCCAGATGGTGGGTAGCTGGCATTAGCCAGTTGGTTGGTAGCTGGCGGTAGCCAGATGGTGGGTAGCTGGCAATAGCCAGTTGGTGGGTAGCTGGCGGTAGCCAGTTGCTGGGTAGCTGGAATTAGCCAGTTGGTGGGTAGCTGGCGGTAGTCAGTTGCTGGGTAGCTGGCGGCAGCCAGTTGCTGGGTAGCTGGCATTAGCCAGTTGGTGGGTATCTGGCGTTAGCCAGCTGGTGGGTAGCTGGCGGTAGCCAGTTGCTGGGTAGCTGGCATTAGCCAGTTGCTGAGTAGCTGGCGGTAGTCAGTTTGCTGGGTAGCTGGCGGTAGCCAGTAGCTGGGTAGCTGGCATTAGCCAGTTGGTGGTTAGCTGGCATTAGCCAGCTGGTGGGTAGCTGGCGGTAGCCAGTTGGTGGGTAGCTGGCGGTAGCCAGTTGCTGGGTAGCTGGCATTAGCCAGTTGGTTGGTAGCTGGCATTAGCCAGCTGGTGGTTAGCTGGCGGTAGCCAGTTGGTTGGTAGCTGGCATTAGCCAGCTGGTGGGTAGCTGGCGGTAGCCAGTTGGTTGGTAGCTGGCGGTAGCCAGATGGTGGGTAGCTGGCGGTAGCCAGATGGTGGGTAGCTGGCAATAGCCAGTTGGTGGGTAGCTGGCGGTAGCCAGTTGCTGGGTAGCTGGAATTAGCCAGTTGGTGGGTAGCTGGCGGTAGTCAGTTGCTGGGTAGCTGGCGGCAGCCAGTTGCTGGGTAGCTGGCATTAGCCAGTTGGTGGGTAGCTGGCATTAGCCAGCTGGCGGTAGCCAGTTGCTGGGTAGCTGGAATTAGCCAGTTGCTGGGTAGCTGGCGGCAGCCAGTTGCTGGGTAGCTGGCATTAGCCAGTTGGTGGGTAGCTGGCATTAGCCAGCTGGTGGGTAGCTGGCGGTAGCCAGTTGCTGGGTAGCTGGCATTAGCCAGTTGCTGAGTAGCTGGCGGTAGTCAGTTTGCTGGGTAGCTGGCGGTAGCCAGTAGCTGGGTAACTGGCATTAGCCAGCTGGTGGGTAGCTGGCGGTAGCCAGTTGGTGGGTAGCTGGCGGTAGCCAGTTGCTGGGTAGCTGGCATTAGCCAGTTGGTTGGTAGCTGGCATTAGCCAGCTGGTGGTTAGCTGGCGGTAGCCAGTTGGTTGGTAGCTGGCATTAGCCAGCTGGTGGGTAGCTGGCGGTAGCCAGTTGGTTGGTAGCTGGCGGTAGCCAGATGGTGGGTAGCTGGCATTAGCCAGTTGGTTGGTAGCTGGCGGTAGCCAGATGGTGGGTAGCTGGCAATAGCCAGTTGGTGGGTAGCTGGCGGTAGCCAGTTGCTGGGTAGCTGGAATTAGCCAGTTGGTGGGTAGCTGGCGGTAGTCAGTTGCTGGGTAGCTGGCGGCAGCCAGTTGCTGGGTAGCTGGCATTAGCCAGTTGGTGGGTAGCTGGCATTAGCCAGCTGGTGGGTAGCTGGCGGTAGCCAGTTGCTGGGTAGCTGGCATTAGCCAGTTGCTGAGTAGCTGGCGGTAGTCAGTTTGCTGGGTAGCTGGCGGTAGCCAGTAGCTGGGTAGCTGGCATTAGCCAGTTGGTGGTTAGCTGGCATTAGCCAGCTGGTGGGTAGCTGGCGGTAGCCAGTTGCTGGGTAGCTGGCATTAGCCAGCTGGTGGTTAGCTGGCGGTAGCCAGTTGGTTGGTAGCTGGCATTAGCCAGCTGGTGGGTAGCTGGCGGTAGCCAGTTGGTTGGTAGCTGGCGGTAGCCAGATGGTGGGTAGCTGGCAATAGCCAGTTGGTGGGTAGCTGGCGGTAGCCAGTTGCTGGGTAGCTGGAATTAGCCAGTTGGTGGGTAGCTGGCGGTAGTCAGTTGCTGGGTAGCTGGCGGCAGCCAGTTGCTGGGTAGCTGGCATTAGCCAGTTGGTGGGTAGCTGGCATTAGCCAGCTGGTGGGTAGCTGGCGGTAGCCAGTTGCTGGGTAGCTGGCATTAGCCAGTTGCTGAGTAGCTGGCGGTAGTCAGTTTGCTGGGTATCTGGCGGTAGCCAGTTGCTGGGTAGCTGGCATTAGCCAGTTGGTGGGTAGCTGGCGGTAGTCAGTTGCTGGGTAGCTGGCATAAGCCAGTTGGTGGGTAGCTGGCATCAGCCAGCTGGTGGGTAGCTGGCGGTAGCCAGTTGCTGGGTAGCTGGCATTAGCCAGTTGCTGAGAAGCTGGCGGTAGTCAGTTTGCTGGGTAGCTGGCATTAGCCAGTTGGTGGGTAGCTGGCGGTAGCCAGTTGCTGGGTAGCTGGCATTAGCCAGTTGGTTGGTAGCTGGCACTAGCCAGCTGGTGGTTAGCTGGCGGTAGCCAGTTGGTTGGTAGCTGGCGGTAGCCAGTTGCTGGGTAGCTGGCATTAGCCAGTTGGTTGGTAGCTGGCATTAGCCAGTTGGTTGGTAGCTGGCGGTAGCCAGTTGCTGAGTAGCTGGCGGTAGTCAGTTGCTGGGTAGCTGGCATTAGCCAGTTGGTGGGTAGCTGGCATCAGCCAGCTGGTGGGTAGCTGGCGGTAGCCAGTTGCTGGGTAGCTGGCGGTAGCCAGTTGCTGGGTAGCTGGCATTAGCCAGTTGCTGAGTAGCTGGCGGTAGTCAGTTTGCTGGGTAGCTGGCGGTAGCCAGTTGCTGGGTAGCTGGCATTAGCCAGTTGGTGGGTAGCTGGCATTAGCCAGTTGGTGGGTAGCTGGCATCAGCCAGTTGGTTGGTAGCTGGCATTAGCCAGTTGGTGGGTAGCTGGCGGCAGCCAGTTGCTGAGTATCTGGCGGTAGTCAGTTGCTGGGTAGCTGGCGGTAGCCAGCTGGTGGGTAGCTGGCGGTAGCCAGTTGGTTGGTAGCTGGCATAGGCCAGCTGGTGGGTAGCTGGCGGTAGCCAGATGGTGGGTAGCTGGCAATAGCCAGTTGGTGGGTAGCTGGCGGTAGCCAGTTGGTGGGTAGCTGGCGGTAGCCAGTTGCTGAGTATCTGGCGGTAGTCAGTTGCTGGGTAGCTGGCGGTAGCCAGTTGGTGGGTAGCTGGCGGTAGCCAGTTGCTGGGTAGCTGGCATTAGCCAGTTGGTTGGTAGCTGGCATTAGCCAGCTGGTGGTTAGCTGGCGGTAGCCAGTTGGTTGGTAGCTGGCATTAGCCAGCTGGTTGGTAGCTGGCGGTAGCCAGATGGTGGGTAGCTGGCAATAGCCAGTTGGTGGGTAGCTGGCGGTAGCCAGTTGCTGGGTAGCTGGAATTAGCCAGTTGGTGGGTAGCTGGCGGTAGTCAGTTGCTGGGTAGCTGGCGGCAGCCAGTTGCTGGGTAGCTGGCATTAGCCAGTTGGTGGGTAGCTGGCATTAGCCAGCTGGTGGGTAGCTGGCATTAGCCAGCTGGTGGGTAGCTGGCGGTAGCCAGCTGGTGGGTAGCTGGCGGTAGCCAGTTGCTGTATAGCTGGCATTAGCCAGTTGCTGAGTAGCTGGCGGTAGTCAGTTTGCTGGGTAGCTGGCGGTAGCCAGTAGCTGGGTAGCTGGCATTAGCCAGTTGGTGGTTAGCTGGCGGTAGCCAGTTGGTTGGTAGCTGGCATTAGCCAGTTGGTTGGTAGCTGGCGGTAGCCAGATGGTGGGTAGCTGGCAATAGCCAGTTGGTGGGTAGCTGGCATTAGCCAGTTGCTGAGTAGCTGGCGGTAGTCAGTTTGCTGGGTATCTGGCGGTAGCCAGTTGCTGGGTAGCTGGCATTAGCCAGTTGGTGGGTAGCTGGCGGTAGTCAGTTGCTGGGTAGCTGGCATAAGCCAGTTGGTGGGTAGCTGGCATCAGCCAGCTGGTGGGTAGCTGGCGGTAGCCAGTTGCTGGGTATCTGGCGGTAGCCAGTTGCTGGGTAGCTGGCATTAGCCAGTTGGTGGGTAGCTGGCGGTAGCCAGTTGCTGGGTAGCTGGCATTAGCCAGTTGCTGAGAAGCTGGCGGTAGTCAGTCTGCTGGGTAGCTGGCGGTAGCCAGTTGCTGGGTAGCTGGCATTAGCCAGTTGGTGGGTAGCTGGCATCAGCCAGTTGGTTGGTAGCTGGCATTAGCCAGTTGGTGGGTAGCTGGCGGCAGCCAGTTGCTGAGTATCTGGCGGTAGTCAGTTGCTGGGTAGCTGGCGGTAGCCAGCTGGTGGGTAGCTGGCGGTAGCCAGTTGGTTGGTAGCTGGCGGTAGCCAGTTGGTTGGTAGCTGGCATAAGCCAGCTGGTGGGTAGCTGGCGGTAGCCAGATGGTGGGTAGCTGGCAATAGCCAGTTGGTGGGTAGCTGGCGGTAGCCAGATGGTGGGTAGCTGGCAATAGCCAGTTGGTGGGTAGCTGGCGGTAGCCAGTTGGTGGGTAGCTGGCGGTAGCCAGTTGCTGAGTATCTGGCGGTAGTCAGTTGCTGGGTAGCTGGCGGTAGCCAGTTGGTGGGTAGCTGGCGGTAGCCAGTTGCTGGGTACCTGGCATTAGCCAGTTGGTTGGTAGCTGGCATTAGCCAGCTGGTGGTTAGCTGGCGGTAGCCAGTTGGTTGGTAGCTGGCGGTAGCCAGATGGTGGGTAGCTGGCAATAGCCAGTTGGTGTGTAGCTGGCGGTAGCCAGTTGCTGTGTAGCTGGAATTAGCCAGTTGGTGGGTAGCTGGCGGTAGTCAGTTGCTGGGTAGCTGGCGGCAGCCAGTTGCTGGGTAGCTGGCATTAGCCAGTTGGTGGGTAGCTGGCATTAGCCAGCTGGTGGGTAGCTGGCGGTAGCCAGTTGCTGGGTAGCTGGCATTAGCCAGTTGCTGAGTAGCTGGCGGTAGTCAGTTTGCTGGGTAGCTGGCGGTAGCCAGTAGCTGGGTAGCTGGCATTAGCCAGCTGGTGGGTAGCTGGCGGTAGCCAGTTGGTGGGTAGCTGGCGGTAGCCAGTTGCTGGGTAGCTGGCATTAGCCAGTTGGTTGGTAGCTGGCATTAGCCAGCTGGTGGTTAGCTGGCGGTAGCCAGTTGGTTGGTAGCTGGCATTAGCCAGCTGGTGGGTAGCTGGCGGTAGCCAGTTGGTTGGTAGCTGGCGGTAGCCAGATGGTGGGTAGCTGGCATTAGCCAGTTGGTTGGTAGCTGGCGGTAGCCAGATGGTGGGTAGCTGGCAATAGCCAGTTGGTGGGTAGCTGGCGGTAGCCAGTTGCTGGGTAGCTGGAATTAGCCAGTTGGTGGGTAGCTGGCGGTAGTCAGTTGCTGGGTAGCTGGCGGCAGCCAGTTGCTGGGTAGCTGGCATTAGCCAGTTGGTGGGTATCTGGCGTTAGCCAGCTGGTGGGTAGCTGGCGGTAGCCAGTTGCTGGGTAGCTGGCATTAGCCAGTTGCTGAGTAGCTGGCGGTAGTCAGTTTGCTGGGTAGCTGGCGGTAGCCAGTAGCTGGGTAGCTGGCATTAGCCAGTTGGTGGTTAGCTGGCATTAGCCAGCTGGTGGGTAGCTGGCGGTAGCCAGTTGGTGGGTAGCTGGCGGTAGCCAGTTGCTGGGTAGCTGGCATTAGCCAGTTGGTTGGTAGCTGGCATTAGCCAGCTGGTGGTTAGCTGGCGGTAGCCAGTTGGTTGGTAGCTGGCATTAGCCAGCTGGTGGGTAGCTGGCGGTAGCCAGTTGGTTGGTAGCTGGCGGTAGCCAGATGGTGGGTAGCTGGCGGTAGCCAGATGGTGGGTAGCTGGCAATAGCCAGTTGGTGGGTAGCTGGCGGTAGCCAGTTGCTGGGTAGCTGGAATTAGCCAGTTGGTGGGTAGCTGGCGGTAGTCAGTTGCTGGGTAGCTGGCGGCAGCCAGTTGCTGGGTAGCTGGCATTAGCCAGTTGGTGGGTAGCTGGCATTAGCCAGCTGGTGGGTAGCTGGCGGTAGCCAGTTGCTGGGTAGCTGGCATTAGCCAGTTGCTGAGTAGCTGGCGGTAGTCAGTTTGCTGGGTATCTGGCGGTAGCCAGTTGCTGGGTAGCTGGCATTAGCCAGTTGGTGGGTAGCTGGCGGTAGTCAGTTGCTGGGTAGCTGGCATAAGCCAGTTGGTGGGTAGCTGGCATCAGCCAGCTGGTGGGTAGCTGGCGGTAGCCAGTTGCTGGGTAGCTGGCATTAGCCAGTTGCTGAGAAGCTGGCGGTAGTCAGTTTGCTGGGTAGCTGGCATTAGCCAGTTGGTGGGTAGCTGGCGGTAGCCAGTTGCTGGGTAGCTGGCATTAGCCAGTTGGTTGGTAGCTGGCACTAGCCAGCTGGTGGTTAGCTGGCGGTAGCCAGTTGGTTGGTAGCTGGCGGTAGCCAGTTGCTGAGTATCTGGCGGTAGTCAGTTGCTGGGTAGCTGGCGGTAGCCAGTTGGTGGGTAGCTGGCATTAGCCAGTTGGTTGGTAGCTGGCGGTAGCCAGTTGCTGAGTAGCTGGCGGTAGTCAGTTGCTGGGTAGCTGGCATTAGCCAGTTGGTGGGTAGCTGGCATCAGCGGTAGCCAGTTGCTGGGTAGCTGGCATTAGCCAGTTGCTGAGTAGCTGGCGGTAGTCAGTTTGCTGGGTAGCTGGCGGTAGCCAGTTGCTGGGTAGCTGGCGGTAGTCAGTTTGCTGGGTAGCTGGCATTAGCCAGCTGGTGGGTAGCTGGCATTAGCCAGTTGGTGGGTAGCTGGCATTAGCCAGTTGGTGGGTAGCTGGCATCAGCCAGTTGGTTGGTAGCTGGCATTAGCCAGTTGGTGGGTAGCTGGCGGCAGCCAGTTGCTGAGTATCTGGCGGTAGTCAGTTGCTGGGTAGCTGGCGGTAGCCAGCTGGTGGGTAGCTGGCGGTAGCCAGTTGGTTGGTAGCTGGCATAAGCCAGCTGGTGGGTAGCTGGCGGTAGCCAGATGGTGGGTAGCTGGCGGTAGCCAGATGGTGGGTAGCTGGCAATAGCCAGTTGGTGGGTAGCTGGCGGTAGCCAGTTGGTGGGTAGCTGGCGGTAGCCAGTTGCTGAGTATCTGGCGGTAGTCAGTTGCTGGGTAGCTGGCGGTAGCCAGTTGGTGGGTAGCTGGCGGTAGCCAGTTGCTGGGTAGCTGGCATTAGCCAGTTGGTTGGTAGCTGGCATTAGCCAGCTGGTGGTTAGCTGGCGGTAGCCAGTTGGTTGGTAGCTGGCATTAGCCAGCTGGTGGGTAGCTGGCGGTAGCCACTTGGTTGGTAGCTGGCGGTAGCCAGATGGTGGGTAGCTGGCAATAGCCAGTTGGTGGGTAGCTGGCGGTAGCCAGTTGCTGGGTAGCTGGAATTAGCCAGTTGGTGGGTAGCTGGCGGCAGCCAGTTGCTGGGTAGCTGGCATTAGCCAGTTGGTGGGTAGCTGGCATTAGCCAGCTGGTGGGTAGCTGGCGGTAGCCAGTTGCTGTATAGCTGGCATTAGCCAGTTGCTGAGTAGCTGGCGGTAGTCAGTTTGCTGGGTAGCTGGCGGTAGCCAGTAGCTGGGTAGCTGGCATTAGCCAGTTGGTGGTTAGCTGGCATTAGCCAGTTGGTGGTTAGCTGGCATTAGCCAGCTGGTGGGTAGCTGGCGGTAGCCAGTTGGTGGGTAGCTGGCGGTAGCCAGTTGCTGGGTAGCTGGCATTAGCCAGTTGGTTGGTAGCTGGCATTAGCCAGTTGGTTGGTAGCTGGCATTAGCCAGCTGGTTGGTAGCTGGCATTAGCCAGCTGGTGGTTAGCTGGCGGTAGCCAGTTGGTTGGTAGCTGGCGGTAGCCAGATGGTGGGTAGCTGGCAATAGCCAGTTGGTGGGTAGCTGGCATTAGCCAGTTGCTGAGTAGCTGGCGGTAGTCAGTTTGCTGGGTATCTGGCGGTAGCCAGTTGCTGGGTAGCTGGCATTAGCCAGTTGGTGGGTAGCTGGCGGTAGTCAGTTGCTGGGTAGCTGGCATAAGCCAGTTGGTGGGTAGCTGGCATCAGCCAGCTGGTGGGTAGCTGGCGGTAGCCAGTTGCTGGGTAGCTGGCATTAGCCAGTTGCTGAGAAGCTGGCGGTAGTCAGTTTGCTGGGTAGCTGGCATTAGCCAGTTGGTGGGTAGCTGGCGGCAGCCAGTTGCTGAGTATCTGGCGGTAGTCAGTTGCTGGGTAGCTGGCGGTAGCCAGTTGCTGGGTAGCTGGCATTAGCCAGTTGGTGGGTAGCTGGCATCAGCCAGCTGGTGGGTAGCTGGCATTAGCCAGTTGCTGAGTAGCTGGCATTAGCCAGTTGCTGAGTAGCTGGCGGTAGTCAGTTTGCTGGGTAGCTGGCGGTAGCCAGTTGCTGGGTAGCTGGCATTAGCCAGTTGGTGGGTAGCTGGCATCAGCCAGCTGGTGGGTAGCTGGCGGTAGTCAGTTTGCTGGGTAGCTGGCGGTAGCCAGTTGCTGAGTAGCTGGCGGTAGTCAGTTGCTGGGTAGCTGGCATTAGCCAGTTGGTGGGTAGCTGGCATCAGCCAGCTGGTGGGTAGCTGGCGGTAGCCAGTTGCTGAGTAGCTGGCGGTAGTCAGTTTGCTGAGTAGCTGGCGGTAGTCAGTTTGCTGGGTAGCTGGCGGTAGCCAGTTGCTGGGTAGCTGGCATTAGCCAGTTGGTGGGTAGCTGGCATTAGCCAGTTGGTGGGTAGCTGGCATTAGCCAGCTGGTGGGTAGCTGGCGGTAGCCAGTTGGTGGGTAGCTGGCGGTAGCCAGTTGGTGGGTAGCTGGCGGTAGCCAGTTGCTGGGTAGCTGGCATTAGCCAGTTGGTGGGTAGCTGGCGGTAGCCAGTTGGTGGGTAGCTGGCGGTAGCCAGTTGCTGGGTAGCTGGCGGTAGTCAGTTGCTGGGTAGCTGGCATTAGCCAGTTGGTGTGTAGCTGGCGGTAGCCAGATGGTGGGTAGCTGGCAATAGCCAGTTGGTGGGTAGCTGGCGGTAGCCAGTTGCTGGGTAGCTGGCATTAGCCAGTTGGTTGATAGCTGGCATTAGCCAGTTGGTTGGTAGCTGGCACTAGCCAGCTGGTGGTTAGCTGGCATTAGCCAGCTGGTGGTTAGCTGGCGGTAGCCAGTTGCTGGGTAGCTGGCGGTAGCCAGTTGGTTGGTAGCTGGCATTAGCCAGTTGGTTGGTAGCTGGCATTAGCCAGTTGGTGGGTAGCTGGCGGTAGCCAGTTGCTGAGTATCTGGCGGTAGCCAGTTGGTGGGTAGCTGGCGGTAGCCAGTTGCTGGGTAGCTGGCATTAGCCAGCTGGTGGGTAGCTGGCGGAAGCCAGATGGTGGGTAGCTGGCGGTAGCCAGATGGTGGGTAGCTGGCAATAGCCAGTTGGTGGGTAGCTGGCGGTAGCCAGTTGCTGGGTAGCTGGCATTAGCCAGTTGGTTGGTAGCTGGCATTAGCCAGTTGGTTGGTAGCTGGCATTAGCCAGTTGGTTGGTAGCTGGCATTAGCCAGTTGGTGGGTAGCTGGCGGTAGCCAGTTGCTGAGTATCTGGCGGTAGTCAGTTGCTGGGTAGCTGGCATTAGCCAGTTGCTGGGTAGCTGGCATTAGCCAGTTGGTGGGTAGCTGGCATTAGCCAGTTGGTGGGTAGCTGGCATTAGCCAGCTGGTGGGTAGCTGGCGGTAGCCAGTTGGTTGGTAGCTGGCATAAGCCAGCTGGTGGGTAGCTGGCGGTAGCCCGATGGTTGGTAGCTGGCATTAGCCAGCTGGTGGGTAGCTGGCGGTAGCCAGTTGGTGGGTAGCTGGCGGTAGCCAGCTGGTGGGTAGCTGGCGGTAGCCAGTTGGTGGGTAGCTGGCGGTAGCCAGTTGGTGGGTAGCTGGCGGTAGCCAGTTGGTGGGTAGCTGGCGGTAGCCAGTTAGTTGGTAGCTGGCATTAGCCAGTTGGTTGGTAGCTGGCATAAGCCAGCTGGTGGGTAGCTGGCGGTAGTCAGTTGCTGGGTAGCTGGCATCAGCCAGCTGGTGGGTAGCTGGCGGTAGCCAGTTGCTGGGTAGCTGGCGGTAGCCAGTTGCTGGGTAGCTGGCGGTAGCCAGTTGCTGGGTAGCTGGCATTAGCCAGTTGCTGAGTAGCTGGCGGTAGTCAGTTTGCTGGGTAGCTGGCGGTAGCCAGTTGCTGGGTAGCTGGCATTAGCCAGTTGGTGGGTAGCTGGCATCAGCCAGCTGGTGGGTAGCTGGCATTAGCCAGTTGGTGGGTAGCTGGCATTAGCCAGTTGGTGGGTAGCTGGCATCAGCCAGTTGGTGGGTAGCTGGCGGCAGCCAGTTGCTGAGTATCTGGCGGTAGTCAGTTGCTGGGTAGCTGGCGGGAGCCAGCTGGTGGGTAGCTGGCGGTAGCCAGATGGTGGGTAGCTGGCAATAGCCAGTTGGTTGGTAGCTGGCGGTAGCCAGTTGGTGGGTAGCTGGCGGTAGCCAGTTGCTGAGTATCTGGCGGTAGTCAGTTGCTGGGTAGCTGGCGGTAGCCAGTAGCTGGGTAGCTGGCGGTAGCCAGATGGTGGGTAGCTGGCAATAGCCAGTTGGTGGGTAGCTGGCGGTAGCCAGTTGCTGGGTAGCTGGCATTAGCCAGTTGCTGGGTAGCTGGCGGTAGCCAGTTGCTGGGTAGCTGGCATTAGCCAGTTGGTGGGTAGCTGGCGGTAGTCAGTTGCTGGGTAGCTGGCGGTAGCCAGTTGCTGGGTAGCTGGCGGTAGCCAGTTGCTGGGTAGCTGGCATTAGCCAGCTGGTGGGTAGCTGGCGGTAGCCAGTTGCTGGGTAGCTGGCGGTAGTCAGTTTGCTGGGTAGCTGGCATTAGCCAGTTGCTGAGTAGCTGGCGGTAGTCAGTTTGCTGGGTAGCTGGCGGTAGCCAGTTGGTGGGTAGCTGGCATTAGCCAGCTGGTGGGTAGCTGGCGGTAGCCAGTTGGTGGGTAGCTGGCGGTAGCCAGTTGCTGGGTAGCTGGCATTAGCCAGTTGGTTGGTAGCTGGCATTAGCCAGCTGGTGGTTAGCTGGCATTAGCCAGCTGGTGGTTAGCTGGCGGTAGCCAGTTGCTGGGTAGCTGGCATTAGCCAGTTGGTTGGTAGCTGGCATTAGCCAGTTGCTGGGTAGCTGGCATTAGCCAGTTGCTGAGTAGCTGGCGGTAGTCAGTTTGCTGGGTAGCTGGCATTAGCCAGTTGGTGGGTAGCTGGCATTAGCCAGCTGGTGGTTAGCTGGCGGTAACCAGTTGGTTGGTAGCTGGCGGTAGCCAGATGGTGGGTAGCTGGCAATAGCCAGTTGGTGGGTAGCTGGCGGTAGCCAGTTGGTGGGTAGCTGGCGGTAGCCAGTTGCTGAGTATCTGGCGGTAGTCAGTTGCTGGGTAGCTGGCGGTAGCCAGTCGCTGGGTAGCTGGCATTAGCCAGTTGGTGGTTAGCTGGCATTAGCCAGCTGGTGGGTAGCTGGCGGCAGCCAGTTGCTGGGTAGCTGGCATTAGCCAGTTGGTGGGTAGCTGGCATTAGCCAGCTGGTGGGTAGCTGGCGGTAGCCAGTTGCTGGGTAGCTGGCATTAGCCAGTTGCTGAGTAGCTGGCGGTAGTCAGTTTGCTGGGTATCTGGCAATAGCCAGTTGGTGGGTAGCTGGCGGTAGCCAGCTGGTGGGTAGCTGGCGGTAGCCAGTTGCTGGGTAGCTGGCATTAGCCAGTTGCTGAGTAGCTGGCGGTAGTCAGTTTGCTGGGTAGCTGGCGGTAGCCAGTTGCTGGGTAGCTGGCATTAGCCAGTTGGTGGGTAGCTGGCGGTAGTCAGTTGCTGGGTAGCTGGCATTAGCCAGTTGGTGGGTAGCTGGCATTAGCCAGCTGGTGGGTAGCTGGCGGTAGCCAGTTGCTGGGTAGCTGGCATTAGCCAGTTGCTGAGTAGCTGGCGGTAGTCAGTTTGCTGGGTATCTGGCAATAGCCAGTTGCTGGGTAGCTGGCATTAGCCAGTTGGTGGGTAGCTGGTGGTAGCCAGTTGCTGGGTAGCTGGCATTAGCCAGTTGCTGGGTAGCTGGCATTAGCCAGTTGGTGGGTAGCTGGCACTAGCCAGCTGGTGGGTAGCTGGCGGTAGCCAGTTGCTGGGTAGCTGGCATTAGCCAGTTGCTGAGTAGCTGGCGGTAGTCAGTTTGCTGGGTAGCTGGCGGTAGCCAGTTGCTGGGTAGCTGGCATTAGCCAGTTGGTGGGTAGCTGGCGGTAGTCAGTTGGTGGGTAGCTGGCGGTAGTCAGTTGCTGGGTAGCTGGCATAAGCCAGTTGGTGGGTAGCTGGCATCAGCCAGCTGGTGGGTAGCTGGCGGTAGCCAGTTGCTGAGTAGCTGGCGGTAGTCAGTTTGCTGGGTAGCTGGCATTAGCCAGTTGGTGGGTAGCTGGCATCAGCCAGTTGGTTGGTAGCTGGCATTAGCCAGTTGGTGAGTATCTGGCGGTAGTCAGTTGCTGGGTAGCTGGCGGTAGCCAGTTGCTGGGTAGCTGGCATTAGCCAGCTGGTGGGTAGCTGGCATTAGCCAGTTGGTGGGTAGCTGGCATCAGCCAGCTGGTGGGTAGCTGGCGGTAGCCAGTTGCTGGGTAGCTGGCGGTAGCCAGTTGCTGGGTAGCTGGCATTAGCCAGTTGCTGAGTAGCTGGCGGTAGCCAGTTGCTGGGTAGCTGGCATTAGCCAGTTGCTGAGTAGCTGGCGGTAGTCAGTTTGCTGGGTAGCTGGCGGTAGCCAGTTGCTGGGTAGCTGGCATTAGCCAGTTGGTGGGTAGCTGGCATTAGCCAGTTGGTGGGTAGCTGGCATCAGCCAGTTTGTTGGTAGCTGGCATTAGCCAGTTGGTGGGTAGCTTGCGGCAGCCAGTTGCTGAGTATCTGGCGGTAGTCAGTTGCTGGGTAGCTGGCGGTAGCCAGTAGCTGGGTAGCTGGCATTAGCCAGTTGGTGGTTAGCTGGCGGTAGCCAGTTGCTGGGTAGCTGGCTTTAGCCAGTTGGTTGGTAGCTGGCATTAGCCAGCTGGTGGTTAGCTGGCGGTAGCCAGTTGGTTGGTAGCTGGCATTAGCCAGCTGGTGGGTAGCTGGCGGTAGCCAGTTGGTTGGTAGCTGGCGGTAGCCAGATGGTGGGTAGCTGGCAATAGCCAGTTGCTGGGTAGCTGGCATTAGCCAGTTGGTGGGTAGCTGGCGGTAGTCAGTTGCTGGGTAGCTGGCGGTAGCCAGTTGCTGGGTAGCTGGCATTAGCCAGCTGGTGGGTAGCTGGCGGTAGCCAGTTGCTGGGTAGCTGGCATTAGCCAGTTGCTGAGTAGCTGGCGGTAGTCAGTTTGCTGGGTAGCTGGCGGTAGCCAGTTGCTGGGTAGCTGGCATTAGCCAGTTGGTGGGTAGCTGGCGGTAGTCAGTTGCTGGGTAGCTGGCATAAGCCAGTTGGTGGGTAGCTGGCATCAGCCAGCTGGTGGGTAGCTGGCGGTAGCCAGTTGCTGGGTAGCTGGCATTAGCCAGTTGGTGGGTAGCTGGCATTAGCCAGTTGGTGGGTAGCTGGCATCAGCCAGTTGGTTGGTAGCTGGCATTAGCCAGTTGGTGGGTAGCTGGCGGCAGCCAGTTGCTGAGTATCTGGCGGTAGTCAGTTGCTGGGTAGCTGGCATTAGCCAGTTGGTGGGTAGCTGGCATTAGCCAGCTGGTGGGTAGCTGGCGGTAGCCAGTTGCTGAGTAGCTGGCGGTAGTCAGTTGCTGGGTAGCTGGCATTAGCCAGTTGGTGGGTAGCTGGCATCAGCCAGCTGGTGGGTAGCTGGCGGTAGCCAGTTGCTGGGTAGCTGGCATTAGCCAGTTGCTGAGTAGCTGGCGGTAGTCAGTTTGCTGGGTAGCTGGCGGTAGCCAGTTGCTGGGTAGCTGGCATTAGCCAGTTGGTGGGTAGCTGGCGGTAGCCAGTTGCTGAGTAGCTGGCGGTAGTCAGTTGCTGGGTAGCTGGCGGTAGTCAGTTGCTGGGTAGCTGGCATAAGCCAGTTGGTGGGTAGCTGGCATCAGCCAGCTGGTGGGTAGCTGGCGGTAGCCAGTTGCTGGGTAGCTGGCATTAGCCAGTTGCTGAGTAGCTGGCGGTAGTCAGTTGCTGAGTAGCTGGCGGTAGTCAGTTGCTGGGTAGCTGGCATTAGCCAGTTGGTGGGTAGCTGGCATTAACCAGTTGGTGGGTAGCTGGCGGCAGCCAGTTGCTGAGTATCTGGCGGTAGTCAGTTGCTGGGTAGCTGGCGGTAGCCAGTTGCTGGGTAGATGGCATTAGCCAGTTGGTGGGTAGCTGGCATAAGCCAGTTGGTGGGTAGCTGCCATCAGCCAGCTGGTGGGTAGCTGGCGGTTGCCAGTTGCTGGGTAGCTGGCATTAGCCAGTTGCTGAGTAGCTGGCGGTAGTCAGTTGCTGGGTAGCTGGCATTAGCCAGTTGGTGGGTAGCTGGCATCAGCCAGTTGGTTGGTAGCTGGCATTAACCAGTTGGTGGGTAGCTGGCGGCAGCCAGTTGCTGAGTATCTGGCGGTAGTCAGTTGCTGGGTAGCTGGCGGTAGCCAGTTGCTGGGTAGATGGCATTAGCCAGTTGCTGGGTAGCTGGCGGTAGCCAGTTAGTTGGAAGCTGGCATTAGCCAACTGGTGGGTAGCTGGCGGTAGCCAGTTGGTTGGTAGCTGGCATAAGCCAGCTGGTGGGTAGCTGGCGGTAGCCAGTTGCTGGGTAGCTGGCGGTAGCCAGTTAGTTGGTAGCTGGCATTAGCCAACTGGTGGGTAGCTGGCGGTAGCCAGTTGGTTGGTAGCTGGCATAAGCCAGTTGCTGGGTAGCTGGCATTAGCCAGTTGGTTGGTAGCTGGCATTAGCCAGTTGGTTGGTAGCTGGCATTAGCCAGTTGGTGGGTAGCTGGCGGTAGTCAGTTGCTGGGTAGCTGGCGGTAGCCAGTTGGTTGGTAGCTGGCATAAGCCAGCTGGTGGGTAGCTGGCGGTAGCCAGTTGCTGAGTATCTGGCGGTAGTCAGTTGCTGGGTAGCTGGCGGTAGCCAGTTGCTGGGTAGATGGCATTAGCCAGTTGGTGGGTAGCTGGCATAAGCCAGTTGGTGGGTAGCTGGCATCAGCCAGCTGGTGGGTAGCTGGCGGTAGCCAGTTGCTGGGTAGCTGGCATTAGCCAGTTGCTGAGTAGCTGGCGGTAGTCAGTTGCTGGGTAGCTGGCATCAGCCAGTTGGTTGGTAGCTGGCATTAACCAGGTGGTGGGTAGCTGGCGGCAGCCAGTTGCTGAGTATCTGGCGGTAGTCAGTTGCTGGGTAGCTGGCGGTAGCCAGTTGCTGGGTAGATGGCATTAGCCAGTTGCTGGGTAGCTGGCGGTAGCCAGTTGGTTGGTAGCTGGCATAAGCCAGCTGGTGGGTAGCTGGCGGTAGCCAGTTGGTGGGTAGCTGGCGGTAGCCAGTTGGTGGGTAGCTGGCATTAGCCAGTTGGTGGGTAGCTGGCATCAGCCAGCTGGTGGGTAGCTGGCGGTAGCCAGTTGCTGGGTAGCTGGCATTAGCCAGTTAGTGGGTAGCTGGCGGTAGTCAGTTGCTGGGTAGCTGGCATAAGCCAGTTGGTGGGTAGCTGGCATCAGCCAGCTGGTGGGTAGCTGGCGGTAGCCAGTTGCTGGGTAGCTGGCATTAGCCAGTTGGTGGGTAGCTGGCATCAGCCAGTTGGTTGGTAGCTGGCATTAGCCAGTTGGTTGGTAGCTGGCATTAGCCAGTTGGTGGGTAGCTGGCGGCAGCCAGTTGCTGAGTATCTGGCGGTAGTCAGTTGCTGGGTAGCTGGCATTAGCCAGTTGGTGGGTAGCTGGCATTAGCCAGTTGGTGGGTAGCTGGCATTAGCCAGCATTAGCCAGTTGGTGGGTAGCTGGTGGTAGCCAGTTGCTGGGTAGCTGGCATTAGCCAGTTGGTGGGTAGCTGGCATTAGCCAGCTGGTGGGTAGCTGGCGGTAGCCAGTTGCTGGGTAGCTGGCATTAGCCAGTTGCTGAGTAGCTGGCGGTAGTCAGTTTGCTGGGTAGCTGGCGGTAGCCAGTTGCTGGGTAGCTGGCATTAGCCAGTTGGTGGGTAGCTGGCGGTAGTCAGTTGCTGGGTAGCTGGCATAAGCCAGTTGGTGGGTAGCTGGCATCAGCCAGCTGGTGGGTAGCTGGCGGTAGCCAGTTGCTGAGTAGCTGGCGGTAGTCAGTTTGCTGGGTAGCTGGCATTAGCCAGTTGGTGGGTAGCTGGCATCAGCCAGTTGGTTGGTAGCTGGCATTAGCCAGTTGGTGGGTAGCTGGCGGCAGCCAGTTGCTGAGTATCTGGCGGTAGTCAGTTGCTGGGTAGCTGGCGGTAGCCAGTTGCTGGGTAGCTGGCATTAGCCAGTTGGCGGGTAGCTGGCATTAGCCAGCTGGTGGGTAGCTGGCATTAGCCAGCTGGTGGGTAGCTGGCGGTAGTCAGTTGCTGGGTAGCTGGCATTAGCCAGTTGGTGGGTAGCTGGCATCAGCCGGCTGGTGGGTAGCTGGCGGTAGCCAGTTGCTGGGTAGCTGGCATTAGCCAGTTGCTGAGTAGCTGGCGGTAGCCAGTTGCTGGGTAGCTGGCATTAGCCAGTTGCTGAGTAGCTGGTGGTAGTCAGTTTGCTGGGTAGCTGGCGGTAGCCAGTTGCTGGGTAGCTGGCATTAGCCAGTTGGTGGGTAGCTGGCATTAGCCAGTTGGTGGGTAGCTGGCATCAGCCAGTTGGTTGGTAGCTGGCATTAGCCAGTTGGTGGGTAGCTTGCGGCAGCCAGTTGCTGAGTATCTGGCGGTAGTCAGTTGCTGGGTAGCTGGCGGTAGCCAGTAGCTGGGTAGCTGGCATTAGCCAGTTGGTGGTTAGCTGGCGGTAGCCAGTTGCTGGGTAGCTGGCTTTAGCCAGTTGGTTGGTAGCTGGCATTAGCCAGCTGGTGGTTAGCTGGCGGTAGCCAGTTGGTTGGTAGCTGGCATTAGCCAGCTGGTGGGTAGCTGGCGGTAGCCAGTTGGTTGGTAGCTGGCGGTAGCCAGATGGTGGGTAGCTGGCAATAGCCAGTTGCTGGGTAGCTGGCATTAGCCAGTTGGTGGGTAGCTGGCGGTAGTCAGTTGCTGGGTAGCTGGCGGTAGCCAGTTGCTGGGTAGCTGGCATTAGCCAGCTGGTGGGTAGCTGGCGGTAGCCAGTTGCTGGGTAGCTGGCATTAGCCAGTTGCTGAGTAGCTGGCGGTAGTCAGTTTGCTGGGTAGCTGGCGGTAGCCAGTTGCTGGGTAGCTGGCATTAGCCAGTTGGTGGGTAGCTGGCGGTAGTCAGTTGCTGGGTAGCTGGCATAAGCCAGTTGGTGGGTAGCTGGCATCAGCCAGCTGGTGGGTAGCTGGCGGCAGCCAGTTGCTGGGTAGCTGGCGGCAGCCAGTTGCTGGGTAGCTGGCATTAGCCAGTTGGTGGGTAGCTGGCATCAGCCAGTTGGTTGGTAGCTGGCATTAGCCAGTTGGTGGGTAGCTGGCGGCAGCCAGTTGCTGAGTATCTGGCGGTAGTCAGTTGCTGGGTAGCTGGCATTAGCCAGTTGGTGGGTAGCTGGCATTAGCCAGTTGGTGGGTAGCTGGCATTAGCCAGCTGGTGGGTAGCTGGCGGTAGCCAGTTGCTGAGTAGCTGGCGGTAGTCAGTTGCTGGGTAGCTGGCATTAGCCAGTTGGTGGGTAGCTGGCATCAGCCAGCTGGTGGGTAGCTGGCGGTAGCCAGTTGCTGGGTAGCTGGCATTAGCCAGTTGCTGGGTAGCTGGCATTAGCCAGTTGGTGGGTAGCTGGCGGTAGCCAGTTGCTGAGTAGCTGGCGGTAGTCAGTTGCTGGGTAGCTGGCGGTAGTCAGTTGCTGGGTAGCTGGCATAAGCCAGTTGGTGGGTAGCTGGCATCAGCCAGCTGGTGGGTAGCTGGCGGTAGCCAGTTGCTGGGTAGCTGGCATTAGCCAGTTGCTGAGTAGCTGGCGGTAGTCAGTTGCTGGGTAGCTGGCATTAGCCAGTTGGTGGGTAGCTGGCATTAACCAGTTGGTGGGTAGCTGGCGGCAGCCAGTTGCTGAGTATCTGGCGGTAGTCAGTTGCTGGGTAGCTGGCGGTAGCCAGTTGCTGGGTAGATGGCATTAGCCAGTTGGTGGGTAGCTGGCATAAGCCAGTTGGTGGGTAGCTGCCATCAGCCAGCTGGTGGGTAGCTGGCGGTTGCCAGTTGCTGGGTAGCCAGTTGCTGGGTAGCTGGCATTAGCCAGTTGCTGAGTAGCTGGCGGTAGTCAGTTGCTGGGTAGCTGGCATTAGCCAGTTGGTGGGTAGCTGGCATCAGCCAGTTGGTTGGTAGCTGGCATTAACCAGTTGGTGGGTAGCTGGCGGCAGCCAGTTGCTGAGTATCTGGCGGTAGTCAGTTGCTGGGTAGCTGGCGGTAGCCAGTTGCTGGGTAGATGGCATTAGCCAGTTGCTGGGTAGCTGGCGGTAGCCAGTTAGTTGGTAGCTGGCATTAGCCAACTGGTGGGTAGCTGGCGGTAGCCAGTTGGTTGGTAGCTGGCATAAGCCAGCTGGTGGGTAGCTGGCGGTAGCCAGTTGGTGGGTAGCTGGCGGTAGCCAGTTGCTGGGTAGCTGGCGGTAGCCAGTTAGTTGGTAGCTGGCATTAGCCAACTGGTGGGTAGCTGGCGGTAGCCAGTTGGTTGGTAGCTGGCATAAGCCAGTTGCTGGGTAGCTGGCATTAGCCAGTTGGTTGGTAGCTGGCATTAGCCAGTTGGTTGGTAGCTGGCATTAGCCAGTTGGTGGGTAGCTGGCGGTAGTCAGTTGCTGGGTAGCTGGCGGTAGCCAGTTGCTGGTGGGTAGCTGGCGGTAGCCAGTTGGTTGGTAGCTGGCATAAGCCAGCTGGTGGGTAGCTGGCGGTAGCCAGTTGCTGAGTATCTGGCGGTAGTCAGTTGCTGGGTAGCTGGCGGTAGCCAGTTGCTGGGTAGATGGCATTAGCCAGTTGGTGGGTAGCTGGCATAAGCCAGTTGGTGGGTAGCTGGCATCAGCCAGCTGGTGGGTAGCTGGCGGTAGCCAGTTGCTGGGTAGCTGGCATTAGCCAGTTGCTGA
The DNA here is from genome assembly GCA_963555765.1 of Orthonevra nobilis. NCBI lineage: Eukaryota > Metazoa > Arthropoda > Insecta > Diptera > Syrphidae > Orthonevra > Orthonevra nobilis. The sequence goes on along the minus strand of OY743226.1, from coordinate 8,974,661 downwards.
GTAGCTGGCGGTAGTCAGTTGCTGGGTAGCTGGCATCAGCCAGTTGGTTGGTAGCTGGCATTAACCAGGTGGTGGGTAGCTGGCGGCAGCCAGTTGCTGAGTATCTGGCGGTAGTCAGTTGCTGGGTAGCTGGCGGTAGCCAGTTGCTGGGTAGATGGCATTAGCCAGTTGCTGGGTAGCTGGCGGTAGCAAGTTAGTTGGTAGCTGGCATTAGCCAACTGGTGGGTAGCTGGCGGTAGCCAGTTGGTTGGTAGCTGGCATAAGCCAGCTGGTGGGTAGCTGGCGGTAGCCAGTTGGTGGGTAGCTGGCGGTAGCCAGTTGGTGGGTAGCTGGCATTAGCCAGTTGGTGGGTAGCTGGCATCAGCCAGCTGGTGGGTAGCTGGCATCAGCCAGCTGGTGGGTAGCTGGCGGTAGCCAGTTGGTGGGTAGCTGGCATCAGCCAGCTGGTGGGTAGCTGGCGGTAGCCAGTTTGCTGGGTAGCTGGCGGTAGCCAGTTGCTGGGTAGCTGGCATTAGCCAGTTGGTGGGTAGCTGGCGGTAGTCAGTTGCTGGGTAGCTGGCATAAGCCAGTTGGTGGGTAGCTGGCATCAGCCAGCTGGTGGGTAGCTGGCGGTAGCCATTTGCTGGGTAGCTGGCATTAGCAAGTTGCTGAGTAGCTGGCGGTAGCCAGTTGCTGGGTAGCTGGCATTAGCAAGTTGCTGAGTAGCTGGCGGTAGCCAGTTGCTGGGTAGCTGGCATTAGCCAGTTGGTGGGTAGCTGGCATCAGCCAGCTGGTGGGTAGCTGGCGGTAGCCAGTTGCTGAGTAGCTGGCGGTAGTCAGTTGCTGGGTAGCTGGCATTAGCCAGTTGGTGGGTAGCTGGCGGTAGCCAGTAGCTGGGTAGCTGGCATTAGCCAGTTGGTGGTTAGCTGGCGGTAGCCAGTTGCTGGGTAGCTGGCTTTAGCCAGTTGGTGGGTAGCTGGCATTAGCCAGCTGGTGGTTAGCTGGCGGTAGCCAGTTGGTTGGTAGCTGGCATTAGCCAGCTGGTGGGTAGCTTTCGGTAGCCAGTTGGTTGGTAGCTGGCGGTAGCCAGATGGTGGGTAGCTGGCAATAGCCAGTTGCTGGGTAGCTGGCATTAGCCAGTTGGTGGGTAGCTGGCGGTAGTCAGTTGCTGGGTAGCTGGCGGTAGCCAGTTGCTGGGTAGCTGGCATTAGCCAGCTGGTGGGTAGCTGGCGGTAGCCAGTTGCTGGGTAGCTGGCATTAGCCAGTTGCTGAGTAGCTGGCGGTAGTCAGTTTGCTGGGTAGCTGGCGGTAGCCAGTTGCTGGGTAGCTGGCGGTAGCCAGTTGCTGGGTAGCTGGCATTAGCCAGTTGGTGGGTAGCTGGCGGTAGTCAGTTGCTGGGTAGCTGGCATAAGCCAGTTGGTGGGTAGCTGGCATCAGCCAGCTGGTGGGTAGCTGGCGGTAGCCAGTTGCTGGGTAGCTGGCATTAGCCAGTTGGTGGGTAGCTGGCATCAGCCAGTTGGTTGGTAGCTGGCATTAGCCAGTTGGTTGGTAGCTGGCATTAGCCAGTTGGTGGGTAGCTGGCGGCAGCCAGTTGCTGAGTATCTGGCGGTAGTCAGTTGCTGGGTAGCTGGCATTAGCCAGTTGGTGGGTAGCTGGCATTAGCCAGTTGGTGGGTAGCTGGCATTAGCCAGCTGGTGGGTAGCTGGCGGTAGCCAGTTGCTGAGTAGCTGGCGGTAGTCAGTTGCTGGGTAGCTGGCATTAGCCAGTTGGTGGGTAGCTGGCATCAGCCAGCTGGTGGGTAGCTGGCGGTAGCCAGTTGCTGGGTAGCTGGCATTAGCCAGTTGCTGAGTAGCTGGCGGCAGTCAGTTTGCTGGGTAGCTGGCGGTAGCCAGTTGCTGGGTAGCTGGCATTAGCCAGTTGGTGGGTAGCTGGCGGTAGCCAGTTGCTGAGTAGCTGGCGGTAGTCAGTTGCTGGGTAGCTGGCGGTAGTCAGTTGCTGGGTAGCTGGCATAAGCCAGTTGGTGGGTAGCTGGCATCAGCCAGCTGGTGGGTAGCTGGCGGTAGCCAGTTGCTGGGTAGCTGGCATTAGCCAGTTGCTGAGTAGCTGGCATTAGCCAGTTGCTGAGTAGCTGGCGGTAGTCAGTTGCTGGGTAGCTGGCATTAGCCAGTTGGTGGGTAGCTGGCATCAGCCAGTTGGTTGGTAGCTGGCATTAACCAGTTGGTGGGTAGCTGGCGGCAGCCAGTTGCTGAGTATCTGGCGGTAGTCAGTTGCTGGGTAGCTGGCGGTAGCCAGTTGCTGGGTAGATGGCATTAGCCAGTTGGTGGGTAGCTGGCATAAGCCAGTTGGTGGGTAGCTGGCATCAGCCAGCTGGTGGGTAGCTGGCGGTAGCCAGTTGCTGGGTAGCTGGCATTAGCCAGTTGCTGAGTAGCTGGCGGTAGTCAGTTGCTGGGTAGCTGGCATTAGCCAGTTGGTGGGTAGCTGGCATCAGCCAGTTGGTTGGTAGCTGGCATTAACCAGTTGGTGGGTAGCTGGCGGCAGCCAGTTGCTGAGTATCTGGCGGTAGTCAGTTGCTGGGTAGCTGGCGGTAGCCAGTTGCTGGGTAGATGGCATTAGCCAGTTGCTGGGTAGCTGGCGGTAGCCAGTTAGTTGGTAGCTGGCATTAGCCAACTGGTGGGTAGCTGGCGGTAGCCAGTTGGTTGGTAGCTGGCATAAGCCAGCTGGTGGGTAGCTGGCGGTAGCCAGTTGGTGGGTAGCTGGCGGTAGCCAGTTGCTGGGTAGCTGGCATTAGCCAACTGGTGGGTAGCTGGCGGTAGCCAGTTGGTTGGTAGCTGGCATAAGCCAGTTGCTGGGTAGCTGGCATTAGCCAGTTGGTTGGTAGCTGGCATTAGCCAGTTGGTTGGTAGCTGGCATTAGCCAGTTGGTTGGTAGCTGGCATTAGCCAGTTGGTGGGTAGCTGGCGGTAGTCAGTTGCTGGGTAGCTGGCGGTAGCCAGTTGCTGGTGGGTAGCTGGCGGTAGCCAGTTGGTTGGTAGCTGGCATAAGCCAGCTGGTGGGTAGCTGGCGGTAGCCAGTTGGTGGGTAGCTGGCGGTAGCCAGTTGGTGGGTAGCTGGCGGTAGCCAGTTGCTGGGTAGCTGGCGGTAGCCAGTTAGTTGGTAGCTGGCATTAGCCAACTGGTGGGTAGCTGGCGGTAGCCAGTTGGTTGGTAGCTGGCATAAGCCAGTTGCTGGGTAGCATGCATTAGCCAGTTGGTTGGTAGCTGGCATTAGCCAGTTGGTTGGTAGCTGGCATTAGCCAGTTGCTGGGTAGCTGGCGGTAGCCAGTTGCTGGGTAGCTGGCATTAGCCAGTTGGTGGGTAGCTGGCATTAGCCAGCTGGTGGGTAGCTGGCGGTAGCCAGTTGCTGAGTAGCTGGCGGTAGTCAGTTGCTGGGTAGCTGGCATTAGCCAGTTGGTGGGTAGCTGGCATCAGCCAGCTGGTGGGTAGCTGGCATCAGCCAGCTGGTGGGTAGCTGGCGGTAGCCAGTTGTGGGTAGCTGGCATTAGCCAGTTGCTGAGTAGCTGGCGGTAGTCAGTTTGCTGGGTAGCTGGCGGTAGCCAGTTGCTGGGTAGCTGGCATTAGCCAGTTGGTGGGTAGCTGACGGTAGCCAGTTGCTGAGTAGCTGGCGGTAGTCAGTTGCTGGGTAGCTGGCGGTAGTCAGTTGCTGGGTAGCTGGCATAAGCCAGTTGGTGGGTAGCTGGCATCAGCCAGCTGGTGGGTAGCTGGCATTAACCAGTTGGTGGGTAGCTGGCGGCAGCCAGTTGCTGAGTATCTGGCGGTAGTCAGTTGCTGGGTAGCTGGCGGTAGCCAGTTGCTGGGTAGATGGCATTAGCCAGTTGGTGGGTAGCTGGCATAAGCCAGTTGGTGGGTAGCTGGCATCAGCCAGCTGGTGGGTAGCTGGCGGTAGCCAGTTGCTGGGTAGCTGGCATTAGCCAGTTGCTGGGTAGCTGGCATTAGCCAGTTGCTGAGTAGCTGGCGGTAGTCAGTTGCTGGGTAGCTGGCATCAGCCAGTTGGTTGGTAGCTGGCATTAACCAGGTGGTGGGTAGCTGGCGGCAGCCAGTTGCTGAGTATCTGGCGGTAGTCAGTTGCTGGGTAGCTGGCGGTAGCCAGTTGCTGGGTAGATGGCATTAGCCAGTTGCTGGGTAGCTGGCGGTAGCCAGTTAGTTGGTAGCTGGCATTAGCCAACTGGTGGGTAGCTGGCGGTAGCCAGTTGGTTGGTAGCTGGCATAAGCCAGTTGCTGGGTAGCTGGCATTAGCCAGTTGGTTGGTAGCTGGCATTAGCCAGCTGGTTGGTAGCTGGCATTAGCCAGTTGGTGGGTAGCTGGCGGTAGTCAGTTGCTGGGTAGCTGGCGGTAGCCAGTTGCTGGGTAGCTGGCATTAGCCAGTTGGTGGGTAGCTGGCATTAGCCAGTTGGTGGGTAGCTGGCATCAGCCAGCTGGTGGGTAGCTGGCGGTAGCCAGTTGGTTGGTAGCTGGCATAAGCCAGCTGGTGGGTAGCTGGCGGTAGCCAGATGGTGGGTAGCTGGCAATAGCCAGTTGGTGGGTAGCTGGCGGTAGCCAGTTGGTGGGAAGCTGGCGGTAGCCAGTTGGTTGGTAGCTGGCGGTAGCCAGATGGTGGGTAGCTGGCAATAGCCAGTTGGTGGGTAGCTGGCGGTAGCCAGTTGCTGGGTAGCTGGCGGTAGCCAGCTGGCGGGTAGCTGGCGGTAGCCAGTTGCTGGGTAGCTGGCATTAGCCAGTTGCTGAGTAGCTGGCGGTAGTCAGTTTGCTGGGTAGCTGGCGGTAGCCAGTTGCTGGGTAGCTGGCATTAGCCAGTTGGTGGGTAGCTGGCGGTAGTCAGTTGCTGGGTAGCTGGCATAAGCCAGTTGGTGGGTAGCTGGCATCAGCCAGCTGGTGGGTAGCTGGCGGTAGCCAGTTGCTGGGTAGCTGGCATTAGCAAGTTGCTGAGTAGCTGGCGGTAGTCAGTTTGCTGGGTAGCTGGCATTAGCCAGTTGGTGGGTAGCTGGCATCAGCCAGTTGGTTGGTAGCTGGCATTAGCCAGTTGGTGGGTAGCTGGCATTAGCCAGCTGGTGGGTAGCTGGCGGTAGCCAGTTGCTGAGTAGCTGGCATTAGCCAGTTGGTGGGTAGCTGGCGGCAGCCAGTTGCTGAGTATCTGGCGGTAGTCAGTTGCTGGGTAGCTGGCGGTAGCCAGTTGCTGGGTAGCTGGCATTAGCCAGTTGGTGGGTAGCTGGCATTAGCCAGCTGGTGGGTAGCTGGCGGTAGCCAGTTGCTGAGTAGCTGGCGGTAGTCAGTTGCTGGGTAGCTGGCATTAGCCAGTTGGTGGGTAGCTGGCATCAGCCAGCTGGTGGGTAGCTGGCGGTAGCCAGTTGCTGGGTAGCTGGCGGTAGCCAGTTGCTGGGTAGCTGGCGGTAGCCAGTTGCTGGGTAGCTGGCATTAGCCAGTTGCTGAGTAGCTGGCGGTAGTCAGTTTGCTGGGTAGCTGGCGGTAGCCAGTTGCTGGGTAGCTGGCATTAGCCAGTTGGTGGGTAGCTGGCATCAGCCAGCTGGTGGGTAGCTGGCATTAGCCAGTTGGTGGGTAGCTGGTTGGTGGGTAGCTGGCATCAGCCAGTTGGTTGGTAGCTGGCATTAGCCAGTTGGTGGGTAGCTGGCGGCAGCCAGTTGCTGAGTATCTGGCGGTAGTCAGTTGCTGGGTAGCTGGCGGTAGCCAGTTGCTGAGTAGCTGGCGGTAGTCAGTTGCTGGGTAGCTGGCATTAGCCAGTTGGTGGGTAGCTGGCATCAGCCAGTTGGTTGGTAGCTGGCATTAACCAGTTGGTGGGTAGCTGGCGGCAGCCAGTTGCTGAGTATCTGGCGGTAGTCAGCCAGTTGCTGGGTAGATGGCATTAGCCAGTTGCTGGGTAGCTGGCGGTAGCCAGTTAGTTGGTAGCTGGCATTAGCCAACTGGTGGGTAGCTGGCGGTAGCCAGTTGGTTGGTAGCTGGCATAAGCCAGCTGGTGGGTAGCTGGCGGTAGCCAGTTGGTGGGTAGCTGGCGGTAGCCAGTTGGTGGGTAGCTGGCGGTAGCCAGTTGCTGGGTAGCTGGCGGTAGCCAGTTAGTTGGTAGCTGGCGGTAGCCAGTTAGTTGGTAGCTGGCATTAGCCAACTGGTGGGTAGCTGGCGGTAGCCAGTTGCTGAGTATCTGGCGGTAGTCAGTTGCTGGGTAGCTGGCGGTAGCCAGTTGCTGAGTAGCTGGCGGTAGTCAGTTGCTGGGTAGCTGGCATTAGCCAGTTGGTGGGTAGCTGGCATCAGCCAGTTGGTTGGTAGCTGGCATTAACCAGTTGGTGGGTAGCTGGCGGCAGCCAGTTGCTGAGTATCTGGCGGTAGTCAGCCAGTTGCTGGGTAGATGGCATTAGCCAGTTGCTGGGTAGCTGGCGGTAGCCAGTTAGTTGGTAGCTGGCATTAGCCAACTGGTGGGTAGCTGGCGGTAGCCAGTTGGTTGGTAGCTGGCATTAGCCAGTTGGTGGGTAGCTGGCATCAGCCAGTTGGTTGGTAGCTGGCATTAACCAGTTGGTGGGAAGCTGGCGGCAGCCAGTTGCTGAGTATCTGGCGGTAGTCAGTTGCTGGGTAGCTGGCGGTAGCCAGTTGCTGGGTAGCTGGCATTAGCCAGCTGGTGGGTAGCTGGCGGTAGCCAGTTGCTGGGTAGCTGGCGGTAGTCAGTTTGCTGGGTAGCTGGCATTAGCCAGTTGCTGAGTAGCTGGCGGTAGTCAGTTTGCTGGGTAGCTGGCGGTAGCCAGTTGGTGGGTAGCTGGCATTAGCCAGCTGGTGGGTAGCTGGCGGTAGCCAGTTGGTGGGTAGCTGGCGGTAGCCAGTTGCTGGGTAGCTGGCATTAGCCAGTTGGTTGGTAGCTGGCATTAGCCAGTTGGTTGGTAGCTGGCATTAGCCAGCTGGTGGTTAGCTGGCATCAGCCAGCTGGTGGGTAGCTGGCGGTAGCCAGTTGCTGGGTAGCTGGCATCAGCCAGCTGGTGGGTAGCTGGCGGTAGCCAGTTGCTGGGTAGCTGGCATTAGCCAGTTGCTGAGTAGCTGGCGGTAGTCAGTTTGCTGGGTTAGCTGGCATTAGCCAGTTGGTGGGTAGCTGGCATTAGCCAGCTGGTGGTTAGCTGGCGGTAGCCAGTTGGTTGGTAGCTGGCATTAGCCAGCTGGTGGGTAGCTGGCGGTAGCCAGATGGTGGGTAGCTGGCAATAGCCAGTTGGTGGGTAGCTGGCGGTAGCCAGTTGGTGGGTAGCTGGCGGTAGCCAGTTGCTGAGTATCTGGCGGTAGTCAGTTGCTGGGTAGCTGGCGGTAGCCAGTTGCTGGGTAGCTGGCATTAGCCAGTTGGTGGTTAGCTGGCATTAGCCAGTTGGTGGTTAGCTGGCATTAGCCAGCTGGTGGGTAGCTGGCGGCAGCCAGTTGCTGGGTAGCTGGCATTAGCCAGTTGGTGGGTAGCTGGCATTAGCCAGCTGGTGGGTAGCTGGCGGTAGCCAGTTGCTGGGTAGCTGGCATTAGCCAGTTGCTGAGTAGCTGGCGGTAGTCGGTTTGCTGGGTATCTGGCAATAGCCAGTTGGTGGGTAGCTGGCGGTAGCCAGCTGGTGGGTAGCTGGCGGTAGCCAGTTGCTGGGTAGCTGGCATTAGCCAGTTGCTGAGTAGCTGGCGGTAGTCAGTTTGCTGGGTAGCTGGCGGTAGCCAGTTGCTGGGTAGCTGGCATTAGCCAGTTGCTGAGTAGCTGGCGGTAGTCAGTTTGCTGGGTAGCTGGCGGTAGCCAGTTGCTGGGTAGCTGGCATTAGCCAGTTGGTGGGTAGCTGGCGGTAGTCAGTTGCTGGGTAGCTGGCATTAGCCAGTTGGTGGGTAGCTGGCATTAGCCAGCTGGTGGGTAGCTGGCGGTAGCCAGTTGCTGGGTAGCTGGCATTAGCCAGTTGCTGAGTAGCTGGCGGTAGTCAGTTTGCTGGGTATCTGGCAATAGCCAGTTGCTGGGTAGCTGGCATTAGCCAGTTGCTGGGTAGCTGGCATTAGCCAGCTGGTGGGTAGCTGGCGGTAGCCAGCTGGTGGGTAGCTGGCGGTAGCCAGTTGCTGGGTAGCTGGCATTAGCCAGTTGCTGAGTAGCTGGCGGTAGTCAGTTTGCTGGGTAGCTGGCGGTAGCCAGTTGCTGGGTAGCTGGCATTAGCCAGTTGGTGGGTAGCTGGCGGTAGTCAGTTGCTGGGTAGCTGGCATAAGCCAGTTGGTGGGTAGCTGGCATCAGCCAGCTGGTGGGTAGCTGGCGGTAGCCAGTTGCTGAGTAGCTGGCGGTAGTCAGTTTGCTGGGTAGCTGGCATTAGCCAGTTGGTGGGTAGCTGGCATCAGCCAGTTGGTTGGTAGCTGGCATTAGCCAGTTGGTGGGTAGCTGGCGGCAGCCAGTTGCTGAGTATCTGGCGGTAGTCAGTTGCTGGGTAGCTGGCGGTAGCCAGTTGCTGGGTAGCTGGCATTAGCCAGTTGGTGGGTAGCTGGCATTAGCCAGTTGGTGGGTAGCTGGCATTAGCCAGCTGGTGGATAGCTGGCGGTAGCCAGTTGCTGAGTAGCTGGCGGTAGTCAGTTGCTGGGTAGCTGGCATTAGCCAGTTGGTGGGTAGCTGGCATCAGCCAGCTGGTGGGTAGCTGGCGGTAGCCAGTTGATGGGTAGCTGGCGGTAGCCAGTTGCTGGGTAGCTGGCATTAGCCAGTTGCTGAGTAGCTGGCGGTAGTCAGTTTGCTGGGTAGCTGGCGGTAGCCAGTTGCTGGGTAGCTGGCATTAGCCAGTTGGTGGGTAGCTGGCATCAGCCAGCTGGTGGGTAGCTGGCATTAGCCAGTTGGTGGGTAGCTGGCATCAGCCAGTTGGTTGGTAGCTGGCATTAGCCAGTTGGTGGGTAGCTGGCGGCAGCCAGTTGCTGAGTATCTGGCGGTAGTCAGTTGCTGGGTAGCTGGCGGTAGTCAGTTGCTGGGTAGCTGGCGGTAGCCAGTAGCTGGGTAGCTGGCATTAGCCAGTTGGTGGGTAGCTGGCATTAGCCAGTTGGTGGTTAGCTGGCGGTAGCCAGTTGCTGGGTAGCTGGCTTTAGCCAGTTGGTTGGTAGCTGGCATTAGCCAGCTGGTGGGTAGCTGGCGGTAGCCAGTTGGTTGGTAGCTGGCATTAGCCAGCTGGTGGGTAGCTGGCGGTAGCCAGTTGGTTGGTAGCTGGCGGTAGCCAGATGGTGGGTAGCTGGCAATAGCCAGTTGCTGGGTAGCTGGCGGTAGCCAGTTGCTGGGTAGCTGGCATTAGCCAGCTGGTGGGTAGCTGGCGGTAGCCAGTTGCTGGGTAGCTGGCATTAGCCAGTTGCTGAGTAGCTGGCGGTAGTCAGTTTGCTGGGTAGCTGGCGGTAGCCAGTTGCTGGGTAGCTGGCATTAGCCAGTTGGTGGGTAGCTGGCGGTAGTCAGTTGCTGGGTAGCTGGCATAAGCCAGTTGGTGGGTAGCTGGCATCAGCCAGCTGGTGGGTAGCTGGCGGTAGCCAGTTGCTGGGTAGCTGGCATTAGCCAGTTGGTGGGTAGCTGGCATCAGCCAGTTGGTTGGTAGCTGGCATTAGCCAGTTGGTGGGTAGCTGTCGGCAGCCAGTTGCTGAGTATCTGGCGGTAGTCAGTTGCTGGGTAGCTGGCATTAGCCAGTTGGTGGGTAGCTGGCATTAGCCAGTTGGTGGGTAGCTGGCATTAGCCAGCTGGTGGGTAGCTGGCGGTAGCCAGTTGCTGAGTAGCTGGCGGTAGTCAGTTGCTGGGTAGCTGGCATTAGCCAGTTGGTGGGTAGCTGGCATCAGCCAGCTGGTGGGTAGCTGGCGGTAGCCAGTTGCTGGGTAGCTGGCATTAGCCAGTTGCTGAGTAGCTGGCGGTAGTCAGTTTGCTGGGTAGCTGGCGGTAGCCAGTTGCTGGGTAGCTGGCATTAGCCAGTTGGTGGGTAGCTGGCGGTAGCCAGTTGCTGAGTAGCTGGCGGTAGTCAGTTGCTGGGTAGCTGGCGGTAGTCAGTTGCTGGGTAGCTGGCATAAGCCAGTTGGTGGGTAGCTGGCATCAGCCAGCTGGTGGGTAGCTGGCGGTAGCCAGTTGCTGGGTAGCTGGCATTAGCCAGTTGCTGAGTAGCTGGCGGTAGTCAGTTGCTGGGTAGCTGGCATTAGCCAGTTGGTGGGTAGCTGGCATCAGCCAGTTGGTTGGTAGCTGGCATTAACCAGTTGGTGGGTAGCTGGCGGCAGCCAGTTGCTGAGTATCTGGCGGTAGTCAGTTGCTGGGTAGCTGGCGGTAGCCAGTTGCTGGGTAGATGGCATTAGCCAGTTGGTGGGTAGCTGGCATAAGCCAGTTGGTGGGTAGCTGGCATCAGCCAGCTGGTGGGTAGCTGGCGGTAGCCAGTTGCTGGGTAGCTGGCATTAGCCAGTTGCTGAGTAGCTGGCGGTAGTCAGTTGCTGGGTAGCTGGCATTAGCCAGTTGGTGGGTAGCTGGCATCAGCCAGTTGGTTGGTAGCTGGCATTAACCAGTTGGTGGGTAGCTGGCGGCAGCCAGTTGCTGAGTATCTGGCGGTAGTCAGTTGCTGGGTAGCTGGCGGTAGCCAGTTGCTGGGTAGATGGCATTAGCCAGTTGCTGGGTAGCTGGCGGTAGCCAGTTAGTTGGTAGCTGGCATTAGCCAACTGGTGGGTAGCTGGCGGTAGCCAGTTGGTTGGTAGCTGGCATAAGCCAGCTGGTGGGTAGCTGGCGGTAGCCAGTTGGTGGGTAGCTGGCGGTAGCCAGTTGGTGGGTAGCTGGCGGTAGCCAGTTAGTTGGTAGCTGGCATTAGCCAACTGGTGGGTAGCTGGCGGTAGCCAGTTGGTTGGTAGCTGGCATAAGCCAGTTGCTGGGTAACTGGCATTAGCCAGTTGGTTGGTAGCTGGCATTAGCCAGTTGGTGGGTAGCTGGCGGTAGTCAGTTGCTGGGTAGCTGGCGGTAGCCAGTTGCTGGTGGGTAGCTGGCGGTAGCCAGTTGGTTGGTAGCTGGCACAAGCCAGCTGGTGGGTAGCTGGCGGTAGCCAGTTGGTGGGTAGCTGGCGGTAGCCAGTTGCTGGGTAGCTGGCGGTAGCCAGTTAGTTGGTAGCTGGCGGTAGCCAGTTAGTTGGTAGCTGGCATTAGCCAACTGGTGGCTAGCTGGCGGTAGCCAGTTGGTTGGTAGCTGGCATAAGCCAGTTGGTGGGTAGCTGGCATTAGCCAGTTGGTGGGTAGCTGGCATTAGCCAGCTGGTGGTTTAGCTGGCGGTAGCCAGTTGCTGAGTAGCTGGCGGTAGTCAGTTGCTGGGTAGCTGGCGGTAGCCAGTTGGTTGGTAGCTGGCATAAGCCAGTTGCTGGGTAACTGGCATTAGCCAGTTGGTTGGTAGCTGGCATTAGCCAGTTGGTGGGTAGCTGGCGGTAGTCAGTTGCTGGGTAGCTGGCGGTAGCCAGTTGCTGGTGGGTAGCTGGCGGTAGCCAGTTGCTGGTGGGTAGCTGGCGGTAGCCAGTTGGTTGGTAGCTGGCACAAGCCAGCTGGTGGGTAGCTGGCGGTAGCCAGTTGGTTGGTAGCTGGCACAAGCCAGCTGGTGGGTAGCTGGCGGTAGCCAGTTGGTGGGTAGCTGGCGGTAGCCAGTTGCTGGGTAGCTGGCGGTAGCCAGTTAGTTGGTAGCTGGCGGTAGCCAGTTAGTTGGTAGCTGGCATTAGCCAACTGGTGGGTAGCTGGCGGTAGCCAGTTGGTTGGTAGCTGGCATAAGCCAGTTGGTGGGTAGCTGGCATTAGCCAGTTGGTGGGTAGCTGGCATTAGCCAGTTGGTGGGTAGCTGGCATTAGCCAGCTGGTGGGTAGCTGGCGGTAGCCAGTTGCTGAGTAGCTGGCGGTAGTCAGTTGCTGGGTAGCTGGCATTAGCCAGTTGGTGGGTAGCTGGCATCAGCCAGCTGGTGGGTAGCTGGTGGTAGCCAGTTGTGGGTAGCTGGCATTAGCCAGTTGCTGAGTAGCTGGCGGTAGTCAGTTTGCTGGGTAGCTGGCGGTAGCCAGTTGCTGGGTAGCTGGCATTAGCCAGTTGGTGGGTAGCTGGCGGTAGCCAGCTGCTGAGTAGCTGGCGGTAGTCAGTTGCTGGGTAGCTGGCGGTAGTCAGTTGCTGGGTAGCTGGCGGTAGTCAGTTGCTGGGTAGCTGGCATAAGCCAGTTGGTGGGTAGCTGGCATCAGCCAGCTGGTGGGTAGCTGGCGGTAGCCAGTTGCTGGGTAGCTGGCATTAGCCAGTTGCTGAGTAGCTGGCATTAGCCAGTTGGTGGGTAGCTGGCATCAGCCAGTTGGTTGGTAGCTGGCATTAACCAGTTGGTGGGTAGCTGGCGGCAGCCAGTTGCTGAGTATCTGGCGGTAGTCAGTTGCTGGGTAGCTGGCGGTAGCCAGTTGCTGGGTAGATGGCATTAGCCAGTTGGTGGGTAGCTGGCATAAGCCAGTTGGTGGGTAGCTGGCATCAGCCAGCTGGTGGGTAGCTGGCGGTAGCCAGTTGCTGGGTAGCTGGCATTAGCCAGTTGCTGAGTAGCTGGCGGTAGTCAGTTGCTGGGTAGCTGGCATCAGCCAGTTGGTTGGTAGCTGGCATTAACCAGGTGGTGGGTAGCTGGCGGCAGCCAGTTGCTGAGTATCTGGCGGTAGTCAGTTGCTGGGTAGCTGGCGGTAGCCAGTTGCTGGGTAGATGGCATTAGCCAGTTGCTGGGTAGCTGGCGGTAGCCAGTTAGTTGGTAGCTGGCATTAGCCAACTGGTGGGTAGCTGGCGGTAGCCAGTTGGTTGGTAGCTGGCATAAGCCAGCTGGTGGGTAGCTGGCGGTAGCCAGTTGGTGGGTAGCTGGCGGTAGCCAGTTGGTGGGTAGCTGGCGGTAGCCAGTTGCTGGGTAGCTGGCGGTAGCCAGTTAGTTGGTAGCTGGCATTAGCCAACTGGTGGGTAGCTGGCGGTAGCCAGTTGGTTGGTAGCTGGCATAAGCCAGTTGCTGGGTAGCTGGCATTAGCCAGTTGGTTGGTAGCTGGCATTAGCCAGTTGGTGGGTAGCTGGCATTAGCCAGTTGGTGGGTAGCTGGCATCAGCCAGTTGGTTGGTAGCTGGCATTAACCAGTTGGTGGGTAGCTGGCGGCAGCCAGTTGCTGAGTATCTGGCGGTAGTCAGTTGCTGGGTAGCTGGCGGTAGCCAGTTGCTGGGTAGATGGCATTAGCCAGTTGGTGGGTAGCTGGCATAAGCCAGTTGGTGGGTAGCTGGCATCAGCCAGCTGGTGGGTAGCTGGCGGTAGCCAGTTGGTTGGTAGCTGGCATTAACCAGGTGGTGGGTAGCTGGCGGCAGCCAGTTGCTGAGTATCTGGCGGTAGTCAGTTGCTGGGTAGCTGGCGGTAGCCAGTTGCTGGGTAGATGGCATTAGCCAGTTGCTGGGTAGCTGGCGGTAGCCAGTTAGTTGGTAGCTGGCATTAGCCAACTGGTGGGTAGCTGGCGGTAGCCAGTTGGTTGGTAGCTGGCATAAGCCAGCTGGTGGGTAGCTGGCGGTAGCCAGTTGGTGGGTAGCTGGCGGTAGCCAGTTGCTGGGTAGCTGGCGGTAGCCAGTTAGTTGGTAGCTGGCATTAGCCAACTGGTGGGTAGCTGGCGGTAGCCAGTTGGTTGGTAGCTGGCGGTAGCCAGATGGTGGGTAGCTGGCAATAGCCAGTTGGTGGGTAGCTGGCGGTAGCCAGTTGCTGGGTAGCTGGCATTAGCCAGTTGGTGGGTAGCTGGTGGTAGTCAGTTGCTGGGTAGCTGGCGGTAGCCAGTTGCTGGGTAGCTGGCATTAGCCAGCTGGTGGGTAGCTGGCGGTAGCCAGCTGGCGGGTAGCTGGCGGTAGCCAGTTGCTGGGTAGCTGGCATTAGCCAGTTGCTGAGTAGCTGGCGGTAGTCAGTTTGCTGGGTAGCTGGCGGTAGCCAGTTGCTGGGTAGCTGGCATTAGCCAGTTGGTGGGTAGCTGGCATCAGCCAGCTGGTGGGTAGCTGGCATTAGCCAGTTGGTGGGTAGCTGGTTGGTGGGTAGCTGGCATCAGCCAGTTGGTTGGTAGCTGGCATTAGCCAGTTGGTGGGTAGCTGGCGGCAGCCAGTTGCTGAGTATCTGGCGGTAGTCAGTTGCTGGGTAGCTGGCGGTAGCCAGCTGGTGGGTAGCTGGCGGTTGCCAGATGGTGGGTAGCTGGCAATAGCCAGTTGGTGGGTAGCTGGCGGTAGCCAGTTGCTGGTTAGCTGGCATTAGCCAGTTGCTGAGTAGCTGGCGGTAGTCAGTTGGTGGGTAGCTGGCGGTAGCCAGTTGCTGAGTAGCTGGCGGTAGTCAGTTGCTGGGTAGCTGGCATAAGCCAGTTGGTGGGTAGCTGGCATCAGCCAGCTGGTGGGTAGCTGGCATCAGCCAGCTGGTGGGTAGCTGGCGGTAGCCAGTTGCTGGGTAGCTGGCATTAGCCAGTTGCTGAGTAGCTGGCGGTAGTCAGTTGCTGGGTAGCTGGCATTAGCCAGTTGGTGGGTAGCTGGCATCAGCCAGTTGGTTGGTAGCTGGCATTAACCAGTTGGTGGGTAGCTGGCGGCAGCCAGTTGCTGAGTATCTGGCGGTAGTCAGTTGCTGGGTAGCTGGCGGTAGCCAGTTGCTGGGTAGATGGCATTAGCCAGTTGGTGGGTAGCTGGCATAAGCCAGTTGGTGGGTAGCTGGCATCAGCCAGCTGGTGGGTAGCTGGCGGTAGCCAGTTGCTGGGTAGCTGGCATTAGCCAGTTAGTTGGTAGCTGGCATTAGCCAACTGGTGGGTAGCTGGCGGTAGCCAGTTGGTTGGTAGCTGGCATAAGCCAGTTGCTGGGTAGCTGGCAATAGCCAGTTGGTGGGTAGCTGGCGGTAGCCAGTTGCTGGGTAGCTGGCATTAGCCAGTTGCTGAGTAGCTGGCGGTAGTCAGTTTGCTGGGTAGCTGGCGGTAGCCAGTTGCTGGGTAGCTGGCATTAGCCAGTTGGTGGGTAGCTGGCATCAGCCAGCTGGTGGGTAGCTGGCATTAGCCAGTTGCTGAGTAGCTGGCGGTAGTCAGTTGCTGGGTAGCTGGCGGTAGTCAGTTGCTGGGTAGCTGGCATCAGCCAGCTGGTGGGTAGCTGGCATTAGCCAGTTGCTGGGTAGCTGGCATTAGCCAGTTGGTGGGTAGCTGGCATCAGCCAGTTGGTTGGTAGCTGGCATTAACCAGTTGGTGGGTAGCTGGCGGCAGCCAGTTGCTGAGTATCTGGCGGTAGTCAGTTGCTGGGTAGCTGGCGGTAGCCAGTTGCTGGGTAGATGGCATTAGCCAGTTGGTGGGTAGCTGGCATAAGCCAGTTGGTGGGTAGCTGGCATCAGCCAGCTGGTGGGTAGCTGGCGGTAGCCAGTTGCTGGGTAGCTGGCATTAGCCAGTTGCTGAGTAGCTGGCGGTAGTCAGTTGCTGGGTAGCTGGCATTAGCCAGTTGGTGGGTAGCTGGCGGCAGCCAGTTGCTGAGTATCTGGCGGTAGTCAGTTGCTGGGTAGCTGGCGGTAGCCAGTTGCTGGGTAGATGGCATTAGCCAGTTGCTGGGTAGCTGGCGGTAGCCAGTTAGTTGGTAGCTGGCATTAGCCAACTGGTGGGTAGCTGGCGGTAGCCAGTTGGTTGGTAGCTGGCATAAGCCAGCTGGTGGGTAGCTGGCGGTAGCCAGTTGCTGGGTAGCTGGCGGTAGCCAGTTAATTGGTAGCTGGCATTAGCCAACTGGTGGGTAGCTGGCGGTATCCAGTTGGTTGGTAGCTGGCATAAGCCAGTTGCTGGGTAGCTGGCATTAGCCAGTTGGTTGGTAGCTGGCATTAGCCAGTTGGTGGGTAGCTGGCGGTAGTCAGTTGGTTGGTAGCTGGCATAAGCCAGCTGGTGGGTAGCTGGCAATAGCCAGTTGGTGGGTAGCTGGCGGTAGCCAGTTGCTGGGTAGATGGCATTAGCCAGTTGCTGGGTAGCTGGCGGTAGCCAGTTAGTTGGTAGCTGGCATTAGCCAACTGGTGGGTAGCTGGCGGTAGCCAGTTGGTTGGTAGCTGGCATAAGCCAGCTGGTGGGTAGCTGGCGGTAGCCAGTTGGTGGGTAGCTGGCGGTAGCCAGTTGCTGGGTAGCTGGCATTAGCCAGTTGGTGGGTAGCTGGCATCAGCCAGCTGGTGGGTAGCTGGCGGTAGCCAGTTGGTTGGTAGCTGGCATAAGCCAGCTGGTGGGTAGCTGGCAATAGCCAGTTGGTGGGTAGCTGGCGGTAGCCAGTTGGTGGGAAGCTGGCGGTAGCCAGTTGGTTGGTAGCTGGCGGTAGCCAGATGGTGGGTAGCTGGCAATAGCCAGTTGGTGGGTAGCTGGCGGTAGCCAGTTGGTGGGTAGCTGGCGGTAGCCAGTTGCTGGGTAGCTGGCGGTAGCCAGTTGCTGGGTAGCTGGCATAAGCCAGTTGGTGGGTAGCTGGCATAAGCCAGTTGGTGGGTAGCTGGCATCAGCCAGTTGGTGGGTAGCTGGCATTAGCCAGCTGGTGGGTAGCTGGCGGTAGCCAGTTGCTGGGTAGCTGGCATTAGCCAGTTGGTGGGTAGCTGGCGGTAGTCAGTTGCTGGGTAGCTGGCGGTAGTCAGTTGCTGGGTAGCTGGCATCAGCCAGCTGGTGGGTAGCTGGCGGTAGCCAGTTGCTGGGTAGCTGGCATTAGCAAGTTGCTGAGTAGCTGGCGGTAGTCAGTTTGCTGGGTAGCTGGCATTAGCCAGTTGGTGGGTAGCTGGCATCAGCCAGTTGGTTGGTAGCTGGCATTAGCCAGTTGGTGGGTAGCTGGCGGCAGCCAGTTGCTGAGTATCTGGCGGTAGTCAGTTGCTGGGTAGCTGGCGGTAGCCAGTTGCTGGGTAGCTGGCATTAGCCAGCTGGTGGGTAGCTGGCGGTAGCCAGTTGCTGGGTAGCTGGCGGTAGCCAGCTGGTGGGTAGCTGGCGGTAGCCAGATGGTGGGTAGCTGGCGGTAGCCAGATGGTGGGTAGCTGGCAATAGCCAGCTGGTGGGTAGCTGGCGGTAGCCAGTTGCTGAGTAGCTGGCGGTAGTCAGTTGCTGGGTAGCTGGCATTAGCCAGTTGGTGGTTAGCTGGCGGTAGCCAGTTGCTGGGTAGCTGGCTTTAGCCAGTTGGTTGGTAGCTGGCATTAGCCAGCTGGTGGTTAGCTGGCGGTAGCCAGTTGGTTGGTAGCTGGCATTAGCCAGCTGGTGAGTAGCTGGCGGTAGCCAGTTGGTTGGTAGCTGGCAATAGCCAGTTGCTGGGTAGCTGGCATTAGCCAGTTGGTGGGTAGCTGGCGGTAGCCAGTTGCTGGGTAGCTGGCATTAGCCAGCTGGTGGGTAGCTGGCGGTAGCCAGTTGCTGGGTAGCTGGCATTAGCCAGTTGGTGGGTAGCTGGCATCAGCCAGCTGGTGGGTAGCTGGCGGTAGCCAGTTGCTGGGTAGCTGGCATTAGCCAGTTGGTGGGTAGCTGGCATCAGCCAGTTGGTTGGTAGCTGGCATTAGCCAGTTGGTGGGTAGCTGGCATTAGCCAGTTGGTGGGTAGCTGGCATTAGCCAGCTGGTGGGTAGCTGGCGGTAGCCAGTTGCTGAGTAGCTGGCGGTAGTCAGTTGCTGGGTAGCTGGCATTAGCCAGTTGCTGAGTAGCTGGCGGTAGCCAGTTGCTGGGTAGCTGGCGGTAGCCAGTTGCTGGGTAGCTGGCATTAGCCAGTTGCTGAGTAGCTGGCGGTAGTCAGTTTGCTGGGTAGCTGGCGGTAGCCAGTTGCTGGGTAGCTGGCATTAGCCAGTTGGTGGGTAGCTGGCGGTAGTCAGTTGCTGGGTAGCTGGCGGTAGTCAGTTGCTGGGTAGCTGGCATAAGCCAGTTGGTGGGTAGCTGGCATCAGCCAGCTGGTGGGTAGCTGGCGGTAGCCAGTTGCTGGGTAGCTGGCATTAGCCAGTTGCTGAGTAGCTGGCGGTAGTCAGTTGCTGGGTAGCTGGCATTAGCCAGTTGCTGAGTAGCTGGCGGTAGTCAGTTGCTGGGTAGCTGGCATTAGCCAGTTGGTGGGTAGCTGGCATCAGCCAGTTGGTCGGAAGCTGGCATTAACCTGTTGGTGGGTAGCTGGCGGCAGCCAGTTGCTGAGTATCTGGCGGTAGTCAGTTGCTGGGTAGCTGGCGGTAGCCAGTTGCTGGGTAGATGGCATTAGCCAGTTGGTGGGTAGCTGGCATAAGCCAGTTGGTGGGTAGCTGGCATTAGCCAGCTGGTGGGTAGCTGGCGGTAGCCAGTTGCTGGGTAGCTGGCATTAGCCAGTTGCTGAGTAGCTGGCGGTAGCCAGTTGCTGGGTAGATGGCATTAGCCAGTTGGTGGGTAGCTGGCATAAGCCAGTTGGTGGGTAGCTGGCATCAGCCAGCTGGTGGGTAGCTGGCGGTAGCCAGTTGCTGGGTAGCTGGCATTAGCCAGTTGCTGAGTAGCTGGCGGTAGTCAGTTGCTGGGTAGCTGGCATCAGCCAGTTGGTTGGTAGCTGGCATTAACCAGGTGGTGGGTAGCTGGCGGCAGCCAGTTGCTGAGTATCTGGTGGTAGTCAGTTGCTGGGTAGCTGGCGGTAGCCAGTTGCTGGGTAGCTGGCATTAGCCAGCTGGTGGGTAGCTGGCGGTAGCCAGCTGGCGGGTAGCTGGCGGTAGCCAGTTGCTGGGTAGCTGGCATTAGCCAGTTGCTGAGTAGCTGGCGGTAGTCAGTTTGCTGGGTAGCTGGCGGTAGCCAGTTGCTGGGTAGCTGGCATTAGCCAGTTGGTGGGTAGCTGGCATCAGCCAGCTGGTGGGTAGCTGGCATTAGCCAGTTGGTGGGTAGCTGGTTGGTGGGTAGCTGGCATCAGCCAGTTGGTTGGTAGCTGGCATTAGCCAGTTGGTGGGTAGCTGGCGGCAGCCAGTTGCTGAGTATCTGGCGGTAGTCAGTTGCTGGGTAGCTGGCGGTAGCCAGCTGGTGGGTAGCTGGCGGTTGCCAGATGGTGGGTAGCTGGCAATAGCCAGTTGGTGGGTAGCTGGCGGTAGCCAGTTGCTGGTTAGCTGGCATTAGCCAGTTGCTGAGTAGCTGGCGGTAGTCAGTTGGTGGGTAGCTGGCGGTAGCCAGTTGCTGAGTAGCTGGCGGTAGTCAGTTGCTGGGTAGCTGGCATAAGCCAGTTGGTGGGTAGCTGGCATCAGCCAGCTGGTGGGTAGCTGGCATCAGCCAGCTGGTGGGTAGCTGGCGGTAGCCAGTTGCTGGGTAGCTGGCATTAGCCAGTTGCTGAGTAGCTGGCGGTAGTCAGTTGCTGGGTAGCTGGCATTAGCCAGTTGGTGGGTAGCTGGCATCAGCCAGTTGGTTGGTAGCTGGCATTAACCAGTTGGTGGGTAGCTGGCGGCAGCCAGTTGCTGAGTATCTGGCGGTAGTCAGTTGCTGGGTAGCTGGCGGTAGCCAGTTGCTGGGTAGATGGCATTAGCCAGTTGGTGGGTAGCTGGCATAAGCCAGTTGGTGGGTAGCTGGCATCAGCCAGCTGGTGGGTAGCTGGCGGTAGCCAGTTGCTGGGTAGCTGGCATTAGCCAGTTAGTTGGTAGCTGGCATTAGCCAACTGGTGGGTAGCTGGCGGTAGCCAGTTGGTTGGTAGCTGGCATAAGCCAGTTGCTGGGTAGCTGGCAATAGCCAGTTGGTGGGTAGCTGGCGGTAGCCAGTTGCTGGGTAGCTGGCATTAGCCAGTTGCTGAGTAGCTGGCGGTAGTCAGTTTGCTGGGTAGCTGGCGGTAGCCAGTTGCTGGGTAGCTGGCATTAGCCAGTTGGTGGGTAGCTGGCATCAGCCAGCTGGTGGGTAGCTGGCATTAGC
This sequence comes from Orthonevra nobilis, assembly GCA_963555765.1. Taxonomy (NCBI): domain Eukaryota; kingdom Metazoa; phylum Arthropoda; class Insecta; order Diptera; family Syrphidae; genus Orthonevra; species Orthonevra nobilis. The sequence continues at coordinate 8,954,855 of OY743226.1, read as the reverse complement.
CAGTTGCTGAGTAGCTGGCGGTAGTCAGTTGCTGGGTAGCTGGCGGTAGTCAGTTGCTGGGTAGCTGGCATCAGCCAGCTGGTGGGTAGCTGGCATTAGCCAGTTGCTGGGTAGCTGGCATTAGCCAGTTGGTGGGTAGCTGGCATCAGCCAGTTGGTTGGTAGCTGGCATTAACCAGTTGGTGGGTAGCTGGCGGCAGCCAGTTGCTGAGTATCTGGCGGTAGTCAGTTGCTGGGTAGCTGGCGGTAGCCAGTTGCTGGGTAGATGGCATTAGCCAGTTGGTGGGTAGCTGGCATAAGCCAGTTGGTGGGTAGCTGGCATCAGCCAGCTGGTGGGTAGCTGGCGGTAGCCAGTTGCTGGGTAGCTGGCATTAGCCAGTTGCTGAGTAGCTGGCGGTAGTCAGTTGCTGGGTAGCTGGCATTAGCCAGTTGGTGGGTAGCTGGCGGCAGCCAGTTGCTGAGTATCTGGCGGTAGTCAGTTGCTGGGTAGCTGGCGGTAGCCAGTTGCTGGGTAGATGGCATTAGCCAGTTGCTGGGTAGCTGGCGGTAGCCAGTTAGTTGGTAGCTGGCATTAGCCAACTGGTGGGTAGCTGGCGGTAGCCAGTTGGTTGGTAGCTGGCATAAGCCAGCTGGTGGGTAGCTGGCGGTAGCCAGTTGCTGGGTAGCTGGCGGTAGCCAGTTAATTGGTAGCTGGCATTAGCCAACTGGTGGGTAGCTGGCGGTATCCAGTTGGTTGGTAGCTGGCATAAGCCAGTTGCTGGGTAGCTGGCATTAGCCAGTTGGTTGGTAGCTGGCATTAGCCAGTTGGTGGGTAGCTGGCGGTAGTCAGTTGGTTGGTAGCTGGCATAAGCCAGCTGGTGGGTAGCTGGCAATAGCCAGTTGGTGGGTAGCTGGCGGTAGCCAGTTGCTGGGTAGATGGCATTAGCCAGTTGCTGGGTAGCTGGCGGTAGCCAGTTAGTTGGTAGCTGGCATTAGCCAACTGGTGGGTAGCTGGCGGTAGCCAGTTGGTTGGTAGCTGGCATAAGCCAGCTGGTGGGTAGCTGGCGGTAGCCAGTTGGTGGGTAGCTGGCGGTAGCCAGTTGCTGGGTAGCTGGCATTAGCCAGTTGGTGGGTAGCTGGCATCAGCCAGCTGGTGGGTAGCTGGCGGTAGCCAGTTGGTTGGTAGCTGGCATAAGCCAGCTGGTGGGTAGCTGGCAATAGCCAGTTGGTGGGTAGCTGGCGGTAGCCAGTTGGTGGGAAGCTGGCGGTAGCCAGTTGGTTGGTAGCTGGCGGTAGCCAGATGGTGGGTAGCTGGCAATAGCCAGTTGGTGGGTAGCTGGCGGTAGCCAGTTGGTGGGTAGCTGGCGGTAGCCAGTTGCTGGGTAGCTGGCGGTAGCCAGTTGGTGGGTAGCTGGCGGCAGCCAGTTGCTGAGTATCTGGCGGTAGTCAGTTGCTGGGTAGCTGGCGGTAGCCAGTTGCTGGGTAGCTGGCATTAGCCAGCTGGTGGGTAGCTGGCGGTAGCCAGTTGCTGGGTAGCTGGCGGTAGCCAGCTGGTGGGTAGCTGGCGGTAGCCAGATGGTGGGTAGCTGGCGGTAGCCAGATGGTGGGTAGCTGGCAATAGCCAGCTGGTGGGTAGCTGGCGGTAGCCAGTTGCTGAGTAGCTGGCGGTAGTCAGTTGCTGGGTAGCTGGCATTAGCCAGTTGGTGGTTAGCTGGCGGTAGCCAGTTGCTGGGTAGCTGGCTTTAGCCAGTTGGTTGGTAGCTGGCATTAGCCAGCTGGTGGTTAGCTGGCGGTAGCCAGTTGGTTGGTAGCTGGCATTAGCCAGCTGGTGAGTAGCTGGCGGTAGCCAGTTGGTTGGTAGCTGGCAATAGCCAGTTGCTGGGTAGCTGGCATTAGCCAGTTGGTGGGTAGCTGGCGGTAGCCAGTTGCTGGGTAGCTGGCATTAGCCAGCTGGTGGGTAGCTGGCGGTAGCCAGTTGCTGGGTAGCTGGCATTAGCCAGTTGGTGGGTAGCTGGCATCAGCCAGCTGGTGGGTAGCTGGCGGTAGCCAGTTGCTGGGTAGCTGGCATTAGCCAGTTGGTGGGTAGCTGGCATCAGCCAGTTGGTTGGTAGCTGGCATTAGCCAGTTGGTGGGTAGCTGGCATTAGCCAGTTGGTGGGTAGCTGGCATTAGCCAGCTGGTGGGTAGCTGGCGGTAGCCAGTTGCTGAGTAGCTGGCGGTAGTCAGTTGCTGGGTAGCTGGCATTAGCCAGTTGCTGAGTAGCTGGCGGTAGCCAGTTGCTGGGTAGCTGGCGGTAGCCAGTTGCTGGGTAGCTGGCATTAGCCAGTTGCTGAGTAGCTGGCGGTAGTCAGTTTGCTGGGTAGCTGGCGGTAGCCAGTTGCTGGGTAGCTGGCATTAGCCAGTTGGTGGGTAGCTGGCGGTAGTCAGTTGCTGGGTAGCTGGCGGTAGTCAGTTGCTGGGTAGCTGGCATAAGCCAGTTGGTGGGTAGCTGGCATCAGCCAGCTGGTGGGTAGCTGGCGGTAGCCAGTTGCTGGGTAGCTGGCATTAGCCAGTTGCTGAGTAGCTGGCGGTAGTCAGTTGCTGGGTAGCTGGCATTAGCCAGTTGCTGAGTAGCTGGCGGTAGTCAGTTGCTGGGTAGCTGGCATTAGCCAGTTGGTGGGTAGCTGGCATCAGCCAGTTGGTCGGAAGCTGGCATTAACCTGTTGGTGGGTAGCTGGCGGCAGCCAGTTGCTGAGTATCTGGCGGTAGTCAGTTGCTGGGTAGCTGGCGGTAGCCAGTTGCTGGGTAGATGGCATTAGCCAGTTGGTGGGTAGCTGGCATAAGCCAGTTGGTGGGTAGCTGGCATTAGCCAGCTGGTGGGTAGCTGGCGGTAGCCAGTTGCTGGGTAGCTGGCATTAGCCAGTTGCTGAGTAGCTGGCGGTAGTCAGTTGCTGGGTAGCTGGCATTAGCCAGTTGGTTGGTAGCTGGCATTAGCCAGCTGGTGGGTAGCTGGCGGTAGCCAGTTGCTGAGTAGCTGGCGGTAGTCAGTTGCTGAGTAGCTGGCGGTAGTCAGTTGCTGGGTAGCTGGCGGTAGTCAGTTGCTGGGTAGCTGGCGGTAGCCAGTTGCTGGGTAGCTGGCATTAGCCAGTTGCTGAGTAGCTGGCGGTAGTCAGTTTGCTGGGTAGCTGGCGGTAGCCAGTTGCTGGGTAGCTGGCATTAGCGAGTTGGTGGGTAGCTGGCATTAGCGAGTTGGTGGGCAGCTGGCGGTAGTCAGTTGCTGGGTAGCTGGCATAAGCCAGTTGGTGGGTAGCTGGCATCAGCCAGCTGGTGGGTAGCTGGCGGTAGCCAGTTGCTGGGTAGCTGGCATTAGCCAGTTGCTGAGTAGCTGGCGGTAGTCAGTTGCTGGGTAGCTGGCATTAGCCAGTTGGTGGGTAGCTGGCATCAGCCAGTTGGTTGGTAGCTGGCGGTAGCCAGATGGTGGGTAGCTGGCAATAGCCAGTTGGTGGGTAGCTGGCGGTAGCCAGTTGCTGGGTAGCTGGCATTAGCCAGTTGGTTGGTAGCTGGCACTAGCCAGCTGGTGGTTAGCTGGCGGTAGCCAGTTGGTTGGTAGCTGGCATTAGCCAGCTGGTGGTTAGCTGGCGGTAGCCAGTTGCTGGGTAGCTGGCATTAGCCAGTTGGTTGGTAGCTGGCATTAGCCAGCTTGTGGTTAGCTGGCGGTAGCCAGTTGGTTGGTAGCTGGCATTAGCCAGTTGGTGGGTAGCTGGCGGTAGCCAGTTGCTGGGTAGCTGGCATTAGCCAGTTGGTTGGTAGCTGGCGGTAGCCAGTTGGTTGGTAGCTGGCATAAGCCAGCTGGTGGGTAGCTGGCGGTAGCCAGATGGTGGGTAGCTGGCGGTAGCCAGATGGTGGGTAGCTGGCAATAGCCAGTTGGTGGGTAGCTGGCGGTAGCCAGTTGGTGGGTAGCTGGCGGTAGCCAGTTGCTGGGTAGCTGGCATTAGCCAGTTGGTTGGTAGCTGGCATTAGCCAGTTGGTGGGTAGCTGGCGGTAGCCAGTTGCTGAGTATCTGGCGGTAGTCAGTTGCTGGGTAGCTGGCGGTAGCCAGTTGCTGGGTAGATGGCATTAGCCAGTTGGTGGGTAGCTGGCATAAGCCAGTTGGTGGGTAGCTGGCATCAGCCAGCTGGTGGGTAGCTGGCATTAGCCAGTTGCTGAGTAGCTGGCGGTAGTCAGTTGCTGGGTAGCTGGCATTAGCCAGTTGGTGGGTAGCTGGCATCAGCCAGTTGGTTGGTAGCTGGCGGTAGCCAGATGGTGGGTAGCTGGCAATAGCCAGTTGGTGGGTAGCTGGCGGTAGCCAGTTGCTGGGTAGCTGGCATTAGCCAGTTGCTGAGTAGCTGGCGGTAGTCAGTTGCTGGGTAGCTGGCATTAGCCAGTTGGTGGGTAGCTGGCATCAGCCAGTTGGTTGGTAGCTGGCGGTAGCCAGATGGTGGGTAGCTGGCAATAGCCAGTTGGTGGGTAGCTGGCGGTAGCCAGTTGGTGGGTAGCTGGCGGTAGCCAGTTGCTGGGTAGCTGGCATTAGCCAGTTGGTTGGTAGCTGGCATTAGCCAGTTGGTGGGTAGCTGGCGGTAGCCAGTTGCTGAGTATCTGGCGGTAGTCAGTTGCTGGGTAGCTGGCGGTAGCCAGTTGCTGGGTAGATGGCATTAGCCAGTTGGTGGGTAGCTGGCATAAGCCAGTTGGTGGGTAGCTGGCATCAGCCAGCTGGTGGGTAGCTGGCGGTAGCCAGTTGCTGGGTAGCTGGCATTAGCCAGTTGCTGAGTAGCTGGCGGTAGTCAGTTGCTGGGTAGCTGGCATTAGCCAGTTGGTGGTTAGCTGGCGGTAGCCAGTTGCTGGGTAGCTGGCTTTAGCCAGTTGGTTGGTAGCTGGCATTAGCCAGCTGGTGGTTAGCTGGCGGTAGCCAGTTGGTTGGTAGCTGGCATTAGCCAGCTGGTGGGTAGCTGGCGGTAGCCAGTTGGTTGGTAGCTGGCGGTAGCCAGATGGTGGGTAGCTGGCAATAGCCAGTTGCTGGGTAGCTGGCGGTAGTCAGTTGCTGGGTAGCTGGCGGTAGCCAGTTGCTGGGTAGCTGGCATTAGCCAGTTGGTGGGTAGCTGGCATTAGCCAGTTGGTGGGTAGCTGGCATTAGCCAGCTGGTGGGTAGCTGGCGGTAGCCAGTTGCTGAGTAGCTGGCGGTAGTCAGTTGCTGGGTAGCTGGCATTAGCCAGTTGCTGAGTAGCTGGCGGTAGCCAGTTGCTGGGTAGCTGGCGGTAGCCAGTTGCTGGGTAGCTGGCATTAGCCAGTTGCTGAGTAGCTGGTATTAGCCAGTTGCTGAGTAGCTGGCGGTAGTCAGTTTGCTGGGTAGCTGGCGGTAGCCAGTTGCTGGGTAGCTGGCATTAGCCAGTTGGTGGGTAGCTGGCGGTAGTCAGTTGCTGGGTAGCTGGCGGTAGTCAGTTGCTGGGTAGCTGGCATAAGCCAGTTGGTGGGTAGCTGGCATTAGCCAGCTGGTGGTTAGCTGGCGGTAGTCAGTTGCTGGGTAGCTGGCATTAGCCAGTTGGTGGGTAGCTGGCATCAGCCAGTTGGTCGGTAGCTGGCATTAACCTGTTGGTGGGTAGCTGGCGGCAGCCAGTTGCTGAGTATCTGGCGGTAGTCAGTTGCTGGGTAGCTGGCGGTAGCCAGTTGCTGGGTAGATGGCATTAGCCAGTTGGTGGGTAGCTGGCATAAGCCAGCTGGTGGGTAGCTGGCGGTAGCCAGTTGCTGGGTAGCTGGCATTAGCCAGTTGCTGAGTAGCTGGCGGTAGTCAGTTGCTGGGTAGCTGGCATTAGCCAGCTGGTGGTTAGCTGGCGGTAGCCAGTTGGTTGGTAGCTGGCATTAGCCAGCTGGTGGGTAGCTGGCGGTAGCCAGTTGGTTGGTAGCTGGCAGTAGCCAGATGGTGGGTAGCTGGCAATAGCCAGTTGCTGGGTAGCTGGCGGTAGCCAGTTGCTGGGTAGCTGGCATTAGCCAGCTGGTGGGTAGCTGGCGGTAGCCAGTTGCTGGGTAGCTGGCATTAGCCAGTTGCTGAGTAGCTGGCGGTAGTCAGTTTGCTGGGTAGGTGGCGGTAGTCAGTTGCTGGGTAGCTGGCATAAGCCAGTTGGTGGGTAGCTGGCATCAGCCAGCTGGTGGGTAGCTGGCGGTAGCCAGTTGCTGGGTAGCTGGCATTAGCCAGTTGGTGGGTAGCTGGCATCAGCCAGTTGGTTGGTAGCTGGCATTAGCCAGTTGGTGGGTAGCTGGCGGCAACCAGTTGCTGAGTATCTGGCGGTAGTCAGTTGCTGGGTAGCTGGCATTAGCCAGTTGGTGGGTAGCTGGCATTAGCCATCTGGTGGGTAGCTGGCGGTAGCCAGTTGCTGAGTAGCTGGCGGTAGTCAGTTGCTGGGTAGCTGGCATTAGCCAGTTGGTGGGTAGCTGGCATCAGCCAGCTGGTGGGTAGCTGGCGGTAGCCAGTTGCTGGGTAGCTGGCATTAGCCAGTTGCTGAGTAGCTGGCGGTAGTCAGTTTGCTGGGTAGCTGGCGGTAGCCAGTTGCTGGGTAGCTGGCATTAGCGAGTTGGTGGGCAGCTGGCGGTAGCCAGTTGCTGAGTAGCTGGCGGTAGTCAGTTGCTGGGTAGCTGGCATAAGCCAGTTGGTGGGTAGCTGGCATCAGCCAGCTGGTGGGTAGCTGGCGGTAGCCAGTTGCTGGGTAGCTGGCATTAGCCAGTTGGTGGGTAGCTGGCATCAGCCAGTTGGTTGGTAGCTGGCGGTAGCCAGATGGTGGGTAGCTGGCAATAGCCAGTTGGTGGGTAGCTGGCGGTAGCCAGTTGCTGGGTAGCTGGCATTAGCCAGTTGGTTGGTAGCTGGCACTAGCCAGCTGGTGGTTAGCTGGCGGTAGCCAGTTGGTTGGTAGCTGGCATTAGCCAGCTGGTGGTTAGCTGGCGGTAGCCAGTTGCTGGGTAGCTGGCATTAGCCAGTTGGTTGGTAGCTGGCATTAGCCAGCTGGTGGTTAGCTGGCGGTAGCCAGTTGGTTGGTAGCTGGCATTAGCCAGTTGGTTGGTAGCTGGCATTAGCCAGTTGGTGGGTAGCTGGCGGTAGCCAGTTGCTGAGTATCTGGCGGTAGCCAGTTGGTGGGTAGCTGGCGGTAGCCAGTTGCTGGGTAGCTGGCGGTAGCCAGTTGCTGGGTAGCTGGCATTAGCCAGTTGGTTGGTAGCTGGCATTAGCCAGCTGGTGGTTAGCTGGCGGTAGCCAGTTGGTTGGTAGCTGGCATTAGCCAGCTGGTGGGTAACTGGCGGTAGCCAGTTGGTTGGTAGCTGGCATAAGCCAGCTGGTGGGTAGCTGGCGGTAGCCAGATGGTGGGTAGCTGGCGGTAGCCAGATGGTGGGTAGCTGGCAATAGCCAGTTGGTGGTAGCTGGCGGTAGCCAGTTGGTGGGTAGCTGGCGGTAGCCAGTTGCTGGGTAGCTGGCATTAGCCAGTTGGTTGGTAGCTGGCATTAGCCAGTTGGTGGGTAGCTGGCGGTAGCCAGTTGCTGAGTATCTGGCGGTAGTCAGTTGCTGAGTATCTGGCGGTAGTCAGTTGCTGGGTAGCTGGCGGTAGCCAGTTGCTGGGTAGCTGGCATTAGCCAGTTGGTGGGTAGCTGGCATTAGCCAGTTGGTGGGTAGCTGGCATTAGCCAGTTGCTGGGTAGCTAGCGGTAGCCAGTTGCTGGGTAGCTGGCATTAGCCAGTTGGTTGGTAGCTGGCACTAGCCAGCTGGTGGTTAGCTGGCGGTAGCCAGTTGGTTGGTAGCTGGCATTAGCCAGCTGGTGGTTAGCTGGCGGTAGCCAGATGGTGGGTAGCTGGCAATAGCCAGTTGGTGGGTAGCTGGCGGTAGCCAGTTGCTGAGTATCTGGCGGTAGTCAGTTGCTGGGTAGCTGGCATTAGCCAGTTGCTGGGTAGCTGGCATTAGCCAGTTGCTGGGTAGCTGGCATTAGCCAGTTGCTGGGTAGCTGGCATTAGCCAGTTGATTGGTAGCTGGCATTAGCCAGCTGGTGGTTAGCTGGCGGTAGCCAGTTGGTTGGTAGCTGGCGGTAGCCAGTTGGTTGGTAGCTGGCGGTAGCCAGTTGGTGGGTAGCTGGCATTAGCCAGCTGGTGGGTAGCTGGCGGTAGCCAGTTGGTTGGTAGCTGGCATTAGCCAACTGGTGGGTAGCTGGCGGTAGCCAGTTGCTGGGTAGCTGGCATTAGCCAGTTGCTGAGTAGCTGGCGGTAGTCAGTTGCTGGGTAGCTGGCATTAGCCAGTTGGTGGTTAGCTGGCGGTAGCCAGTTGCTGGGTAGCTGGCTTTAGCCAGTTGGTTGGTAGCTGGCATTAGCCAGCTGGTGGGTAGCTGGCGGTAGCCAGTTGGTTGGTAGCTGGCGGTAGCCAGATGGTGGGTAGCTGGCAATAGCCAGTTGCTGGGTAGCTGGCGGTAGCCAGTTGCTGGGTAGCTGGCGGTAGTCAGTTTGCTGAGTAGCTGGCGGTAGCCAGTTGCTGGGTAGCTGGCATTAGCCAGTTGGTGGGTAGCTGGCGGTAGCCAGTTGCTGGGTAGCTGGCATTAGCCAGTTGCTGAGTAGCTGGCGGTAGTCAGTTGCTGGGTAGCTGGCATTAGCCAGTTGGTGGTTAGCTGGCGGTAGCCAGTTGCTGGGTAGCTGGCTTTAGCCAGTTGGTTGGTAGCTGGCATTAGCCAGCTGGTGGGTAGCTGGCGGTAGCCAGTTGGTTGGTAGCTGGCGGTAGCCAGATGGTGGGTAGCTGGCAATAGCCAGTTGCTGGGTAGCTGGCGGTAGCCAGTTGCTGGGTAGCTGGCGGTAGTCAGTTTGCTGAGTAGCTGGCGGTAGCCAGTTGCTGGGTAGCTGGCATTAGCCAGTTGGTGGGTAGCTGGCGGTAGTCAGTTGCTGGGTAGCTGGCATAAGCCAGTTGGTGGGTAGCTGGCGGTAGTCAGTTGCTGGGTAGCTGGCATAAGCCAGTTGGTGGGTAGCTGGCATCAGCCAGCTGGTGGGTAGCTGGCGGTAGCCAGTTGCTGGGTAGCTGGCATTAGCCAGTTGGTGGGTAGCTGGCATCAGCCAGTTGGTTGGTAGCTGGCATTAGCCAGTTGGTGGGTAGCTGGCGGCAACCAGTTGCTGAGTATCTGGCGGTAGTCAGTTGCTGGGTAGCTGGCATTAGCCAGTTGGTGGGCAGCTGGCATTAGCCAGTTGGTGGGTAGCTGGCATTAGCCATCTGGTGGGTAGCTGGCGGTAGCCAGTTGCTGAGTAGCTGGCGGTAGTCAGTTGCTGGGTAGCTGGCATTAGCCAGTTGGTGGGTAGCTGGCATCAGCCAGCTGGTGGGTAGCTGGCGGTAGCCAGTTGCTGGGTAGCTGGCATTAGCCAGTTGCTGAGTAGCTGGCGGTAGTCAGTTTGCTGGGTAGCTGGCGGTAGCCAGTTGCTGGGTAGCTGGCATTAGCGAGTTGGTGGGCAGCTGGCGGTAGCCAGTTGCTGAGTAGCTGGCGGTAGTCAGTTGCTGGGTAGCTGGCATAAGCCAGTTGGTGGGTAGCTGGCATCAGCCAGCTGGTGGGTAGCTGGCGGTAGCCAGTTGCTGGGTAGCTGGCATTAGCCAGTTGCTGAGTAGCTGGCGGTAGTCAGTTGCTGAGTATCTGGCGGTAGCCAGTTGGTGGGTAGCTGGCGGTAGCCAGTTGCTGGGTAGCTGGCATTAGCCAGTTGTTTGGTAGCTGGCATTAGCCAGCTGGTGGTTAGCTGGCGGTAGCCAGTTGGTTGGTAGCTGGCATTAGCCAGCTGGTGGGTAGCTGGCGGTAGCCAGTTGGTTGGTAGCTGGCATAAGCCAGCTGGTGGGTAGCTGGCGGTTGCCAGATGGTGGGTAGCTGGCGGTAGCCAGATGGTGGGTAGCTGGCAATAGCCAGTTGGTTGGTAGCTGGCACTAGCCAGCTGGTGGTTAGCTGGCGGTAGCCAGTTGCTGGGTAGCTGGCACTAGCCAGCTGGTGGTTAGCTGGCGGTAGCCAGTTGGTTGGTAGCTGGCATTAGCCAGCTGGTGGTTAGCTGGCGGTAGCCAGTTGGTTGGTAGCTGGCATTAGCCAGTTGGTTGGTAGCTGGCATTAGCCAGTTGGTGGGTAGCTGGCGGTAGCCAGTTGCTGAGTATCTGGCGGTAGCCAGTTGGTGGGTAGCTGGCGGTAGCCAGTTGCTGGGTAGCTGGCGGTAGCCAGTTGGTTGGTAGCTGGCATAAGCCAGCTGGTGGGTAGCTGGCGGTAGCCAGATGGTGGGTAGCTGGCGGTAGCCAGATGGTGGGTAGCTGGCAATAGCCAGTTGGTGGGTAGCTGGCGGTAGCCAGTTGGTGGGTAGCTGGCGGTAGCCAGTTGGTGGGTAGCTGGCGGTAGCCAGTTGCTGAGTATCTGGCGGTAGTCAGTTGCTGGGTAGCTGGCGGTAGCCAGTTGCTGGGTAGCTGGCATTAGCCAGTTGGTGGGTAGCTGGCATTAGCCAGTTGGTGGGTAGCTGGCATTAGCCAGTTGGTGGGTAGCTGGCATTAGCCAGTTGGTGGGTAGCTGGCGGTAGTCAGTTGCTGGGTAGCTAGCGGTAGCCAGTTGCTGGGTAGCTGGCATTAGCCAGTTGGTGGGTAGCTGGCGGTAGCCAGTTGGTTGGTAGCTGGCATTAGCCAGTTGATTGGTAGCTGGCATTAGCCAGCTGGTGGTTAGCTGAAGGTAGCCAGTTGGTTGGTAGCTGGCGGTAGCCAGTTGGTTGGTAGCTGGCGGTAGCCAGTTGGTGGGTAGCTGGCATTAGCCAGCTGGTGGGTAGCTGGCGGTAGCCAGTTGGTTGGTAGCTGGCATTAGCCAGCTGGTGGGTAGCTGGCGGTAGCCAGTTGCTGGGTAGCTGGCATTAGCCAGTTGCTGAGTAGCTGGCGGTAGTCAGTTGCTGGGTAGCTGGCATTAGCCAGTTGGTGGTTAGCTGGCGGTAGCCAGTTGCTGGGTAGCTGGCATTAGCCAGTTGGTGGTTAGCTGGCGGTAGCCAGTTGCTGGGTAGCTGGCTTTAGCCAGTTGGTTGGTAGCTGGCATTAGCCAGCTGGTGGGTAGCTGGCGGTAGCCAGTTGGTTGGTAGCTGGCGGTAGCCAGATGGTGGGTAGCTGGCAATAGCCAGTTGCTGGGTAGCTGGCGGTAGCCAGTTGCTGGGTAGCTGGCATTAGCCAGCTGGTGGGTAGCTGGCGGTAGCCAGTTGCTGGGTAGCTGGCATTAGCCAGTTGCTGAGTAGCTGGCGGTAGTCAGTTTGCTGGGTAGCTGGCGGTAGCCAGTTGCTGGGTAGCTGGCATTAGCCAGTTGGTGGGTAGCTGGCGGTAGTCAGTTGGTGGGTAGCTGGCGGTAGTCAGTTGCTGGGTAGCTGGCATAAGCCAGTTGGTGGGTAGCTGGCATCAGCCAGCTGGTGGGTAGCTGGCGGTAGCCAGTTGCTGGGTAGCTGGCATTAGCCAGTTGGTGGGTAGCTGGCATCAGCCAGTTGGTTGGTAGCTGGCATTAGCCAGTTGGTGGGTAGCTGGCGGCAACCAGTTGCTGAGTATCTGGCGGTAGTCAGTTGCTGGGTAGCTGGCATTAGCCAGTTGGTGGGTAGCTGGCATTAGCCAGTTGGTGGGTAGCTGGCATTAGCCATCTGGTGGGTAGCTGGCGGTAGCCAGTTGCTGAGTAGCTGGCGGTAGTCAGTTGCTGGGTAGCTGGCATTAGCCAGTTGGTGGGTAGCTGGCATCAGCCAGCTGGTGGGTAGCTGGCGGTAGCCAGTTGCTGGGTAGCTGGCATTAGCCAGTTGCTGAGTAGCTGGCGGTAGTCAGTTTGCTGGGTAGCTGGCGGTAGTCAGTTGCTGGGTAGCTGGCATAAGCCAGTTGGTGGGTAGCTGGCATCAGCCAGCTGGTGGGTAGCTGGCGGTAGCCAGTTGCTGGGTAGCTGGCATTAGCCAGTTGCTGAGTAGCTGGCGGTAGTCAGTTGCTGGGTAGCTGGCAGCTGGCGGTAGTCAGTTGCTGGGTAGCTGGCATAAGCCAGTTGGTGGGTAGCTGGCATCAGCCAGCTGGTGGGTAGCTGGCGGTAGCCAGTTGCTGGGTAGCTGGCATTAGCCAGTTGCTGAGTAGCTGGCGGTAGTCAGTTGCTGGGTAGCTGGCATTAGCCAGTTGGTGGGTAGCTGGCATCAGCCAGTTGGTTGGTAGCTGGCGGTAGCCAGATGGTGGGTAGCTGGCAATAGCCAGTTGGTGGGTAGCTGGCGGTAGCCAGTTGCTGGGTAGCTGGCATTAGCCAGTTGGTTGGTAGCTGGCACTAGCCAGCTGGTGGTTAGCTGGCGGTAGCCAGTTGGTTGGTAGCTGGCATTAGCCAGCTGGTGGTTAGCTGGCGGTAGCCAGTTGCTGGGTAGCTGGCATTAGCCAGTTGGTTGGTAGCTGGCATTAGCCAGCTGGTGGTTAGCTGGCGGTAGCCAGTTGGTTGGTAGCTGGCATTAGCCAGTTGGTTGGTAGCTGGCATTAGCCAGTTGGTGGGTAGCTGGCGGTAGCCAGTTGCTGAGTATCTGGCGGTAGCCAGTTGGTGGGTAGCTGGCGGTAGCCAGTTGCTGGGTAGCTGGCATTAGCCAGTTGGTTGGTAGCTGGCATTAGCCAGCTGGTGGTTAGCTGGCGGTAGCCAGTTGGTTGGTAGCTGGCATAAGCCAGCTGGTGGGTAGCTGGCGGTAGCCAGATGGTGGGTAGCTGGCGGTAGCCAGATGGTGGGTAGCTGGCAATAGCCAGTTGGTGGGTAGCTGGCGGTAGCCAGTTGGTGGGTAGCTGGCGGTAGCCAGTTGCTGGGTAGCTGGCATTAGCCAGTTGGTGGGTAGCTGGCGGTAGCCAGTTGCTGAGTATCTGGCGGTAGTCAGTTGCTGGGTAGCTGGCGGTAGCCAGTTGCTGGGTAGCTGGCATTAGCCAGTTGGTGGGTAGCTGGCATTAGCCAGTTGGTGGGTAGCTGGCGGTAGTCAGTTGCTGGGTAGCTAGCGGTAGCCAGTTGCTGGGTAGCTGGCATTAGCCAGTTGGTGGGTAGCTGGCGGTAGCCAGTTGCTGGGTAGCTGGCATTAGCCAGTTGGTTGGTAGCTGGCACTAGCCAGCTGGTGGTTAGCTGGCGGTAGCCAGTTGGTTGGTAGCTGGCATTAGCCAGCTGGTGGTTAGCTGGCGGTAGCCAGATGGTGGGTAGCTGGCAATAGCCAGTTGGTGGGTAGCTGGCGGTAGCCAGTTGCTGAGTATCTGGCGGTAGTCAGTTGCTGGGTAGCTGGCATTAGCCAGTTGGTGGGCAGCTGGCATTAGCCAGTTGCTGGGTAGCTGGCATTAGCCAGTTGCTGGGTAGCTGGCATTAGCCAGTTGCTGGGTAGCTGGCATTAGCCAGTTGATTGGTAGCTGGCATTAGCCAGCTGGTGGTTAGCTGGCGGTAGCCAGTTGGTTGGTAGCTGGCGGTAGCCAGTTGGTTGGTAGCTGGCGGTAGCCAGTTGGTGGGTAGCTGGCATTAGCCAGCTGGTGGGTAGCTGGCGGTAGCCAGTTGGTTGGTAGCTGGCATAAGCCAGCTGGTGGGTAGCTGGCGGTAGCCCGATGGTTGGTAGCTGGCATTAGCCAGTTGGTGGGTAGCTGGCATCAGCCAGCTGGTGGGTAGCTGGTGGGTAGCTGGCGGTAGTCAGTTTGCTGGGTAGCTGGCGGTAGCCAGTTGCTGGGTAGCTGGCATCAGCCAGCTGGTGGGTAGCTGGCGGTAGCCAGTTGCTGGGTAGCTGGCATTAGCCAGTTGCTGAGTAGCTGGCGGTAGTCAGCTGCTGGGTAGCTGGCATTAGCCAGTTGGTGGGTAGCTGGCGGTAGTCAGCTGCTGGGTAGCTGGCATTAGCCAGTTGGTGGGTAGCTGGCGGTAGCCAGTTGCTGGGTAGCTGGCGGTAGCCAGTTGCTGGGTAGCTGGCATTAGCCAGTTGCTGGGTAGCTGGCATTAGCCAGTTGCTGGGTAGCTGGCATAAGCCAGCTTGTGGGCAGCTGGCATTAGCCAGTTGCTGGGTAGCTGGCATTAGCCAGTTGCTGGGTAGCTGGCGGTAGCCAGTTGGTGGGTAGCTGGCGGTAGCCAGTTGGTGAGTAGCTGGCGGTAGTCAGTTGCTGGGTAGCTGGCATCAGCCAGCTGGTGGGTAGCTGGCGGTAGCCAGTTGCTGGGTAGCTGGCGGTAGCCAGTTGCTGGGTAGCTGGCGTTACCCAGTTGCTGAGTAGCTGGCGTTAGCCAGTTGCTGAGTAGCTGGCGGTAGTCAGTTTGCTGGATAGCTGGCATTAGCCAGTTGTTGGGTAGCTGGCATCAGCCAGTTGGTTGGTAGCTGGCATTAGCCAGCTGGTGGGTAGCTGGCGGCAGCCAGTTGCTGAGTATCTGGCGGTAGTCAGTTGCTGGGTAGATGGCATTAGCCAGTTGGTGGGTAGCTGGCATTAGCCAGCTGGTGGGTAGCTGGCGGTAGCCAGTTGGTGGGTAGCTGGCGGTAGCCAGTTGCTGAGTAGCTGGCGGTAGTCAGTTGCTGGGTAGCTGGCATTAGCCAGTTGGTGGGTAGCCGGCATCAGCCAGCTGGTGGGTAGCTGGCGGTAGCCAGTTGCTGGGTAGCTGGCATTAGCCAGTTGCTGAGTAGGTGGCGGTAGTCAGTTTGCTGGGTAGCAGGCGGTAGCCAGTTGCTGGGTAGCTGGGTAGCTGGCATTAGCCAGTTGGTGGGTAGCTGGCATCAGCCAGCTGGTGGGTAGCTGGCGGTAGTCAGTTTGCTGGGTAGCTGGCGGTAGCCAGTTGCTGAGTAGCTGGCGGTAGTCAGTTGCTGGGTAGCTGGCATTAGCCAGTTGGTGGGTAGCTGGCGGTAGCCAGTTGCTGGGTAGCTGGCATTAGCCAGTTGGAGGGTAGCTGGCATAAGCCAGCTGGTGGGTAGCTGGCGGTAGCCAGTTGCTGGGTAGCTGGCGGTAGCCAGATGCTGAGTAGCTGGCGGAAGTCAGTTGCTGAGTAGCTGGCGGTATTCAGTTGCTGGGTAGCTGGCATTAGCCAGTTGGTGGGTAGCTGGCATTAGCCAGTTGATGGGTAGCTGGCATTAGCCAGCTGGTGGGTAGCTGGCGGTAGCCAGTTGGTGGGTAGCTGGCGGTAGCCAGTTGCTGGGTAGCTGGCATTAGCCAGTTGGTTGGTAGCTGGCATTAGCCAGTTGGTGGGTAGCTGGCGGTAGCCAGTTGCTGAGTATCTGGCGGTAGTCAGTTGCTGGGTAGCTGGCAGTAGCCAGTTGCTGGGTAGCTGGCATTAGCCAGTTGCTGGGTAGCTGGCATAAGCCAGCTTGTGGGCAGCTGGCATTAGCCAGTTGGTGGGCAGCTGGCATTAGCCAGTTGCTGGGTAGCTGGCATTAGCCAGTTGGTGGGTAGCTGGCATTAGCCAGCTGGTGGGTAGCTGGCGGTAGCCAGTTGCTGGGTAGCTGGCATTAGCCAGTTGCTGAGTAGCTGGCGGTAGTCAGTTTGCTGGGTAGCTGGCGGTAGCCAGTTGCTGGGTAGCTGGCATTAGCCAGTTGGTGGGTAGCTGGCATCAGCCAGCAGGTGGGTAGCTGGCGGTAGCCAGTTGCTGGGTAGCTGGCATTTGCCAGTTGCTGAGTAGCTGGCGGTAGCCAGTTGCTGGGTAGCTGGCGGTAGTCAGTTGCTGGGTAGCTGGCGGTAGCCAGTTGCTGGGTAGCTGGCATTAGCCAGTTGGTGGGTAGCTGGCATTAGCCAGTTGGTGGGTAGCTGGCATTAGACATCTGGTGGGTAGCTGGCGGTAGCCAGTTGCTGGGTAGCTGGCATTAGCCAGTTGCTGAGTAGCTGGCGGTAGTCAGTTTGCTGGGTAGCTGGCGGTAGCCAGTTGCTGGGTAGCTGGCATTAGCCAGTTGGTGGGTAGCTGGCGGTAGCCAGTTGCTGAGTAGCTGGCGGTAGTCAGTTGCTGGGTAGCTGGCATAAGCCAGTTGGTGGGTAGCTGGCATCAGCAAGCTGGTGGGTAGCTGGCGGTAGCCAGTTGCTGAGTAGCTGGCGGTAGTCAGTTGCTGGGTAGCTGGCATAAGCCAGTTGGTGGGTAGCTGGCATCAGCCAGCTGGTGGGTAGCTGGCGGTAGCCAGTTGCTGGGTAGCTGGCATTAGCCAGTTGCTGAGTAGCTGGCGGTAGTCAGTTGCTGGGTAGCTGGCATTAGCCAGTTGGTAGGTAGCTGGCGGTAGCCAGTTGCTGGGTAGCTGGCATTAGCCAGTTGCTGAGTAGCTGGCGGTAGTCAGTTTGCTGGGTAGCAGGCGGTAGCCAGTTGCTGGGTAGCTGGCATTAGCCAGTTGGTGGGTAGCTGGCATCAGCCAGCTGGTGGGTAGCTGGCGGTAGTCAGTTTGCTGAGTAGCTGGCGGTAGTCAGTTTGCTGGGTAGCTGGCGGTAGCCAGTTGCTGAGTAGCTGGCGGTAGTCAGTTGCTGGGTAGCTGGCATTAGCCAGTTGGTGGGTAGCTGGCATCAGCCAGCTGGTGGGTAGCTGGCGGTAGCCAGTTGCTGAGTAGCTGGCGGTAGTCAGTTTGCTGGGTAGCTGGCATTAGCCAGTTGCTGAGTAGCTGGCGGTAGTCAGTTTGCTGGGTAGCTGGCGGTAGCCAGTTGCTGAGTAGCTGGCGGTAGTCAGTTGCTGGGTAGCTGGCGGTAGTCAGTTGCTGGGTAGCTGGCGGTAGTCAGTTGCTGGGTAGCTGGCATTAGCCAGTTGGTGGGTAGCTGGCATTAGCCAGCTGGTGGGTAGCTGGCGGCAGCCAGTTGGTGGGTAGCTGGCGGTAGCCAGTTGCTGGGTAGCTGGCATTAGCCAGTTGCTGGGTAGCTGGCGGTAGCCAGTTGCTGGGTAGCTGGCATTAGCCAGCTGGTGGGTAGCTGGCGGTAGCCAGTTGGTTGGTAGCTGGCGGTAGCCAGTTGGTTGGTAGCTGGCATAAGCCAGCTGGTGGGTAGCTAGCATTAGCCAGTTTGTGGGCAGCTGGCATTAGCCAGTTGCTGGGTAGCTGGCGGTAGCCAGTTGGTGGGTAGCTGGCGGTAGCCAGTTGGTGGGTAGCTGGCATTAGCCAGTTGGTGGGTAGCTGGCATTAGCCAGCTGGTGGGTAGCTGGCGGTAGCCAGTTGGTTGGTAGCTGGCATAAGCCAGCTGGTTGGTAGCTGGCATAAGCCAGCTGGTGAGTAGCTGGCATAAGCCAGCTGGTGGGTAGCTGGCATAAGCCAGCTGGTGGGTAGCTGGCATAAGCCAGCTGGTGGGTAGCTGGCATAAGCCAGCTGGTGGGTAGCTGGCATTAGCCAGTTGGTGGGCAGCTGGCATTAGCCAGTTGCTGGGTAGCTGGCGGTAGCCAGTTGCTGGGTAGCTGGCATTAGCCAGTTGGTGGGTAGCTGGCATTAGCCAGTTGGTTGGTAGCTGGCATTAGCCAGCTGGTGGGTAGCTGGCATTAGCCAGCTGGTGGGTAGCTGGCGGTAGCCAGTTGGTTGGTAGCTGGCGGTAGCCAGTTGGTTGGTAGCTGGCATAAGCCAGCTGGTGGGTAGCTGGCGGTAGCCAGATGGTTGGTAGCTGGCAATAGCCAGTTGGTGGGTAGCTGGCAATAGCCAGTTGGTGGGTAGCTGCTATTAGCCAGTTGCTGGGTAGCTGCCGGTAGCCAGTTGGTGGGTAGCTGGCATTAGCCAGTTGGTTGGTAGCTGGCATTAGCCAGTTGGTGGGTAGCTGGCGGTAGCCAGTTGGTGGGTAGCTAGTATTAGCCAGTTGGTGGGTAGCTGGCGGTAGCCAGTTGGTGGGTCGCTGGCATTAGCCAGTTGGTTGGTAGCTGGCATTAGCCAGCTGGTGGGTAGCTGACGGTAGCCAGTTGGTTGGTAGCTGGCATAAGCCAGCTGGTGGGTAGCTGGCGGTAGCCAGATGGAGGGTAGCTGGCGGTAGCCAGATGGTGGGTAGCTGGCAATAGCCAGTTGGTGGGTAGCTGGCGGTAGCCAGTTGCTGGGTAGCTGGCGGTAGCCAGTTGCTGTCAAAGGGTTTGCTTACACAATTTTCCTCGGTATTCGCAATTGAAACAATGGAAATCCTGCAAGCTACCGAATTGAGTACCCACAAGACAAACATCATTTGCACCGATAGCTTGTCAACAACATAACACCAATCACCAATGCTATCCAGACAAATTAATTGGAAGCAATCATACCATCAAAATCTTGTGGAACTCTGGTCATGTAGAGATCGAAGGGAACGAAAAAGTCGATGCAGCCGCCAAGTCTGCGGTACGATAACCTCTTATAAAATTCTACGTTCAAAAGTCGTAAGACATCAGAAAAAAAAATCAAATTTTGTGAGGAAAAGAAACTGGAAAATAGAGCTGAAGGTTATATCAGCAACTATATACCCAAAAGAGGTAAGATACCCCTAAAAGAGCTCAAAAGCGAAAAAGAAGGATTTATACGACTCCGTTTAGGACACACAAATAATAACCACAACCACCTTCTTAACAACTCAGTGCCACCTCTGCAACAGAAACGATATAATGACACTTACTCCAATAATGCAAGTCAGTCAAGGAAGTAACTAGTATCTTTTCAATCCCGGGCACGCTGCTCCCAGTTATATAAACCAAGCGCTCTGTTATCCGCGATCGCTTGGTAGAGTTCAAGACTATGAATGATATCATATAATTGTCCTGCGTATGGAATGTACCGAGTGCAAGTACGGTAAACAAGCCCCGCTGAAACGTTGCAAACATTTCGAGCTGGGTGGCGACAAGAAAAGGAAGGGACATAAGATCCAATTCTGAGTTGCTAAATAACCGTTTTTACCTGCGGGTTCTTTTTAATAATAATATTAATAATAATATGCGGCTTTGAAGTCGATGAAGAGATGATGAGTCTCGACTTGAAATTCGTTGGTCTTTTCCATTTATCAATGATCCAGCTAGCTTCCCAAACAAGGTAAGTTAATAAATAAATAACTAAAATAAATGGCCTGCGTATTTTAGGAGACAAAATGTGTTACTGTATAATTTGTTTATTTATTTTTAACGGTAAAAAAAGATCACTTTGGCTGGGAACCTCTTTGTACAACTGAACAACCGTTTCTAGGTGCAGTAGATCGGACACGATCTGCCATCGTGGTTGTGTATGTGCGTTGTACGCGGCGACGACAGATTCCATTCGTACCAGACCTTTTGTTTGCTTACACAGCGCCAGAAGTTGATTTCAATCAAATCTCCAGACTTGAGATCCAATGGTTCCTACAACAAGTACACAATCAATTCAGTTAGATAATAGTTTTTTTTTTGTTTTTACTCACTGTGAATGGAAAGTACATGGGGAACCATGAGAGCATTCCAGGAGTGTGCGTCGGAGGATTTATACTCAGAACAATGTCTTTGTATAGCACAGTGTCAAAATAACCAGCAATGCCATGCAGGACACAGTCCTGAGTAACGTCAAACTTGAGCAACTTGTAGCGAGTATTGTCGATGATTTCATCTCGGTTCGGATGATGGAACTCGAAGAGCGGTTGAGGGAATCCAATGTGATAGACGTTCTTGAGTAGAACAACGAATCCACTCTCGGCGTGGTTGTTGTACGTGGACATCTTGTCGCGACTCACTGTTTTGAAGTTGACTATTGAGCGTACCGAGTTGTATAGTTTAGAGGACATCAATGGATTTATGTAGGAAGTCGATTTGCAGGGTATACTAATGCCGTCGTCTTTGAGGAGGGCTTGCGCACAGTCAAGACATTCTGGCGAGAGTTCGTTATCACCAAACGATCCAAGTAATTCAGATACCAGAATGTCGCCTTTTTCCGGTGGATTGAACTCGCGCATATCCTTTGAGAATATTTGGACATCTTAAAATAAAATAAAATAAAATCATTGGAAAACGAAAAGAAAGAAGTTTCGTATAACCTTTTTCACTCCATAGTTTCCTTGCTACTGCGGTTAGAGTTCGAACAGCGTTGGGATTCTTTTCAATTATGTACACTCGAATTTTGCGCTTTGTATTCTCAGCGGCATTTAACGCCGATCGGACGAGGGGTCCTCGGCCAGCTCCGAGTACCATCACAACTGTCTGAAATTGGATCGTAAATAAAAATGTTTTGAAAATTTGAATGCATGCGGCTACCGTTTTATTTTGGATTTCCTCATCTGGGACTCGGTCAATGAGGGCGGCTTCAATTGCTTCCTGATATAGTTTGTATTTCACTGGATCCTTCTCAAATGTCTCATAGGTGTAGCAATCCAAATTGTCATAGAGCGGTTGAAGAGGTATCTCCAGTACGTCTTCAAAACTAAAAATACATACAAATTTCGAGTTCCATAACTTAGAAAAGGTTTAAATGCAAAAAATGATTGTGAAAGTGAAGGGGAAGCCTCGAAGTCACCTACAGACACCCAAGAGAATAAACACTGGGATAAGATGGCAAGACCAATATTTTGACCACACGAAATTGGAACTCGCGGATAGAGTAATCACAGGAGAAATTGCATTGTATTATAATGCATGTCTAAATTGCATTAACGTTGCTTAATCAGTAGGAAATGGTGTGGCATATCTCCTTCTCGAAGTTAATATACAAACGGAAAAGTGAAATGCATTGTTGGTGTAGCCTATAATTCGAAGACCTTATAAAATTCGAGTGAAGAGTTCGCCAACTTTTAGAATCTGGGGCCACTTCTGGGTAAGATTTTGTTAATCCATATGCTATACAATTTACACCTGATGCTACACCAAGTCTACTTGACTTGATAAGTCTCCGCATATAACGCTGACCTGTATACAAACTTCAGTTCAATTGTGAGACTTCATCTCTGTGAATCAAAATGCCTTTCAGTTGGATGCACAAGTTTACTTCCATGGCATGGTTGTTACTTTGAAATTAACAAATGCAAAACTAATGCAAAATTTAGTATTAGATCTGTTTAATCAACATGTTCCATTGAGAACTATTCAAGTTGAAGTTCATCAGGCCATGAAAGCCCACAGAAAACTTTAATCAATGGGGAAAAAGAGACAAAATAGTCATGATTGGGATGGATTTTGTCGCGTGAACAAACCACGTATTTTTCTCCTAAGTTCAGCACAATTCAAACACCCAACACTTACTGGAAGTAACTCCATATTTCAATTGGCATTGGTAAAAAAGATAACCCACAAAACACTTTTGATGTTAACGAACTTAACAATTCATTTGATCCTTCTTCCGTCAACAATTCAAAATTTACACCAAACGATCAGCTTTTCTTAGAACAGCATAATCCTTTTTATTTCGAAGTTGTGTCTAAATCTAATGCTATAGGGTGGGACTGTGTGCCCGTTGTTGAACACAGCTTTCAGCATTATGCCGTGCTTGTCCGAGTTTGAAAGAAAATTCTTGCGGGGCAGTAGTTATCAAATAACCTGGACCAACAAAATCCTTTGTCAACATGTCAGTCTGGTTAGAGCACATCATAGTTATACTATGGCTATGATCAAGGACGATATAAGTCTGAAATATGACCTAAATTATGAAGTTCTTCTGTGCCCTCTCGACTTTTCCAAGCATTTGACACTGTAAATCATGGGATTTTATGTAAAAAATACTGGTAAAATTTATCTGTGATAAGTACTCGTTATCTAAGGAATTATTAGCGGGGCCACACTTTTTTTTGGCTTTTCATAAATGATTTGCCGATAGCGTGCTCTACTGTATCGATGCACCTTTATGCAGACGATGCGCAACTCTATATCTCGAGCCCTATCGGGAGGTGGAGGATCTAGTCTATAGATTTAATTGGGACTGGTCAACAATTTTGACGATAACATATTTTTTAATCCTTCAAAATGTCAGTTCTTGTGTTGAAAAAAAATTACTTAATTCCACATGACTTAAAATTGTGGAATCTGCGAAAAACCTATGATTTCACAATAAAATCAATCGCTCTCCAATGTGGATCATATTAACGATGTTATTTGGCACAATACAATATAACACAATACAGACACGAAAACCAGCATAAAGAAATAAATAGAGCCATGTAATAGAATATAGAATGTGATAATTTTTTGAACGTACTTCCTGTTCTATATAGAATAGACCACATTCAGTTTCTTCATACTATCATGCACTGATGGAGAAATGATCTTGAGTAAAGTTACAATTCATTTATAAATTAAGATGTCTTGTGTACTGAATTCGATATTGAGAGAATGTAGTTTTCCATGTGCAGCTTCAAGACATTGGAGTTAGTGTTAAATCCTTTTTTGAGGAGGTGCTGATGTGTAAGAGATGTATGGTCGAGTAGTTGTCGCATGAAGTTTGTAATAGATGCTTAAGTAATATTAATTGGGTAGTGTGTATCGATTTTTTGTTTAATCTGTCTCTCAGTGGGTGCCAAACGAGTGTTATTTTCGGCTTTATCTGCTAGTTCATTGGCCACGTATGGGAATGTCATGGAATCCACATCAGTTGTAGTTTTCCAGCCGTCCTTAGTGTCATGGATCTTTGGGATTTTTTTTTAACACGACAAGTCTATCAGAGAATATTGCCCATTTCCCAAAATTTTTGAGAGTGCCTTAGCCGGCTCAAGGATGGCAACAGCCTCGCTAGTGAATTCTGATGCGGTATTTGATAGAATTCCCTGTGCGTGCATTGATCCATACTTGGATGTTTAAACTTCTCTTGTAGCTGAACTTTTTGAATTATAAATTTTGTTAATCGGAGAATACATTATACTCTTTATTAACTAACAGTATTTCAGAATTTTGTATATCCACAAATCGATTGGGAAAGATCTCATAGATAGTACACCCAAGAGGGAAAAGCTTTGAAAAGCTTGTCGACTGAAGCGCCAATGAAGTAAATATGTAAATCAGAAAGAGCCCATCCATACGTAGCGGTTGGACTTGAATGGTGCAACAATGAGCCAGAGAGAACAGGAACGATTTCGAGAGAGATCTAATAAAACAATGAACCGGCGTTGCACGGGTTTCGTTTCCTCGCAACTGTTATGAAAAATTGTACCATTTGCCTGTTTCTGTGTTGCGTGGAGTTGCAAACACTTTCAAGTACGAATTTTCAAGAGCAGTTGCCGATAGTTGCATGAATGTGTATTGCTACGTATGGAAGGGGACTAAGTTAATAATTCAGACAAATTCAAAACTTCAACTGAATGATTATGCTGTTTTGCCACTCGTTGACCTTTTTTTTGGTAAATGAAAGTCAAGAAAATAAATCATCCACAACACTTAATTTGTACATTGACCTAGTTTCTAACCACATAGAAATTGAGGATTCTATATTATATGAAATACTTTGCATAAAACATACACGGAGGCAATCAGATGCGTCACAATGCTTGTTCGAATTTACATATCATTGGTGCGGAAGTAACCAATCACAAAACGGAATGTTAAAAAAAAGCCAAATCTCTGATGCCAAATAAAAATCGACTTTGAAATTTTCGATAAGAATTTTAAGGGTCTAACTTACCTTTGCAATTCATTCGAGTCCTTGTGAGTATCCCTAAAATTATTCAAGTACTCAGCGTATAGCTTGAGACTATTGTCCTTCTGATCAGCACTCACAATAAAGTTTACATGACTTCTGACGAAGAAAGCAATTATCTCCTGCCAAGCCTTTGGTAGAACTGGAAAATTATGTCGATTCCTTATAAACAAGGACGTTGGAATGATTAAAGCTTCAAGTGGTTCGCCCAACCATCTTCGGACACACTCCATAGACGGTCGATCATCGCTCAGTTCCAGGACAACACGCATTTTTGGATTGAAGTCGGCCGCCCAACGAAACCGATTCCACCACCTCCAAGTGTCGTCCTCCTCATAGGTAGCAATAACATCATCGGAAATATCAGCACGCCAGGCAGCTGATGCTACTTTAGTGGCAATCATAGGAACTTGTACCAAAAGTAAACCTAACATCATACATGACACATGCTTAGTCAGATATTATTGAAAAATTAGCACATGACTGTATTACCTTTGATTTGTCTGCTGGCTACTCTAGCGAGATTTATATTGTTTGCTGACTTCAAACGGATCATAGTGTAGCCTCCGTAATGCAGATGCTCCGTCCACGATAAGTCCTTTCGAAGGATATCCTCACTGTTTCGTCGGACTTTCGCATTTTTCGAATCACAGTCTATCGTGTCCGTCAACATGGTTATTACTTTACCATTCCAGACATCAGCAGGTAGCAGTAAATCGGAATATGAGCATTCAATTTGTAGCGACTTAAGTGGCTCACGTTGAAATTCGAGCGGCACCTCAAAGCTATTAATGGGTGCAGCAATAACTGTATAACTGTTTGCTTGTGCTTCCTCTAAGAACTTGGGCAAATTGTCGACATTATGATGCATTAAACAAAGGTAAGGCATTTTCGCTTAGCCGTATAATAAATGGGGATTCACTTTACAAAAAAGAATATGGTACAAACACCTTTTCATCCGGTAGAGCACACGGACAGTGCCCTGTTATAACCAAAGTGGTTTTTGTTGATATGCCTAATCGTATATCGATGCCGGCAGTTTGACATTCAGTGGTTATCGAAAGTTTACTTTTTTTTCAAATGGACTAGTTCAGAACAACATATTAATTGACATCATATATTTGGCTGTCAGGAACTAGTAGATGCTCGTATTAATAGAGGCCAAAAATTTTCTTTTTGATTTGGCGAATGCTGTTCATAAACGAATACACGAAATTAAGTGTTCTTAGCTAAGTGTTTTTACATGAACACGTCTATCTTCTCTTTACAGATGTAGTCGGTTGAACATAATGGTTCAGATGGAGAACTGAATGAGTAATAATAACACTCAAATGTTGAACAGAAATCGGGAAATAATATTCTGAACTGTCGTCTTCAATAATAAGAGACTCGAAGTCAGTAAGGGAATGTATGAGCTTACACATTTGTGAGTAAGAGCCAACCTTACCTCATGAGGAATGGCTAAATCTGTTAGACACAAAATTGCTTTCACAGACAACGTTGCTTAACAGAGGAAATTTTCTTTAAATCCCACCTTCAAAGATTTGTTCTAAGTGAAGTTAGGATGCACAAAGTTATATCAATGAGCTTAAAATTACCGCTACACCGCTTTAACTAACAATCACAAGACTTCGATACAGAAAACACCGGGCTATAACTGATACTAATATACGCTGGTGGGAGCGGATTCGGAAACCAGAAATATGTTCCACGCTTCCAATGGCATTGCAACCTTAATTGTAATTTTTGCGCTTCTCATGTAATACGATATTTGCTAACGCTCCTTATTACCGCGCTGAATGCTTCCCATTATGAATAAATTTCGCAAGTAACAACTCTCTTTTTCATGCAACTTGGCATCATTGAAACATTGTCAAATATTAAAACTGACAAATGACAGTTCAGTCAGAAAACAGCGTTTGTAAATCGGCGGTAATATTTTCCCTTGGCTTATAAATTGTACAAAGTTTGCAACAGAATTTGAATATGAATTTCGGAATACAACCAACGACTACTACATCCAATACGGGTCTCACTTTCAACTTGCCAACACAAACGTCACAGCCTTCACTTACTTTCGGCTCATCTGGAGGCGGTGATGCTGGAGGAGCCAAACCAACTCTTGGTCTCCCACCGACTTCAATTGGTGGTGGTTTCTTTAGTTCATCAATTGCAAACACAACTACAGCAAGTGCTCAGCCACCGACACTCAACTTTGGCGCAGGAGCTCCTGCTACAGCTTCTGCTGCACCTGCAACAACAGCAACATCAGCACCTACCCTTTCCACCCCAAAGACGACCGCCACTGGTTTAACAAACTTATCAACGGCAACGAAAACTACTGATTCTAGTGCAGTTGCTCAAACAACGCAAATCACTTACAATCAATTGGAAGAGCATATAAACAAATGGACGCTCGAGTTAGAGGAGCAAGAGAAAGTATTCACAGATCAAGCAACTCAAATCAATGCTTGGGATAAGATTCTCATCAGCAACAACCAGAAGATTCTTGAATTGAACGATGCTGTGCAGAAGGTAAAGAGTGATCAGCAAACTTTGGAGCAGGAACTGGAATTTATCGCAACTCAGCACACAGAACTGGAGGAGAGCATTGTCCCTTTGCAGAAGGAGTTCATGAAAATTCCACAAGTCGATGTTGAGCGGTCACAAACGTATTTGTTGGTTGAGAACTTAGACACACAACTGAAGCAGATGTCAGAGGATCTGAAGGAGATAATCGATAATTTGAACGAATCGAACAAGGGTCAGGACAACACCGATCCAATTATTCAAATTGGAAAGATTTTGAACGCACACATGAGCTCGCTACAGTGGATTGAGTCATCCTCGTCAGCTATATGCAACAAGTTGGAGGAGATCAACAAGATGCATGAGTCTTTCAAACGAGACTCGGAGCGCTCTTTTCGATCGGCCTATTACAATTGATTTCATTTTCAAATTCTGGATTACTTTTTTGTTGTAAATTTCGTTAAATCTGTAAAATAAAATTTAAAATCGACAATTTCAGTTATTAATGAGTTATAACATCCCCTGATGTGAACAGGCATTGTGTTCCACAACCCGATCGCATTTATATAGAAGAGGCGAGGTCTATTGTGGGGGATTTAAATTTAATTAAATTGCTAAGAAAAAATACATCTCGCGTCAAAGAACTTCTGCACAAAACGCCCCAAACGGTTTTCGAATACTCGGAAATATACACGTGAATCGGCAAGCGATAAACATCATATTGAACAAGGGCTCATAGTCCAATTTGGAGTAGATAACTTGGGCATGTTGTAGAATGAGGAACCATGAGTGTCGGGTGGTAACTGGGGTTATAGAAGCAGAAATCCATAATTTACGAGGGCAGCTATGGATACTGCCAATTACATAATTAATATGCTGAATACATGTTAGTTTTGTGTTCAAAACAAAGCCTAGGGTGGTAACAGATTTGAATAGTTTGAGTTTGTTATTCGCCAGCCATACACCGGAAATATGATTAAGGTATAATAGGAAATCAGTTAGCTGGTGACCATTTGTAAACTTTGGTTAGATCATTGCTTTTATTTTATGCTAGCTGATTACAATGCGACGAGATATATAATTCTACATCATCCGCGTACAAATGGACAGAAACATATTTACATACAGTTGGCAGATCATACAAAACAGAATTGGTCCCAAAATTGATCCCTGAGGTACACCCTCATGAATGTGTTATAATTTGACAAAAAAAAAACGATTTTTGTTCTTTTTACTTTCTTTTGATTTTATTTAAAGGGTTTTTATGTGTCTCGTGGTCGCTGACAGACTGCGCCATTGCTTGGGTCGATGCTATGCATGATGCCGTCCGGATCTTTTGGAATGTGCAAAATAAGCACACTTTGATTTGACCGTTGGTTACCTTTGAAAAACAATGCGTGCTGATTTTGCAACGCCGCAACAACGTGGTCGTTGCCTTCTTTATTTTTGTTTGATTAAAAATCAGCGCGTGAAGATTTTTCGCGACATCACATCCGGCACATAAATATTCATAACAAATGAACATAAAAGCAGAGCTATTTTCGCCTTCTACAACTCTTTGGTCTGAAAGGAAGATTCTGATAAAACAAAAAACGACTTCTCAGCTTATGACCTTATCAAAGTCCTTCGAGAAATCCAGCACGGCTTATGTCCTGTTGCTACTACTAATACCTGTTATATTTTTAGTTATGATTTCCAGTAATTTAGGGAAGATCCTAAGAGAATATTATATTTCTATGTGTTTCGTTAATATTCTATCAAATTTAAGACATCCGAATACTACTAATTTTTTAAATAATCAAAATATGATTTATCCATCCCGGTCTTTTGAATGCTTTTTTTTTATTGAAAAAATAGATGGTAAAAAGCAGATAATGAAAGAGAATTATTCCTGAAAACAATGATTTTTTGTTAGAAGAATCTTTGAATTCACTACAAGAACAAGCCAGGTCGACCTTGCAAATCCTTCGGTTAGTCCATTGAGCGAAGCCAAAGAAGAAAAACTAATAATTGTTCACGCAGCTCAAGTGATACTGCAAACGGGTGGAAGCTTCAAAAACTCTCGAGAGCATTGTTTGTAATTTAATTTCTTCCAGCCTTATGTATTCGTATTATAACGTAGAACCCCAACTAGACACAAGTTTTATAAGAAAACGGGACACAAACTTGTTTGTTTGTTTTCTATATTATTTGCCCAATTTGGTATTTTTTCACAACACTAGTTAAGATTTTACATGAACAATTACTACACTTTGTTTATTTCAAATAAGGACAATTTCGTTTGGAATGTTCGCCATTTACGCTTATTTCATATCGGCAGGCATATAATTAAAAAAGTAGACCCTTATACTTCGGACAATTTTTTGTTCTACATCTTTTCCATCTACCCAATCCAAAGTTAATACTATTCCTGAGATTATAGGGTCGCGCAGGAAACCTGAACCAAAATTTTCTCGTAAATATTCAGGTTGTACGATATAAACGTTGTACGACTTGAATGCTTGTAGCATAACTTTTATTTTAAAAAAAATTGAATTTTGCCTTTAATCCTTTCAGTGTAGTGTAGTGGACATACATAAAATGGTACGTAACCTTTTAAAGTAATAAATCTTCTTTGCGTCATATTAAGGTACTCTGCATGCTCCTTAAACTTTTGTTGTTTAAAGAAATACCAAGAAATTTGAGACTTTTCACTAATTGTATGCTTCCATTGTCTATTAACACTCCTACATCTCGTCCATTGTAGTTGAAGTTCAGACATTTTGCCCGCATTAATCTTAAGATTGATGCAAGATCCTCATTATTCAAATGTTTATGTATCTAAGGGATCTTTTTGCCGCTTTAGTATCGCAGAGGGAATCATCAGCAAACAAAGCCACATTGCAGTACTTGAGGGCACTTTTAATTTCATTCAAATAAAAGAGGAAAAGGATCACTCCTAAAACTGATTCTTCGGGGACCCCCAAAAGGACTTCGAGTGGATCCCTTTTACTCGGCTTTGAACCGTACATATAAAGCTTCTTCAATAAAATTCCTATACGGGGCTTCATAAATGCAATAACATTCTGCTTGCCAGATGACTCCAGCACTTTTGCTTAACTAGAATAATCTCATGCGGATCTTAATTTAATCAAGCCCGATTTAAACGTTGATTATTCCAAGACCAATGTTCTCCACTGTAAAAAAATTGATACAAAAAATATGCTAATATGAGGAATATTATTTCCACTACTTTAATTGAAAAACTCAGTAGTCAAACAATTTAAAATGAATAAGAGTTAGTATATCGGTGTTGTCCTGGATAAGAAACTGAACTGGACTTCTCATATCAAGTCCATTACAGGATGCGCAACCAGGGCCATGTGGGCCTGTAAGCGGTTCTACGAGAGGACTTTTGGTTTCAAACCTAAAATGATTTAACTGGTTGTACATCATGATGGTCTGACCCATTATAACACACGCAGCCATAATTTGGTAGCTTGCAAAAGTTCAACGTATAGCATGTTTGGGCATGACAGATGCTATGAGCACTGGCACTGAAAGCTATTATAGGGTTATCCCCTCTCGGCAGTTTTATTAGGAAAAGAGCGGTCAGAAATGCCGTAAATGCAATTGACAATGAAATACAAACCAGGTCATCAGACGGGACACTTGAGAATACTTAATTTCATTACGGATGAGAACATGTTCTGCTCGATCCCAGATAATATGAATCTGGCGACTCTTTAAAGTAGATATTTCTAACTTGACCTTTGGTCGAGTAACACCCCTATCCCGGACCGCAGAACCTTAATCTGGTATACTTATGGCAGATGGTGTAGGCGCCAGTGTCTATGGAACCAACACAAAATTTCCTTTACCTATGGGACAGCAACCAAATTTTTTTCGGGCCGAACTAGAAGCCATCGTATCCTAACCTTGCTTAAGGCCGAAAAGGGGTCAGTTTTCTCATATATTTAGACAGCCAAGCAGCGCTTAAGGTATTGTCATCCAATCTTATGGAATCCAAATGTGTTAACAGCTGCTTCGACGCCTGAAATTAAGTTAGGATCAGTCCCTTCTCTTACAGAAAAATCCTCAAACTAAATAAGGACAACATTAGAAAGCTCGTGAGCTTCCTCTCAGGCCCTTGCCGCTTGAGATTACGTCCAACCAAGTTAGGCATAAGTACAGTCACCGAGTGCCCTCTTTTTAGGGGACGACGAAACGGCAGTGTCCGACATTTGGGCATGGGAATTAAAAAAAAAATCCATTGCATATACGCTTTCCTTTTGCGAATCTGTGCAAATGTAAGGATCCGGCTGCAATTATGCTTTGAAGGAAACTTTTGCTTGATCTTGCCCTTAAAGTATTCATCATTTAATTGTTATTTTTAGACAATTTTCTGCAAGACATTCTTGACAGACAAAAGACTATTATTCCCACAACTGTGTTCTGAGTCGATTTATTCTATATTCTCTGTAAAAGCAAAAACACTACTTGAAACATTTTTTTTTTCAATTTTTATTAATTTTTCATTTTGTTTAAATTTCTTTCAAATTGTGTGTGTGTTTATTAAGCAAAAAATCGTTCATTATCTTTTTATCATAATATAATTTCATCATTTATGGTGTAGTGTAAATATCTATTTATGTTACTTTATAAATAATATTAAAATAGACTTAAACATTTATTTGAAATTTAAAAAGAAAAGCGACAATCATATTAATTGGGTAGAATTTTAGGCAGACACCATTTACAAATAGTTTATCCCACTGAATGGAATGATTACTACTTATTGAGTCCTTATTAAGGATGACAAAAACTAGAACCACATGCCCCAATTGTAACAAAAGATTTAATTAAAAAACAGATGGTTTGTTTCATGTTAATCAATTCCTTTCAGTGAAAATAATGATGAAGATGTTATTTGTGTCAACTTTGTTAGTTTAAAATATATATCACCCCTAGCAAAAGAAATTGTAAGACGTACTACATGTGGGGAGCATTCGTGAATTTCATCATTTATATTTAAAATAAATAAATAAAACAAAGCAACGAATTTTTGAATTGTTGCATTTAAAAAAATACACTTTCTTCGATTTCTCTTAAAGTAAGCTTTATTAGATTATTTTTATTTTTTGCTTCGTAAAAAACGACTCCAATTTCTTTATTTCAACTTAATAACTAAATTTTGAGAATGCTCCCAATTTTAATTGCTGCAGTGTATGTAATATAAAAATAATATTGTTAATATAATTGCACCTACATACATTCATATAAAAAAAAAAGAAATTCAATTAATATTGGGTTCTTTTTAAGCAAGTCTTTTTTTTTGTTTTTGTTTATTAGAAAGACATGTTTGCTGCAAACAATTGTTTTTTTTTTCAGGCAAAAAGGGAAAATCAAATGAAGCAATTTTTGCTGCTTAGTTTTTAAGCATCTAACTTTTTTGTTTTTATTGTTATGTGAATTTGAATTTTAAATATGTTGTTCTTTATTTAGATAAAAGCTATATTTTCACGTTTCTTTAAGTTGCTGTTTTGTTTTTAAATAGAGACAAAAGCAAAAATTACGATTATTTACAAAAATTCTACAAGTTGTTTAAACGCTTTTTTTTAAATTTTGTTATATGATTTGAGCATTTTTGATGCCGATGATAGAAGATTACAACGTTATGAAATTTTATGAGTTGTTGTAGACACGTAGATTTCAGAAGCTTAGTTGATTTACTTTTGGGGTCATGACTTAAATTTATCAACGACGAGGAAACGCAAACGTTATCGGTTCGCTATGATTCTTAGTTTGCTGTGAGTGAGATTATCCCCCTATAAAAGGCAGGGGTTGAGTCTGATACTTCTCTCGGGTATCGTTAATGAGAACCGAACACAAAAAATAAATGCGCTCAGATGAGCAATGAGTCAGCTTTTCCCAAGTGCTGATTCCGAAGCTCTTTCTAATTGTTGAGTTTGTGTATGACACTGTGTCGTTGTAAATGCCTCACACAAGATACATTGATTAGATGAAAAGGACGAGATGTTGCTAAAAGTTTTCGCAGTCGATTAGAACATAGACCTTCCGAGTTCCTAGCCATAACGACCAAGAGAGATGTAGTTGATTAGTTAAATTATGATCCTCTTTGATCAGATCATTTCCTGGCATAAAACGAACACTTTCTATGGGAAATAAATGCGGAATCAGTATATACCTTCTCTATGTCCAATGAGAAGTGCCGTCTGCTAACCCTATTCAAGCCTATGGCAGCAAATATAATTTTGGAAATAATTCCGACTTCTAAATGATTATCCACCAAGGTTCAACTCTTGAAGGTGTTAAATGTGCTCAGAATTGTTATCCTTTCATAAGTCCTTAAAAGCTGTCTTTTCGAATCCTTTATCTCCATTACTCATTTTCTTTTTTGATATTGATGTGACTACAATGATTATACAAAACATATGGTACGCACCCGTTTTCATCGCTTTATATATTTCATTAAATTTTCGTGCTTAATTTTTCTTCTGGTTTCCATTTGGTTCGTTTTAAACGCATTCACCGAAAGCTCCGACCAAATTCAAAAAAAGAAAAACAACTTGCGCTATGCAATAGAAAAAAAAGATAACCTGTTGCCATATGCTGGCAAAAACATTCTTAACAGAGGCAAGTGTGGATAATAGGTCATTCAATTTTCTTTTTCAGCATCTTTTGGATGTAGGTACTTATACCCCTAAGCAGTGTGCTCCTTTGAAAAGAGAATACAGGGTAAGCATACAACACCGTTCTGTACACTGCACATTTAATTTGCATCTGTGTTTCAGATTACATGCAGTCTCCTTCTTTTTGTGTCCATTTCAACCCCATTTTTTGATTATAACAACTCGCAATTCAATTGTTCAGAGTGCAGTGTTTTCCTTTAAGTTTCAATATCTCTCTTTTTTTATTACAATAATACTAAAAAATATGTTTAACAGACAAGTCAGCACAATTCTATTGCGCTTCTCGATTCGTATATAAAACAAAAAAATAAACATATAAGAAGTTACAATACACACCAAACACATGCGTTGTTGTTTTTTTGTTTTCTTCTTTAACCTGCGCGTTTCCAAATCAGCAAGTACACCTGTCGTTCGGAATAGGAATACGTTCAAAAAAAATAAAAATCAATACAAAAAAGAAAAGCCCGGTGGAGTGCGATGAGCTGTGTGCCGAATCCATCTCTTCCCTCCTGTCCATGTCTTCGAAACATGTTTTGAATTTGCGTTTTGTTTTCCATTTGTAAAGCATCACTGGATTAATGTGTAAACTCATTCGATTTAGTTTGATGTGAAGGTTTTGTTTTTTTGGTTTCTTCTTTTCTAAAATTTTCCCTTTTTTTTGCTTCTTTCTTTTAATTTTCAAAACTATTTTCTATTGTTGTTGCTTTTTTATGTAAATAAATATTTTTTTTTGTTTTATGTATATTTAATATTTGTATGTTTAGCTTGAATTGAATTTACGAGCTAACTGGATTTGCCTGTGGGAGTTGGCCTACGCCACCACCGCCTCGGATTGCAATGTTGCCCTGACCCGCACGGATTGGCTTAGCGATTTGCGCTTGTGGGCCTCGTCGGCCAAGGTGCTTTTGTCGGACGGCCTCCTTGATGCGGTCAACTTCGTATTGATAGCGTTTGCGGTCACGCATCGCTCCTTCTTTAGCCTCTTTTAGAGCGGTTTCTAGTGCTTTGACACGTTCCATTGTGGTGCGTAGACGCTTCTCTAGCTTCGGCAGTTCGCAACGCAGATCGGCGTTGTCGCGCACCAATTGTTTGTGGACTTTGGTGAGTTGATCGAGATTATTTTCGAGGAATGAAATCTTTTGTTTCTGTGCAAGGGAGCCGCCATCTTCTTCGCTGTCCTCGTTGGTTATGGACTTTTTGATGCGAGCCTGAAGGTCTTGTACGAAAAGTTTGCGCAAATTGTGCAGGGTTTGGAGTTCCTTGGCCACTGTGTCCTCGAGACCTTTGAGATCTTTGCGCGCTTGCTCACGCCTCTCGTTTGTGAGAATGATATCTTGGAGTCGTGAAGATTTCTCTGCCTCTTCCTGCTTCAGTTTCTCGTAGTCAGCCGACATTTGCTGATGGGCAAGAATTAATTTTTGGTAGACATCCTTCATTTCGTTCATCTCGTGCTGTTTGGAAAGGATTTCATCGCGCAGCTCGGCTACTTGTTTTGTATGGGCATCACGTAGTTCATCCATTTGACTGTCGAACATTGAACGAAGTTGTTCGGCCTTCTGTTTCTCTTCGGCATTGACGGCAGATACATGTTCGGCGGCCTTAAGCTTGGCACATTCTTCGCGAAGGGAATCAATTTGTTCCTCCAAAGTGCGTTTCTTGTTTTCTGCTTCACGCATAGACTCTTGGAGCGACTTCATGCGGGCTTCATGCTGCGAGATCAGTAGTCTGTATTCGCCGAGATCCTTTTCATATTCGGAGAGTTTTTTATTTGAGTCCACTTGTTGCGTTTCCATGTTGGAGCACCGAAGAGCCATATTTTTGGCTTCTGTCTTCATTTTGCTAATATATAGACGCGCCATGGTGAATTCTTCTTCGACTTTGCCCGCTGAGTCGACGGTGTTGAGCTTCATGTCGATGGAGCTATCTGTCGACAGGGCTTGCCCTACCTCGGCAAGATCACGTAGAAGATTCGTCAACATTTCATTGATGCGTTTCTTCTGGTGTGCAGACATATCCTTCAATTGTTGCAATTCTGAAGTTGTGGTGCTCAGAAGACTCTGTTTCGTCTGGAGTTCTTCGTTGATCGAGTCGAACTCTTTGTTTTTATTTTCGATTTCCTGCGACTTCTGGTCGTAGTTAACGGCCAGCTCTTCCAAAGCCTGCAGCACCTCTTTCACCTCTTCCTTAGCGCTTTCGTTCTCCTGTTGTATTCTCGCCATTTCTGATTGCAGTGCCTCGTATTCCCGGCGGGCGTTCGCAATCAAGTCTTCTTGTTCCAGAATCTGGTCCTTCAAATTCTCCACATACTGACTCTGCTGGTTTATCTCTTCGTCCTTTTCGTCTAATTGTTGGTACAGTCTCTCGCGTTCAGCTTCGAGGCGAGCACGCTCGTCGTTGCTTATTGAACCGATCATGGCGGTTAGATTTGCAGCAGGTGTTGCCGGAACAGGGGTAATTTCCGCAGTTTCCACTTCCAAGTTTGGTGTACTTGCCTCCATAATGTCCTCGATGTTTATCTGCTCCTCCGCATTCACTGTTTCACCAGCACGCCATCTGGCCAACTCCAGTTCAAGTTTCTCCACTTTGCCCTTAAGACGAGCGTTCTTTTCCTTCTCCTTCTCATAGCGCCTCTTCCATTCCTCAGCCGTGAGCTCCTCATTGACGCAGACAACATTCTTGACTGTCTTCGCACGTCGGCCAAAGTCCAACGTTGACTTGGTCTCCGCTTCATTAAAACTTGCCGGAGAACAGCAGATCACAATTGTTGTTCTTGCATTACCTCCAAGAGACTCTTGCAAGATTCTTGTCAATTTGGAGTCACGGTAGGGTATATGAGTCTTGTTACCATCGGCCAAAGCCGAAATTACGTTGCCAAGAGCCGACAGCGATTTATTTATATTTTTCGCTTCGTCGAGCACTGTTCCTTCGGCACCAGTTTTCGATACCTTCTCAGAACCAGCCAAATCCACCAAATAAAGCTTGCCAGACAACTTCTTTTGATTTTCCAAATTCTCCTGTTTAACGTTGATCAGAAATACTGAATGGGAACGGGACGAGTGTTCATTCATATCTGAGAAAATAGCAAAATTATTTACTAAGCTTCAAGGACTATTTAATCAGAAACTTACTTGTCACAGCTATGTGCCGATTAGATTTACCCTCCTCGATTACTTCAAAGACATCCTCAGGACTTGAGACGAATCTCTCTGTAGCGCCCTTAACATAGGGCACACGATTCTTGTCTTCATGCACACTCAAATTGATCTTGGACACATCTAATAAATCACGAATTTTGTCCATGTAGATCTCGTAGTACGACACTTTGATGTGAAACTCCAGATTCATCTCCATTGTGTAAATGTGATTGAAAATATCGTTCACGATGCGTGGAATGATACCCTGTTTGACGGGATCACCGATAACACCCTCCATGGTATGCGTTTTTCCGGACGATGTTTGACCATATGCGAAGATCGTTCCATTGTATCCAGCAAGGACATCGGTGACAATTGACTTGGCCGCCTCATTGTATACTTTCTCTTGCGATGCATTCGGCTTGAAAACTTTATCAAATAAGTAGACTTTTCCCTAAAATAAAAAAAAAAAACAATGACAAAAATTATACAGGGAATAATTTAAATGAAGGAATACACTTTATTTGGGAGGATCAATCAATATTTGATCATTTGGGTCGTTAAAATATTTTTGCAAACAAACTATTTTATTACATTTATTAATCCTGTAAATTTAGTTTCTAGATTCTTGTGCATTACAACACAAAGGGCGTCTTGTGATTTTTTTTAGCGGGGACATGAGGTCCTTTTTAGATTCATTAATGTATGCACCAAATATATTAGAGTTTCACTGATGAAAAACTTGCAGACGTTGTGGTTTGAGTGATACAAGAGCTACAGGACCTTGCGCGACCGGCCGAAAAAAATTGACTTACAGCTAGCGAAAAAAGTATCAAGGCGAGCGTGGTTAACCACCACGTTGTAATCTTCAAGTCGGCGGATAAAGTACGTTGTTAAGGCTTAAGATTCTGGTTTTAATTTAAAGCAAAATAAAAACTATAAAAGAAATGAAGAGATTTTGGTACACATTTGTATGCAGTTCAGCCGAAATTTCCCTACGTTAAGGTGTTTTCCCATTCCTTCATCTTAGCCATTTTTGCGAAAAATATATCAGCGAAGCTGGGTCCCTGGTTAACTCATTTGCATTTTTTTGTATTTGAATCCAACGAATGAATGCTGAGTGTCCTTTCTTGATGAAAGCAAAATAGTAGAGAGATGATTTAGACTTAAATGAACTTCTTAGGGACTAATGCACTTAGGTGTCCTGCGACTCACCTAGACCACATTATGTCCATTGTGCCCATAGTCGAGATATACAAAATTAATCCAGATAAAAGAATGAATCTCCGGAGTCTG
This sequence comes from Orthonevra nobilis, assembly GCA_963555765.1. Classification (NCBI taxonomy): domain Eukaryota; kingdom Metazoa; phylum Arthropoda; class Insecta; order Diptera; family Syrphidae; genus Orthonevra; species Orthonevra nobilis. The sequence continues at coordinate 8,917,773 of OY743226.1, read as the reverse complement.
GGTTCAGCATTACCCAGATCGCCAGCCCATTAAGAAAGTAACTGCCAAGAGTTCTCAATCTTGTTGTGGCTAGTGCGGGACATTCACAGAGCAGATGACGTACAGATTCTATTTCTTCGCTGCTTCTGCAGCTTCTGCAAAGTTGTTGTTATGTGGTATAACGAGACGGGTATCCTTTCTAATGTACTAAACTCTTTTCTTGTGCTTGAATACTAGCTGCCGTCGGTCAACTATTGTTTTCGAATTTCTTACTCCCGTGCTTCTCCTTATGCCGGGGAAAGAGATAAAACTCCATGGAGGACATGGTAGGTGTTTGAGCAATGCGAAACCTGGTTCTCGAATGCTTACCGTCGCAAGTTCCGCTTATAATGTTGATATCGTTTGCACGTGCAATCAGCTGAGCGATTTCTCGAGAGCCGGTCCTTTATCGTGTGTGTCTCACAATTCATGCGAGAATTATGTATAACACTGCCATGAGATCATATCTAGCCTTGACGGAGTAAAGCTTTATTTCAATAGTGATTCTGCATGAGCAGACGATTGACTCGAATAGCAAAACTAAGCATGAGATCAGCTTTGTAAATACTCTACGCCATCAGTCAATTATTTGTCGACTTCGAAGTCCTTCACCAGATCAATTGTTGACAGAAACATCTATTTCGCAATCAATTCAACAATAACAAAACGCTACCAATCAGCGATCTTCCTTGCATTGAATTGTGACATACAGATAGATTTTAAAATGGAAAGAGTGGGTGAATAAACCCCTCATAACCCACCTTGGTTTTAAAAGAAACATGCTCTGTAATGGATTTGACAAATATAGCAAACGAACAAATAAACAGAGCGTCATGTACTGCCTAACATTTCTAAGTATTGCCGTAGCATTAAAATTCAAAGGTTGGAATTTCGTATAAACCGATCGTGCAGGAATACAACATACAAATTCTTCCATTTTCACAACTGAAGAAACAGCCTTTCCTATCGGCTGTCGGAGACTGTATTTCAAGGAATACGAAAAAGCAAAACATTATGTGGTTATGGTTCTCAGTCGCTTGGGGATTTATGGCAATGATCTAGCTAACTTAGCGCATTGGTGCACCGTAAATAAAATCGGCGTCCGCACCAAATTCAACCTCCTTCGCACCATCAAACGAAAACTCAACACCAGGCAACTCTTAGATCGGCAAAGCTATCGCCATCACTACGCCATTATCAACACCAACAGGTGCCATTCAATTAACCCCACTGCGATATCAAAACAAACGACCACAACTTTTGTAAGAGTGCGCATAGGAGAAACAATCTCCACCCACCATCAATCAAACTCCAATGCACCATCGTGCCAGGCATGCAACCCCTGTTTCACCATTAAACACGGAAATGGCATAGGTGAATGTCCTGAAAGCTGAAATCCAGCTGTCTACGTGATAAATATATATATGCATTTAAATTGTTACGTTGCTTCAACCACGAAAATTTGAAAATAGTTTTATTTTTAACTTATTAGAAATTTAATTTAACTTAGAGCTGGAAGCCTCCGCAACAAATGCTCTTTATAATATTAATGCATGTATATAAATCATATATTAATAAATAATAATAATAAATAGTGAGATGGCATTGGATTATTCGAACATATAAAGCAATTGTATGTCTGATATTGTGTCTACATGCGAGCCAGTGTAATTTACCCCTCATATCCTGTGTACACCTACTCATATCATCGCGCGAAACAATGCAGCGAGTCTAATAACTCCGATAACAAAGGTTCGGCATAATTCCTTTTATTGCAATGAAAGCTCGACATTATGCGGTTTATTAGATTGCCCATAGAACAGGCGCATTCCCAACAATGGGCAGGGACGTATTTCGCCTTCAGTAGAGTATCAAAAAGGCACCACACCTTTGGAATTATTTGTAGAGCCAAAGTATTGTCTGAAAATTTTAATCAATTTATCGGTTTTTGAATGTCTACAAATTCATTAACAAAAATTGAATACGAATTACAAGAACAATTAATCGCATGAGCGCCGAAAGCAACGACCTCTGCTTTTTTGTTTATTGTAAAAAAATAAAAATTTAAGACCCGACTGCTTTGCTGTTAGTGCTTTAGTAATTTTTATTAAATTACTTTAATATGTTATTGTTAAAATTGGAATATGCACTTTTTGGCAATTCTTTTGTTGAAATTATTCAACCAAGGTATACAGTAAAGTCCTTCAGTTTCAACACAAGGATACGAATTGTGTTACTTAATGGAAGGTTAAGTATTTCTGATGTCGACTGCACGCTGGCACGACAGCATAGCCCAAGAGTAATGCATTGTGTTAGCTCTTAGCTCGAATGGAAAACTGCCACTTTTTTTCTACATCTTCAAACCACTCGAGCTTAGTAGCCAATTAAACTAATAAAAACACGGCGCCGGGAGGACATTGCATGCAAGGACGTTTAAATTTTTTTACATATAAATATATACATATTTTTTTTTCATGAAAAACGTTGAGTTTCCTTGCGTTTTGCGAAGTCTTCGGTAACAAAGGACAGGAAAACATATTCAGCGCCCATTTAAAAATGAACTCTTAGTATTGTATTTAAATACTTGCATTTCGTTGCACATCGGTGCATTAACATTGCCGGTATTCGTGTATAAAAAAAAGCAAAACTACGTTCTGGTTGAGAGATGTTACGGTAATTCGGTTTCAAGCACAGATGGACAAGAGATAATTACTTTTTATGTTTTTATTAACGACTTCTAATTAAATTTCAGCAGGTGAAATAGAAACAATATATTTGCAAAGAGATATTCTATCCACATTCGCGAGTTATATAATTGTAAAAAAAGAATAACTGACGAAATGGGTAATTGAAATTAGCAGTAACTGCATACCCGTTGGATAAACTAAAAAAAAACAAAAAGTGTCAGAATCCGCCTTCCAATTTTTAATATATTTGATGATTTTCAAAAGCCATTGACAACAACGTTTCTAATCGCTTTTGTAAATGCAGTTGAGTCGCATTAGCCGCTTCTAAATGTGTGTCTCGGTGAACTTTGTCACAAAAAAAAGATTCTAATGTTGAAAAAGTAAGCTGCTCGAGGGCCCAATCCACGAATCAGTTATGTCCTCCACATGTCCAATCTGTTTTTAATACTTACTTTATCATTTTTTTTTACTTTTCACCTTTCATATTTGTGCCACTACAAGCAGGTTTTCCTATCAAGCGGTGATATTATTTAAGCGCGAAGATCCAAAAATGGTTTATTGATATTATGTCATTAACTCTTCTGTAAGTGAGTTAAGGTCATGCAATCTTCTAAAATCCGGAACACTTGATACCATGGCGAATTGTGAATGCCACTTATGAAGGCAAAATCGAAACCAAGCTGGTGCAGTTCATAATGTTCATTATTAAATCGTCTTGCACTTGATTTCATATAGTATATATTTTTTCTGCATGCATTTTGTCTTCCGAGTCGTCTGTTCTAAAATGGTGTGAATACCTATAAAAAGGCGAGAAGTGTTGCGACCCATCATATTCATATCGTCTGCGAGTCGTTCCGAATAGTTAGATTGATTCATATGGAGGAGGTCATCCACTCCATATTTGAGAAACCACAAATTTCCGAATTGCATATTTCAACTCATGGAATAGTTTAATGATGAGCTAATACTCCATTAATATATTTTATCCAATGGCTAAGTACACATATTTAAGTAGATAAGAATAATATTGGTCCGAGTACAACGCCATGTGGAGCCCCAAAATTTGACATACAATTCTTAGATGTTTTACGATTGTCTTGGAAGAAAAAATTAACTAGAATTTTGTCATTCAAGTCGACAATGGGAGCAACTTCAGAGCCAATGGAGAATGCTAACGAGCGTGGTAATAGCGTCAAATTAAGAGTTTGAACATGGTCTAACTATAGTTCCAGCAAGATGCAGCTGCTTGCCGTACAAGCCGTCCAACAATAGATTTAATGCACGTTCGAAAATCGTGTAATTATTCGTTTGAGATGCTGCCGTTGGCACATTTTCCTGAGAGGTGGCAGAGATGATTCCAACACTCAAGAACAAGTTTTTTCAAGCTATTTGTGAAATAAGGTCCATGGTAGTGTTGAAAAATATGTCTGATAGGATGGCCGAGGCAGTCATTTAAATGAGAATAGCATTACATTGTTAATCACTAAAAACAACATTATTATTGATAAATAAATCAACAGATTTCCGTACCCATATCGCTTTATAAAGTATCGTTATCTTAGCACATTTTAAGTCTTATTGGGTTGAACTTAGCAATGAGCCATAACTGTTCTGGATTTGTAGGATCCTTCCTCGATAAAATAGACATACTCAACAAAAAAATGCAATTGATACATTGAGTTGAAAATGGAAAATGCAAATCTTATTTGCTTAAAATCTGTAAGCTTTAAGTTTCAGCTCGCTGATTCGATTGGAAGATCAAGGTTTCGAAAAACCCTCATCATACAAGTTGATGGTTAATGATTTGCAAACACAAGATAGAGCCCTTGGTTAACATGAGATTCACCTTGTTGAACAACACTCACTCTAAAAACATATGCAAACTTGTACATTTTCCAGCACAGAAAGTCTTCAACTGAATCCTTAGTCATGGAAGAGGTGCAGGTGGCCATCACGAACAACTTTGGCTAGTTTAAAACTTTGATAATAAAGGTCGGGGGCGGCTTTAAGGCTCGCATAAGAATGATCGATAAGACATGCAATCACAACGCTAAAATAAGTTTCTTTCAGGACGTTGCATCACCACTGCTGCATTCGGTTTTGTCCTATGACGATTTCTGTTTACTGGAAAAAATAGGAACCCACATTTGATGGGGTCAAAGCACGATTTAAACGCGAACCAAACAAACTAAACGTGCTTCTAAACTCATTTCAAATGATGCACTTGCAAACAAAACAAAATTTTCTTAAATTTTCATTCTATGCTCTATAAACTACTAAAGACCGCATCTAATTATGTCTCTGAACTCGTATGGGTACAAATGTTTTGTAATCCAACTATGACATTTACTACTGCCGCAAGAGGCCCACAATAAGAGACGAACAACAAACCTTTTCCGAGGAAGCCTCTGACTCCGTAAAAACTGCAGACAATACAAACCATTTTCTTTTCTCCGAAATGCAGTGCTCATGTGAGCAAAAACAGTCTCTTTGTACAGAGCAAGAAAAAAAAAGCAATTCATCTAAAAGTTGAGCATGTGTAGGCTGCCATAGAAATATAACTTGAACATTGACACCAACACAGTAGATAGTGGGTAACTTGTGGACTGATTACATATCACTGATGTTGCATTTCTCATTTTCACTTGCCACTGCCTACAGTCTGTCGTCGGTTACACATGGCAAGGCACGAGTGAAGGTAGTCCCCGAGTGTACAGAAAACTATTGCCCTTGTTTCCTCACATTAACTGGTTCTCTGAATAAGCCGGCAATCTTGACCCATCAGCTGAACGTAATAAAACCACAATTCAAGAAAATTTTCAAGCGTATTCTTTGGATTGCAACTCCAACTGTTATGACAACGCAAACTTGTTTTGTTCGGCGTGGTAACGTTGTCGGTGGTAAATCATGGAAGTCCAGGGATCGGCTTAAGCTGCACCCCGTCCGGGAAATGGGGGCGACACCACAGCGATGTACATTCAAACGAGACACATGTTGCAATTGAATGCGTATAGCAATGTGCCAGCCAGGGTTACCAATCGGCGACTGCCAAGATTCGTATGTAGTATTCTGGAATCGAGTTTATTTCATATTTTTTATATTTTAATCACAGGTTTTGAGCAGGCAAAGATTGTTTTTAAGGGTTCGCCCTTTCATAAAGCTTCATTAAAGGAGAGCCCTATTTCTATAATTTCTTCATTTGATTCTGTCTAATGTGACAAGAGAAAGCTATACAGAAATGAACTATAAAATATTGGTCTTTGTAATTTTGTTGCAAATATGAAGTTGCAGCAATAGAAAATAAAAATTATGTGACAACTTGTGGCCTAAGCGCTTTCCCTTTGATTGATACTCATATTTTTGAAAGTGCTTCAAGATGCACAGTGGGAAAAACTGAGCATGGATGTGTTTGCCACATTTTTGTCACACTTCTAAAGAAGGATTGTATTATACTTAAAAGCATTTTCGAAATTGATTTTGGGGATAAAGTGATGAATTTTCCTTGCGAATTGGGTTCTACAGTAACAAAATGGAATGCAAGTGGACAATTCGCCATCGGATATATAGGGAATTGCAAGTGGGAAATCTTTCGCTTATCTTTATCAATCACTTGCGCAGAGAAGGTTCGGCGTCATTATAAAGGGCCCGCCATCTAACGTTTTTTTTTTCAACTAGTGCTTATTTCGTGAATGGTAACACTTAGCTAAGGTCTGATTTGACAGATAATTAGTTTTATCCTTCCGCTGAACGAATATGGTTGTGTATACGCTTGAACAACGCTGGGAAATATTGCGACATTACTTTGAAAATCATGGTAATGTTGCAGAATGTGTGCGAAAATTGCGTACGGATTTTGGAAGAAGAGAAGCACCGTCAGCTCCGTATGTTCGTTATCTTGTGAAAAAAGTGAAAGAAACTGGCATCCTCATCGATAAACCAAAGCGTGAAAAGCCAAAAACAGTGCGTATACCCGAGAATATTGCTGCTGTGGCAGAAAGTGCGTGCGTGAAGCGCCATCAACATCAATTCACCGTCGTTCTCAACAATTGAACATTTCGGAGACATCATTGGGACGAATTTTGCATAAAGACCTTGGTATGACGCCATACAAAGTCCAATTGGTTCAGGAGTTGAAGCCAACTGACCATCCAATGCGTTTTCGCTTCGCTAAGTAAGATGCCGATTTTGCCAAAAAAATCATCTTTTCGGATGAAGCTCATTTTGATCTTGGCGGGTATGTAAACAAGCAAAATTGTCGCATTTGGAGCACAAAAAACCCGCACGCAAAACGAGTCACTGTTTGGTGCGGATTTTGGTCCAGAGGCATAATTGGGCCATTTTTCTTCGAAAATGAGCAAGGAGTGGCCGTTACAGTCAATGGCGATCGTTATCGGGCCATGTTGAACGAATTTTTGTTCACAAAAATTGAAGAGGAGGATATTGGCAACATTTGGTTTCAACAGGACGGCGCTACGTGCCACACAGCCGAAGCTACACTCGATGTGTTTTGCCCTGTTTTTGATGATCGCATTATCAGCTGCAGAGCTGATGTCGTATGGCCACCTAGGAGCTGCGATTTGACACCGTTGGACTATTATTTGTGGGGTGCCCTCAAAGATAAGTGTTACGCCGACAAACCACAGATAATTGACGCTTTAAAGGACAATACAAATACAGCTGCACACAATCGATAATGTGCTTAAAAATTGGAACGATCGTGTAGGCTAATGCATGGCCAGCCGAGGCAGCCATTTGAATGAAATTATTTTCTATTATTAACCGAAAGGATTGTACTTTCAAATAAAAAAAGAAATTTGAGAAAATACTCAGCAGTTTTTTTTATAGCATTTTCAAAAAAAAAAAGTTATTTGGTGGACCCTTTATTATACCTTATATGAATGACAGCTATCGTTTTTGGTGAACTCAGTTAGATGATCATGTCCACAGAAATTTTACTTAAGCACATTTTGATGGTGGGAAGTCACTTAACTTCATCGGTGGAAGTGTAATTTCTAGATTATAGCTGCATGTTGTTATAATTAGAATCACATTGAAGAACTACCTCAGTTAGAGCTTATAATGTAAATGTCTTATCGAAAGGCTCAAAAAGAGCATCGATGTGTTTTCCAGTTATCTTTGGTGAACTTTGTTTTTGAGAACTGAATATAGGTTTTCATAATCTTTGATGTTAATTGGTGTGTTTAACGACATGCTCTTATAATTTTTTTTTTTATAAAATAAACAAAACGTATGTTCTCAAGAACACCATCGGTAACCCTGCTGTCAGCGCAGTACGTTTTCGCGTTTTTTTCTGTCTTGTTCTCCCTCATTCACTGAAATACATCGATTGATTGCACAACACTAACTTGCCACAAGAAGGAATTCACTTCATACATAAAATCTTTGATGTTTAAGCAAACGTGACGATAGCGCTCCAAACATTTTGAAAAACGATGAGACGATCGTTCTTTGAGGGCGATGATTACAAAAAAAAAAGAATAATAAAAATAATTATGACGACACTGGTGATAAATCATCTTCTTGCCGAACTCATAATACTCAATTGAAGTACATAATGGAATAGAGAACTACGCCCAATAGCATGTACGCTTGCTCGCGAGTGTAAGCGTTTAAAGTATGTCTAAGTAATTAGACGAAGAGATAAAGTAAAAAGACAAATCAAAACTTTTTAAGTGAACCGAAAGCAAAAGCAAAGCAAAGTGAAAATTATTCAAAGGTTTGATCTACTTTTTTTTTCTTCGTATTTTTTTTTAGTTTTAATTGGCATTTGTGCTTCTCAACTAAACTTCTCAACTTTCACCCAATAAAGTTGAAAACAGAGTCTGCCTACAGTCCATTGATTAATTTCGCAACATTTATCTTGAACGGGCTGTGCGATTTGAACACGAATTCGCATTTCGTGATTTTCTACTTATTAGTGTTTTTACGTTCTAAATCACCTCGGAGCACCGGAGAGTTATGCAAATCATTTTGATTGCTAAACTAATGACTTTGAATAGGAGACTTAAATTTTGATTGCAATCTTACTGGGAATAAATTGCGTTTTTACTTACCTGCTGCACCCACAACTTTACCGGGAGGGTCAATGTTCAAATGCAGCAATTATGGGTGAATTTCTCAAAAGAGGGAGCTTAATGGCAAGTAATACTTATCGCCCTTAAATTACACACGCCATATGGGACTTGTTTGTCATTCCAATTCTATTCAGAATTCTAGGCACTAGCTAGTCAATCGGCTCTTATTGGTCGAGAGCTCGTGAATTGACTGCAAAACTAGTTGACATTTGCTGAGACAGTGGATTGGATTTACAGTTAAAAATATTTGACTGCTTTTACAGTTGATTGACTAAACGTCAAAAGTCAGCTGGGTCGTTGCAAAATTAATTAAAAAACGGTTAGACTTTACAATTTCTAGTTCAACTGCGATAAATGACAACGGAGAAGGCAATGAAATTCTAATTGCTTTACGATTTCTAGTTGGCGTTTATACAATTTTGCTTAATTCATAATTCTGCCTGTAAATCGTTTAAAAACAAAAAAAGCTGGCCAAAACTTATGGATTTAACTAAGATAAAATTTCATCTTCTGTGTCACCCGTTTAAGTTGTTTAATCTTTTAGAATTGAACGAAATAAACAATCAGTTCGTTTGTGAAAATATTTTCTCCGGCCAATTTTACGAACGAATAAATTAAAATTGAAAATTGAAAGCAAAATTGCATTAATGACAAATTGAAATGTCCACTGCCTTTGCAGTCAGTTTCCCGTTCAATATTCTATGTTTTAACTGAAATCATAGTCGCTTGTATTCTGAACGTCATCTTTAAATGTCAATTTCTAGTCCCTTTAAATAAGTACTGTCTAATGTACATGTCATGTCACTATGAAAGCTGAACTTGTGCATCGAGTAGGGTTTCCAACGTTGTCCGAAGGAACTGACTTATGGTCGAAAAAAATGCGTATGGCAAGGTTGACGTCAAATCAGAAAAAAAAACTAGCAGATGTATACCCTTAAGTTATTGGCCCCGTTCCAGCACACCGCAACGCAGATCCGCTACGAGAAAAATGTACTGAGATGACAGTTCGTCGCGTAGCGGAAGGTAGCGGAGGGTAGCGAGTCGCTACGTGGAAATTTAAGGGATATTTGAAGGGAATTTAGCAAAGATTTCTTCGCTACGCAAGGAAAGCTGTCAAACTGTTAGCTGTTAGCATGACGTCATATTTTCTGTTGCTCCAAATGCGTTCCAGAGGAATTTCCCCGTAGCGGAGCAGAATACCAGTTTAGCAAAGGCATGCTGGAAGGGGGCCATTAATGAATGCAGAATGGCCCCGTATGTATGCAGTTAAGTTTAGGCCGAGTTAAGAGCAATGCAAATGCAAAAATTAGTTGCCTGATAGTATTCCCCGACCTCTGGCTGTTCGCTAATATTTTCAGTGGATCTGAAAGATCTAATTCAATTGGATATTTACTCGAGCATTTCCACTTATTTGCACTTAAGAAGTTTGGTTCTTACTCTACGGCAGTGACTCTCTGACGAAGATTCGACAACTCTTCGGGCCGAACGCCATGCCACTTGCGACTTTGCACACAGAACATTTTGGGTAAATCCATATCCAACCCATACATATCTCCGTTGTTCATTCTACGCCACATCTACGCCAAGGTGACAAAAATGGAACCGAAGTATCTTCCTCTCAAATAACAAAGCATATTTTTCTTTTTCACCTACCAAGCCAAAAGAAATAGCGGTTGATAATATTCTTTGGAGTTAAGCATCCATTTATCGAGCATACTTTGAAATGATTTGGTGTATGTAGCTGACCAGGTCGACTGTCCAAGTGCTTTGAAAAAATCCGCAGGAATCTCATCGGTACCCACACGAATGTTGAATGGTCTTTTCTGCCTGACACCGGTAGGTCGCTCGTCAAAGTCCTTTAAAGGACTAGAGAAATGGTCTTGTCATATTAAAAGGCCGTCGTCTTTACCCCTACATGCTTCCGTTCGGGCTCTAAGACAATAACGTTTTACTTGCTGGTAAAACTAACGAACATCATTTGCATAATGGTACCTCATGCATTCGGTCGCAAGCTTCTCCTCAACGTATCGGTCAATATATCAGACTAAAACAAACCGTTTCTAATGATTTTCCAAAACCATTAGTTGAGTTGTTTGCGTTTTAGCCCATTTTTAAAACTATGAGTAAGCAGAGAAATTTAAAAAAGTTGAAGTAATTTAAGTTGGAAATATTTGAGAGTGCTCGCTGTGACACATGCTGTACCAAAGTTCCAAAACTTGTAACACAGTTTGTAGTCAGAGCTGCTAAACAATAATAAAAGGCCAACAATCAAGAATCGGACTAAATTTTAGTCACTGTCTTTGATTTTCTAATCATATTAATTATCAGAAAACGGATATAAGATAGGGTGAATATAATCTATAAGAGCAAGAAATCTCATGTGTAAAGTCGGTTCGTTTCACTTTCGAATTGTTTGCCAAATTTTCATCTCTAATTTCGCGACACCTTTTATATTAATTTGATTTCCATCTTAAGATTTCATTGAAAATAATCAAGAATAAATCCCAAAAAAAAAACAGCATATCTGAATTAAGAAAGAAGCTTCTACAATTAAAAATCACCACTCCTTTGGTTTATGGCCCCCTTAAACACAATCAAAAGGAAACGATGTTATTAAACCTCTTGCAATTGTTTAGAAAAACAAAAGAAAAAGAAATACATAAATAATGATAACCATCTAAACGTTAAATCAATATCCGATAAAAACATCACGAACCCAATTCAACAATCCATGTTTGTGGCCATATTGGAAACGGAATCTTCAACTCTCATGCCAGCCAATATGAGTTTTGTTCATTGACGAAGATCTAGAGCAGAAATTCTCATATTCGAGCAAAATGTCAGATTAACGTCAGAGCAGAAAAGAGCAGAAAAGAGCAACCCATATGTACATACATACCGCACTTATCAATCACCAACGAATTAGTGAAATTTGAAATTCAAATAAATGTATGCACAGCTGATTTGACAGTCTGCTCTACTTCTGCTCTACCCCAAAAGTAGGAGCAAGAAATCTTGCTCTTTTCTGCTCTGACAGGTCTCAATGAACACAAAAAGAGCAGTTTCGAGCAGAAATTTTTGTCAATGAACACTAAATCTTGCTCTTTTCTGCATTTTTCTGCTCGGAGCAGAGTCAGTGAACAAAACTATACTCGAGTACAATCTTATCTTGGTTCAAATATTCTGGTTCGTTTTTTTTCCAGGACTGTGATTACTCTTGTCGACGTCATATTTTATCGACCCACTTTCGCCAAAAATGCACAGTAACCATGAGAAAATGGAAATAACAATGGCAGGTACAAATGCAGAAGGTAACCACATTGCCAACAGTTACATCATCACAACAGAAAAGGATATTTTCGAAAATAAATAATAACGCCCCAAACAATGTTATGAAAATGCATTTTGAACAAAGTTTTTTGAATGAATGAATCTTAGCTCCTTAGGGGTCAAGATAGCAACAAATATGATGCGACACGATTTTGAATTTGGATACGAAAAAGCAAACGCGTGTGGTGAAATAATTCCAAGTTTTAGGCACATTCGAGTAGATACAATTCTATTTAGCGAAGATTTGTTAAAACATTTCAAGGGCAACGATTATTTTTTTTCACATCTAAACTTTTAAAGATTTTTTCGTAATTTTGTGTACAAAGTTCTGCGTGTGTCTATGAGCTCTTTTAGGCTTTGGTTGAGCAAGGGAAGATTATGTGCAATGGGAGAGCCTGAAGTGCTTTTTGAGAACACTTTTCACAGCCAACGAAATAAATGCAATTTCAGTTGAAGCACGAATCTGTGTCTTTGACTGGCGCATCCGAAAGAAGCAATTTTAAATGGAAACAAGCCAATCATTTCGCGTAAGTATTTTGTTGTGAAGGCTAATAAACTTTTGTGAAAACGTTGAGCTGTTTGTACTGCATTGGTGCAACTCAGAGGAATGCGACAAGGTTGAATATAAGGAGTATTCAAATGAAGATTCAAAGTAATGCAAGTTTTTGAAGAAAGTTTTCAGTTTCCATTACAACATTGGTTGCAAATTCCTGGACAACATTTGAAACTCTACTCCAAGCGAGACAATTCTTTATAAACTCTACCAAATCGGATTTTCAAAAACAGTCAATACATACAATTCGAGGACGCATCACAAGCATATAACAGATCAATATGTGTGTTAACACAAATTCCTGAAAAGACCAACGGGTTCAAAGCCGCTTTTGACAGAATTAATCGCTCCGAGCTCTACAACGCGATGGCTGAATTTTGGATCCCAGGAAAACTGATCCAGCTGTGTCGTACATCGCTCGAAAGTACACGATGCACGATCAATGAGTCCAACATCATCTCGGCCAAAACATAACGATTGACATCTACAATTTTGAGGTAGTAAAGGAGTTCATCTACCTCGGAACTAATATATCCTTCACAAAAAACACAATAAACATAATCTTCATAACTTCTTCGGTTTGTCAAAACAACAAGGATTTTGACTCGTAATCCTCGGACAAAACTACTGCTTTACAAGACACTGTTTTGGCCAGTCCTGCTTTATGAAGCCGAATGATGGATGATATGCAAGCAGCCGAGGAAACTTTTGGGATCCTTCGAGAGAAAAATCCTCCCACGGATATTTGGTCTTATCTTCGAGGACGGCGAATGCAGAAGAAGGCATAAACACGAACTCTAAGAGCTGTACAAAGTGGGGATATAGTACGGAAAGCATATAGCAAATTTCGTCGAATCCAAGCGGCCAGGTTCGAGAAGAACGAGAAGACAGAATTTCCGGTTCAAGGATCAAGCAATCGCCGAAGCTAGAGAGCTTGGTCTAATCAACTGGAAGCAGCATGCTCAGGACAGTCTGGGCAGCTCTGATCCTTCCAGGATCGTTGGCCGTATAAGTAAGTATATTGAAGAAGGTATGCAGTTGAAGAAAACAGATTGAAAACTATTTTTGAGTCAAAATGTGTACGAATTGGAGAGATGGGGTTTCGATTGCGTTAAATTTTGATTTACAGAACACTTTACTTAAACAACAGCAACAGAAATCACTATCGTTCAACTGAAGAGGATAAAAATCTTTCCTTGCAGGACACTTAGGCGGCCAATTAATTGACCATCTACAGAATCAAATCAGACAGTTCTTGGATACTCTCACTTGGACCGTTCCATCAAACGAGCAAAGACAAAGTTCTTTAAACTGTTCTATCGCGAATGTTACTGACGAGAAAAATAAAAGCCGCAGCACAATTTGCGGCAGTTTAATTTTGACTCATTACGGAAAGTTCCGCAGGAGGAAAAGTTTTAGACTTGCAAAATCATTTAAGTTTAATTAGCAAGAGTTAAATTTGCGTTAAGGTTTTGTGAAGTTATTGATAAAACATGAGCTAATCTGACTCTCTTTGAATAAATGTTCTATTATTGGTTCAGTGGAGAATAGCGAAGATGTCTATCGGAGATTAGCTCTGCTGAGCGAAAAGTAAAGCAACAAGAACATAGATGGAGTTCGAGGTAAAACTAAAATGGCCTTTAACAAGACCAAGTTTCATAATAGCCAACCCATAGCACAGTAAATAAGATCTCATCTTGCGGGTTTACTTTTATTCATCATTCCACCACCCTAAGTTTATAAATCACGAGAAGGTGTGGTTTTTAGGACTGGAAAAGGTTAAAAGATGAATGTTTGGGATGTTTTCCACGCAAAAAGCATTGCTGCATTATAAGGTTCACCGAAATGTGTTAAGGAAGATCGATTTTGGTGCGCGAAATATTTTCCTTCATTTGCACAAATGAAGTACAGAAAGAAACTCCTTGCCTCAAGTTGTTTATGTTTCTGAATGCTGACCATAAGGTTTAAGGCTCAATTTCAAATAATTACATCAAAACCCATCGTTTTTATGCGAAAAAAGAAACCCATACAACATAAGGAAGTGAGGCCGAATCGTTAGTGAACCTCAGAGGGAATCACAGAGGGAATGAGAGGATCACCAATTCATTATTTTCTTCTAGTGAAGAATATAAGTAAGTGAACGAAACAGAAACGCAGAGTTTAAAAACAAATAGAAAAAGAGCACGTGCTTATGCGACATAAAAAAAATCCATTGGCGATGCTTCATTTCTGCTGCCATGCTGATTTAAAATTCCTAACATCTGTACCACAATAAAAATGGAAAAAGCCGTGGAAAATTTCGATCCCAGAAATTATCCCAATTTCTAAGATTTATTTTTAAACTATGTAGATACAACAATAAAGATGGGACAAATCGTCTTCAGATGTCTTCTGGCTCTCATCAGCAAAGGGAAAGGAGAAAAAATGTATATTCTTCTTTAACAAATACGAATTCATGGCGCAATAGCCCTTTCTTTAGAGAGCACTTCAGCCTCAACATTTGTCAGTGTCAGGAATAAATTTCGCACCAATGCTGGGCGTTGGGAGTATCCGTATAATCAATTCGTTTTTTATACAATTTTAGTGGCAAGGCCACACATGGAACAGTGATGTACGCCTTGAGGTAGTCAACATATGTCCACTTATCTATGAATTTCTAAAATACCCACGGTTTCAATAATCTCGAAATAAGTTCATTCGCACTAATATAAGATGACCGCACAAAATGTTTCCTCGCAAGGTTTAGGGTGACATTGTCAATTCTCGTGGATCTTACACCACGATAACGCATTGTCGTAGATTGCCATCGTTATCCGTGACCATTTGGCTAAAAACGGAACGAATACCATCCAGCAACCACCGATTTGGATCCCTGTGACTTTTTCCTATCCGATCGACTCAATAAACCGCTACGCGGAAAGCGTTACAGCACCCAACATCAGATCATGGAAAAATCAAAGATGTCTCTGAAGGCCATACAGCAAACCGATTATAAAAATGTTTCGAGGAATGGATCAAGCACTGGCATAAGATCGTTGCAGTCGAATAAGCTTATAGTAGTTGGTATTAAGTAAGGTATTATAATGCAGGAATTTGTCTGAGTAAATTCATCAATATCCCACAACAGTTTTTGACTCGACACGAAAGCCATTCGAAGATGTTAAAACCAAATTTCTCCTTTTGCCTCGCAAGAAAAAATTGCACTGTCCTACTGGACTTGGAGTTGTTTAGCTTTAGTTTCCAGTCTTGATCGATAACTCACACGAAGTTAACCGTTCTAGTCAAACAAAAGTTTTTGCTCGTCAGGCTCAATACAATCCCACCACGCACTAGAGTTGATTTTCAATCTTCGATCTTCAATCTTTGGAGAAGATTTCCCCTCCGTAACAGCTTTTTTTTAGTCTCAGAAAAAAATTTACCTCGAACTTCGGAATGCTGTTTCCCCTGGTGGGTGCCCGTGGCTCAGCGGTAAGTCCATCAGCTGCTGAACAGGGTTGAAATCCGGGTGAGACCATCTGTCATTTTGTCACGGCACCACCTCTCGCAAGTGACAAGAGTAATAAGGCTACTTGGACGTTTGGAGTCGGCAACAAACTGTAGGTCCAATCCCCTCATTTAAAAAAAAAATGTATTTTTATATACCATCGTGAGCAGTGGGATGTAGGTTTCCCGATATCTTCCGGCTTCATCACGAAATCAACCGATGAGTCAAAACTGGAGCAAAAAGTGGAAGTTAATCTTTTCGAGTAATTTTACTTTAGAACTCTTTTTGCACGATTTACCATGAAAGCAAAGAAGCATTTCTGCAAAGGTAATATATTTATTTTAATCGACAGGTAAGCTGCTATAAAATCTGCCCATGGGCTAAACACTATATCGAAGGTTGTCAATGAACGCCGGGTATCCCTTAAGGAGACAGTGGACTTTTCCACGGTTCACCTTTAGGGGTGTCAGGACATAGGGATATCCACGGACTCTACAAAGCAGATGAGCTTTCCCGTGCATGTACAATGCTTCCCCGCGAATGCGCATCACTATATATTGACATCCCCTTAGCCGTGGTCAGGCTATACATTAAAATAACTACCATCTTCCAACATCACCATACAAACCTGGAACCACCTTAACATACAGAGAACCATGAAACTTGTAAATCTGAGTCGCAAATCTCAAAAGACCTCGCCCGGTTCATTAGAGGAACATACTAGCTCTCTACATCTTCCCCGTCTTCACCGCCCAGAAGACAACCATCTCAAAACCCTCTTCCTCCCAACATAGGTAGCAACGTTAAGCCACATAACCCTAATGGTATCACAATGGGTCAGAACGCTATGGGCCTGGTGCCAGCCACTGTTACTTAAACTTACCTAAATTTTAGCCGAATGACGCGCTTGTACGAAGATTGAGTTTCGGCCGAGACCGAAGCCGAATTTTCAGTTGGTCTCTAACTAAAACCTAACTGCAGGTCATTTAGAAGTTACCATGATTCGAGATATTTCATATTCTGACAATTGATCAGTGATCACATGACCTTAGAAAGATGGAACGTTAATATTTCGAAAATGGTGTTTTCCATCCATTCGGAGACAATTTTTGTGTAATTAAAATACCGACGAAATATTTATAAATAGGATATTCTCAGTAAGGAAACGCACACAGCAGATGGCATCTAACATTTTATTGTTCCAAATACCACATCATCAAAGGGACAGAATCTTTTGCTGAATTCGTTCACAAAGAATACTCTGTATCTTTGAATTAGACATGACAGGAACAGCAAAAAAACCTTGTGAACTTGTGCACATCTTGAACACCTATCACAAAGAAGTCTCCAAAATGGTACTCCTCGAAGAAAGGACTTTATACATACACTTGGAAGCGATGAAATGAATGTACACAACCTCAAGTAGACATTGAACCAGCCATCCACTCAGATCATTGTACTGCTTCATTTTTCGCTTTGCATTTAGAGAGCGTATAAAATCAACACACTAGGAAATTAAAAAAAAAAAACAATAAAAAAACAGTAATTAATGTGAATACTCTATATCTGAAAGCCTGAATGAATATTGATATTATTATGCAAACGAAGCAATTCATTCGGCAAACATATGACTGACTTCTTCCGCTTTTCGGAAATGTATAAAACAAAAATGAGATCACATATAAATAGAAATCACCATCACCGTGAATATGAATAATTGGAGAAGTGAAAAAAAAAGAAATAAGAATAATTCTCCGACTTTATTCCAGAGGTTTTTTTAATCTATTTTTAAGGAAAGACAAAGTTACGTGGAGTCTTCATTTTGTTAAGACAATTATAATGGGGCTCTTGCTTTTGCGACTCGATGAGGCAGACGTCATTTTTATATACTCGACATCATCCACTTTACAGAATGATGACTCACTCATTCACTTGTCACAGCCAGGGTGAACAAAAACAATTTATATATTTATTTTTTTTCGCACATGTATGTACCACATGAAAATCGAATGGAACTGGACAAGGATTAGTGGATTTATGAATAAAAATTGATTACTTACGGCGATGGAAATGCAATTCTCCTCTGCGGTATTGGGAAATTTCACGATGAACTTGGATCCAGCCCTTTCTTCGCTATCGTTGAGCGGTCGGAAACGACACACCACTTTAATGCTGTCCTCCGCTGGGATCTCCCGTTCGGCAGACATGTCGACGGACTATACTATATGTACGTACGTGTGACGGTGTGAAGCGGTTTTAGGTTATTTTCAAAATAATTTATTTTGTTTTGTTTTTTTTTTTAACCGAATTTCCTTACGAAAAGGGATAATTGATTTTATTTATTTTTTTTTCACGTACGAATTGTTTCTTCCTTTGTGTTTCGGAAAGGAGAGACGGCGGCAAAAAGAAAAGCAAAACTTTCCTCGTCCGCACCACACACAACACACGAATACACGGCTAAAGCAAAAACTGAAAAAATATAAAACAGCGAATAAATTTTATTCTCGGTTTATCCTTTATTCTCTCCTTTCTTGCTCTCTTTTATTTCTTCTGTGTCGATTTCGGTTTTCGTTTCGAAGTACACGAACACGATAGAACTTTCACAAAATCTGGAACTAATCGATAAGTTTTTTTTTTCTTCTTCTATTCTATTTTGTTTCGGTTTCGGATTTGTAGAGTAAAGGATATTTTGATGAAAAGATAATTGAAATAAATTAGCGAACAATTATTTATCTAAACTTATGTTATTTAACTTTTATTTAATATAATAAAGCACTTGATTTTGTTGTTTTATTTGAAGACAGAGTAAAATTCTTTTCTTTCTTGCTCTGCCTGCCCTTTCACGAAACACTTCACATCACTGATGGATGACGTTGGCAGTGTTGCCAAATCAATGAAGTAATTAGTTTGGAGAATGGCCGCTCGATGACAATTGGAATATGACGTCACATTCGCAAAGTTGCATTCGCAGCTTTGTGATCGTCGGCATTAAGAAGTCATATCAGAAAAACCAAATTGAATAGTGTTCGGTTGCAGCTGGTTGTTAAACATGTGAAGAATGTATGTGTAATTTTATGAAAATATTGCTTGCTATCGTGGAGAATTTTAGCACTGTCAGAACTTCTCTTTGAGCTCTAGATTAATGTACTTATAAGATCACAGCAAAAGTTCGTGCCCAATTTGACACAAGTGAAATTTTAATTTAATTTCATAATATTTTTTTTGTTCAGAAATTTAGTCAAATAAAGATCTCCTTTTTTTAATATTATTATATTTAGTGTGTACGAACTACCTTAAATATTGTATCGAAAAATCGCTAAATAATAAGGATTCTTTTTTTTCTTGGTGCGTTTGTTAAATCTTAAGTTGATAAATAAATAAAAAAAAATAAAAACGATTACACTGCAATGCAAACAGTTTTAATAAAAACTGTGGTTTTTCTTCAAAAAATGTCAAAAGGAACTTAATTTCGTTCCATTCAAACCGTTCTTAAGAGACCGAATCAGGTGAAAATCTGAAAGAGCAAGGTCTGGGGAATACGGATTTCCAATTCTATTTTCTTCAGCCTTCGCTGCGTTTGTTGGCTTGGAAGATGACGCCCTTTTGATTTGCCAAAACCGAACGATTTCCTTCAACTTTCTCATTTAGCTTGGAAAGTTGCTAACAGAACTGGAATCCCACCAAACTGATAACAGGACCTTCATTTGAAGTAAGCCAGCTTTTCCCACCGTCACCTGTAACGACATGTTCAATGAAAGGATCATTTTTATAGCGTCTTAGCTGAGAAATGGCCACTGCGACGCATTGCAGCTTATTTTTTTCCGTCAAACAATGCGGCATCCAATTTTCGAGCTTTGAAGTGAATCGAAGCTTCTTTCAATGACAAAACGCTGACGCATGATTAATACATAGGCTCTCAGCAATCTCCTCTTTTGCAATCTTTGGGATATTTATTGCTAAGTTTAGCGAAACAAATCTACAAAACCACGTTTTAACGGTCCTAAAACAGAAGGACGATCCGAATAAACGCTTTGTACGTTTTTGGTTGCAGTACCAATGCTCACTCCTTTTCTAAACTCGTACAGCATGACATGCCGAAAGTGTGAAAGTTATTTTACATTAAAGAAATATCATTTAAGAAATACCTTTATCAAAAAAAATCAATGCTTCAATTTTCATCATCCCATTAAAAGTGTTTTTTTTTGCCTCTTAAATTGTTCCGTTCTTCAGAAGGAAAAACCTTGTTGTCCGTTTGTCGGTCATCACCTCAGGAACGTGTAGACAAATCAAGTTGAAATACCAAATACTTATGACTAAGGTTGCTTAAAGCTTGTAATATAAAACAAGCTTCTAAATTGAAGCAGTCAAAAGATGGCTATTCATGCGGCATATTTGGATACTCGCAAGGGAATCGAAACCTGTGGGTCACTTCCCGTTGTCCTAGAATCATGAAATTTGGCAAAAATCAATGTCTTATAAAAAGGGTAAAATCCGAAAACCATAAATTTGAACACATGTAATTCATGAAAAAAATAGAAATCTCAACTAACTTAAACGCCAAAAGAAAGAAAGGCTATGTATATGGAATTAAAAAAAACCTAAAGGGTACTAAATACGAACAAAAGTGGGAAAACTCTCCGAGACTTTATGGTGTGCGTTACATCGAGCTATGAAGTAAGAAGAGCAGCAGCTCTCTTGAAAGTCAGAGCATAGCGTCGATAAGTCTCATATACGAGTATAGACCTGCTTGCAAGAGGTGGGACCGAAAACTAATGGCACATGTTCCGTCCTGACTTTGAGTTTCGGACCTAACACTCAGCAGTCCGACACACTAATCACTGAATCAAGAACATCCGAATGCGAATGCAGCGGACTATATTACTGAAAGTTTAATCCTCCTTCTTAAATTTTAAGTTCGCATTACCTTTATAAGTAAAATTTTCGCACTGTATGAAATGCAAACCTAACAATTTAGTTAAGCAGGTAAAAATTTGCATTCCAAAAGTTTGGCCTACCTAACGAAGTTTTTCAATTAACCCAATTTACATATGTCAATAAAACAACTTCAAAAACGAACACGAACGTCCACGCACTCACTTTCGACTCGTGTAGCCGTAGTACGAGTTAGGTTACTTTTAACTTTTGTAGCACTGCAAGTGACAGACAGAGAAATTAACGAATGTGGATAAATAAAATTAAACAGCAGAGTTTCAACTGACACATAATTTGACATGACGCGCCGTACTATCGTGGGCGAAGTATGTGAGTGCAATGCCGCACCGTTTGACAGCGCGACACTGCTACAGCTGCTACTCTGCAGCTACCGTGCTTTGTTTTGGCCAGTTTGGCTCCATATTTGAAATTATGAAAGGCACTGAACGTATTATTTAAATTTGCGCTGAATCGTTTGTCCGAACCACAATGATTATCTTGTTGACAGTTCGTTTTTTTTATATTTAATCAACTCTCAAGTTCTCAAATTCAATTTTAGTTCGTTAAACATGTTTCAATAAGTTTCTCCTAGTTACAAATTTAAAGTATTAAATAGATACTATGCGATACCGGCATTTCATCTTCCGGTTTGTTCTGACTTCCTGCCGGTGACAAGAACTGTCAAACATTTGTAGAGTTTTTACTACTCACTATTGGACAACAAAAATCATCTGGCCTGTCATCGGTAGTGATAAAGTATTTATCATATACTTTAAGTTAAGTGTTATTTGTTTATTTGTGCAAAATAAAATGTCCAATCGTGATATATTCGCAAAAGCTTTGCCAAATGTGAAGCTAGCTACCCGATTTGATGCCGATGGTAATGAAGTTCAGGTAATTCTTAAAATACAAACTTGGGAAAGTTGGTAATAATTTTTAACTTAGGTGGAACGTCGCGAGGACGAAGAACAGAATGCTAAACAACAAGAGATCTTTGAGATTTTAGTTAATGCTGGCTACTACCGAGCTCGTATTAAGGGACTTTCTGCATTCGATAAAATTGTGGGCGGCATGACTTGGTGCATTGAGTGCTGTGACTACGACGTAGACGTAGATCTATTATTCCACGAGAATCTCACAATTGGACAAAAAATGTAAACAATCGGAAACGCTTTTTAAAGTCTATAAATTATTCATCTTATTTGTTTCATTTCAGTGCTCTGACGGAGAAGATCGTTTCCGTTTTGCCGAAGATGAAGTGCCCGTACTTGATTGAGCCGCATCAAATTCAGGGACTTGAGTTCATCAGCATTTTTCCAGTCATACAGTGGCTGGTCAAGAGATCGGTCTGTTAGATATATATATATATTCATGAGAAGATCCATTGCATACATTTGATGTAGGTTGAGAATCGCGCTGAGCGGGCGGTTAAATTGAAGGCATTTGCCGTAAGCCAATTCCATAATGACTTTCAATACAAATCGGATAAGGAGAATCTTCAAAAGATGCGCAATGCATCGGCTAATATAAAACGCATACAGGTTTGAAAAAAAAAGTTCTCACTTTGATTTGTTCTGCAACCGTTCATTTTAGGAAATGTACAGTCCTCGTCGTCAGTATAAACGCAAGGATATCGCAAACGAGGATGAAAAAACAAGAGTGCGAATAACTCTCCTCGAATATGGAAACAAGGGCGTCTATCCAAGTTCGATGTCGAGTAAAAATCCATCACAGAAATCCGACGACTCGCAATCAGCAGCAGCGGAACTCGACGACGGCATTGTTGAGCGAGAGGTGATTTCGTTAAGGCCATTTAGTGTGCTTATTTTTTTTTTAGCTTTGAATTTGCTTACCTATACATATTTGGATTAATCTTCCTCCCAACAGAACGGCTCACCTCACATCACACACTTAGTATTGCTGTGTGGTCTTTCTGTCCGGTTTGGTGTGCTAATAAGTTTTTTTTTTATTTTTTTTTATTTTTTAGTACTTTAAATTGTGCATGTGTTTTTTTTTGTTAAATTTTTCTTCTCTAGCGCTTATGACTCGTGACTCATTAAAGTGCTTTTCAATCAAATATTTACTATTATTGCGAAAAGACGAGTTATTATTTGTGTGAATAACAGCGACACGCCATCAAACAAACAAACAAAATTTACTTGCAGATCGATGTTGACCAGCTGCTTAAAAACCTTTACATTGCTAACGAGGTAAACTGTCAATCCATAAACTACAAACCTTTCATCAATTTAAAAATGGAATGTAATTTATGTAATTTTCTACTGTTCACTTACGTACTTTTGTCTTACAATTAATGTAAACGTCTGTCTAAGTGTCGTAAGGGAATGAAGAACGCTTTGCTGTTTTGTGTTGTTTTCAAATTTGAATTGAGACTGTTTTTTTTTTGTTTTAAGAAACTAAGTTTTGCAACTTGTTTCAAAGTTTACAAAATTAATTGGTTAAGCTTTTTCTTAAATTCATTTTCGTTCTTTCAAACAATAAACCTTGGAACAAATTGCAAAAAGTGTGTAGTTTAAAATGCCTGTGTGTGAATAGATTCAATGAACAAGATTAATAGATTTAGATTGATACATGTAACATATAAACAACAATGCAATATCACAATACAGTATGTTGCAAAAATAAGTGTCCACCATCTATAACTACGCATTACATTAAAATGTTTCCTCAACCCGGTGTGTGTTCACCCAATTCTCGAGTGCAGTGGGCCTTTTCAGAAACGGTCGTATTGAAAATTTTCTAGTCTTCCGAAAAATCTGGGTTACTTTTTGAAGTGTCCTCCACTTACCCCAGCATTTGCCAATTTTATAAGCGTTGTATACAAAAATCTATCAATAGACCAAAAAGCGGGAAAAGCAAAATTTAGTTTAAAAAAACATAACTCAAAAATGAACGAATATTAAGGTTTGTGTAGTTTGTACTATGAGCTTTCAAAAGATAATTGTCTCTTAGGCGGCGGCTTCAAAATTGTAAATTTGATATGACCTCTGATTTAGTTCTTTCACTCATCTTCAAAAATTGATAAAACGATAATATTATCAGTGATAAGCATGGTTCTATAGAATAAAAAAAAACGAATAAACAAGAAAGTGAAGAAAAAGAAGGAGCAAAACTTTATTTGCTTTAAAAAAAATCATTAAAAAATAAATGTAATAAAAATTGAACTACGTTACAAATAGCCGAAACAGAATCAAATTTTGTTCAACATTTATTTTAGCCATGAAAAAACTGAAAAAAACTGCCAGATAGTCACTTCGAAAGATATGATCGAAAGCTTGAGGTGCATCCAAGGCAATTCTTCTCATTCACCTTCCTTATGTGACATATTTTTAAAACAAATTATAACTACAAGTCAATATCCTGCTCAATGGAGAACTTGTCAAAGTCATACCTGTACCCAAAAATGCTAAATGTGGTGTATTCAGGCCAATCTCCCTCCTATCGTGCATATCAAAATTTTTCAAACAGTTGATTCAAAAACAAATGAATATCTAGGTAGATGTCTGAAGCATTTTGACACCCAGCCAGTCCGATTTTCGAGAATAACACAGTTGCGTTTCAGCTCTTTTAACTGTAACTAAGAACATGCGAAAAGCTTTGGATCAAGACCGGATTGATTTTCTTGTCTTCCGTGTGGCCCATGACAACATTTGTGAAAAACTGAGTCCGCTTTACAACTTTACACCATATGCCGTAAAACTACTGCTCTCATGCGTCACAAATGGGTATCGAGCGGTTAAGGTAAACAATAATCTCTCACAATCAGATTTCCTTCCAAAGGATGCATAAAACTAAGCGACCTAGTCATAAACTTATTGTGTGTTGTTAAATTCGGTGGAGTCTAAATATATTGTCCTCTCCAATAAATCAATTGATCTATCCTTGGTTCCTCTAGTCAAGCTCAAAAATTAACCATTTGTGTATATAGAGACTGCAAAGACAATTGGAGTGGTTTTCATTACGAACTTGATATAGGCTTGCCATATAAAACTGGAAAATCTATGCTGCTATCCGTACTCTCTGGGCAGTCACTCACTCCTCTCAAGACGCGTCAAGGTGGTCTTCCAATGCATGGACAAGCTTGGATAAGTGCCCATGTTGATTAACGAATAGGGAAAATTCTGGACTTTGCGGTGGCCATTTTAAAATATTAATATTTTCTTCTTGAATATATTCCAATACGTTCTTGGTCGTATGTACAGGCGCGTTGTCTAGTTGGAAGACAAAATCGTGACCGTTAAGCCTTCTTCCTTCTAGTACCGCGATATCCTACATTATTTTAAGGTACACGTCCGCGGTAACTTAACCTTCCAGTGATTCCCATTTCATTTGTGAATGGGAATCCCAAACCATAATGCCCCTCTTTAACGCCTTAAATATAGGTTTTGTGCAGTTTTAGGAGAGGGCTTCTCCGTTTTTCCTTCAAACGTATACTTTTCCATGAGAGTGTATCATCCTGACCATGGATTCATCGGTCCAGACTTTTTCTAAGAACGTGTTTTCTTTTAGTACACAAGCTGCATGATCTTGTTAAAATTTATCTTGCTGACATAGGAAATCTTTCGAGCAACGCATCTACGTTTCAGGAGATCATGTGCACTTAGAGGACATGTCGTCTTGCGCAAGATAGGCGATCAACAACCGCAATAATGAAAACAATTTCAGAGAGTCGTACAGTCTCTAACTTGAAACTGATTTCCGACATTGAAACTTTACTTAAAACTCTTAGTATTTAAAGTCTGTCAATGTACGTTTTAGAGATCAGCTATGAATCTCCACCTAGTTTGAGTGGGTTCGTTTTTCGATATCGTTCTCTACTTCGTATGGTGCTGTTTGGTCATGATGTTTTTGTTCACCTAAACATCTCCAAGGCTTTTTTTACAGGACATGCGCTCCTTAAAAGAGGAAGTTCCTTATAGTCCTTTATTTCTACTTCTGCACAAAAGAGGAGTTTCTGTATATACATTTAACTGAAACTGAAACTGAAAATTGTTTATTTTCCCAATATAAGAACTGCTATTTTTTATAGTTATAATCGAACACCGAATTCGTAATCAATAATTTCAAAACATCACTTGTTTTACACTCCTCAATGACACGTGAGTTATAATTTAGCACCTTGCAACACATTTAGATGTTTTAAAAGACTCGTCACTTTCTTTCATAAACACGATTAAAAAAATATATGCTCATAATGAAAAGCTTGTGCTTTGTATGATAGGATGACGTTCCAACGAAGACAGCCCTTGATGAAAAGGACAAGACGACCCTTCTTCAACACTACGCTGATCTCAAAGAAGAAATGGAAATTGACACAAAGCTGCTATCAGAGCAGAGTCAAGTGAAAGCTCTTGAAAATACAAAGGCTGCTTTGGAAAAGAAGCTGTTGAGAGTGAAGGCCGATAATTTGGAACTCGAACAAGAGTTGGACAAACAAAAGGTAAAACTACAAGAGCAGGAAAAATTGGAAAAGGATTTGCTTGGTGAAATAAAGGAGTTTGAAAAAATTGAAGCTAAGGCTGATAAAGGGTGGGTTGCTTTATATTTAATCATAATCAGAACTTATGATTTTTTGCCTAGTGTACTGAAGAAAATAAAAGGACTTGTCGAACTGAACGAACAACTTAAGAAAGAAGAGGCTGAATATAAGGAACAATGTCGAGAGGAACTCGAGCGGCTTCAGAAGGAAATTCAGTATGAGACCTTTAATCAAAGATTTGATAAAAAAATATACTATTTGGCATCTTTCAGGGAAATGGAACAACGTAATGCAGATGCCAATCCCGCTGAAGAAAAGGAATTGATTGCAAAACAAGAAGAACACCTACAACAACTGCGTCTGCAATTGGCAAAAAAGAACCGTGGAATAGTTGCCATACAACGTCAACTTGACAATGTACCCGACCGAACTGAACTGGCACAGTATCAACGAAGATTTTTAGAACTCTACAATCAAGGTAATCTTACGTAAGGTTGTCTGCAAACAAATCAATAATTTATTTATTTCCAGTAAGTGCCAAACATCGAGAAACAAAGCAATTCTATACGCTGTATAACACGTTAGACGATACTAAGTTGTACTTGGAGAAGGAACTCTCCCTGCTAAATTCAATTTATGAGAATTACCATGAAGGTATGACTACCCCTCAGTCCAGGGAACAATTCCTCAAGCAATTCGAATCCATAGTCGATGGAGTTAAACAGACTCACAATAAGGTCCGTCAAAAGTGTGACGATGAGAAGGCTAAACGAGATGCACTAAATGGACAATTGATGCATCTGGTGGAGCAACAGAGGAAATATGCAACAGCTGTTAAGCAGCTAACACGAGAGTGCCAACGATGCGAAGCTCTTATGATTCATTTAAAGTCTATTTCTTAAATAGAAAACATTCCCAATTATGATGCTTTGCCAATGAAGAGAATATAGATTCGTATAGAAATAGGTACATGCTGTTTTTTTAGGAACGGCTTAGAGTTGTTTGTGCTTGTATTAAAAAGCTAAATAAATATATATTTAAAATGCGTCACTTATCCCTTTTTCATTTCATATCAATTATTTAAATCATTGTTCATGCTTAAATCTAGCTTAATTATTTTAACTTTTTATAAACTCACTTTCTAGCCCTCTGCGGGCACTCTAAGCTTAAACTAAAAACTGAAATTATGTCTTTCGACGAATGTTTATTGACTTTACTTAAATTTTACAAATTAATTATCAAAAATAAGAAAAATATCTATTCTGGACCAGACCTTTTCTTTCGAGGTAGAGGAACGCTTGAGGGAAAATATGGTTATTAAGACGCTCAGTCTCGTGGTGCATATCATAATGGGAAAAAAAACCCTGAGATCAATTTGGTACTCGAAGTCATTGCTCTTGCCCTAAAACATTTCTCGCGAACTCGAATCTTTCCCATTAAGCTTGTTCCCACATTGAACCATATGGGACATTCATTCAAAGGCCAAATGAAGGCCGTGTTGCCTTTACCTTGGCAACGAATTGACAGCTGTGTAATAGTATTTTGGTGAAGGTAAAGGCTGCTTTGGCTCTATGTGTTTTAAAAAATACTGATCCCATGGTATCTAATAACACTTCTATGCGCCAGTGGCTGCCCACGTTGTCCAACGATAGGGAACATTCGGCACTTCTTTCTGATATTTCTAGAGGCCCCAGACAACAGAGTCCTGAGTTGTATTTATTCAATTGTGAGCAATGCCGGCATCAATCTTGTGCACACATTTTTCATATCTTAATTTTCAGTCAATATACGATGACTCATACAACACGATTGTTGTTTATTGGATTTCCTTCACTGTTCTTGGCGTGGTCACATTATTTCATTGATTATTGATGCGATGTTTGTCTTGGCAGCTTGTAAGCCACGTTCAAACTCTGCCACCAGAATACATACTCGTTTACTTTAGCTGTAGTTGGTTTGACTGACTGACTATCAGTTTAAACGGTCCTCGTCGTCCTGGTGTTAAAAAGAGACATTGCCAACATTCAATCAGCGGACTTAATACCGTCAGGCTTAGAATTTCCTTTTTTATCATTTCGAAATTTCTACTATTTTGGACGATTTGACGTGATGACGAAAAAGTTTGAATTTCATACCCGAAATTTTTGTGTGTTGTTTGACATAACGACATACCCAAATTATTATCTTCCCCTGCCAAAGTGGCATCGGTGTGGTCTGCAAGGAGACACCTATTGTACCAGTACGTAAGATTAGGCTAATAGACATTCCATCCTTCTGATGAAGGTCAGAATATCTTTATCATTGGACTGTCTGAAGTCCAATGGAGAACTTATCTCTCTGAGGAAGACACGCCTTCTTAACCAAATTTGAGCTGGGCATTCACAAGGAATGAGTACAGCCCTTTCGTCGTCCACCTACTTAAGTTGACACTTGGAGACTATTCTTACTTGGTAAGATGTGATCTCTAGCGGATGTGAGGAAGCTCACGAGCTTTCTAATGTTGTCCTTGTTTAGTTGTAGGATTTTTCTGTATCAGGAGGGACTGTTCCTAACCTAACTTTGTTACGTTTGGCTAGGGATTGTAAGGCGTCGTAGCAGGTTTTCACCGTTATTGAGTCCATTGGATTGGATGGCAATGCCTTAAGCGCTGCTTTTCCGGCTGAATATATGAGAATTCCCCCTTTTTCAGATGTAATAATCTACCCAAATGGAGTTTTGTCGGACCAAAATGTGCTAAATATAAAATTGTTAAATCTGTATTGGTATCTTTGTTATTCTTCTTTTTTGAAATCCGTATTAACGCCTGCGTATCAATTGAGTGGACTTATTTATTTGAGCTTTAAGTAATAGCAGGCTAACATAAACAGCTAAGTGATGATGAAATCCTTAAAACACATGAAAAAACACTTGGTAGCATATCATTTATTGTCAGCATATCATTTATTGGCTAATAAAATACTGCGAATTCAACGAATACAAATAAATCGATACGAGATTTTCTTTCCCTAGTCGATAACCACACACTGAAACAAAAATGCGTATGAGTTTCACCACACTTTGTATTCTTCTTTTTATACTTCTGGTCATAATCCTTTAAGAACGAGCAAATTATACAAAAAATCCAATCGTAGCTTTATGCGTGTAAATATTTGTTTCAAATGTATCCAGACAGGTTATGATACATACATCTCCGGCCAGGATCCCAGAGAAGGTCTGAGTCTGAGCCAAGGCTGCCTTCCATTCTTGACGGTCCCAGGCGCGCTGCTTTCAATTGTCAAAAACAAGTCGTAAAAGGGATAATGACAATGAATAAAAACTAAGCTGATTAAATTAAAAAAAAATATATTTTCTAAAAATTTAAAACATTGAGTCCATCCTTTTTTCAAATCAAGAATAATACCCTTAGCGGAAAATTCTTTGTCTGGACTAAAATTTCTTGCACCGAAGTTGTTTCTTAAGGCGAGGAAAGAGATAGAAGTCACTGGGAGCTAGATCTGTTCGAATGATGTTTTCTTGAATTGTCATCATCGCAACTGCTGCTTGTTGTCTCGTTGAAACAGCACTCCGACTCGCAGTTTACCGCGTCTTTTTTTCTTAAACAGACTCCCGCAATCTTTCTATTTGGTTTGCGTAGTAAGATCCTGATGTAGTTGCTCCTTTTCCAAAATTTCACTCAAAAAGTGACGCCATAACATTCCCTGCCGAACTCGTCACTGATTTTTTTTTGGCGTCGGTGAATAGGGTCGCTTCCAGGACATAGGTTGTTGTTTGGTTTCTCGATCAAGGTCTCGCCCATGGTCACAAACCGTGAAGAAAAAATTGTCCTGTTCTGCTCGGTATTTAGCGGGGTTTACGCTCGAAATGTCGACTGGTTTCTTCTTTTGCTCGTCGGTTAACATTCTCGGCATCCAACGCAATCCCTCTGACTTCAGCTACATGCCTGATGGTCGCCATTTGATCTGCCAACTCGACACTTAGACTTTTCTTTAGTCAGTGACGTGGATGGATTGCCAATAGCCAATTTATGTTGATCCAGCGGGTATACTAGAAAGAACTGATTATTATTACTTTTGGATCACCCTTCGTATCACTGTGTTGTGCAAGATTCTTTACCCTAGTCTAAGTTACAATGGAGTTAAACCAATTTTGAAACTGCAGGTGGTATATCTCATTCTATACGGAGTATATAGCGGTTACACAGCAAGTTGATGATGGGTTTTAAGTCACCATCTCTGAATTAAAAAAAACTATCATTTCCACTTTCAATTAAAGCCAATTTCGAAAATTTACCATAGGCAATAATTGCAGCCCCTAGAGACTAGCTTTTCTATTTATGCCTCCCATCGGTCGTAAGTCACGAAATCATACGCACACAGTTTCCGAAACTCCAGGCGATAGCCATTTAAGAGCCGATATTAGCCATCCTACCAATTAATTAATTTCCTCTCTGATGGATCTCATTCAATTAGTTCGACCAATTAACCCGGTTTGGGGTGAACTTCCTTTCCTTTTAACCGATTTCCTTTTCTTTTTTTTGTCTATTCTTTGTTGCCGCCTCAAAGAAAGTTGCGTCTCTTACGAAAGCGTGACTAGTGTCCTATTCAGAAAATTACATAGCAAAGCGTTCCCCGGGGATCCATCATTTGAACATTGCAACAATTATCTAAATAAATTAATTGGCTAGGCCAACAAGCTAGCATTTAGTCAAATTAAGTTTAAAAAAACAATTATGTAAGGCCCTCTCCATGGACCAGATGCAGATGAAGAGATATCACTGCTCCATTCTCTTTAAGTCCATTCATGGATACGTTACGGACTTATGCTGAAGTTTTGAAGCATTTACGCGAGACCAAATTCAACAGGTCTCACATTAAAAGCTATCTCGGGATTCTCTTCTTCTCGTAAGAGCTTTACTGCATATGCTCTTATCTTATCATGAATGTGGGATGTTGTTATTGCCAATGGCGACGGCGTACTAATAACTCAATGAAATCCACAACCACCACCTCCATTACTGTCACCCTTCGGCCAGAGGGTGGCACCGGCTACGACTATCGATATCAGCTTAAGCTGCCCGCTCGACACCATACCATAGCTGAATCCCCATAAAGTGTACTTGCTACTCTCTGTGTGCTCTCTGATGGTTGCTTGATGGGGCTTTCATGCTGCGTGCCAGGGAATACATCTTCTTCTTCCACGGCAGGAAGCATCCCGGTTTGTGAAATTCTTTAGTCTTTGCGTGAACGTTGCGGTGTTTAAAACCGTTTCGCGTTGTGTCCTCCCCAGAGAAGGAAGTCAATCCCTTCTTTTCTCTTTCCCTGCTTTATCTTGTGTTTGTGTTGAATAAAGAAAAGAAATAAAAACATCCCTGTATTCCGCGAACCACAAAAAAAAACATCGAGAATTGACATCTCAATACACTTGTCAGAACGGGACGATCCTCTTTGGAAAGAGACTTCTGCGGCTGGTAGCTTGATTTTTCACATTCATATGCTAAATGCTGGAGGATCCTTGTAGATATTTTTGCTCTTGTTTATGTCCTCCGGTGCGTGCTTCATTGCGCTCAAGTAAAACAGATTGAATGGAAAATCATATGCAAATGTCGAGTGTAGTCGCATGGAAATGAAAATTTTCTCTTGAAAAAAAAAGATACAAAAAAAATTGCAAGAAAAGGATTACCGGAGTGGGACGTGTTCTGGGAGTGATCAATGAAAGTTATTTTGTAAAAGTAAATGAAAAAGAAAATTTTAATTGGTATAAATTAAAAGGAAGAAAATTGTGAAAACAGAAGTGAGAGCTTCAAGTTGATTGTGAAGTGTAAGTGCGGCTTAAGACAAGTCTAAACAAAAAAAAAAAAAGTTAATAAAAATAAAACTTCTTGAACTCGAGTTTAAGAAAGAGCGTTTGATCAAGAAAAGAAAAGGATTGTTAAGGATTGCACAACTAATCTTCTACAAGGTAAGTTGATTTTACTTGAAAAAGTTCTATTGGCTTAGCCGGGCTTGACAGAAAAGCCCCATGCAAGCCTCATTTGATATCCTGAAAAGATTATTCCGGCATCTCTTTATTCACCCTAATCGTTGACAGTGAAAGTAAAACAGGTGATCAACGAATCGATTTCCTCAAGTTCTAAAATTATTCAGCCAAGTGATTTTCCGTAAACTGAAAATTGACTTGTGTCTTATCCTTATTCCGGGAATTAAGTGATTTTATTTCAATTAACCTTTGAACATTTTATTCCGAATTGCTAGCACGTATTTAAATCAGAAACAAAAACGAGTGTCTTAAACACGGTTATCGCCGCCATCTTGTAGAGCCGTTTGTGAGCTGTTTTTCTTTTTTTTTTGTTTTCTAAGAATGAGTCAAGTATTCTAGCCAGAATATTTGTACCACTTCATTTTTAATGCATTTCTTATTTTGATTCGATAAAGAGTTTCATAGTAGACAGAAAAATGCTCTTAACTTCAAAACTTTAATTTTAAACGTTCCATTTGAGGGCCCTTTTGCGGTACTCCAAGCTTAAATTTTGATGATTTTGATTTCGATGATCCTTACTAAATTTATTTATTAAAATTTAATCTTCGAAAGACGATTTTAAAAATATTATAAATTTTAACTTTCAAGATATAAGGATGAACTAATAGCCACGAAAATATGTTTTTTATTAAATTAAATTAATTAAAATTTGTATTGCACTACCTTTGTTTAATCTTAAAAAATATTTATTTTTTTCGAGTACATAATAAATACATACATAAATACATACATTTATATTGCGTGGGACCGAAAGTAAATTTAGTGCCTTAAATTTTGATTGAGTCGATTCTTATTTCAATATACATTCTGGATTTTGCTGTCATGAATAATAAATTCAAATGTCCTTAATTGAACTTCTGGCAGTACTCGATTGAGGCAATGCCATTTTCGATGGCTCTGCGATATATATCGGGCAGTAACTCGGTCATAACTTGATGAATATTCGATTTCAAAGCGGCAGGAGGCGGCGGAGTCTGTGTTCATATACGATTTCTAAAAAGGCCAAAAAAAAAAAACAAGATTCATCAAAGATAATTAACAAGATTTTGGTGGCCAGTTGTCTTTACCAAAACAAGAAAGGAAATTTAACCTGCGATAAAGCCAAAAACGGGTCATATTTTGTAAGATGTTGCCGCGTCCTATTGAAACCACATGTCTTCCACATCCATTTCTTCTTTCATATCTTGAGCCCAAAAAATTCGCTGACCATTTGGCCAAAACTTTGAGAATTACCGATTGACTAAGGAGCAATCCGAATTGCTTACAATCACCAAACAGTGACTTTTTTGGTGACGTTTTTATTTTCACTTATATTTTTGTGGTTGATGTATCTTCTGAGTGGAAAATTTTATGAGAAAATTGGTTACGGGCAGGCTGCTTTAAATTGCCAAAACCAAGTCGACATGGGGATAATGATAATGAATATAAACCAAGCTGATTAAATTAAAAAAAAAAAACAGTTTTCTAAAAATTCAAAACACTTAACCCATCTTTTTTCAAATCCAGAGTAATACCTTTAGGGAAAAATTCTTTGTCTGGACTAAAATTTCTTCCCCTCAAGGTGTTTCTTTAGCCGAGGAAAGAGGCACTGGGAGCTACATAGATCTGTTCGAATCCTGTTTTCTTGAATTGTCATCATCGCAACTGCTGCTTGTTGTCTCGTTGAAACAGCACTCAGGCTCGTAGTTTACCGCGTCTTTTTTTCTTAAACAGACTCCCGCAATATTTCTCAGTGTCGTCCCAACCCTGATGATCGAGCACAAAGTCGTAGTACACAATAATATCGATTGATTTGGAACTTTTTCAACACTTTTAGCCTTATTTTCTGTAAAGCGATTATGAATTGGCATTAATATTTCTGGAATTGAATCAATCTTCTCTCACAGTTCGCTTAGAGGGATTTTTTTTATTCAATAGATAAAAAATATATTTTCTGATTGAAAATCACTCTGAATATTTGTCTTCTTTTTTCCTTTTATTTATTTAACTATAAATTGTAATAATAATCCTTTTGTTAGCTAAAACGCCCTCTTGAGTTAAAGTGTTTTTAGACAAGATCCTTTCTATATTGACAGTGGCATTGAGAACAGTTGGCAGATTGAGTGATTTAAGAATTTCAGTCACGACGGCAGTCTTAGAACAAAAACGGTGTAAATCGGGCGATTGTCTTTTGAAATCAAAGTATGCGTGATTATTTATTTATTTAATTTTATCAATAACATATTAAAATAAGTTACCAATAATAACTAATTAAAGCAACAAGTGTTTATATTGTTTAATTTCTCAAAAAAGTTTTGTTTTCCCTCGCATTTTTTTTTTGTACCCGAGGATTTGAAATTCATTGTTACAATACGAAAAAAGGCACAGGGTCTACTCTAAACATCTTGCCACATTTTTGTCCATACTTTGACATTAATATTAATACTAACATGTCATAATACCACTTAAAAATAATTGTCAAGTTGGCAATGACATTAAAAAAGAAGAAGAAGAAGAAAATGGCAGCTGGGAATTGCGGGCTTCGGGCCTCTAAAAAGTGACTGCGACCAATAAAGGAAGAGAAAAAAAACTGATCTCTTGTTTTCCTTGCAATCGATAAATAATATAAATGGACAACATGAAAAAATATTTTTAATTTTAATAATACTCCACAACTATGGTCCATCACGGTTATCGAGTCTTAAAGAGTTTTTCCGCTTTTGTTTGCATACAGTACCTTTAAGGTTTTGATACCCTCGTGAGTATCAAAATATGCGTCATACTATTTTTATAATCTAAAACTCTTCTTCTTTACAGTAAATTGAGTCTACATTTGAAAAACAAATTCAGAAATTCTGATGCAATTTCAAATTTACGGTTTGCAAGTATGTATGGCAAAAACAGGTCTATATTTTGACTACGTTAATATAGAAGCTTGATTTTTTGTATAGCTTTTAAACTTGATTTCTGAGAAAAAGGTTGGTGCCAGACAGACGGACACTTAAGTGATCCTATAATGATTCCGTTTTTTCTTTTGAGGTAGGGAACCTTTAAAAAAGATCTTGAAATTAGCCATTATTTTAGTTCTATTTTTTCAAACAGGTTTTCATACGAATCCTGGGCATAAAGATCAGGCGGCAGTTTGTTGAATTTTAAAAAAAAGTCTTCTATATTGGAATTTTGCCGCCGTTGCTACCACATTGAGTCTGCATCTTTGCAACTGGTAATCTTTCCTTTTATTATTGATATCTCCTTTTCGAAATAGAAATGCATTTTAGACCTTTAAGATAGAGAGAATATTTAACTGATGATTCATACTTCCCCTTAAATGCAATGAGCCTTGCAGCACTCTTTTGCATTGCCACAACAAGCAAGACCATACCTAAGATGCGATTGAACCCAAAACATGTCATATTGCAACAAGCAAACTAAGTGGAACTAGGTTTGGTTTGTTTGTTAATATAAATATAAATTATTCTTTTAAGTGCCATGACTTGATCTGGACTCTCCACATACTATAATTCATGACATTATTATTATTATCAATTTTCAAAACATTGTTTGGTTCTCATTTTAAATACATTTGGCCCTTGTTGAGCTAACGAAAGGATTAAGTTTTTTTTCCTGAAAAGATGTTCTCCCAAAAGCTTACAAGTCGACTTGGCAAAAACATTGGAGTTTGCTCCTCCATACTGTACAATTGCACGCTGGTGCAAGGGGATTATGATGGGAAGAACATCCGCAGATGGCGAGCATGATCGGTTCGTGATGTCGTTTTGGTTAAGTTGATTCCACTTTTAAAATCGTAAAAATTAAGAAATGCTCACATTTGGAGCGAACGTCCATGACTGATTTGTCAACCTTATAAAAAAAAAATCCAATCAGCCGACATTCCTTTGAATCTACAAATCGTCTTTACATTTTCACTCTGGACCCCACTTATAACCTGGAATGGTTTTATAATCAACTACAGCAGAGATTTACTGTCACGATTCTCCAGCGACATCTACATTTGTAGCACTTGTTAAGGTATGTTCAACGGTCAACTGTCCAAACAATAAACCAATTAAAATCGGTCCAATTTTAAGGTCGGAAATTTCCACCAAGGTCATCCTGCATGAATATTTATATATCCTCCGCGGGTGTGTTCAAACGTGTGTTATACACTCAAACGCGATGTAAGAGCTTTCAGTGTTAATTGCAGGCTCACTTGGGGCGTTTTTTTTATTTTTTTTTATGATTCAATTTGTTAAGTGGAAACTGAAACATCGCAATGTGCGAACTCATGAGTATTTTGTAAATGTCAGCAAAGTTGCTTGTACCCTCGAATATTGCACAAAAGGAAAAAGGGATTCAAGGCAAAAGTTAAACTGAATATTTAAATTACCGGCCTAAGGCTGTTGTCTGATTTTCTTAAATACGACAACCTTCATAATGCCTTTTTGAGCAATTGTTTATTGCGAATTTTATTATACCACGCAGTAAATTACTTATACAATTTTACAAGTAAAATTCAGTGAAACAGTGTATAAAAAACTGATTTGTGTGCGATATGCCCTGCCCACACCATGAACTTTCCATTTGATAATAAAAGAAATTGCCATTCAATTCCACCCGAAGAACCTAGTGGCCTTAACTATACTGATGGCTTAAAAATGGCCAATGGAGTACAAAAATCTCTACACCCATGAGAAAGCATCCAAGTGTTTTCCAGGCTGAACAATTAGCCATCGAATCCTGTGCCATAGAAAACCTTGCAAAAGGCCAAAAAGTGGCCAGAATCCTAATATACTCAGACAACCAAACAGCGCTCAAAGCACTGTCATCCAATCTAATGGAATCAAAATGTGTCAAAAGCTTACAATCCCTAGCGCAACGTAATAAAGTAAGGGTAGGATGGGTTCCAGATGATCATAGAATCGAAGGCAATGAAATTGAGGACGAACTAGACAGGGCTGGTTCTAAAACCACCTTCGCTGATTTGGAACGTTTCTGTAGCGTAAGCTGGACTACGGCCAAAGCTCTGACCAATAAGTGAAAGCAAGCTACGCCGGGACTCAGACAATCTAAATTACTTCTTCTTCTTCTCCCTTCTCTTACAGAGAAATCCTAAAAACTAAACAAGGAGAACCTTTGGAAGATTGTGACATCTCGGGACATTGCCCCGTTTGAGATCACATATAACCATATAAGGACGCAGTACAACCACCAAAAGCTGTAAACATTCTTTGTGAATGTCCAGCCCTAATTTGGTTCAGAAGGCGTATCTTCCTTAAAGAGATATGCTCCCCATTGGACATTAGACAATCCAATGCTAAAGACATTCTTAATTTCATCAGGAGGATGGAATGCCTATTTGCCTAAACAAACTCCGCAAGATACAAAAGTTCTATGCTTTCAGACGGCAGTGTTCATGCAGGGGCAGATGAATACAAAAAAAAGGTGTACTTTAAACAAATTTCAAATTGGTGGCTTAAAAGAGTTGGCTGCTTCTAAGACCGCGATTGTCTTTTTTTTTTGTGCATGGATTTTCGTCTTAAAAACAATCTGAACTATTCAGGCCCTTTTTTTACCTACATATATTTACTGCAAAATGGTTCAAAAGTACAGAGACGTTTCTCCCAATTTTTTCTTCAGAGTTGAGGAAATTTTCATCAAAGGACCTTTTTCTTTCAGGCAAATATTTGGAGTTTCTTCTTCGAGAGGATCACATTCGAGTCCGGTGTTGTTTACAGATTTTGACAGTTCGTTCCAGGCTGACTTCAATACATTCTTTGAATCTATGTTCTTTTCTGTAAACACCTCTACGATTTGGTTTATAATGAGAAAGCACAACAGTGGTAAACAAACTTAATCTTCGGACGTTATGAACGGACTTGCAATGTTTTTTTAAGTACGAGTAATTCAATTTTATTCTCGTGTTTTGAGGCTTTTCCTTTTGTCTTTTAAAGTTTCTTATTGCTTATATAGTTTAACGATAAAAAAGCGTCAAGCTACAGCAGGCCTTAATGGTGGCTTAGAAATTATACGAGCAGATGAATAGAAATTTGAAGGCTATGAACAAAAATGCTTGCGGCTCCACAATTATCTAAGTATGTTTTCAGGCGGCAGTATTACAGACGTCATTCGGAATCATGAAAAAGGAAAAGCATAGATTTATTGGATTCACATTCTGAAATAATTTTGCAAGCTCTGCCGTGGAAACGTGGATCAAGGAGTAGAGAAAGAGGCACCTCCAAATATGAAATGGCCTTGAATAATTTTTGGGAGGACTTTGACAGTGTCCATCATCGAGATATAAATTAAAAGAAATCTTGCAAGAAGTCTTGAGATCAATAACATTGGAAAACATTAAAAAATTTATCAATTGAATATCGGCTAAATTGTTGCAAATATGAGGTGAACTTTCGACGAAAATTGGGATGAATAATTTTTCATACCAAAATCATTGCAATAAATTTTGATATTCAAATTGAAAAATAAAACTAAACCTCTTCAGATGCTTATTTTTCAAATACGCATCGAATGAATTTATTTTGGATTCGAAAGCTTGATTTGTTCTCGAGTTATGAGGGACGAAAAAATGCGCACAAACGTACATGTATATGTATACACACACACATACATTTTTCCAAAAACAATGGAATCCGACCCAAAATTGAGTCCCAAATATGAGACCAATTACAAGAATTTTGAACTTATATTGATAATTAAACTCATGTTAAGTTTTTTGTGATGGAAGGAAACTGTACACGTTTTATTGAAAATTTAACAGAACTTCGTTTTCGGTATTTTGACTCGCAAATTTTATGTCGCTTTGATAGTGTATAAAAATGGTTTGCAGCCACCGCAGACGCGTATTTGATTCTATAACGTCTCGAAACTCTGGTGTGTTTTGGATTGGTGAGTGTGATATCGACTTCCATGCATGTGCAGTTTTCTTGTATTTTTGGAAGATGAGGGAAGATGAACTGGGTATAGAAAATTGTTCTCTATGATTTGAACCTGGAACTTATCAATTTATCGAATTGAAAGGCCAACCAACTGCGTCTCCAAGCTACCTAGCTTTAAACATGGTTTGTCTCTTGTTCCATCTCTCTTTCTTCTATTTCCAAGGAAAAAAAAATCCATACAGAGCTAATGTCAACTTGATTCATTTCCTTTAGAAATAATAAATCATCTACAGTTTTGTTCTTGCCTTTAAATGGTATCACGTCACGACGCAAGTCACCTCAGATCAGCTTTTTTTTAAGCAAAAATAGGGCGACTAAACCAACCCGAGAATCTCCAACCGTCAAATCTCCCACACTGGGGAGAAGTTTGGATTAGGATCAGGAGCATGACTTGCTTAAATAATCGAATTGACCAAATGGCCATCTTCTTCGGTATCCACTTTCTATTTGACCTTAAGAGCAGCTAGAAATTGACGACAACTTCGTTTACAAAATCATCCTTTCGAAAATAGATACGAAGTCATAGAGACGAGGCATCGGTAAGTGCTCGTAGTTCTGAAAAGAGTCATGTAGCAGATAGAACAGTCCCTTTTTCATGTCAAAGTTAGCTTTTGAGGTGGTCTGAATAAATCCATCCCAGGGATCTGGCTTCACTCGAATCACTTATGGTGACTCAGATGTCAAATGATGGAGAACTTTCTTAAATCCCTTAAGGTCAAAGAAAATTAATTCCTGTACCTTTAACATGTTGCCTTTGGCAAGTTCTAGCTTTTAAATAAAAGCAAGCTAATTTAAAAAGGTGTCTTTTGTGTGAACTACGTCATTTCAGACTTCCCTTAAAAATGTATCGTTGTTTCTTACTTATCGGTAATCGGTGGGCGGATTTTATTACATATTCTTTTATAATTCTATCAATGCATTAAAATTCAAGGTTAATACCAACACGGCAATGAAACAATACAAGGAACGAGCTTATCCCGAAACCTTACTCCACTAATCCTAGATATATGTATGTAAATTGTATTTACAGGAAGGTTAAAACATGTCTATAAATAAAAAACACTCTGCGAAGTCATGGTGTTTGAGTTAAATTTTAAAATAAGAAGAAAAAAAAGAGACAAGCAAACACAAGCCATAAAACATTTTATGTTTGTCTGCATCTAAAACTCTCGTTTTAATATCCTTCGGAAATAATGACTCCTTGCCACTGCCATCCACAATAATCACAAGGACCACGTCATTCAAATCAGACCGAGAAAGGCGGCAGAATTGCAGACACTACACCATCAACGAACACACTCAAATTGTTCTTGTTGCTTCCTTCTATTTTATTTTTGTATTGAAATTGAATTTGCGTCACGCTAAATCATTGTCACAGGATAATTTACTGCATCTACTTGGTCGATTTTTTTTTCCATTTCTTATTTGTTTTTTTCTTCTTTTTATATTTTTCAGAAGAGAGTGTCCTGGATTTGTGGGCAGGGATAATGTTTACCCCTCACATTTTCCCAATAAGCAAAAAAAAAGAAAAAAATAGGATGCCGTCTTTCTGGTGCTGATGTGCGTTTTTTTTACGTGCATATTTATTTTATTCAAAAAAAAAGGAACAACAACTCATGTCTGGTATCTAATACATTTTATTTTTATGAATTTAAAATGATGCGCTGAATATTTGGGTTTGTTTTTGGAAAGTCAATTACCATAAAAAAATTGAGTTCGATCAAAGTTTCAGTCATAAATGTTTAATTGTCAAGTGTGCAATTGGGTACGTCGCCATCAACTGTCATTTTCTGACATGAGTTGGGTGACTGAATAAGAGTGCTTTTCGGTAATGGAAGATAATAATTGTCAAAAAAAAAAAAGTCACCGGCTTTTATGGATGACCCGAGATAAAAGTGAACATCTGTGAAGTGAATAAAACAAAAGTTTCTAAAACTTTATACGATAGGCGAGCCCTATCTGCTGAGCGACAAGTTTTTTTTAACGTCACTTAGAAAAGGTACAATGCTATACAGTGTTAACGCCTAAGACGTCTTTTTAATACCCTGACAGATAGTTGGCCAAAAAAGTTCAAACTAGATCAAAATTTTACGCCACGCGATCTCTTGGGAATATTCACCATTTGTGTTCATCGATATTGAAGCCGCGTAAGGGAGTATTAAAGCGATGATCATAATAAGGCTATGAAAATATTTGGCATCACTGTAGGCTCAACTGTATGGGTCTGTCAAGCGATGAAGACAAAGCCAAAAGGTTCCGGATATAGCGACCTAAGTGGCTAGAACATTAAGAACCACTGAAATTCGACTAGGGAGGATCTCACCTTCGGGGGCACACCCAAGAGGAAAGAGGGCTCACCCAACTTGGTGTATGCAAGTTGAGACAGCCGCTAAGGATAGGGGCGCCATTGTCCATATTTGGGGAGAAAAAGAGCAGGTTCGGGCAATGCGTAGCCCAAATTCCTTGAGGGCAAATACTTCTGAGAAGCCAATTTTCAGCGTGCCGAAATATATCGTAGGGTATGGCATTTCTACAAGAAAATTTAAATTTGAGACATCTGTCAAAAATGGAAGATCATGACTTTTTCACAACTGTAACAAACACTTTTTAGACTTCCCCGCAGTTCGCAACTGATTGGTTATCTTTTTGACAGTCAGAAATGTCAGCTGTCGAATTAACAGAGTCGGTTTTTTTTTGTCCAAAAAGTTGCTCTTCAAAAATTAATTTGCACACTAAGCTTAAAAATCGTGTAATCAAGAGCTTTGGTGATGTTGATTTTGAAGAATTCAAGTACAAATGGATTATGAATAAGAAGAAAAAGAAATGCATCGATGACAGAGCCTTGTGGCACATCGATTTTACATGAAATTGTAATCAATTTTTGCAATCTGTCGCATAGAAAGGATTAAAACCATTTTTACATTGAATCACGTTTTTAAGTGTGCTTTGTGGTCTTCCGCCTTTAACGTTTTTCCCTATAAATAGTTCAGCGTAAAATGCCTGTTATTTAAACCTTTAAGAATAATAGAGCAAAATTCTTATAAAACATTCTCAGTGGAAAGATCAGACTTAAAACCAAACTGTAGAAATCATGAAAATTATTTCACTAAACAACGGACTAAGGGATTTTTTTTACCACTTTTTCAAATGCTGCAGCATTTCAAAACCACAGGCAAATAGATTGTAATTGCACCTGGCAGCCCTATTGATTTTCTAAAGAAGGTAATCACTTCATACCTTTTAATATAAAAAGATTATAGACTTTACATACTTGAATTAAAAAGATAACACTTATTGGATAGGTGTGTATAGATGGAGTCCAGTTAAGAGTGTTGCAAAGTATTCGGAATTTCATCGTTGCCAGGTGTATTGAATTTTGTAGGAAATTAATAGTTGTTGATAATTTAAAACTACATATATGAGAGCAAGACCAAAGACGACTAGGTGGGAGCTAGCCGTAAAGGTATGAAATAATTGCTGTTAATGAGACTGACAATGAGTATGCATCCAGACCAATTATCATTTTGACACCCAAAAACATTAAATGAAATGTTTTGTTCGTTTTATAGAGGAAGTCGTTTCGAGTATTTTTGAATACCTGTTGGGTATAAAAATGAAAACGTTTTATGCATTAATAAAACCACGGATGTGGAGCAATATTATTCACTTCAGTTTTCCAGAAGTAGGTATTAACAAGGAATCCCATTCTATTTATAGAGACATGAAGGATGACAAACTTTTTATGTTCTTTTCAGTTATTACAATTAAAGTAGCTTTTGGTATAATTTTAAAAGTGAGTAGGTCAACGAAATGCATATTCTGACAGTGTAAATGAACAATAACAGCTCTTGATGAGCTGAACACACAATTTACCAGGTTGGCCATAAACGTCACCAGCCACGCAATAACATGTGGCTCAAGTTCGACGCAAAATTATGCACAAATACTTTTTCATCGGAAATGCCATCCTTTCATTCTGGAAAACTTAAGCGAAAACGATGCTGGATGGTTTTCGAAAAGCACGCTCTTGAAAGCCATTGTGAGCAAAATCACAAACGTTCACTTTGTCTGAAATTAAAGTGTTATCTCCAATTTCGTCGAATTTTCTCCAGCTATACAGCCGAATTTGAAAGCACGACACACTTTTAGCTAAACGGAACTACTCTACATAGAGCTAGAGTTTCAGTGGAGCAACTGAAAGTAAAATCTCCCTCTCCAAATAAAAAACTAAAAAAAAATTAAGGAGCGCCACCTTTTGTAGCTCGATCAAGGGACCATACCTCCTTTACCTTAATTCGAGGGTCTCCAAAAAAAATAAATTGTCGCACGTACAA
Source organism: Orthonevra nobilis (assembly GCA_963555765.1). Lineage (NCBI taxonomy): Eukaryota > Metazoa > Arthropoda > Insecta > Diptera > Syrphidae > Orthonevra > Orthonevra nobilis. The sequence goes on along the minus strand of OY743226.1, from coordinate 8,873,872 downwards.
GTTAGAATCAAGGGTTTGCTCTCGAGTGTTCATAAAGTCAAGCATCAGATTGCAAAGGGAAGGAAATTTAAAATTTAGACTATATTCCCCTGGATACTATTTAGAAAACACCTCTTTGGATTTACATATCGTGACACCGCGTTGTTCATCGAACTTATGCGCCAGATTGTTCTTCTGTTTGTGGAGCTTCTAATCTACATTTTCGAATTCCTGTTCAAGAAAATGTAAAAAAAGCGATGACCATTATCGTCGATGGGAAAACAATCTAAATAAATAAAATAAGCTCCAAGTTCTTTCGGGAGCATACTTATAAAGAATTGAAAAATTCTTTTTATTAAATATTATATTATTTAATTGGATTCAAGTGAGATATGGAGACTTATTATTGATGTTATGAGAAGAACGAGGCCATCAGTGGATGTATTGGGCACAAAAAATAATCGTTTGCAGATAATAATATAAATAAATATCTTATATAAAAAACAAACAAATAAATCGTGTTATTGTCTTATTTATTGTGGATAATTACTCATCGGAATATTTTATAATGTTTTTTTTTAAATATATATTTTTTATTATATATCGGAACATCTAACCCATTTTTGAAAAATAAAGTTAAATATACTCGTATTTATATTATAAAGTTGATTTCTTCAGCTAATTTTTAGAATTCGGCAGTATAATAGTTTTCCCCTTATTACGAATTTGAATTTATTCTATATATATTATTTCTTACACCAATGTAACGTGAACTTGCGAGTCGAATAATAACACTCTTATTTATTGGTTCAAAAAAAAAAAAACTTTTTGATGTCCTTTAGAAATATAAAATTTTTGAGCACATAATTTTATTTTCCTAAATGACTTAACTTTCTCGACTGATAGTGTACATCTGTATCAAAAACTAAAAGACTGGAGTTTGCCCCTCGAGTGCAGCACATTTCGACGCTCCTAATAAACGTACTCCGTTATTGACTGAGTTTAATTGGCTAATATAAGGAACGAAAAAGAATGAGTTTGTTGTAAATTGTCTGTGCTCTCTGGCAGCTGGCGTCTTTCAATATCTGTTGAAACCCATTTGGAGAAATCGGCAGACTGTTATGGGTCAATTCTGTGGCTAATTAGAAGTGAGATATTAAGGGAGGTCGTAAACTACAGACTTGCACAATGTGTTGAAATTGCACTCAGAATTAAAGCATTACATTATTCTAACAAATTAGGCGGCTAATCCAAACATTTTATAACATGAGTAGACCCTGAACTTCCACAAGAGACTCTTTTTGCGGCGTAATCATATCCGCTTTAATTCAAGGGGCTTACTTTCGGAAAGACCCTCCATCTTTTCTAAATAAAGTCTTAAATTGCTGAAAAATTGACAGTGTACGAGTTATCTTGAATTCGAAATTTTTTGGTCAAATAAGTTTACTAGAAAGGTACTCACCCAATCCGTCAAAGTAGAGGCAAATTTTCAGCAAATAGAGTCCACGAATCCAAGTCAGTTCGTCGTCATTAGGATGCAGGAGACGGAACATCCAATTTAAGGGTCAAGCTTGGCAGGAATTTCTCAAAGTTCAGTCCTTAGAAGATTGACGACCTGTGAAGGAAGGAAGTACATCTACGATCAAGTAGTCTCTCCATGGATTGTGGGATTTCTAAATGCGCAGAAAGGGTGTCCGAAAATCACACACGCAATAAAGAATAATTCCGTAAAAAATGTTCACGCATCTTTACAGCACAAATTTTTAGATTAAACTAACAATTGCTTCCGTTTGGGGTTCGTTTAACCTTTTAAGACTGCAGCCGGGTTCCATTTTGCCTGTTTATGTATGAAAATTAGTTATGAAAGATGTCTGCTCCCCTTAAAGATATGAGCATAAGTCACAGAAGTTTAGCATTGTGGAGATCCTTTGGTCGCTGGAAGAAACTACTGCCTAGAGTTCTCAGTAGCCAAGGATTTGCGCTTTGCGCATAGGAATGACAAACTTTCTTATACGTCTCCAAGTCTACGAACCGAATATCTTTGCGAATTAGTGAGATCTTTTGATCTTTTTTCGTCGATAGTTGGCCACAGTAATCTGGCTGGAAATGTTATTCATCTTATAAATATTAACGTTTCTTATGCGCCACCCTGTACAAGCTTGTTACTTATAAGCTTACAATGCGCATTAATATTATTGTCCATTGTATTATCTCTGATACGTAAGGAGGAAACTCCCTCTGGCTCAGTCTGAGGAATAATATGCTTGGTACGATTAAGATGTTTTTATTTATCGTCCATAATATTTACAATCATGGCTTAAAATTAGACTTATAACTAAGGAAAGATTTTGTCGGCTCAACAATATGAGCCCGACACATTTCTTTTGGTAAATATAAGTGTCCGACCGAAACATGAATTTCAGCCAAAGCCGAAACCGTAACCGAACTTTCGGCCTCGGTCTAAGTTTCGGCTGAAACCGAAACCGAACCTTATTTAGACAAGTTGGAATCGATTATGTATTATAATAGAATAATAAAGAAAGTAATCTCGTGCGAAGTGACCTGACACATCACGCAAGCGCTTACCTAGCCATATAAGCACGAGAAAATAAACAAATTCAAAATGCGGCTTAGGGACCAAAAACTCACGCGAAGTTAACCGTGATAGTCAAACAACAAAGTTTGTGTTGGTAAGACTCAATGCAATCTCGCCATGCACCAGAATTAATTTTGATCAGTCCTCAATCTTTGGAGTAGATTTCTTTTCCAACAGTTATAGACTATACACTCTCAAAAACAAATTTTCCGATATCGGCCGGCTCCATCACAATAATAACCGATGGGTCAGAACTCTAACGAAAAGTGGAAGTTTCTCTTTTTGAGTAATCTAAGTCTAGAACTCTCCTTCCATGTTTTACCGCATTCGCGAAATCGCTGTTGTATAGTAACATTTCTTGAAATATTCACTTCGACCCCCAGCCAAGCTGCCATAAAATCTACATCTAAGCTTTTCAAGGAACGCCGCGTATCCCTTAAACAGATAGTGGACTTTTTTAAGGTTCACCTTTACGGAGTTCCACGACATAGGGAAATCCACGGAAACTGCAGAGCCTTGGAAGGTACAATGCACGTTCACAGATGCACCTTACAATATTTTGACATACCATTAGCCGAGGTCAAACTAAGCATCAAATATAAATACATCAAGCATCTTACAACATCACCAGACAAACCTGGAATCTCCTTAACAATACTAAATCGCCTCAATGAAGGTCCGGTCATAGCAATATCAAAACATAGAAAGCTATGTTCCCATTTCTTCGCAGCGTTGCCCCAAATTGCTAAAGCAAAGCCCAAAAGATCTCGCACAGTTCATTTGTGAAGCAAACTAGTTTTGTCCACCTTCACCTGCTTCACCGTCCGGGTGGAAAAGCTCTCAATACTCACTTACTCCCCAATTTAGGTAGATACGTTAATTCACATAACCCTTGCGGTATCACAATGGGCCAAATCGATGTGTGCCTTGCGAAAGACTGAGTTGCGGCCGATTTTTTTTGCCGAATATATATTTTTTTTTGCAAAAAAGTATAACAATGGCGACTTAATCTAATACCTGACTCTATGCAATTTTCCAAAGATTTCGAAAAATTTTTTGAAGAATTTTTTAAAAAGTTTAAATTTTAAAACTAATTTCAGGGTTTTAACCTCCGTAATATCGGCTCTCTGTTTTTTCATAGAATGATGTCTCGTTGCAATTTACGGTATCCTCGAATCTTTCGTTGATGATAGCTCGTGGGTTGAGGTGTCTCAGCGCTGGCTCTTAGTTCTGCTGGCTGATATTCCTCATCACTCGATTTGGACGGTCCATTAATTTGTCAAGTATCCTCCCGGAAAGCTGGATGATGTACAAATCGATTGGCGTTATGCAAGCACCTTCATTCAGATTCGTGTTGCTGAAGTATTTCAACGTGTCCGGTTTTTGCCAGAGTCCTGTTCATGACCGAAGTATCCTTCTTTCCATGAGTTTTTCTTCGATTTTCTTCATGGTTTTTGGTGACACGGTGAGCCATAAGTTATCACTGGTCTTACGAGCTGCTCGTAGATCAGTAGTTTGTTTTTTTTTGCTCGACCAGTTCTTCTTCTTCAGCAGTGGGTTAACCAGATGAAGGGCAAAATTGGTCTTTTTCATGGCGTTTTTGGCATGGGCATTAAATTTGAACCGCTCTCTGAAGTTGATTCCCAAGTATTTGTTCGTGTCTTGCGGAACAATTTGTGTATTGTCCGGACGGATTACGTTGATATTGCGACAGCGTATTGCAAAATGTCGTCTTCCTATGGTTGCCGTCGTTGGTGTCCTAAGTTCCGTTTTGCTGCTGTTGATTTTGAGTCCCCACTTTAAGTAGTAATCAATCGTTCTCTGGTTGGTCTGCCGTAAAGATGTTGAAAACAGCTGGTGCTGTTCTTCCTCCTTACTGGACACCTCCTCTTAGGGGTTTCATGGATGAGGAACCATCGAAGGCCCGAACAAAAAAGAACATTTTTGTTATTGAACTTTGGATTATTTCAAAACATTCCTTATAAAATGTCTTGGATATTCCATTTTCAGCAGCTTTTAGATGAGGCCGTTGATCCAGACACTGTCAATTGTCTTCTCTATTTCTAATTAACAGGCAACAATTGTCTCCTCCTTTTTATTTAGTCCCGCGGTGATATCAAGGTGTAATTTAAGCAGTGGATGGATTGTTGAGTGCGTTTCACTAAAACGGTATTGTTGGTCCGGTATTATTTGCTTTTAGTGACAAACCTTAGTAGGTTGACTCAGCAGTACCGACATTAGGACCTTTCCTGCACATTCTGTTGTTCTACTTTTCTCATTTTTATTTGAGGTTCCCTTGTCAAAAAGGTTTCCGTTACAAGCATACGTCAATGTTGACGTTTCCAAAGTTCTATGATTTTTCTTTGAGACTATTTGCGTTCCTTGTTAAAATTTTGAATGAGTTGTTCATGTTCATTAAGTTTTTTTCAAGTTTGCTTTGTTGTTTATAAAATATTATAATATCCACCCCAGCTCAACAAACTTCGCAAGGTTTTTAGAGAATAATTGTGCGAGAACATTCTTTGTTCGTATGGTTGGCTACGACTTGTGCATACGATTCGGTACCCGAAAATTTCGGATTTTCTGTTATTTTGGACAATGAAACCGTACTTTTTCCCACTTTGTCGGTTTAACGTTTCGGTGTAAGGAATCGCGCCTATTTTGCAATTCCCTTGCAACTTCACAACCACGATAGCTTGACTTTACAAATTTGTTATATGAGCTTCTAGATATTTAACGTCAACGACTCCAGTTTCGTCAGTCTTTGGTTGGTTTGTACTGTTTTATAGCTTTATCCAGCGTTCATTTTGTAAAGGGAAAAATATTTCCCAAAGGACTTGTAAGGACTCTCTGGATTCGAAATAAATGCATTGTTGTTTGTCTATTTAAAAAAAAAAAACTCAAGCTTTGTCTATTTTTAAAGCGCTCAGTGTGGTGTCAACCCTTACCTCAATTTCGTACAGTACTCGTACACGCTCTTAAAGTATATGTTGTTTTTTGTATAAACCATCCTAGGTATGAGATTTTGCTTTTAACATGAAAGATCCAACGTAAATTTGTGTATAATATAAAAGCTCACGCACATGGTCCTTTTAAAAAGGGCTAGCTACGTTCGGGAGACAGATTTCGAATCGAGGCATCAGCGTCAAGTGTCAATAGCCCTTAATCCAACAAAATGCGAGAAGCCATAATGGTGTGTGTGAAGGGATCACGTAATCGGTTAGAGGTTATACTCTCGAAGGACACGTTCAAAAAGCGCACCCTCAGTGTAATTTCATATAAGCACGTACATCTTGACATTTTGGCGAAAGTGAGTTCAATCAGTTTTAATTTGTGTTAATGCAAATCAATTGACAGCCTCACACCCACAATCGCACGGCTTATACCTTGACTGCTTATCATCATCCTCCGGATTGGATTTATGTTATTTGTGTGTTGGTGGCCCTGTTGGAATTTGACACTGTGACGCGACGCGACGCGCCACTGGGATTAATGAACCAAACACAGTTGATATAACAAAGCTTTGTTTACCGAAAGCAAAGTGAAATAGTCTTCATTTTCTTGATTAAGCTTCTGTTAGATTAGAATAAAGAATACCCCGCTGCTTTGAAGGTTTCATTGAAGGACGAAAGCTGCAACAATTTTTGCCGCCTTTGATGGAAAAAATCGAGTAAATTAAATAACATTCCTTTTCGAGGATTTTCAGTTCCTTTTTTGTCAACGATAAACCGGATTCCTTCTGATACCAAATCTACATTTGACAGCTACCATACACAGACATGACAGATGAAAAGAGAAGGTGAAAGCTTAATTCGCATGCCTTTGTGAACGCACTCCTTTTTTTTTTGAGAGGCAGAGTAATCTGGGCGGGCGAAAAAAAATAAAACAAACAAACTGGAATGAGGTTTTATCGGATTATAATGTCCTTTTTAATCTGCAAATGTTTCCGAGAACGGCAATGAGTGGCAGGTGCGGATTACGTTGAGTGCGACAATCCTGAGATTTCAGCGTAAATTGGTTTGGTGTCGTGTTGTGTTCACTGTGAATGTGAATGTTGAGGTGGTTTACTTAAGTTTTGTTTTCTAAAGCACTCTTTTTTTGTTTGAGTTAAATTCTTCTATGAGTGCGAATTCCTGAACAGGATTTAATTAAGTTCTCAAGTGGAGGGAAGTGAAGGTCCCTTGAATGGGTTTGCTTAACAGAAATTTGTGATTGTAGGGAAAGAGTTGAACTGCGTGCCATTTAAGATATTTAAAGTGGTATTTTCAGACTTTGAAGTGTTAAATGTCAATTTCAATTCAAGCATTTAATGAGTCAATTTAGAGATGCTTCCGCTTCATTATTCGCCGTTTTTTGATCAAAACATTGATAGGAAGGATGGAAAGTGTGCCCCAGATTTTCAAGCATAAAACATTTTAACATAGAGAAAAAGGAAATGGCCTGGTTCGTCGGTTCTATCTCATGAAAAAATCGACGCCATTCACGATTAAGGATCATCACATAATATGCTGCTGAAGTTTTTGGGCCTGTTTCTACGGTCTTGAAACGCCGATTCATACTGCAAGGATTATTCTAATTTTTCCAATTTTGTTAAGATTGACATTTTGGTTTCCCGAAATTTTAAATTCGGACGATTTGATACTCTTTTTGCCTGCCAATAATTTGCTAAACTTCTATATAAAATAATTTTTAATTGTGAAACGTATTTGAACGCCGGATCTCTTATTGCAGTAAAGAGTCTTCCTGTAAGTGCCGCATTTGCTCACTTCCCATAACAAGCAACATCAAATCTGTAAGCGATCAAATGAGAGCGTTTGTGGATGAAAATGGCATGCTGTATAGTAAGACCGAATGACTTGCACATGACAGGTTCGTCTTCATCGACAGAGTTTGTCTTTGTTCAAATCGTCACCAAAAAACGTTCTTTTCTTTCGAAAGTTTTTAAGCGCATTTAGAAAACAAAGATAGAATGAGTCTTTGTCTTTCTGAGTTCACCTGACGCAAGTCCGTACCAAAGGTAAAATAACCAGCTTAAAAACATTCAGTAGGAGAACCTACTACAAATGTAGTAGTTTTTGTAATGGATGAAGAATTTGAGTTGGGTGCTTGTGAATGGAAAAAGTAAACAGGCGGTCTTGATCGCATAAAAAATATATAGCTATGTATGTATATATAAGAGAACTGCCAGCTCCAGAGATAACGTTTTTGAGATTCATTAAAAATGCAGTAAATTCCTAAGGCCTGGTAGACCGCTATAGAAGTACCAGTTTTAAAAGTCAGTAAGCCTCCCATGGATCGGAGACCCATTAGTTTATTAAGCACAATAAGCAAAATGTAGGAAAAAATTTTAAGAAAAAAATATACACATATGTATTTCCAGATGAACAATTTGGTTTTCGGCGGTATCACACTTCAAGTGTTAAGAATATGCGAGCACATCAGACTGAACCAGGTATGCAGGTATGATTCTTCTCGACATCGAAAAGGCCTTCGATTCCATAGTGTCATTTATAAACTAATATAATTCCAATTTCCGTTTTATCTGCGTCAAATTGTTCAAAGTTTCTTGTCCGATCGACGTTCTAGAGTCCTCGTTAACAATTGCGCTTCAAGAGATTTTCGTAATACTTCAGGTTCTCCTCTGACAAGGAATACTATGTTCCTGTTAAGCAAATTAATAATAATAATAATTAATATGTAAACTAAAAAATAGTACATGGGTAAACAAATAAATTAATAAATAAATAACAAATAATAAAATAGAATTAATAAATATATGAATATATAAATGAAATAAAACAAATAAGAAAATCACAGTTTTGTTTGCTTGATGTATTTGGTTTAACAAAACATTGTTGAAGAGCGCACTGCGAGTCAATTTAGTATCCGTTTACTTTTGGATTCTATGGTAAAAGTAAGTATGAATGGCTTAAACCTAGCTTCATTAACTTTACTAAGTTAAACCTGACTTACTTTTCCTCTGCCAGCGCTCTAAGTTAAACCTAACAAATTAAGAATTATGTCTTTCGACTAAATACTATTTATTATGCTTAAAATTATATAAAGTTATAAGAATACTAAGAAAAATTTTACTCTTCAAAACGAAAAACATAACCTTAAACTAAACTTAAAACTAATATTAAACATAAAATCTTGACGTAACTTAAAATAACATTAAAACTTACTTCTCTTATATAATGACAATAAAAATCAACTAACACAGTACATAATATATGTAAGCCAGCTAAGGCTTACAGGACATGCTATCAAATTTGCCTTAAGGGCAATCAAGGTTAAAATTAAACATTCGACGGAGTTCAGTCTCCGTCCAGCCACCAAAAGTGTTGATATTACTTTTCGACATCAACTCTATCGCAGTTTGATACCGCCCTACTAAAACGAAGAGTCTCCGGTGAGCTACGTCTTTTTCGTATTTGACACGTCCGTAGTCAGCTTTTTGACTAACGTGGAAGGTTTACAGTACCGCTAATCTTTTCTGGGCCAGACTTTTTCTATCGAGATCGAGAAACCCTTCAGGGGGAATGAGGCCGTGGTGCCGCCTGTTCCTGTATTTGCTGTTGCAGCTGACTAATTAGCCCCTGAATAGAAACAAAATAGCCAGCAGATCAGCATCACCGCTAGGTGCTCTAGGTCGTGAGTCCTGAGGATCAACTTGTTGTACCGTACTCCTCGGGCCGGCAGCCATTTGGGCATAGGTCACGTGGGCTGGGATTCTATGGGTTATCAATTCAATATTCCCTTTTTTTATGGAGATCAGACGAATGATAGAATGGTGTCTGAAATATGACCTTGTTTAACCTTTATAGTTTCGATTTTCTGCTTATGAACGGAAAAAGCATTTTTATGATCTTATTATGAGTTTGTGATATATGCTCCTTGAATGTCAGTCTCATGTCAAGATTGGCGCCTTGATAGTCTACGGATGACTCCTGATCGATTCCCATACCGTTTATCTAAATTTGTGCGTTACGAAGATTGCAAGGACTTCTTTTTCGGGTGAAAAAGATGTCTTGCGTTTTATTCATATTAACTTTGAAATATTCGGTCAGTATCACTATCGCATTGCTTAGATTTGTCTCAATATTAAGAGAAACTTCATGTGATGAGAACACTAAAGAATCATCAACGTAAAAGGAGATCTTACATTTTGGATGCACAGGCTAGTCTGCAGTAAGAATATTATATAAGACAGGACTGATGACTTCACCGTAGGAGGCACATACTGATACAGTACTGCTATTAATATTAATTGAAAACATTTTGAAGATGAGACCATTGTGCCAGATAGAATCAGATGCCGGATAGAAACAGATTCATTCCAGTTGATTTTCGAGAAGTTCAGTTGCGTTTAATGTGATCATAGATTCGTAATACTTGATGTGTAGAACTTTGATGGCGCCAAAATCCGAATTGTTCATTTGGATAAACATTTTAATCGTCTATGGCTGAAGAAGTCACCTAAGTTCTGTTAAATCGTGTGGTTTTGAAGAAAATTCGATGCGAGTGCATTCGATTTTTCTAAAGTACTGAAAAACGTAGAATTTTGGTCTGAGCTACGGATTTACACAATTTTTCACGATGTTCCAAGATGGCTTAAAACCCTTGTCTAATATGGTAAGCTTATAGTTCCATTTATGATTATATAAACTCTGAATGTTTTGTTGCATAGTAGTTTCTTTTAGCAGAAGCCCTGAAAGATGGACAGCCAGAGCAGTTTGCCGGCGTATTTTAACATGTTCTCCAAACTTAAGCCTTAAAACATAAACAGGTTTCATTTTACAATTTATAGGTTGCCTGGATATGAGACTGCTTTAAAGCAGCAATGATATCTTTTGCCGAACCAATGGCTCCATTCTTCCAAAAATAACTTCCTCCGTAACCTTCCATTATTCGCATTGCAACTGAACAAACCACCAATCATGCGGTACTGTAATGCTCGCCTGATGGAATTATTCGCTTGTGATGCGAATGAATGCGGTTAAGTCAACACAAATCGATTTGGTAGGAGTAGGAATCTACCACACCGGTTCGGTTTATTGCGAGTGACACACGTTTCCACACGAATAGCTTGGCCAAGTAGCCAAATACGGATACTGAATAGTCACACCTACAATAATTTCATTCACACTCGGAGCATTCTAATTAAAACGTATTCAAACGTCCTTCGGATGACAAACGCCCTCCATTCAGGCATGCTGCATACCCCAAACAAAATCTCTCAAAAGGATACGATAGTCATTCACAGCATGACTGCCACTTTATCAGAGCACAAAAGAGATTCAGCTCTGGATTGAAGAGCTCATCTTTGTATGGTCATCTAATCTTACCATTCATCTCGAGTTCTGCCACTCCGCCGTGGACGTGCTTGAGGCATGAAATTAATTTTCCTTTTCTAATAACTTTCCGTCATCATCCACGAAGATGAGGTCTGGGGCCCCTTATTCACCAAATCGTAATCGATGTCGCGGAAATTCATTCATATTCAGCACGTGTGAGTGTGTAAACGCCGAAAATCGTCCTTTCCGAAAAATCGATATTTCCTTGTACCACTTTAGTGCCATTCAACATTTGTTGCTGCCTCAATTGCTGTTAATTGGCGCTGAATGGGAGGCAAAAGAGCCAACATTTGAAAAGTTAATTGTCCTTAACATGTTGTACACCAAAATTTCGGTCACCCCGTCGGGGCGATTTGTGTGGGTAGTAGCTAGAAATTTCGCCAATTGTAGGTAACCTTGACTCCTGTAGGGATATTTTCCAAAGTGTGGAACAATTAGAAGAGGCGATAACTTCAAGATAAACAAATACGACAATTTTATGCCAACATCCTTTGGATTCATATCGTGTGTGCAGAAACATTATACATAAAGCCACGGTTCGTTGGTTGTAAATTGAACAGAGGCAATCCTCCCACATGGCCTCGTTGTCCAGTGGAAGGAGAAAGCGCTTTCGAAAACACACAGCCAGCGTCTCAATGTGAATGTCAAAAGTGAAAAGATTTATCTGAGGCAGGACCAGGAGATAGCCCAGTTGAGTAAACTCCTAACGGCCTGCTGAACGCTTCGTTGGCGGCTAGTTCTATGTGGGCGTTTTTATGGCTTTTCTTTCTTTTTCTGTGGGAGTGGATGAACAATCTGAGCGAAACTATAAAAACCCCATAGAGTTTCAGGGGAAGGAAGAGTAATGGAAAAGCAATGTAAGCTTTGGATCTTGCTTACTTCCGGGTAACTACTTATTTTATCTGACAGCCTGATGCAAATGTTGGAGAATGGAAGAATGGAAAAAAAGGATCGATTGACAGATGAAAATCGGAAGGAGCAAGGTCTGTGGAATATGGTGGGTGCTGGAGGAATTCCCATTTTAATTCCTTCAATAATTGCAGAGTTTGTCGGTCGATATGTGGTCTGGCATTATTATGATGGAAGATGACGGCTTTTTGATTTGCACGATTTTCTTCAACTTTCTCATTAAGCTAAGAGATCTTATTCGCCGTGATTGTTTCGCCAGGTGAAAGAAGCTCGATTAAAATTGTGCCCTTGGAACCCCACCAAACGGATAACAGAACGTTCATTGGATGTAAGCCAACTTTTTCCACTGGTTCTGCACCTTCACCTCCTTGTTTCCGGCTTCTTTTTAGCAGCACATTCTTGTATAAAATTCACTTTTGGTCAGCTGTCTCGGCTCGATCCAAGATAGGTTCATGTTCATGGCGTTTAAGCAGGAATATGGTCCCGTAGATGCGGCCCAGCTTATTTTTTTTACGTCAAACCATGCAGCAGCCACGTTTCGAGAGAGGAAATGAATCCAAGCTTCTTAAAATGACCAAATGCTGAAGAATGATCAATAATAAGCCTTTCAGCAATTACAATTTTTACAATTTACAATTTTTTACTAAGGTTAAGGTTGGCAAAATTCCGTCATCAATTTTGGAAGGCCGTCCAGAAGGGGGTTGTTCGTCAAAGGACACAGTTAGAAAATCTACAAAAGCACTTGTAAATGGTCCTAAGAGCAGGAGCACGATCCGTATAATCACTCCGAATGTTTTTTGTTGCAGTTCCAATACTCACACCCTTTCGAAACTCGTACATCATTACATGGCGAAGGTATTACTTTTCCTTCTACTTTTTAGAAATATTTTTCCACACACAATTTGACTCAATTTAATGGGGCCTAGTAAAAAATTACTTCTGATGCCACGACCTATCCATCGGTACACAACAAGTATATGAAACAAACAATGGATGCATCATGCTGCAAATTTTCTGCCATGCCCGGTCTGCACAAAGTTTTGCAATACTTAAATCCAAATAGTTTAAAAATAAAGTTTTTTGTGAGTTTTAAACTATACGTTGGAGATTTAAGACAGTTGTCATTAGAGAGGAATTTCTTGATATCGATACGATCTAGTCAGGGAACTGCAGAAACTAATGAAAAGTAGGGAAATTTATTTGTTAAGCCATTTAATTTGGCAACCTTCTAGCTGTTTGTATTTCAAAAATTCCCAAACCTTTTTAGTTAACTTATAGCAATCAACGAGCTAAGCTCAGACCCGTCCTCTAGGAATTTGACTTCCCTTAGACCCTATATTAGGATAAAATCTGAAAGATTTTATAGTGGACGAAGATATTTCTATCGACTTATTTGCATTCACTGAATTCGCAGTATTTTATTCACCAATATTTGAAATGCTACCGCATGTGTGCGCGCAGTTTTTATTCTTTTGGATTTTGGCATCATCACTCTGTTATCAGAGTTATGATTTAGCAGTAAAGCCTTCGAGCCATTATTTTGATGACACGAACTTTTTAATTCCAGCATGTCAGGACACGAATCACTCAGTTAGACTTCCATCGCTGGCTAAGCATTCCAATTAAAGGGCTGCATGAACTTAAAAACTAGACAAAAGTTCAAGGCTTACTTTAGGATTCGATCAACTGCATTTATGCGTTTCTTATATAGTGTCCAGATCAGGGCCTAGAGAATTAAGTGCCCGATGAACTTTATCCATTCAAATCCAAAACTCACGAATTCTATTAGTATAATTATTTTATTCCTTATTCTCATTTTTAAAATTCATTTACTCAAATTTTTTCTTGAAAAATAAAGTTAATGCCACTTTTTATACAATTTTAATTTTAATGTGGGGTCAAAAATGCTACATAAATCATAAATAAACCAAATTATTAAAAAGAAAGCACAAAAATAAGAAAGACAGTAAAAAAAATTCACAATAAAACCTTAATAATGTAGTGCATACAAATTTCGATTTCATTTATATTAAAAGGGGGGAGCCACGCCTTTATTCTTTTCAAAAATGCCGATACAAATTCAATGTTTCGTATTTTTGAAAGAAGTTTTTTAAACAACTTTTGAGATACGATGAAGTATGAGTTTTTAAATAGTTTAGTCGGATTAAAAATAAGAACAGTGCGAGAATAGGGCCTTGCATACAGTCCCCTCGTGAAAAACTTTCAGAGCTTAATTAAAATCTAAGTGTCGTACTGTTAAAGTTTTCTTTTTTGAAATAGTTCCATATAGTGAGTTTAGCGTTTTTTTTTCTTAAGGCACATTTTGCAAAGGACAATCAGTGGTTGTGATTTGTTGGTATAAGTACATCCCCAACAGCATTTACCAAATTTAAGCCTCGGACGGAATATCCCGAAGTAAAGAGTTTTTATTATGGCTTTGGAACAAAATTTTTCTTAGATTAAAGAGGCATCAACCTGCTGAAAAGTACCTACGTTTTTAAATTCAAAAAGTATTCAGTCCATTTCAAGTGTTGGTCAGTACTTAGTCCTAAAAACTTGAAATGACTTACTACTTAAATGCGAATGCATTTCTTTACACCAGCTGGACTGAGAACTTAGTCCCTGGCAATTGTCGTTAAAAAGATAAAACCTAATAAAATAAGGTGCATAAAATGTGTCCTCAATATCTGTCAATTCATTTCAGTCAGAATAAAAAAATATTGATTTAGTTTGATTGCTGACAAGAAGTTTATGTTCAACGAACCAGGACCTTGAAAAATGGTCATAATAGTTGATGTCAATAAAAAAATTTAATGGATTCACTGAATCATTGCAACGTCATCAGCATTTATATATTTAATTTATATAAATTAAAAAGAGAATGGGGCGCAGCACAGATCCTTGAGGTATACCTTAATAAATATCCTTCGAGTCGATTAAGACATTACTCACTTTTACTTTTTGACATCGATGACTTGAAAAAGACTCAAACCAGCTGTTTATATCGGGTTTTTCAGTAAGAGCGCTACAAATTTTTTTTTAAATAAAACAAAAACGGTTTTGGATATCAATGAAATTCTTTGTTCCTGTGAAAGTACGTTCCATACCATTATGTACTCGATTTCTTTTGCATGGCCACCATGGGCACGCTCGCAGAAGTCCAGACGCTGAACCCAATTTTCGACGGTTTTCAAGCATAAATCGGCCGCATTTCACGTTCGATATTCGTACGAAGTTCATCAATCGTCGCTGGCTTATTGGCATAGACCATAGACTTGGCTTAGCCCCACAGGAAATAGTCTAACGGCTTCAAATCGCACGACCGAGGCAGCCAAGCGATTGGCCCATTTCGTGGGATAACACATTATCCAAACTTGGTTTCCAATTAATTGATTGTGACATTCGCTGTGTGGCTTGTGGCGCCGTCCTGCTGGAACCACATGTCCTCCAAGTCCATATCATCCAATTGGGGCCAAAAATATTCGATTATCATTGAACGGTAGCGATCCCCATTCACAGTAACGTGCTGGTCTTGATCATCACGGAAGAAGTACGGCCCAATGACGCCGCCGGCCCATAAACCACACCAAACCGTAATTTTTTCGGGATGCAATGATGACTCATGGAGTACGTGTGGATTGTTGCCTGACCAATACCGCATATTTTGTTTACTGACGGAGCCATTCAGCCAGAAATGAGCCTCATCGCGACGTCACAGAGATGCGCAACGCTTGAGAACGACGTGTGAGAGACACATTTGGGCTTTCTGCAACTGAAGCCTCAGCGGCAGCAATATTCTCGACACTACGGGCACTTCTTTGTCTCACTGGCACGGGAACATTTTGTACTGTGCCTGTGGATTAAAATTTTTCCACTAGACGCTCAATTGTTGATCTGCTTGGACGATTATTACGACCATAAATTGGACGTAGCGCTCTTAACGTTGAGGCCACTGACTCCGAATTTCGGTAGTAAATTCTAATAATTTCGACTCGTTGTTGGTTCGTATATCTTTTCATCATGAAATGGCAAACCTTACTGAAGAGAAATATCGAAAGAACGGCAAGAAATATGGCGTCGTTTGCTGTCCCTGTCGCTCTACTTTTGTAGCGTCTCTGATGAAGAACCCGTTACAACCACGGAAAGAATATACTGATTTAACATATCAAAGCCTTTTGTTATATCAACGAAAAGTGTACCACAATATTTTTTGTTGCCCATACCATTTAGTATAAAAGTGCAAAAGTCAAAAAATGCGTCTTCATCTTGAGGATAAAAAGACAGATGAAAATTTTCATTGTGTTACTTGCTCTCCATTTCGTTAAAGGCATGTAGAGAACGAGGTCTAACCGAGAGCTTTATGGGCATAGATCTATTCAGAAATTTCTGACCAAGACGACCCAGACGAGCGAAAGCTCCCCAAATTTATTTATATAGAAGATACCGCGGTAAAGGATGACGTAACCTAAAGTGGCACTCACGAGGAAAAAGGGGCTTCAACCAACGCAATTGAAGACAGCTAGCTAAGGATCAGGCTGGCTGAACTGATTCGAAGGAACGTGCTTTGCAATATGTGAAAAATAAAAAACATTTTGAAAAAATTTACCAATTAAATTTCATTCGGCGAACGAACGATACTTCACTTAATTTCCGCTGAGTCATGACAATTTACTCAGCATTTATCACCGTTGGATACGAACACAATAAATCGTTAGCTCGACCAATTGCCAATAAAATAAAGCTCGCTGTTGCGAGGCTTCAATTAATTTCTGTCGAATGTCACGCAGGATCAACACGACCATCTAAATTGATAACGTTTGCCCTTATCCATAAGTGAAACAAAACTCAACGACCAATTAGATAAGACCAACGCAATCAGGCACTCTCATAAAACAAACAAGGGGAGACCTATTTACATATAATATGGTATGTACAAACATACCCCTTCAAACCCCCTTCAAACGAGTCAACAAGTGTGAGTTCACTTATAAGGTAGAAATTTAATGTTCAACCTCTTCTTGTTTATAAACCGAAATCCTTGGAAAATAACAAAAACAAACTACCCAGTATCGACGCAATCTACAACCCTTCATCCTATGGACTTAATCGCGCAACAGTTGCAGACATTACAATAACCTGACTACTACTATAAATTAACAGGTGCCGCAGGTGGGTGGATGTGTTTTCAGCACCCTGTCAGCATCGCCAACACTTTAAGGCCATCAAGTTGTGTTTTAATGGATGTTGTGTGCTTCTAACGCATCACCGCTTGATTAAGTGCTCACGAAAAAAAAATAAATAACAACACATCAGAAGACAAAGAGTCTGCCACTGGAATGACATTGAATTATGGCAGAGGCTTGGGGGTGTGAGGAAAAGAAGATTAAAGGCGACGTCTCCCAGAGAACAGTAGATACTTATCTTGCTTAAACGTTCAATGAACCAAACAAAATCCCATTTCAAGAATTCGATGAATCCTTGCAAGGCACTTAATTAGGCAATTTATTTCGAGACGTTCTTTAGTTTACATTCCATTTGTGATGGATGTCAAAGGGATATTCGAATTCGACTTCGACAGGGGATTGAAGTTGTCGTCATTCGGAGAATTCACACCGGAAACTGTTAAAATAAGGATCGATGTTACATGCCATTTAATGGAGTACTTAGCCTTTAATGGCACTTCTGACCTTTTTTTCACTCACTCGGGACCTCGACCGAGAACAGGAAGCACACCACACACGTTTCGGTATCAGTTGTGTTATCCCATCACTAAAAGCAAATTACACTACTCCGGCATTGACCTAAAAAAAAATAAAGAGACGAAGTACACCGGATGGGGATGCGGATGTGGGGGTTTTCAATATCAGCTTTCTGGGTCGGTCGTAAGGATGGCATAAATCAAATGATGTACACCGGAATGCTTGCAACGAAGTACTAAACATTTTCAAATAGGAACCTCAAGTGCGACAAGGGAAAAAATTCCAACGCTCAGTTAATCCGGATTTCTTTTCCAGAACACATAACCTCCAAATGGCCGATTTATATGAAATGTTATATTTATCGTTTTACTGAATTTCTCAAAGGAGAACTGCGGCGATAAATCATCCCTGCATACGTATAACAACGGAATCCAGGGATGTTAAAATGGGAATATTGTTTCCTTGATCGGCAAAGCAGATATGATTTTCAGTCAACGGATTTAGCGATTCAACGGAGCCGAAACTCGTGTGCCTATTGAATGTGTATGTTCGTTGAGCTTATGTTGAGGTATGGTTTAACACGTGCCAAGATTTAAACCAACCAGAATGAAAAGAGAAGAGCTGTCATGTGATTAAGGGCCATTCATACTGAAATACTGAAAGATTTCTTTGATATTTATTTATAAAGGCTATTTTTATGACTACGAAGTGAGTTCAAGGTAAAGTCGGTCTCCACTGTCAAGACCGAATGTTTTCGGGAAGCAAAGTCCACTGAGTGCACTTATGCGTAGGAATTAAAGCTACGACGAGAAAAATAATGGAAATCTACAGTAATGCTTTGATATAGAGAAGGCTTTTGATTCTGTACGGCACGACGGCTTGGTCTTTAAAATGATCCACTTCTATTTTCCGAAATATTTATGTTAAATTGTCTACAGCTTTCTGTCTTCACATAATTTTAAAGTGTACGTTTATAATGGTGTTTCTGATGAAATGTTCGTCCCAATGGGTGCTCCCCAAGGTGCGGTACTGTCACCAATTTTATACAATTTGTACACGTCTGATTTCCTAAACTTGCCTCAGTGTCAGGCCGCTATCTTTGCTGATGGCACAGCTATATTTGCGTCACATGAATTCGCTCTCAACAATGAGACGAATCTAAACCATGCGATTCAAATATTGGGAAAGTATTTTAACAAATGGAAACTTAAGCTAAATGAGGATAAAACGCAAGCTATCTTTTTCACACGGAAAAGACAAGCTTGCTTTCTGCCCAGCAGGCAACTCCAACTGAATGGGAAAAATATAGCTTGGGAGCAATCCGTTAAGTATTTGGGAATTTATCTTGACACCAAATTGACATTTAAAGAACACATTACAAGAACAGTGAACGAAGTCAAAAAAGCAACTAATTTAATATACCCCTTGATTAATAGGAAGTCAAAATTAACGAATGAAAATAAAATAATAATTCTTAAGGTGATCTTCCAGGCACTAATGTTATATGGTTGTCTAGTCTGGGGTAATATCGCAATATCCTAAATAAAAAGTTTGCAAGTGTCACAAAACAAAACACTTAAAATGATGCTTAACCTACCATGGCACCACTCTTCGATGGATCTCCACGAAAGAGCGAATGTTGAATTGGTTTCTGAATGAATTGAAAAACTCAATAGGCAATTTTTTTTGAGCTGTATTATAGCTAATAAAAACCTCATAAACCAATTGAATAGCTTATTGAAAAGCAAAAAAAAAAAACTTGTATTGTATCATACTTAAATATTTATGTATTTTTTTTTTTCATTATGCATTATACATTTATATATCTAATTACTTATTTATTTTTATATAATTATATATTTATTTATTTATATAATTATATATTTATTTATAATAATAAATTATATATTTATTTATTTATTTATATATTTATTTATCTATTTATTTAGTTATTTATTTATCTATTAATTTGTTTGTTTATTTATTCATTTAATTATTCATTTTTTTATATTGTTTGTAAATTCGTTGTTAATATATTCAATTATTTATTTATTTTTTAGCTTGTTTTTTTTTCCATTTATGAACGTATATAAATGTATTTTTTTTTTCGTTTCCACATACGGTAAACTTTAATCTTGTCACTTTTTTATTTTTTGTATTTGCGAAGGTTTTTCACGAATTTTCCTGCCTAAAATGGTTTTTATAGTTTCATTTAATTTTTTTCTATAACATTAAGACAATATTTCAGTTGAAAAATACAGTAGTATTGTATCTCTGAATTGTAAAATGTGCGGTAACATCTACCTTTGTAATATTTATTTCGAATATAATAAGTAAATACATACATAATGGTTTTTAACCAGAAAATCTTCGAAAGCATACGTTTTTATTGTTCTTAATGTATCCATGAAAATTTTCTTTTCAATGTCGTTCCATCACCGCTGTTGTTTTCTTTAAACTGAATTCGTAACTAAACGAAATATTATTTATGAATGCATAATAAAACACTTTCACTGTGATGAAGAAATTTCATTCCCAAAAACTCAGGTTCATTATCCACTGATCTTGTTCCAAAATCTCAGGAATAAAAAAATGAATAAGTGCCTCAAATTTAGTATAAAATTATCACTCGAAAGTAGGTGGTGCTAAGCCTCGAATTAATTAATCATAAAAACCGAGAAACAATCAATAAACTAAATTCTTTATTTATCACGTGGTAGGTCGTAAGTAGCTATACATTTATAGCTTTTTAAATTTAAAGAAAAATAAAGTTGGGTTATGCATTGTAAAATTTAAGAAATAAACATTCGATTTTCAATTTCTTTCGCACCATTTTTGTTCTCTTGAATTTTGTATCTGTGCATAGATCTATTTGCAAAGGGATTTGTTTCGTGCTATATAATAAATTTAGTTTTTCAGTTTGTCTCTGACTTGAGTTATTTGGATCAGATCTGCAGTGAACTAAAAAAAGAGGCATGAATTTCATGTAACTTTTGAAGTGTCATAAAAAAAGGCAATTTATATCTTTACTATCCATTTTTTTAATAAGTTATTTACTAACATAACAAGAATACAGAAAAAAATCAAAAAATTTCACACATTTTCAACCCTCCTAGCAATCTGAAACCAAAAAAAAAATAAAGATTATTAATCTAGAATAATGTCGCAATGTCTGGAACTACGGCAAAGTTGGAAAGATTTTTTTTCACAAAATGGCGACTGCCTGATAAGAAAAACAATTTTTGTACCACTTTTTTTACTTTTCCGATTTTTTTTTAAAAAAAAGTAATAGAAATTTGGGGATGGAAATAGACAAGTCTATAAAGAAGACTCTCTAAAAATTTCAGGTACATCGGTCCAGTAGAACCTGAGAAATCGTGGGTATTGTTTTGAAAAAGACAGTTCCGAGAAAAACGTAAAATACGTAAAGTTCTTCGCAGTCTAAGTCATGAAATGATATTGTAGACTTACATTTATTCAATGTGCCATTCCTGCTTCATAAATCGGACCTTACTCGGATTCGAAAAAAACTATTTTCCTCGTTTCTCTCTTCATATCGAGCAGTTTTGGCCTCCTTTGATGCGTTGGATGCTCGTATCTCGGAGCAGTCGTAAAACTGGTGTCTTCCTGTGCCGTGAAATCGCCGTTTTGTTTGTCCATCTGGATGCGTTATCCTTTGCGCTGAGGATTTTTTATTTAAAAAAAAAAGTATTTAACAATATTTTTATTTCACTCCTAGCACATATGTACGTCCACGTGGTTTGAAGGTTAGAATTCAACTGTTAACAGGTGGACGTAGGTGTGTGGATACCGGGTCAGCAAAATACCGATATCTCCGAAAATAATTTTAATTTTGAAAAATCCTCTTGTAGATATATTCTTGAATAGTTAAACTTTGAAAATATAAAAAGAAAAATCGATTTTGTTTAAAATTTCTAGACTAGAATACCCCTTTATATGGTTCACCATCAGCGTTTTGTAAAACGATAGCTGCTTCATTAACTTTTGGTGCCTCATAGAGTCTTTAATCAGAGTTTATTGTCATGAAAAGCTTTAGTTCCCGCATCAGTAAAGAATCGTTACAACTATTACCATTAAAACTCATTCTCTGATCGGCACCTCCAGCAGGATTCAAAATATACAACTGTGCGAAAATTCTTTGTTTGACAATGTTTGGATGTAGAGGTCCACTACGATGATAAATGTTTCTGTGAATTTTGAAACAGTAGGGCCAATATCAAGGTAGTGGCGCAATATTTGCCCTGATATTTTTTATAAAAAAATATTTTAAGTTGTTGATTATTTTTTTATTATTCAATCAAAGGCGATACTTTTACTTTTCCCTTCTAATAACATAGTGTAAATTCACTTGTTTTTGGCCTGACAAAATTTTACAAATTCATTGAATGGACCACAACTAAATTCACTTATATTTTTTTCATTGAAATATTCAATTAATTCAATTAACAAGGAGTTAAAAAAATGGGATTATGTTTACACATGCAACTTGGACACTTTTCCCTAGAGAGCCATGGAATTTATTTTATTGTCTCACTTGTTTAGGAACATTAGCTTAACTATACAAAATTTATTTATATAATTGAATTTTGGTTTTATCCAAGAAGTAGCAATAGTTTGTAGGAATTGATACTACCTCCTGAACACTGAATCACTTCAAGTAGCCTGCTGTGTAGAGATTCATAGAGTGCTGTCAAAAACAGCTGGGTGGCGAAGTTGGAAGAGCGCCTGCCTTTCAATTGATAGGTCCCAGGTTCGATTCCTAGAGGGGTCTAGTTTTTCGAATCTAGTCCAGTTATCATTTGCCATTATATGAGTATTAAAATTCTCTTGAAGATCGAAAAAATAATTAAAAAAAAAAATAATAATTATCTAACGAAATTTCGGATCAAGCTGGTTTTATGGCTTCAATAATCTACTTCGTTTCATCATATTATCTCCACCTTCGTAGACTTTTCTTGAATGCCAACCCCATACGTGTGCCAAGATGTTCAGGTCAGATGAATATGGTGGCGGTGTGTTTCTATGCATTGTCTTGTTGGCAAAACCATCGCTGTCCACGAAATATCTCCAAAAACTGCGGAAAAGTTCTTTCTAGAATCAATTTGTATGTGATTTCCGTCATTTGGATCCAGCTCCACAGCTCCGTACTAGCTTACTGCTTCCCATACTATTACATAAACTCATTTCCTGTGCCAAAGGCTGTATCTATCAGGTCCGTCCAAATTAAATTCTGACATGTTGTTGCTTTGCTGACTCTTCCTCTGCGGGTTTTTTTTAACTGTGAACAACAGTGGCGGCTTTTCCAATCTTGCTGGCCATGAAATGGATGGATTTTCCTTGTTCCCGGTAAGCTTGAATTTGGCCTATTTGAGGTACCTGTGAGCTGGTGTTATTTACTGTCTGATGATGATGAAAATCGATGGCTTTCCTTGACAGCTGCATCATGATGTCGCCAATTGGCGTGATGCCTGCGCTTTCGTAGAGCGTTTTGTTGCTGAAGTATTTCCGCGTGTTGAGATTCCTCCAGAGCCCAGTGGACAACCTGAGGACTTTTCTTTCCAGTTTCTGAAACCATATTGGGCTGGCGTACGGAATTACTGGTCTTATAAGCTGTTTATAGACCACTCGAATTTTTAGGAGTGGGTGCACAAGATGAAGAGAGAAATTGGCCTTTTGAAGAGTCTTTTCAGCGTATTGCCTTAATTGGAACCACTCGCTTAGGGTGATCCCCAAGGTATCTCGTGCTGAGTTGTGGAGTAATCTCTTTTCCGTCTGGCAGCGTTGTATAGCGTTATGTCGTGGCATCTCGTCGCGAAAGATTACCTACTCCTTGTTGCTGTCGGTGGTCGGAGGCAAATGAGCTCCGTTTTGTTGCTGTTGATCTCCAGTCCGTCAGTCAGTGATGACGTAGCGTATGTAATGGAGTCTTCTTTCTTCGTTCGTGTGTCGTTGGCTGGCTTAAAAAACTGAGCTCTCTTATACTTGAAGTATCCTTTTATTTGATTTAAAGATGGTAGCAGGTAGATTAGCTTCTGTTCATAATCAAGTGTCGATTCGAAATCAAATGAGACGAAGTGTATAAAAGCCGATTAACATTGGCTTTTAGAATAAAAAGGAGTTCGATTTAAATAAGAAAGCAGAGTGCTACTTCCAGCACACCTGAAACGTACCCACAACACCAAGGCACACATCCATTTTAGTAAATTTAATATTTCAATGTAAATAAGTACCTATCTTTTCTGTAGCCTCACAATAAATTCTTCAATTTTCTGTTCATTCAAATCTAATAATAATTTATGACTCAATTAGGTCTTCCCATAAATTATATTCAGCTTCATTCCTACCATCAGGAATACCATTTTCCATTTCTTTTATAATTTACAAGCTTCCCCCATATATTTGAAATAAAATTTAATTTCCCATCTGGCGGACGTGTTAACACCCCCATTCCATGTTCAAACCTCGAACGTGATCGACTTCCCTTTCACCACAAGGGAAACACCTTTCGCAGCTCCGCAGATTAAATTTATTTAATTTTGAAAAAAAACAAACAAACAAAAATAGTTCGTTTCGAGCCATACACAATAGATAAAAACGGAAAACCCAAACTGGTAACATGGTACCTATTGTTTATTCTAACCAAAAAAAAAAACTAGATAAATATTTCATTACTTGAACCTACCTTCAAACACAACTAGCTGCTTATATAAACAAGATAAGCAGCGGCAAAGGAACAACAATACCCTGGCTATATTCATAATGGTAAAGTGATAACCATAATGGGATTATTAAAGAGGCAACATGGCCAATAAATATGGCAAACTCCACTATCGCCCATCGGCCGCAAGTGTATCCATGTACATGCCCAGCCGAACAGTGCAAAGGTTCATTTGTTATGCAAGATGGGTTGTTCTCGGCATCAAGGGTTATTGGTTCTGAGTTTTGACGGCAATCGGTCCCTAACGCTGCCAGCTGAATTTTGGGGTTTCTGAATTTTTGTCACATAGTTTTTTTTTTTCGTTCGTTTTTAGTAGAAAATGAGATCCGATTCTGATAGGAACAAGTGACAGCTTTTGGCCCACACACAAAACCTGAATGAAGAGGGTAATTAGTAATAAAAAGTTTTTTTTTTATGTTTATAAAATAAATTAACGACTATAAGGAAATGGTTGTAGCCCATGGGTATTAAGGCCTAATAGGGGCGACATTGACGCACATCTAACGAGAATGTGTGTGTTTTTTTTTTTTTTTTTGGATTTGATTTGCCCAAAGAGTAAGTGCTTCAGAGAGACTTTATTTGTTGGGCTTGACTGTTTAGATGGCGAATAATTTTTTGTTTAAAGATTCTTAACTAATTTGCAACTTTTGTGAGGTGAGGGTGATTAAGTAAATTTGCTTTATTTACTCTTGTTTCGAAGTTTTTTTAAAGATTTTGAAAAAGATGTTAATTCAAGAACGTGGTGTTGGTCTGTTTTATGATGACATCGGTGCGTATCAGTAGATATCGCAGATCTATCAGTACTAAAGTCAAAGTAAGTGACAGAAATTTGATAAATCGGAAGCCAACAATTGTTACCATTACATTTTTCGTGTTTTTGAAAAAAGATACTCTTTTGAGTCAAGTCGGTAAGCTTTGTGTGTCGGTCCATTTTTGGTACAAATTGCATTTTGCATGTCTGCTAAAGTCAGGCTTCTTTTTGTCACAGTTAGGAGGACAATGGCTGATCTGAGATCTGTCCGCCCCGTCGACAATAATGGCGTTCCTGTCTATATCTTGCAACAATT
Source organism: Orthonevra nobilis (assembly GCA_963555765.1). Classification (NCBI taxonomy): domain Eukaryota; kingdom Metazoa; phylum Arthropoda; class Insecta; order Diptera; family Syrphidae; genus Orthonevra; species Orthonevra nobilis. The sequence goes on along the minus strand of OY743226.1, from coordinate 8,848,526 downwards.
GATCACATCAAGTGTATAGTGAGAATATCTGAAACCCTTTTTCCAACACTCAGATGGGCCAAGACCAGTATGGTTTGTGGGCTGACAAATCGATAATAAGACAAATTTTTACACAAATTGATGGTCGGATTCGGGGCCGGACATGGGGCTCCAAAAAACATATACGAGATCTGTCTTTTAATATTTTATTGCTATTTTTACAGCCAGCTGCATTCCGTCCCTGAAGTTTTTTCACCGTTATACCCGACCCGCAAGTAATGCTCATCAGTTTACCCTTAAGCAACTTTCAACTGGTCTATGTGTTTCTAACTCATTGTAATCTGCAACATTTCGAAAACAATGTGCTTCGGCTGCCCTCGCAGTAAAAGGGTATTCTAAACCCCTTAACCGCGAGAGAATAACAAGAAAGGGAAATTTGTTTTTCGTTTTTATTGTTCGAAGTCAGTACTCTGAAAATCGTTCAAAAGTTTGAAAAATTAATTGGAATTTTCTTCCCTAATCAAGAAACAGAGTCGTTTGTAATCTTTTTTAAGATTTCGTATCTCAAAAGGAAAATTTGAATACTTTAAGGATCAATTTATTGTCCATCTTACTTTAGAGTCTTAACAAGCGTGTCGAGTTCGCCTGATTGTCAACGTAGATGGTTAAATTATCTCCAATGATCATTTCTGTGGTTTGAAGTATGGATTTAACCTCGGCCTTGAACACGCTATTTCTCATACCGAAGAAGCTATTTATGCACCTGTTATGCCCAGAATACACCGGGCCCCGTGCCAAGCATCAGAACAGACAGCATCATTTTCCCACTCTTCCCTACAAAATTTCCTATTAGAGTCTGTTATGGAGATGATATAGTCCGTTTAAGTGTTTTCCTTTAGGGCTTCCCATTGCAGTAGGAAAGATGAGTACCCTATCTCATGTCTATCCATAGGATTGCCTGATACCAGAATTGCAATATCATCGGCATAAACTGTGACAGTACAGCCATTGGTTTCTTGTATCTTTGTAATTTCATCTGCAACAATTAGCCAGATCAACGGCGAGACAACCCATCCTTGTAGCCTGCCCCCGGTTGACATAATAATAACACCAAGTGCAGCATTCATGATACACGAGTTCAATATGAGGCCGATCCTTCGGCACCTATACTGTGAAATCATTCTGTTCGGCACCCCAATGCAGACGGTAATTCAGACTTGCAAGACGCAAATGAAAAAATATGGTGTTTAAGCTTTCAAATGGCTTTCACATCGAGCCGAATTGTGTAGTAAAGTATTTACGTGATCATTTGGACACATATTTGTTCTTTAACGGACAAATTTTTTGTACTACAACGAAGACAAAAATAACCAGTTCATAAAAGCTTAGGCGGCATTTACTATATGTCGCTCAAAAGGCTGTTCTTCTCTAAGATACGATGTGATAGTCATTTGCTACCAAGTCTTTCTGCGTCCAATTTTGACATTTGCAAGTCCAGCCCGTCTTATATGGAAAAATACAGAATTTTTAAGCGAAAATGCCTACAGGCGTACACAGGATTATATTGATGGACTATTGGATGCTTCCGTTGTTTCCAGCATTGACAATGTTATCCTGGATCTGAACTGAGGAATCATTTCGGGCGGTAAACGAGGATTTGGAAATTTTTCTTTCTTTTAAGGTTGGTAGTACTGTCAGTGACATCTATGTGAAATTTCATGTCAAAATATATTCATAGTGTTTGAGATACGCGTCGTTTTGTGAGCTGCTAAATGTGAGTGTTTCGTTTTTTGCGATGTCGAAATTTATTGAGCAAAGAATTTGCATTAAATTTTGTTTGCGAAATCAATTTTCTGCTGCGGATACGTTGAGGATGGTGCAGAAAGCCTTTGATGATGAGGCTATGTCTAAAAAAAATGTTTACAAGTGGTATAGTGATTTCCAAGCCGGCCGTGAACGTGTCGAAGACGAAAAGCGTTCTGGGCGACCATCAACCTCAACTGATGAAGTTCACGTCCAACAAATCAAAGATTTGGTGTTGAAAAACCATCGATTAACTATTAGAGACCTTGCTGATAAAGTTGGCTTAACGAAACGCTCAGTCAATACCATTTTGAAGGATGCTTTGGGCCTCAAGCGCGTCAAATCTCGACTGGTACCGAAAACATTGAATTTTTTGGTAAAAAGGCGTCGCGTTGAAGTGTGTGAAACAATGCTTTCCGACTACCAGGATGTCATGAAACGCATTATAACTGGCGACGAGACTTAGATCTATGCTTACGACCCCGAAACAACCGATCAATCGAGCAAATATCGTGCCAAAAGAAAGCCGAGACCAAAAAAACCGCGCCAAAGTCGCTCAAAAATCAAGGTCATGTTGACTGTTTTCTTCGATTATCGTGGTGTTGTGCTTTATGAATTCCTTCCAACCGGCCAAACAGTCAACAAGGAATATTATTTGAACGTTATGCGTCGTTTGCGTAACACTATCCGCCTAAAAAGGCCGCAATTGTGGAAAGACAATTCTTGGTTTTTACACCACGATAATGCACCATCCCATACCGCACTCGTAATTCGTGATCATTTCGCCAAAAACTCAACCCATATCGTTCCGCAACCACCGTATTCACCTGATCTGGCGCCGTGCGACTTCTGGCTGTTCAACAAGCTTAAAAGACCGCTCCGGGGACACCGTTTTGATACGGTGTCCCCGGAGATTCAATCCGCAGCGAAGACGGAACTGAAGGTCATCCCGGAAAGTGACTGCAACCAGTGTTTCAAAGATTGGAAAATCCGTTGGCATAAGTGCATTGCATCGGGAGGGGATTACTTTGAAGGGGATGAAATTGATTTGGAAGAATAAATAAAGAATTTTCAAAATAAATGCAATGTCACTTTATTTTTTGGACACAGTAGTATATTATATTGCTAGAACAGCCAAAGAGAAAATAATGCTCTATTTAGGAGGTCAAGTCTTTAAGTGGGGGTACTGCATGAGCGTATCTGATAGAGACATATGGAAGCCGACACTTGGAATAAGTTGGGTTAAGTATTTACATTTTTTTTTTTATTTGTTTATTTGCGTTTTTTTGTTTTAGGTAAAAAGTTTTTTTATATAAAAAATATTAAATAGAGCAGCTTTAAATGGATTTTGGCACACTAAGTGTAGAACCTGTTCAAATTATTTTGCAGAGTGCTAAGATCTATAGGAGAAGAGATGCGTATGCTGATTCTCGTATCATCAGCATACATTAACATGCGTTCTTCATCGTTAATTGTTAGAATTAAGATAATGTGACCTAAATGACTAGCTAAGGGGAATCCAGAGGTAGCAATTATAAGGTTGGATAGAAAGGATCTTAGGAGAGCCTGTTCTGGGCGGAAAACAGAGTACCGTAAGCTTCAGGCAGATGATTCGGTGAGAGATTTTGTCAAAAGCCTTACTGAAGTCCGTTGTAGTAGCATCGACTTCATTACTATTTTGTAAGGCTTGCAGCGTATTTGAGGTGAATTGAATAAAATTAGTGGTTGTAGATCTGTCCTAAAAGAACCCATGCTGCTTTGGAGACACGAGGGACTTGCAATGAAAATACATAGAGTTATATACTTTGCTTTCGAAAAGCTTTGGCATGGAAGAGAGCTTCGCAATGCGACGATAGTTTGAGGTGTATTCCTTACGGTCGTTTTTTTGAAATCGAATAATAAAGGCTTCCTTCCAAATTTTTGGGAAGATAGATTGAACAAGGGAAAGTTGAAAATGAGTGGAAAGGGGTTGGGGTAACGGAGAGGCCATCAGGTCCTGGGGAGATATCGTCTTTCAGACTATTTATTTTTTCAATAACGTCGCTGCGGGAAATACTTACATTGGCCAAAGATAGAAAAAATAACTCAGGTCAGGCAAAACTGCATGGCCTGTAAACGAGCGGACAAAGAAGTTTATGAACAGGTTAGCAATTATTTCAGGTTCGGGCGAGAAGGTGTCTGAATGTTTGAGTGTAGAGGGATAGAACTTCGATTTCCTTTTAGTGTTTATGAATTGGTAAAAGCGTTTTGGATCGGAGAACAGCCTGGTTTGCATTTCAATAATATAAACAGGGTAGAGTGAATTACAGAGAACAGAAAAACGCATATGTATATGCCTGATGATAGTTTTGATAAACAGACTCAGACTGGGTCCGCAAATAAATTTGCCACAGTTTGTTACTGATATTTCCAAGAAACCGTAACTCTTTGTTGTTCCAGGGTGGGGAAGACAAACAGTTTTCAACAGGAACATATGGAACCGACTACGCAAAGCATTTGAACAATTCAGTGTAAAAGAACTCCATAACATTGTCTTAACGTCTTAACTTAAGAAACTGTTCATACCTAATCGGATGATAAGTTTAGTTAATAAGTTTAGTAATGAGAGCCAACTTCAGTTCGGCCATTTACAATTACATTTATCTTGTTTTTGGTTTAAAAAATGTTTATATAGTGGAAAAAAACAAGAAATTTAAAAACAAATATAACAATTATCACCAAACATGCTTGATGTAATTATCAATCAACCTAACGACGGTCTTCTAAAAGAGAGAGGAGAGGCTAATGGGTATATAGTTCTTGTCAAAAGTGTGAACTGTTTTACCTGCCTTGGGAACAAAGACCACACTCACCTCTATCCAGCTATTTGGGACAGAATTTGGTGTGATGCACTCTTGAAGATTTATCAGTTGACCTGGAATCATGAAATTTGACAAGAAGCCATATTTTATCGCACAAGAAAAGGGAAAAATCCGAAATCCGTAAATTTGTATTTATGTTCATCACAAATAATTTTTTTTTTAAATCGCCTCCAACCTACCTACAACTTTGTACGGAACCTTCGTTGCGCGAGTTCGACTCGCACTTGGCTTTTTTTTCAATTCCTCACAATCGTCTCACATTGTCTCGAATTGGCGATTGTCAGTTTAGAATGCTAAGTCTGCCCTAAAAACAATAACGCCTGGTTTGATTTCTACCTTTTTTTTTTGCTGGGGTGCTAAAAGGGTCCCACCACCCATGAAGTTTGAGGTTTAAGTTGGCTGGAGAAATCATGAAATGATAATGATAGTCTTGCAAGACTCAACAAAAATCATTTTGATAGATTAGAGAGATAAACATGTCTCACTAGTCGCCCATCATGTGGGTGAACGCACTTTTAGTGGAACCATTTCTGTCAAGCTTATTTCTTGAGATAAGTTCACAACTGATTAACAAATCGTTTAGTTCTACTCTGGTGTCTATGTCGACCAGCGTTCTAAAATCATACAAACTGTAAACTGAACTCAACTCAAAGTTGTGATTAACTTAAGCGATGTCAAAGTTTGCAACCCTTCTCTGCTCAAAATAAGCATTTCATGATATATGTTTATGTCATAATTTTCATTAAAAAGCTGTCACACTCCAGCCAACTATTGTCGACGCCATCCGATATCTGAAAGCAAGGAGGTTTCACTATTCAGCAAGCTGCAACGGAAGTAGGTCACGTTTGCCACTCGTGTATGACTTAATCAAATTGAAGACTTCCAAACACAATCACTTATGCATCCTACACCGCTACACGTAAGGATCTGTGAAGTACACACGCATGTGTGGTTGGAATGAAATATTCACAAATTGATGCTTCATTAAAAGTTTACTCCTTTGGTGGGTTTGTCCTAGTCTAGAGAGAAAGTTTTCTTCCCTCTTTGGATGCTAATGAGCAGCAAATGGGTTCTCAAAATTGCCACCTTCTATTAAATATTTAGGAACAAAACTTTTTTATCCTCCTTTCCGTAGAAAAGAAAAAAAACAGCAACAACAAATAAGGACATGAGCGGAGAAAGCATTTGATTTATGGGCTTAAACTCCTAGCATCACTCTGTTTGCGTTTGTTGTTTGTCTTTTTTTTTTTGTGCATGAAATCTTGAAAACTTTCTTCCTGGCAGCCGTTCGGGGCGTTTAACAACATCCAAGGGGGTAGTCCCGATTCCAAATACGATGCCATAACGAATAGAAGCCGTGCATTAATCATGTCTGATTCCGTTTCAATGTTTTAAGAGCAAAACTTTTGCATTCGGCGATTAACTTTTTTTGTTTGTGTTTGTTTTGTGTTTTTTTTTTGGCGCCAAATGGATCATGAAGTTTGCCAGTAGCAAGGACTTGAGATTCGAAAGTCTCTCGGGGTGAATTGGGCGAAAATACTTTGGAAGACAAATTAAGGTGGATTTTGTTTGTTTTAATGTTGTATCCTAGTCAACTTGCCGCGAAGGGGATGTGTCTTGGTCGTAATGAGCTCATAAATATAGATGTTCTTGAGATATTTTGGACAGACGCTTGATTTTGGAATGAAGAACTTGAGGTAAATGAGATTGAATGGATAGAGATTGATGGAGAGCTTGGACGTCAATTGAGACTTTGGAATTTGAAAAAAAATTTCACGTTAAATGACGTGTGTCCTTTTCCTGAAAATTGTCAGTAACTATTTTAAAGAGGATATTTGAAAACATTCTTTGGAGATTTGGTGAATGTTTTCGAACTAAATATTATTTCATTTATGGTTTTTTATTGCTCCCAAGTTTAAATTTACTCTTTTTGGGTTCTGACGTCAAAGGGATGTCCAATCGGATTTAATGAAACTTTAATGTGAATGGAGAGTAGGATGATCCTTATTCATCGACTTTTGAACTATTATAGCGGAACTTTATGCAGCTAAAAGCACAGTATTGCCACTTTTTTTCCAATGCGTCCATGCTTTTCACTGAATTGATTTTCGGTCTGACTGAAAGAACCACATCAGAGGACATGCACAATTTTCAATTTTTCGTGCTGGAATAATTCAACTGTTTAGAGTTTCAACAGTTCTAAATTTTTTTTTAAATATTCGTTCATTTTTGAGAAATAATTTTTTTTACCAATTTTTCGGTTTTCGGTATTTGGTCGCTTGTTAAATTGTAATTAATAACGGTTTCAAACTTTTGACTTTGGCAACTGATTTTTGTAACCCAGATATACGCTGTGCCCTCGAAAATTTGGTGTTAACACGCCATGTTAAATAAGAGTCTCACTAAATGAATACACTTGACATAAGTGACTACAAGACAATACCTGATGACGCCGAGGAAAACATCCTTACAGAAGTGGCCGAAGACAGGATTTATTTTGCGGAAAAACAACTAAAAGTATGTACATCAACCTCGAGAAAGAAATTTTCGAATCAGTTTAAACCAACTTAGAAATACGAAAAAGCTGTAAGTGAAATACCCCATACATTTTCAAAGTTTAAATATCGGTCAAAGTCCAGAGTTTTAAAGAAATGCAATCATATTGGATTGCAGTCATTGAAGTCAGAAAGAAAACATTTTCATTTTGACTTCAATCATAGGATTCAATATCATTCTTTAACTTTGAAATATGACATCACCATTCATTTTGAATTCATTGATTGGAAATTCATTTAAGAGAACTCCGTGTTTTCGGCATCACTTAAATCTTTTTGAAGTCATTGATGTCATTTTTAATTCACAAAATCATTGGAGTCATTTGAAGCCATTGAAGTCACTTTGAAGTCTTTTTGCATTCAATTGTATTAATTTGAAATAAAATACAAATAATAAAAAAAAAATTGAAAAACGTTGGTCAAAAAATTATTATCGCGAAGTATTATTTGGTTTGATTCTAAACGCATAGATACATATAAATAATAATAATTTATTATAAAAAATTCTCCAGATAATGTACGTTTATATTACTCCATTTTTTCTGATTTTTTATCGTTTAACTTATGAGTGGCAATTTTCTAAAATTCGCATCTGACACCGCTCCACGTCAAGGGATGCTAATTTACCATGCACATGAAAATAAGGGCTTCACTGCTGCTGATAGGGCTTTAGATGTATTTTATCAACAACAAAGTTATTTTTTATTGTAAGTAATTGGTCCAACCTATCCAATATTACGGAGGTAATTGATATTTGCTTTCCGCAGACGTTTTTGCAGCGGGCCTGTTGAACATTATTTACAAACTTTATTACATAAAAATCTAATAATTATTATCATTAAGGTTTAAATAGTCTATAATATAATTAAGTCGTCAGAACAAATAAGAATGCCTATGCTGTGTACGACAGTTTGTTGTATCCGTAAACGAATCTTGTTTTTATTCCTTAGGGATCTGCGATACATTTATAGCGAACTGGAATTATTATTTGTGGATATATTTTTTTCAGTATACCTACACATGTTTCATAATTGTTTTCCCTTACTGTGCTAGAAAACTTAATCCTCTGACCTATACATACACCTTAAATAGTTCTGCGCTGTTCAAACATAACCTGACAAGGGACTCAGGTGTACAATTCGCTCAAAATCTTGACTTCTCAATTCATATTCAGCAAATTGACAACAAAATAACTCCCTCCTCGGCTTCATTAAACACTGGAGTAAAGAATTTAAATGTCCATTAATAACAAGTACCCTGTACACAATATTTGTTAGGCCACAGCTTGAATACGCTTCAAATGTGTGGTCACCGTATTACTAAACACATATTGACCGTATCGAGTCTGTACAACGCAAATTTGTTCTTTTCGCACTTCGGTGTTTATCATGCTGCAATGAACCCTAACGCGGATGTCAATCCAAACTTATGCTAACTGTCACATGTTCGATATTGTTTCTAGTAAACTGACACTCAAGCGTAGACGTTTTGGACGTATCCGTTCTTAACATGCATGCTTCATATTTTCAATTTTACTGTATTTTTGTGATTTGATGTTACTAGTCAATTATATATTTCCATTTATTTTTTATATGTATTTGTGTATGGTATTAGGCTATCCCTGTATAATTGTGTTTACTAACAACTAACACCACGCTAAATGATGACTGTGACAACATGGTTTTATAAGAAGTACTGAGAGCGTTATATTTCTCTTTTGAAGATATATTAGTATTTCACGTCAACACAATTGGATTCAAAATACTTCAAAATCATTGCAATGACTTCAAAATGACTTCGATGACTTCAAAATGATTTCAGCTATTTCGCAAAAGAATGCATTCATTTGAATGCAATCTTTGAGCTTACTTCCCGGTCAATGACTTCAAAATGAATTGTGATTTCGTATTTTGAAGTTGAAGTCATTACGTGAATTCATGGGTCAAAAATTTGCGGTTATAAATCGAATGAGTTAAATTCTTAAATAATTTACTTTCCTTACAAATCTAGTAAAATCGGGTGAATAATAGAAATGCCAAATTTATACATATATACTAGAACAAGGCCAACTCCAATCGAGGTGCATAAAGTGAATGTGACTTTACAAATGCCTCTAAGAACAAGATCCAACTTAATATCAATTAATGGCGTTGCAAGTGTGTATAAATGGGAGCACTTGAAGGCTAAATGCTACACAACAGTGTCCTTGGGCTTTGGAATCTTTTTGTTATTTGAGCGCTGAAGTTGAGCTGAAAATGGTGGCCCATATCAACAAAATATCTCATTCAGACCTCAGGAAATAAAAAGTTTTCTTCGTTCACTTCTTTCTCCATTACAACCGGGTTATGTTGAGCACCGGCTCTGCCAAAACAAAAAAGTCTATTATAAGATGATTTGAGCTTTCAGATTTACCCATCCGTATATCCGAAGAAGTCTCCGAAGCTCGGGCAATAGGAATGAATCCAGGCGAGGTTAAGAATGATTTTTGGTTCTTGGAAAAGGTTCTGCTAGAAAATAATTTAATGTGAAAGCTACCAAAGCCTCCGCAGATGAGTTCAGATAAAACTGCCAACGTCTCATCATGGTTGATTGGTTAGTTAGACCGTAAAGCGTTTGAAAGCTTACACCAGAAAAGGGCTGTTGTTGCTCTGAAAAAAAAATACAAGGTCGTTTATGGTATTTGTCGTAAGAGATGGTTTCGTAAGCAGTTTTTGTTAACGAACTTTTAATTCAGAATAAAATGGTAGAAGCACTAAAATTTGAAGGTACAGATATATTACTCAAAAAGAAAAAACAGATTCACGAAAAATATTTAAAAAAACGTCGTCAGTAGCAACTCCTTCGGATTCTTTCATATCCTGCGTTTGTCTTAAATTTTTTTAAATAATTTTGTAATTCTTTTGTCCTGACCTATTAATTAAAGAGAACACCAATTGAAATGAATTTTAGTTTTTATTTTAAATTCAAACCTTGATATTAAATACCCCGAGGAGTTCACAGGACGATTACTTTTTTTTATTAATCAAGAAACCAATCTCAGAAACTTGCGCATGAATTCTAATAAATTTTTAGTCCTCCATACTCGTACTTATTTCCCTTTGAATGTGTGTGGGAATCACACAGACAAGCGCTTTGCCTTCTTTTTCTGAGTTTTTTTTTGTGAACTTTTCTTTATTCAAATTGAGTCATAAAATATTACAGGCTTTTCATATTCAAAAAGATAAAAAGATTACTCACATTTACAACGGAACACTAAGATCCGGATTAAACAATCATAAAAAAGGACACAACAAAGGATATGCATGAGTTTTTCATGGAACAGTGTTTGACATTCAAAACTCAAACCCAAATGCCTTCGTTAACCAATTCGAATACGGATTTCGAATGCCTTTTGTACTTCGAAGCGGAATTCACTCGAGTTGCTAACGAACTTCCGTGCTCACATACAAACATATGCAATCCAACGAACCTTTACAACGAATATACATAAATCATTAGCTTACGCGAAAGGACCTTCTCCATCGACTTACTTTTTAAATCCTCCAATTTAAAACAACACTCCTCCGCGTACGAGTCGTACATACAAAAAAACTTTATTAAATTGCCAGCTTTCGAACAACAAAGGAAGCTTAAAACCATGAACCACGAGTCAACTCAATAACAAACAACAGACAAAAATGTTGCCTTAAATTGCATGTGTAAATCCTTCTTTATAATGCATATGGTTTAGCCTTGTTATTGCTTCAAATTATGCAATGAATGACGGTCCTGAACGATGGCGGAATTGTTATTTGTTTGTGCAGCATCTGCCAGGATTTAAAGCCATAACCACAAAGTGTTCTCTATGGCAACGGAACAAAGTTAAAACAGATAAATTAGATCGATATAGTAAGCTTTCGAACCGAATTTGGAGGTTATCGCTGCAGTAATATTGACCGCAGCACTGTTGTGTCATATTGCCAAAAAGGACGGTACATAAATGTTAATTCATTTTTATAGAAATAAATTATTATATGGCATTGCTTTTTGGAGGATCGGTGCTTAATCCGTGATAGTTTGATTTTTGAACTGAACCAGAAGTTTGCCCTTCCTTTTTGGTCTGTTCATTCGTTCACCCTCCTCGTAGACAAGAGAGTTTCTTATTTCTTTCTAATTTTTTTATTAACGTGATCAACAAGTTTCAGTCTGGTATCAAAGAAGTTTGATGTCGGGTATATGATCGTGGCCTATTGAGTGGCGAGATAAAGGCAAGGATTTGTCGGGGTTTGAGAGCAGTCCATTGGCAATCGAGCAGTTATAAACTGGCAGGTTTTTCATTAACAATTCTAGGACGGGATATGTAAAGTAGAACATTGTCAGCATAAATATGAATTGAGACATTTCTTCATAGAGAAGGAAGGTCGTTAATATTCAGAAAAGTATCGGACCAAGGATAGAGACGTTGGGGAACACCCATGTTAACCAAGTTGAATGCAGAAATTTTTTCACCAACTTCAATTTTTGGAACCTATTAGACAGATAACTTCCGACAAGTTTTACTGCAGTTTTTGAAAACAAAACAAAATAGACTTTTAAGTTTCCAGCAGAGCAGGGCGCGATTTATTCTATCAAAAGCCTTTGAGAAATTGAGCAAACTGAGGAGAGTAATAAATCTTTAATCATAATCTCGTCTTATATCTTCCAGGATATTGACCATAGATGTTGAACAACTATGCCCTTCTCTGAAGCCAACCTTATGTGGATATGTGCGATACTTCTCCCGCCTGCTAACGATACTTTTCTACAATCTTCCGATTGCTTAGCAAAAGCCTCATTAATGATTTCGAATCCCATTGATGTCAGTGGAGACGGACTATCCAGGTCAGATACTGTTGTTTCGTCTCAGGATGTAAGTTGTTGGTGAAATACTCGTTAATTGACTGCCTCAAAAGTTCGTCCACTGCAGCTTGATTATTCTCAAAAATTGATCTTGACATGTGAAATCGTTTCGTTCTTTATTTGCCGGTTAACATTCTGTGTTTTTTTTATAAAGGATCATCTGATTATTATCTAGAAACAAGATCTCCGATTTGTTCAACCAATGTAGGATATGGAATGGTTGTCCTCTGTGGATATTTTCCTTACTCGCTCTATCGTGCATGAGCTGAATATGAAATATAAAAACCGAAAACAGCTGGTACGAGTTAATGGTACATTGAGCGATTCCCTGAGCAGCCCAGGTATCGGCGTTCCCCCGGGGTCGGTCCTTGGACCATTGCTCTTTCTCATTTATATAAATAAAATTTTTAAGTTTTCGCTGAAGGGGTGAATCCGGGCATTTGCTGATGAAGTTGCTCTGTCTAATGTTGCTTCATCTTGTTTCCTTCTATTTTTTTTATTAATCCTGTGTTCATTTCTCTGTTCAATTAGCCTGTCAAAGCTGAAACTGCGTCCTTCACTTCGTCATCGCTTTAAAACTTCATTCTACGAGGTTTTTTTTTCAGATATTTAAGAAGAGATATTAACCGCTGGGAGACAGACCAGGACTATAGGACTTTAGGTTGGGTGATCGAAACTAACAAAGCCAGCGATGTGCAGGGTAGCCACGACTTTGCTTAATTTCCCGCTCTTTCTTTTCTTAAATGGCTTCTCTTAACAGCTTAAGAAATTATATTGTTCGGCAATGTTGACTTAAAGGCTGTCTTCACGATTTTCCAGCCTTTTGTGCCATCTTAAACTTTTGGGGTATGGGTTTTGTGCCGTGAGTGAAGTCTTGTTTTGACTGCATTTGAAATTCGATTCAAAACCATTTCATTCACGAAATAATTAATTCCAATTTTCCGACAAGCATGCTATTAAACACAATATTGATTGAAAGCCAATCAGTTTTTGTAAAAAAAAAATTAAGCTATCTATTTGACTACTCACTTCGTACTTAGGAAAAAATAACCACTTCTTTTTTTTGGAAAGACCACATCAGCAAAATTCGGTCAAAATTCAAAAGCGCGTTGTCTGCGATGGTTTGTCTTAGAAAATTTACATCTACGGACATACAGAAGCAGGTGCATTATTCTCTGGTGAAATCTCATATGACATACAGGATATAAAAAGAAATAAGCTTATTAACCTTCAGAGCAGATTCATTTAGACAATCGATAGTAATAATTTCAAGGTGTAAGGCGTTAATGAGGTTTCCCTATGACAGCTTTACTGGAGCACTCTGATGGTTTGTGCTTTAGCCATAATCTTAATACACACAAGCACAGGGATTTTTGAAATCCTGCATAAAGTCAATGTTTACAGAAGAAGCCATGTAATGCAAATAATATCAAACCAAATTCCAACAAATATGAGAGATATCATTGTAATTAATAAACGAAAAAAGAACTCTAAGTTTCTTTGTTTCGTTGTGTCTTAAATGTTCCAAAATTAAAAATTTGAAATAATTGAATTATTAGATTGGAACTTATGTTTCTAGTAAATATGTCCAGAATCAAAAACATGCAACTAATAGGAATTGATTTTTGAATTGAAATGAAATTAATGTAATCAAAAAATGTCTAAACCGTTGACCAACTAAGGTGTGAGCCACTTTCAGATAAGCTTTAAGCTTCGAAGGTAATAAAAGAATGACTTTAGAGGCTTAAAAACACGCTAAACATAAGACACATTGCTGGGTTTGAAGTGGAACTTTGCGCTGAATCATTCCAAAATAATGGTGAAAAATTTGATAAATGGATGTTCCTTACAACTCAGTCAGTTATGCGAGCTGTTTCTTTTTCATTCGAGAATGTTTCAATATTCATTTTTCGTATTTTTGAAGAATTTCCAGAGTCACTTCGATGGAAAATCAGAATCATCCGGCATCGATGGTCACCTCAGAGAAATATTTCCAGTGTTATTTCCAGGACCCATCGTCTCCCATTTTTTGTTAACGATATGATACGCAGGATCTTTTGATCCCACAAATAAATAAAAAATAATTAGAAAACATTCTTCAATCACTTCTCGAAAACGTTTATTGAAAAATCACACATGTTTGAACTCACCGTTTGGGTCTTTTGTTGACACTTTGCTTGACCCCCGAGTGATGCTGCACGCTGTGAGGTACCCTTTCACGACATATTTTTACATTAAGTCATGAACTTTTATCTCGTTTTCGAATCTGGTTATGTCACCATTGGCAATCGGGACCTACATAATGGCGCTATTACTAGAGTAATCGACCAGCGATAAATAATCTGAGTTTTCGTATTTTTTTGAGTCTGTTGTGAATAGATAATATTGATAACATAGTGTTGACGTAATCTTCAAAAAGTGAAGAATAAAATAATACGGCGAATTGAGTGAATGCAAAAAAGTTGGCATATAGTATATTTTCCCCCCGACCTATCCAAACCAAAATATATATTAGTTTCGAACCACTACGAATATCTAGCATTTATTCTCCTTATCCTTCTGTTGTCTCTGTGCAATTGCATAATAAGTGTATTCATAATCTTCTTAGTAAGTTACAATGGGTAACAGGTTATTTGGTCCAGTGTCAGTTTTAACCTTCAATGCGCTATACCGTCTTCAGGCTTAAATCACTATAAGCTTAAGGTTATCATGTTACTTTAATATTTTGTTTGGTAGCCCAATTAATCTAGAACTTTGCCTGTAAGGCATTAAGTCGACTTCCTTTTGTGTAGTTTCTGGGGTCATTTTCTGACACTCTTCCAGCCTTTTTCAAGTCTTCTTTGTTGCGAATGTTATTTTTAATGAAGTTTTTGTCCAACAATATCCACAAATTTGTAATGGTATTTATATCAGGACTGTACCGGCGGAGTTATTAGCTGAGGGCAGTTCCAGATAAGCAAGGATTGCACTATACGTGACTTCGTAATATATCCAACTTCTTGGCTCTTTGAAGTAATTGCTTTTACTTCGTTCAGGTAAATGGTTAGTCCATTATGTCCTTCATTGGCTGCGACAACATTCCCAAACCATAACACTGCCGCAGCCATGCTTCGCAGTGGCTTTGAGATTTTCCTTGTTCAGCTCAGTAATGGGCTATCGTCAAACGGAAGACACCCAATTAGAGGCAAAAATATTAAATTTGGACTCTTCTACGAAAAACCGTATTTCATAAATCTGAGTCCTTGGAAAAGTGCTCAAGTGCAAAGGCAGACACGAATCTCCTATTCATTGTTTCAGCATTTTTCGGGCGAGATTGGCCATTTTAAGAATGGCTTATTACTAATTCCCGCTGCTCTGTGTGTGGACCCAGTTTTTTATAAGCACATGTGGATACTTGCCTTTGCGAAATCAGACTAAAAATACAAAAAAATAAGCTGTAACATGTGTTTGTGCTGTTCAAAACGTTTTTTCGTCCTTGCGGGTTGAGGAGGGATATTTTCGTGTGTTTCGTTTTCGGCGACATCGTTTTTTGTTTGCGACTTAATTGTAAAATGGGCAGTGGATCAAATAACTTGTTACCCATTGTATATAATAAAAACGTTAATTTCATTTAAAAAAAAGATAGGTAACCTTTTTAACTTTTTTGACTTGGGCACAAAGCTTATCTAAAAAATTAATCTTCTGCTTGCGAGTAAAAAAAGGGTTTAAAACTGCTTCTTTGCCCAATTATCTCGATGGTAATAGATCAGAAACATGTTGACAAGCTTAGATAAATGCAAGGTCTTCCTCCCAACGCAACCCTCTCAAATTTTAGTCATCCATCTCATCTTCCAAAAAAAGAAGAAAAATAAACCTTTCAGTGTCATTCACACGAGTAATATTCCACAGAAATGTCATCACAACAGCTAGCTAGCGAATCGCTTTGATCTACTGACATGAAATATTCTTATTGCGAACCAAACTGTCAAATGCTGTCGCTAGAAGCCTTCGGAGCAATAAAAAATTCCAACACATCACATTCGCCTCGAGTCCTCTAAACCGCTGACTGCAATCGTTTAACAACTTAGAAGCGATCAAATGGAACATACTCGTAAAGTTGAAACGTCGTAACGTTGCGTCGCCTCAAGGCGTTAAGAAATCGATTTGACAGCACCGCGTGTGAAACGTCGTCAACAACATCCCATCACCAAAAATAAAAAAAGGCACATGTTCCCCGCAACAATTATCGCTGCATGTCACACGCGTACTACCACCATACGCACACCCCATCTTCGCATCCTACCAGCAGCACAGCGCTCAACAACAGACGAGTCCTGGTTGCGTAAATATTTGCAATGTCAGTGCAAGATGTCGTGACAGCATTTCTTTAATGAAATCTCCACCCAGCTCTCCACCGCTTCAAGGTCAAGTTTGTCCAATCGATTATCTCACTGCCCGTGTGTATCCTTTCCATATTGTTATTGCTCAATCCATCAGATGGATGAATTCGTGTCCTTAAAGATGGCTTCGAGCTCCGTCTTATCACTCATCCCCATTGTGTACTCAAATATAATTCAATCCCACGAATTCTTCTTCAACTCGGATCTACATTCCTAAGATACTTGTTGTAATTTGACCTACTCGCAAGGATATTTATAATATTATCCTTTTTCCTTTTATCCCCAACTCGAAGGTCATTTGTCTGTGTTGTGCGGTAAATTGCTTCACGTTTCGTTTGCCGAATTTTCATCCATATGTGCCTAAATAAATATTTGTATCCTGCGAGTCCTTATCGTATTTCAATTGGAAAGGAAATTCAAAAGGATGTGAAAAAAAAACACAAGAAACATTGATAACATTTATAAAAAGATTGGCTAAAGGGAGACAACGACGCCGACGCCAAAAAGGAATAATTTTAAGCGCTAAAAAGAATTGGGTCGTCTCTTGGGTGTTTACCCTTCAAATAAGGACAATTTGAAGCGAGTAAATAAACATGCATTCATATGAGGAGAGGATATGTTTAACATCTTCATGGGAAGCAGAAGTTTTATTTGTGTAATTTTGCATACAAATTTTTAGGGCACAACGAGTGTTGGTTGTCAGACTTATCCTTTGAGGTGCTAATTGATATTTTGATGTTCTTTGAAGTTGGAAAGTCTGCCAAATTTCAAAAGGAGCAAGCGACAGTGTTTAACATAATTTTAGATGTATTTACTGTGTACGGTACCGAATGTTTTATTCCAACCCTTGGAGTCTAATTTTTAATCCTTTTTCATCCGTTTTCATTCAAGCAATGACTAACAGTTTAAAAGGTAAACCGTAGACAACATGTACATAAATTAAGGCAATTGTTGGATCTTTTTTAATTTCCACACAAATATTTTGTCCTTGGAAAATATTTATTCACTCAACATCTTGAACTTGAGAACTTGCTTTGCCGCCTCCTGTACTCGAGCGCGTCAACTTTTCCATGGGACCGATCTAATTCCGCACTCGTACAGTAGCAAGAGTACTCAAAGATCTTGACATCCATAAATCCGACATTGGTTCACGTTGGCAAAACCATTGCGTAAGCTTTTTCATATGTCCTACTCTTCTGGTCTCTTCCCGAGTAGATCCAAAACAGCATTTTTCCAACCTGTCTCTCTCTTCTCCCTGCAACTATCGACCCATTGCACTAACATCCCTGTTTTCCAAGGTCACGGAAACGCTGATAAACCGTCAGCTAATGAAATATCTCGAAACACGACAACTCCTCAATGACCGGCAGTACGGTTTTCGTAGCAAAAGATTCACTGGTGAATTGATGGTATATCTCACCGAAAAGTGGAACGATTCTCTACATCTTTCTGGTGAAAGCAAGATTGTTGCGCTTGACATTTCTAAAGCATTTGACGGAGTTTGGCACCAGGCCCTTTTGTCGAAAATGCATGCATTTGGTATCGCCGAATCTCTTATTCAATGGATTAGAAACTTTCTTTCGGGCCGTTCAATTCAAGTTGTATTCGATGGTGTCAAGTCTGATATTCACCATATAAATGCTGGTGTTCCCCAGGGCTCCGTTTTGTCACCGAGTTTCTTTTTAATAGTAAAAAAAGCTGATTATAGTACTCTCAGTTTTTCATATTCATTTTCAAATTCACGTCCCTCATCTTCTGCCGCGGAAATGGAAGGGTAGCGTATGATTAACTAATTAAATTCCGATATTGACAGCATACAATCATGGGCCTCTAATGGAGTGGAATTTAATGCCTCCAAAACTCAATGCTGTCTTCTGTCACTTAAGAGAACCGAAAACACTCGACCATTATCCATGAATGGCATTTGCATTGCTCAGGCCGAAAAACTTTCAATCCTTGGTATGTGTATCAACAACAACCTCGGTTGGAATGATCACATAACCGTTGTCGCCAAAAATACTGCGAAATGTCTAGGTTTCCTGAAGCGATACAAGTAATACTTTACCCCATCTGATCTGGCTGCCATACATAAAGCGAAAATTCGCCCCAAACTGGAATACAACTCCCATTTATGGGCAGGCGCTCCAAAGACCATCTTGAGCCTACTTGATGGAATTCAAAATCGAGCGTGAAAACTCATAGGGGACAAAAATATTACAAAGTCAATTGACTCTCTTCACCACCGTACGTCTCCTGTCTAACCAGATTTTATCGCTTCTACCATAAGCAGTACTCTAGCGAATTATCAAGCTGCATTCTGTAGGAATGCTCATCAGTTCACCCTCAAGTCCAACTTCGATAGTAGAGTCAAGTATAGAGAATCGTATATTTGCCGTGCAACACAAATGTTGAACGCTCTACCAAGCTCGGTATTTCCAATTCAATCTGCAGAAATTCAAAAACAATGTGCATCAGTACTTATACCTTTCTCCTCCCTGAACCCTTCCACTCGCGTTATGTACTAACATTTTAAGGGTGGTCATAACACCTTGGCACAGTTTTCCGAACGTTTTATCCAAATAGTGGACGTGTTTTCCCGGACGCTCTTACGATTCTAGAAGGACGCGTTGGACATGCTTTTCTATAGATTTGACGAGATGCACTACATAGGCAAAAGAGAAGACTCCTTTCACAACTTAAACTCTTGTACAGACAGTTTAATGACATTGAAGTCGTTGATAAAAAAACATCCGAGTTCTAATAAAAGAGAGCTACAGAAAATCCGATTGAACTGGAATAATAAAATTCGAAATTTTTCGAAGAGAAATGTCATGTCTCAAGATCCCACCAAAAACAGACAACGAACGTATTCAATTGACAGCAGACGAAGATCCACAGGTAAAGGTTGGGGTTATAGGGCCCTCGCCCTACTTGTAGAATTTGGTCGTTTCCCACAATTTCTACCTACGACATTATATCCACTAATGGCGATCAGAGAACCGAGGTTTCACCGAGTTCATCGCATGTAGTGCCTTCGCTGATGACAGTGGGAAATTCCTCGTTAATTTCGAAGACAGATCTTCGAATCAGTTAAGAAGAAAAAAAACTTACGGAAATCGATGGAATATCAAACATTGTGCTTCGAAATCTCCCTCTGGAAGCTATAAACATTTTCTTTTCACTATACTGTTTAATAACGGCGCACTCGAAAACAGCATTTGTACAGCCCATCTTCAAATGGGGTAAAGTTAACTCCTATCCGGATAATCTGCAGTCAATTGGTTCCCTTCGGACTCTCTGAACGGAGCAATCGAGGACATTTCCGATACGTGATGATACTCAGATAACCAGTAGTTATATCTGAATCGGAATCAGGTTAAGAATATACGATTTCAGAATACCTCAAAATTGCGACTTTCGGCGTCTTTACGAATTTAAACCTGGTGCCGACTGGATTAAATGATGCTCAAATGCAATTCATGGATACCCGTTCTGAAAAATTCGACCGGTTTGGCCGCAATCCACGAATCGATCCATTTTTTGACATAACCGAAATGACGGAAGTGCTGGTCAGCCAGAGATAGTAATCGGATGGCGCAAGGTCTGGACTTTACGGCGGGTGGGGTAGGACATCCCATTTGAGCGTTTCAAGGTAAGTTTTGACGACATTTGCTACATGTGGCCGAGCATTGTCATAGGCGATCGTGGCTTCAATTCATACGGCACCCAATGTCCTACCTTACGGATCATTCCCATTGCTTTCAAACGATCGGAAATGGTTTGCTGAGCGACGCCAAGTGATTTTGCAAGTTCTTCTTGCGTTTGTGACGGATCTTGATCGAGCAATGCCTCCAATTCATGGTCTTCAAACTTTTTCACATGCCCGGGACCTTCTTTGTTTTCGGTGTCGAAATCACCACCTTTGAACCACTTAAACCACCGCCGACATATTCTAACGTCTATAGTATAGCCCGGGTAAGCTTCGGTTGCTTTTTTCTTTAAATGAAAGAAGCATATTTAAACTTTCCGCAAATGTTGTTTTGATGGCACGAATGTAGACATTTTACGGATTTACAAAAACTTGTGTGTTTTCACTAATGACCAATAACCTAGACTGAAATAATTAGACAATGACATGAAGTTTCTGATGTGACAGCTGTCATGGTCAAAATTCACCTCAGAGTAATAGATATGAAGTTGTCTTCAATAACGACATTTTCAACCGGAAGTCCTTATTTAAATTAATATTTATTTATTCATTTCTTTTTAATTTATTGAATTCGTTATTTATTTTATTTCTACTTTCTTGTTTCCATACATAAAGTAATTAAGACATTTAAACTCTAATCATGAAGCTTTTATATGAAGTTATTGTTAAAAAATTATTCATTATATGAACATTAACTTAAATGTCATGTGTATCTATATACATAAATATATAGCTATTTGCTTGTTTTTTTTTTTGTTCTCTCTATAAAGGTGTATTAAGTATAGCTCATTTCGATTGTGGTAACTCATCTTATTTCTGAAGTAAAATATAAAATCTCTGAACTGTTAAATATGCGGCAACACCATAATTTGTAAATCTAATTTCGAAATAAATAAATCTATCTATCTTTTCCGGCTTATCACGTTCGGCAAAGCATCTTTATCCACATTGTAAGGGTATTGATAACCCCTCGAACTCACTCCTCGTAATATACATTTTCAAAGACTTTTATCAAAAAGATAAGCTCATGGATTAGAAATTGCGTTCGGTCTTCTTTTTTTTACAACATTTACAACCGATCACGGCCCAGAAAGCAATCGACTCAAAGTCCCAACTCAATCTTGTTACTTTGCTCTCAAAATTCTATCTCATCCATGGGCAATTTACTCAAACGAAAATTGCTTTATTAATCGAAACACAAGCGCTTCCTTGTCGCCTAGGGAATGATATTCCACTACGCTGCTTAAACAATTTGAAAAAAAAAACAGAATTCCAAAAGAACGCGTCGCCGCCGCATGCAACAAACATTGAGATTCTCTCACTCAAATCCCAAGGACTGACACCATCCGGCAGAAATGCCATTCCATGAATTTTCCAACGCATGGAGTTCATCAAGAAAATGCCATTATTATCATATTACTCCGGCATGAATATGACCTCATAAGACATCTCCTCAAGATTGGGTGTGACAACGACAACGACACCGACAACAACAATATTGTTCCATGGGGCCCCTGCTGCTCTGGCCCCGGAAAATCTATGAAATTTCCTTCTTCCACTTCAGTTTATTGAATTTTTTCTTGAAAAGCCGCCTCGCCCCCTCGTTTGTTAAACGACCTCGACATATTGCCAATCTTTGTTTTTTTTTTGACGAAAGGGTTCTTCCCAATCCTCGGAGATAAATAAATGTAGATTCAAGGCAAGGACTGTGCGTATGAGTGGGGGAATGGGGTTTTCATCACCCCACGGTGCGAATTATGGAGATTTCATTTATTTTTCATTTGTAAAATAGTTTCCAATCGATTCGTCGCATGAATGGAGTAAAAATCGGCGCAGACAAGGACATCGCTGGAGGAGCTGCCACAAAACTGTGGAGTGCCATAACAATCAGGCCCGATGGTCATGTGAAGTAATCGGATTATGTGTATATTTTGTGGTGCGGTTCCAATCGAATGTGTGTGGACAAAGTGCCAAGGGAGCGTGCTAACTATGTTTGACGCCGATATCAATCGGGATGGGTTCAATGATAATAGACGAGCAAATTTTTCCTGCCACTTGGATGGATGCGTGGGTCTCTGGAGATAGTTGTTTTTTTTTTTGGCGGGTAGAAGGAACCACCACTTCATAGACAAGCTGAAAGCTTTCGTTGGAAAATGAATTCGTATTGAGTATCAATTCGGGTGATTGATCATGTTGTATGGATGGATACATTTACAAGATACACTTACTGTGTTTCCCCGACCACTGACGTGGCGACCGACTCCGGTTGTGGCGATATACTTTTTCGGACCAGGACGATAATATACGAATAAGTTAGTGTACGGGAGGGAGCTGTAATCGATTATATATTTAGGAATGAGCCAAATTGATAAGAGATATAAAATTGGAGAGGTTTTATCGTCCGCGTCCGCCGGGACCGATGTCGGAAATGAGACATGGGATGTGATGTTGCTCTGCGTGTTTTGTTGTTATGTATTCATGATTAGTTGTTAAGCTCAGTTTGATTGGAATGAAAAGTTTGGGGGGATCCAAAGATGTGGAGGAATTTTGTGTGAGTTGATTGATGTGTATTTGCTGCGGACATCATGAGTGCCTCTCAATTTACGGAAAGGAAATATCATTTGAAGAAGGCACAATGAATGACTTGAGACATCAGTCACTTGCCGCAATATATCTATGAGTTTGTTCACCCATAAAGCGTGACTGGGAATGAGGTGCATACATTTTTTATGGGCTAAAGATTTGCCAAGTTGATAGCTCTACTATGGGCAAATCTGATTATATCTATAAAAATGATTTGACAAAAAAAGCTTTAAAACTATCAAATATTTAACTTGGCAAATATGTGCTTTTCGATTTGATAGGTTTTTTATTTTTATTGTTTTTTAAGTGATTACTTACTTCAAAAATTAATTACTTTATATTAGTTCATTAATAATCAATTAAAAAAATAATAGATGCTGTTAAATGATTTTTTATTATTGATCTTTGTTGGATTATTTTAACGGCGGGGTGGCGTAGTTGGATAAGCGAATACCCTTCAAGTAAAACATTTGATGGTTGTTTCGAATCCAAGAGGAAGTCTTAAAATCAGTTAAGCGGTGTTGTCACTCGAGAAGTCGGACACCCTTAAGTGTTAACCTTTTCGTCTTGTAATGATGGAGCTCCATTTGACATTTGTGTTGTCAAAATAATATTCGTCTAAATGAACATTGATGACGCAATCTTCTGAAACACATAAAATTGAGCTTGCAAATGTTTCAACTGATGGCGAGTGAAATACTGCGAATTGAGCGAATGCAAATAATAATAATATCGAAAAATTCGTCCCAATTTCGACTCGACCCATAGAGCATATAAAGTTATTCCAACAATGCAATCCTAAGTCTGCTTTATCTAGTCATAGTGTCCGATTATTCGTCTCTTCTTCTACTTGATCAGTTATCGCTTACGGGTATCTCCAATCATTTGTTCCTACATGCTTTACGTTCAAGGACTTTAAATCGATAAATTTACCTTCACATAATACTGCTGCAAACTCGCTTCCTTGGCTTCTGATCAAAATGGAACCCGATCCCTTCCTACAAAAACCGTTCATGTTCGTCTGACGGTTGTCAATGTAATTAAATGTAGAAACAAACTTTACAGTAAGTGGAAACGTAATCTGAAAACTATAAATTGGAATAGTTACAAAAAAATTCGCACTGCAAAACGCAACTACTTCTTTTCCAAACTCAACAATGCCTCGCAACCGAAAAAATTGTTTGCATTATCTTAGGGAAATCGGAATCAGCTCGAAGGGAAGTAGTACTTGCAAAATAGATCCGAACGCCTTAAATCGAGTCTTTGTTTCAAATACAATAAAAAATATTGCTGACAATTTTCGTCGTCATTGGAAAACGCACTTAACTTTGAGTTCGTAACTGAAATCGACGTGACTTTCACTATTGCTGAGATCAAATCAAATGCTTTTAGAGAAGAGGGACTATCAATTATAATATCTTTTGTCGTCAGATATCTTACTCACATTATCGATAGTTGCATAATGACATCTACATTTCCACAGAGTTGGAAACTTGCAAAAGTTGTGAGAGTGACCATAGACCCATCAGCATATTGCCGTGCTTGTGAAAGGTCTTCGAGAAAATTATTGCTAAGCAAATCCAAATCCACTTGAATTCTAACTCACTCTTATATCATTTTCAACCAGGGTTTAGATGAATTCATAGCTGCTCCACAGCCATGGTCAACATTTTAGAGGACGTGTGGAACAGCCTCTTTGTCACGGCATATGCCCCTTTGGCTCTGGCTAGAGCATCATCTACATGTTTATCAAAATAAAGTTACCGATCAAGCCAGACCCCAAGATATTTAAAGGGAATAGTTTCACACTTTTGGAAGTTGATCTTCAGATTCCAATCGTCGAAGTATCGCTGGATCTTATCGAAATCATATTGTAAAAGCCTTCCAATGGTCTTGAACTTTGGACCTGATCTGGACATGATTAAGTCATCTGCGTATGCTATAGCGTGGTGAAGAGAACTAACGAGAGCACTCGTGAAAATGTTAAATAAATTCGGTGAGTTCACTACACCTTGTTGCAGATCATTGTTTTCTTCAAAAGTCTCAGTTGAAGTCTCATGCGGTGTCAAAGGCCGTCTCCAAGGCAACCAAGCAAGCACCTGTTTCTTTCTTTTATTCCATTGGATATCCGATATATGGAATCATGCCCCGCTCTGAAACAGAATCGGTTATCCGGAATAATAATTTTGTCCTCAACCCATTTGATCAGGACTCAATTAATAACTTTTTCAAATACCTTTCTAATGTTGGGAACAAGACTTATCGACCGGAGGTTTGCCGGATTGGATGTGTCTAAATTCCCTTAAGGAATGGGCTGCACTACCGCTGCCTTCCAATGAGCGGGGAAATGTGCATTATTTAGTAGAATGTTAATCAGCGTAGTGTAAATGTCTTCCGCTTCTAGAAGGAGATGTCTTAGAAGAATTTTTAAAACTCCGTGTATACCCTCTATGGGTTCTTAGTTTGCAATGACCGGAAGATAACCAAAAGATCTTCCTCTGATATGAATGGTATGATACTTCATTGCCAGTTGCATTTTAAGGGCATTTCTGGCGGCTATTTTCCTAATGAAAACGTCAAGCGGGGACAATCCTGAAGGGGACCACTACTTACTGACTTTAGCATTGAAGTTAACAAAAACGATGTCGTGCTCCGAACATGCTAGTAGAATTTTTTTCTGCATAGAGTCTTCTTATGAAACTAACGATGTAAAATGTTTTTTTTATTCGAAAGAAAGCTTTTGATCCATGACATAGCAAGCATATGCCACCTTCTTTCAATAAAAATGCAAAATCTAATTGCACTCTTATTTTCGAAAAATATTAATACTCTTTTTGGTACTTTAAAACTCGACTTTGAGTTAAACCCTGATTAAAAGGTTTCACATACTCCCAATAGCCAAGTTGAAGTTCTCTTTAATTCCCTATAATTATTCAATTTCTTCTTAAACTGTTTATGAGTTTTTGCAACATTAAAACACTTGGTTTTTAAAAATGTAAACCGTTTAAAGACGTAATAAACACACTTCCAGTCTGATATACTTTTAAGTGACTGCCGGCGTTAAGGACACACCATTTTCAATTTATCCACCTTTCAAAGCAATCCAACAACATAAAACCTTGTATGGCTCTCTCCTGGCTGATTGTTTTCGTCCTAACAAAACAATTCTTTCTCCAATTTCGCAAAGGAGAATTTCCGAGAAAAGAACGTTTCGCAAATATGCCAGACCAATGCTATTCAACATGCAGAGGAGGGTTTGCATGCGGGCCAACTGGGTCTAGAATTCAAAAGAAACAATTCAATGCCATGAAAAGTAGCCAAGAATGTGCGCATTGTTCACCATGAAATCGGTCCTGGTGCTGTGATTTCTTTACATTTTCTCTTTAAGTCCTTTTTTTGTTTGTTCAAATAAGCTTTACGACTTATTTCACAGTGTGCTTCCCTAACAATAATAATAATAGATTATTCTGAGTTCGGTGTTGTTCCCGCATTTTTTTTTTCTATTTCTCCAAATCAATACAAAAAATAGGACTTTTTAAGTCTTTAAATCTTTTAAAATTTACCTTGGAACTTTTAAGCAGAAATAAAAATAATTTTGTGATGTTTCTCATGATGATGCGAGGTAAAACCAAGTTGTGAAAAAGCCACGTGCTGTTAAAAGACTGCCTCACATTTATACCGGGCCATTCAGGTTGTAGGGGTGGTATCCGAACGAGAGTGGTTTCAATGGGTAGGTGTTGCTCAAAAATTTTAATAATTCAAAGGTCAGCCGCCACAAAACGTTTGAAGACTGAGGAGCTTGCATTTATTAAAGTCTAGTGACTTCACTGAAATACTTCGACCATCTACATACTTTCATTTCCATTTATTATGTGCTTATGTGCACACTTTTTATATCCTATATCTAGAAATTGAAGTTTGGTTGACAATTGCGTATTTCACAGGTCGTAATTCAAATTAGATTAGGTCTAAAACTTATTAACGGGAATGGGGATGCTACAAAAGTAGAGCGACTCGAACAGCAAACGACGCCATATTTCTTGCCGCTCTTTTGACATTTCTCTTCAGTAAGGTTTGCCATTTCATGATGGAAAGATATACGAGCCAACAACGAGTCGAAATAGTACAAAATGTTCCCGTGCCATTGAGACAAAGAAGTGCCCGTAGTGTCGAGAATATTGCTGCCGCTGAGGCTTCAGTTGCAGAAAGCCCAAATGTGTCTCTCACACGTCGTTCTCAAGCGTTGGGCATCTCTGTGACGAATTTTGCGAAAAGATTTTGGCCTACATCCTTACAAGATTAAATTGACGCAAGAACTGAAGCCGCTTGACCACCAGAAGCATCGTATGTTCGTGAATTGGGCTGAGCAACAACTTGAAAATGATTCGGATTTTCATCGAAAAATCATCTTCAGCGATGAGGCTCATTTCTGGCTGAATGGCTCCGTCAATTAACAAAATATGCGATATTGGTCAGGCAGCAATCCACACGTACTCCATGAGTCATCATTGCATCCCGAAAAAATTACGGTTTGGTGTGGTTTATGGGCCGGCGGCGTCATTGGGCCGTACTTCTTCCGTGATGATCAAGACCAGCACGTTACTGTGAATGGGGATTGCTACCGTTCAATGATAACCAAATATTTTTGGGCCCAATTGGATGATATGGATTTGGAGGACATGTGGTTCTTACAGGACGGCGCCACAAGCCACAAAGCGAATGTCACAATCAATTTATTGGAAACCATGTTTGGAGAACGTGTTATCTCACGAAATGGTCCAGTCGCTTGGCCGTGCGATTTGATGCCGTTAGACTATTTCCTGTGGTGCTACGTCAAGTCTATGGTTTATGCCAACATGCCAGCGACAATTGATGAACTTCGTACGAATATCGAACATGAAATTGCAGCAGTATCGGCCAATTTATGCTTGAAAACCGTCGAAAATTGGGTTCAGCGTCTGGACTTCTGCAAGCAAGCCCGTGGTGGCCATGCAAAAGAAATCGAGTTCCATATATAATCGAACGTACTTTCACAGGAATAAAGAATTTCATTGATATCCAAAACCGTTTTTGTTTTATTTAAAATTTATTTATTTTGTGGCGCTCTTATTGAAAAATCCGATACTACTTGAAAGTATTCAAAGTACTTTAATGTTGTCAAAAGACTTATAAACATAACGATTGGGATGTAATCAAAAAACTCCAATTCAATCTTTACATTCTTTTGAATTGAAGCCTTCTGTTTGCTTCATTCTTAACTGAAAGGTAGGTGGGTGTGATTGCCACATCTGAAACAGTTGTGACCAACTAAGATCCTGTTTGGATCCATTGTGTTATCACTTACCAGTGATTTATACACCGATTCCTCATTGGCCAGGGGACTAACTGATACCTTAGAAATACCTGATTGGTATCCAAGTGGTCTCTGCAGAGATTGTCCACTTTATTACCTTCTTCTTAATGAATTTTGCTATGTTCTGCCGATTGAGTGGCTTCCTAGCGTGCTTTTCCTCGTTTTTGCGACGGTGGACAGGTAGTATGCTTTCTACTTCTTCCTCGTCCCTGAAGCTCCTGCAAAAGTCGTTATGGGGGGCTCCTATTCTTAATGCGTGTGAGCCCATAATACAGTGACCTGTGATAATTCCTACGACCTTACTCATAATATTTCTGTTAAGGCTAAAGAGTGTACTTGTCTTTTTAGGATTAATGAGAAGCCAAATTTGCCTCGAAGTCCCACAGGTGTCTTGTTCCACCCATCTCCGCTTGCTGATATTGATGGTATCTGTATTTAGCTTAGTATTTATTGCTATTCTAGCTAGCTCGTCGGCTCTTTTATTGCCTGGAATACCACTATGCCCATGGACCCAGCATAGGGTAAGGTTATATCTGACCGGTATCTCCCTGAGAGGTAGGCGGCAAATTTTTACCATCATGGATTTAATTGATGGTGTGTCCAGAGCCTTGACGGCCTCCTGCCTATCTATGTATCTGACAATAGATAACCCGTCTATCGGATTCATTGACAGTAAGCGGGCAGCCTCTTGGATAGCTTTAACTTCTGCCTGGAATACACTGCAGTGGTTGGGCAATCGAAGGGACAGACGGAAGGAGATCTCCGGCGAGAACGTTGAGTCCGAGTCCGGTGCCTTCGTTCGTTTTGGAACCGTCCGTGTTCTTAATGTTGTTCTTAATTGAAAACTTTCCATTTTGTTAAAACTAAATTTAAAAAAAATTAGTTCACTTCAGATGTCTTAAATCTTAATTTGTTTACTTTTTGCATGAACAAAATCTCTGTGTTTTGTAAACAACATTTTTTTAAACCTATTTGGTTTTATCGGGGCGATTAAATAAAAAGATCCACGGGAGCAGTCGTGAGTTGCACAATAAACGAAATAAATTTTTGCATAAGTTTATACTCGTTCTAAACTTAAGATGTTCGCTAATCGGGTGAGGTCAGCCCGTGTCCGGAAGTGTCAAATCTTTACAATCAATTTTAATTTCTGTTTCCTTGGCTGGACCTTATTTTTAGATTCGGTCTATTTTTAGTCAAGATTCTCTCTCATGTACCCGGCAAGCACGTCCATTTGAAGCGTGACAAAAAAGCCCATAAATGGATTAGGCAAGGTCTGCGATGATTGGCTATGAATTGGGGTGCTCCGAGTACCCAAATATCGCACAAGGAAATATATTTTTAGCCTTAAAAAAAGGATAAAAATCAAATCAATCAAAAATATTCTCACCAGGTTTGTTGTATTTACGACTTTGTCAAATTCGCAAGTACTTTCGTAGCCATAAATAAACATAAATCAATGAGCCTTGTCGCATACGGTACAAAGCCTACAATTCATGCTCTCTAATAATACTAATAAATCAATATTGTCGGAGCAATTTTTGAAAAATACTCTCACATGTTTTATGAGTCCAATATAATGCCGGCACATGTAAAATGTCATAAAATTCACATTTTTCGTTATCGTGAACAACTCGTTGAGCAATTTAAATGTAGAATCGGGCACCCACAGGACATGTTCGTAAAAGTTTTGTCATTGAAGTCCTCAGTTGTTTGTTCTAAAAACTGATCCTATGGCGATGTAATTATAAGCAAACAAGCAATTCATCTTTTTCAGAATTAGATAAAAAAAAGAATATACAGAATTTGTGGGGAAACTTCTTCGTCCTTGTCAAACAGAAATATACCTTTTAAGACAAGAGAAACTCTCTGAACAGTTTTGTTTAAACTGTACCCTTTTTTTTGGTAGAAAACCACAAAAGCACAATTTTTTATACACGTGCTCTGAGATGTCCTGGGGCGGTTTTTTTTTTTTTTATCGAAAATATGTTTTTATGCCTTCATTTCAGGCTAAAGGATGTGGATCTGTTACTTAATTGGGAAGTAGATAAATATTTCTTGTTCTTCGAATACAAAGTGAAATCTGTGAAGCCCTCGGAAATGATTTCCCTTTTTTTTTTAATGAGAGTGTGCTCGCTTTGGTTGGATGTTAAGGCTTAAGCTTACAACAAGTAAAATGTGGACCAAAATAACGTGATTTCAAAACCTTCTACTTATGTTAACTAGTCAACCAACAAGGCGTTTGAAGCATCCGTTTCCGGGTAGCCAAATGTACTCTTGATGGCGAAACTGCTTTAGATTCCGATAAGACATAATACATGGTAAAAACAGCCCAAATAATTATCAACAACGATGTTCCCACTTCGGCGATATAATTTTCTAAATAGAATATTTAAGCCGAAAAGTCGAAAAGAAAGAAAAGTCTTCACATGATAAAATTAGCAAAGCAATTTCGAGTGAATGTTTTTGGACCACCCTCTACATAGTCTCCGAGTCAGACACGATCAGGAAAAGAAGGCGAAGAAGAAGTATGGAGAGAACCTCTATCAGAAGTTTTGGAGATGCAAAAAATAAGTTGAGTAACAGGTTAAAAATTGCCCCTCATATAATAAGAGATGCTTATCAGGCTAGTTCGTAACATTTCATTGGAAATACTCCAGGACAGCTTCGTCTGAATGACAACGAAGTGCTCAATATTCGTGTGGTCGTCCTGTTCACCACTCGATTTTGTTAGCGGTTGAGAAATGCATTTGGGATGTTTTAATAAGTTCATTTAACAGTTTCATAACTAAGTACACATTTTTGCACCCAAACTAGTACGTTTTTCAAAAAAGTAAAAGTACGGGGACTTTATTGGGGGAGTTCATCAATATAGTTTAAGCTGGTCTGAACAACAGTCACCACGCTCCTGTGCTATTTGTCGACCTTAGCTAAGCGTCCGACACCCTGATGGACGAAAGGCTTTTAGAATATGTCAGCAGAAATGGCTCAAGAGGAGTACAAGTAAAATGGCTTCGGAGCTATCTGACTGATAAAAAATAAAAATTCATTAAGCAATAAAAACGAAGCAAATATGGTGTACCACAAGTTACCAAATTGGGTCCAATATTGTTCATACGTGCAATACGTCCAATTGCTGTGCAGGACGGCGAATCGACTTATGCCCGATTCACAATGTAGCGCGAGAGCTAGTCGAGAAATCGCTGTCGTCATTAAATCGTTTCCCAGTACACAATGAAAGCCAAATTTATGACAGCGAGCTCATGTGTCTATGATGAACTACACGACCGAACATCATCTTTCTCTTTCTGGCTACTCATATCAGCCTGCTGCCACGCTGTGACGCCGCGAGAGTTTCTTAATTTTTCGAAAACAACGCGATGCGATAGGACGAGTCTCTTGCCATTGTGTATTGTTTCATACATTTGCATTGATTGAAATTTTTTTTGACAACTCGCACCAGATTCGCCTCGCGTCGCTGCATTGTGAATCAGGCATTATTCGAATTCTCCTCAACACTGCGTTTCACAACGGCAATAACTTCCTCAATTCGCACAGTTTGTCATCTTAGGGGATGCGTTTTATCCAATAGAGTGTACGTTGTACGAAAACGATTCATTGTGTTCCGAATAACTTGCTCAGATGGACGATTTTGTCGATCGTAGAATGGGCGTAGCACACGATAAGTTTGGCGAACCGAACCATGGTTTTCAAAAAAAGTTTGCACAATTTGCACGCGGTGCTCTGGCGTTAGTCTATTCATCGTAAAAAAGCAAATCGTATTTATCACAAATCAATTTTCAACTGTCAAATTGGCAATCTATAGTAACAGTGCTGCCAGTTAAAAAACCAAATCTTTAAAAAACACACCACTTACAAAAGATGTCCACACGGTCTCCTTTAGCTCATAGCTGTGATCCGCATAACTTTGAAGCGAACATGTGGCCTAGCATCTTGATTAAGACCATGGTCTCCAGTTGTGTCAACCCACAGACTCGCATGTGGATAGCTTCGTTGAACTTGTATCTCTAGGTTCTCCTGACTGATAAAATTTACAAGATTTGATAACTCCCACTATTTCTCTTTGTTCGCCAAAATCTTAAACAATTCCGGCGTAATGATTTTTTATTTTTTACATTCTGCTCAAACGTTTTTTTAAATTTTTTTTTAAATCAAATTTATTAAGTAGCCGTCTGGTTACTCTATCTTCAGCTGCCGTTTGAAGCTATAACCTCTAAATTTAATGTTTACGACTGAGCTACACCATTAAATTTAAATTTAATGAGGTCCTTTTGAAGTGATCCAACCAGAAGGATGCTGTCCATATACATTGAATGTACGAGCACTTCCTTTGTTGGCGTCAACACCTAAATTATTAGCCGCACGCTTTCATTCCGAGTCGCACTGGCTCTTCAGTCGTCCTAACAGCAGCAGGAGTTGTAACTGTCCCCCCCCCGATACCCATTAAGGGTATTCTGAACTCATTCCCCACCACATACCCAGTCCATTTGACAGCAGTGTGTACCCATCCTACATGGCGGAGCACACTTCATGGCGACAGTAATTCACCGGTACACCGGGTGGTGGCACAGTCGCTTAATACAATACAATTTCATCTTATTTTACTTTTTCGTCCCTTCTATTCCTGGACTAGCTTAATGCCTGACTGCGACAATCACCCGACGACGCGACGTTTGAGTTTCACAAACACTGTTGAAAAAAAGTAAACAACACTTATGACCACCCTTCCTGGGCGGTTATGGATTGTTTTTCACCCGTCGGTCGTCGTAATTTGTTCGCATGGATGTAATGCGCAATTGAGCAATTTGTTGAATAACTCCCTTAGTCGTATGGGGAAGGAACAGCGCTCCAGCCTGGATGGGGATAGGGATTCTCTTTGTATAGGTGAAACGTTTATCCTGTTGTTGTCGCCTGGGTCGCATGAGAGACTGTCATTTAACCGCTCTTTTCTTGTTTTCTTTTTAACGGTAGCCTATTTTTTCTTCTTCTTATTGCCATGTGTTTTCATTCTTTGTTTATTTTTGTGATAAAATTAGCTTACGGGGCAAATGCAAATATGTAGGTGCCAAGGGAACAATTTTTGCTGCTGATGACTTCTTGGAATTAAATTGCAAATCCTTGGTACTTTCAGGTGAACTACAGGTTGACAGAGGCACACCAAATTGTATCCTTAGAGTGATCAGAACTCCACTTTCACTTTTAACTTATTTAAAAGGCTGCGGGAAGCCACGATTTTTCGCAAGTTTTTCTGGATGCTTTTTCTGAAATTCTGAACGCCACAGTTTTCGAGTTGAACTCAAAATTTTCTATATAATTTGAAATCAGGCCAAGGGAATACTTTCTTCAAAAATTGGCTGCATATTCTTCAACCCGGTGTTTGTCCACCGAATTTTTCAGTGCACGGACTCTTTTAAGGTACCGTAGTGTTTTGAAAGTTTTCTAGGCTTCCACAAAATCTAAAATAAACTGGATTACTTTTTGAATTGTCTACTACATGGACCGGCAGTTGCTAAAGTCAAAAGTCTTAAGCCGTTGTTAATAAAAGTTTAACAATAGACCAAAAAGCGGGAAAGATGAAATTTTGTTTAAAAATTGATACACAATTTAACAATGAACGAATATTTAAAAAAAAAAATGTGTAGAGTCTTATACTACGAGCTTTCAAAAAATGAAGTCGATTTTACGTCGGATCGAAAAATTTGACCTCTGATGTGGTTCTTTCACTCTTCTTCAAAAACTGTCAGAACGAAAATAATATCAGTGAAAAGGATAGACTTATAGAAAAAAAAAAAACAAAAAAAAAAAGCAAGAAAGTGAAAATAATGAAAAAAGAACTGATAAATCAAAAATATAACAAAAAATAAATAAATAAAAATGCCTGACCAGGGTGAATGTTATGCTTCTGGTCCCCACTACTACCTTGATTTTATAGGTCGGGTATGCGAAGATCATGCTCTATTCATGACAGAGAATTTTGAGTCTTAAACTTCGACTGTCCGACCCAGTATACACACGCCGGGTTAACTTTATATTATTTTAAGTATTTCAGGAGTATTCCTTCAGTGACATCCAACATAACGATCGCGTAGCATTAGTGTTTGTTGTTTTTTTAGACACTTAAAAAAGAGTGTTGTGTCAGTGGTGGAATGGGCAGCGGAGCCTTATTAATTGAACTCTTTGGGAACGGAAACCATTAAAAGTAATTTGAACAGTGTTAAAAGGATTCTCAACTGAGTGATACAAATCGAAAAACGCAAAAATACGAAATCGTTCCCGTTGAGTAAGCTTTTCGAGGTTCTAATCACACGCAGGCTAATCACTCAGGATCCGAAGGTCGCCGCAGGCGATATAAACGTTATGTTACAATTTAACTTAGATTGAAATGAAAAAAGGTCAACCCTTACAAGTCCAAAGCTCGATAAATACGCCTACTTAACTGCAATCCATGCCCACTGCTTGCAACCGCAACATTGTTTTAATTATAGGGAGAATAAGACATCATAACGAAATACGTATACATAAAAAATCTTGTGAACACAAAAAAATTTTATCAACCATCATATTAGTGCGGTTTCAGGCCACAATAGACCGAATCTTAAACCGTAGTAGCTCTTAAAGAAATGCTTGATACTCACGCAACTTTGTTCACTTTTTCGATGAAGGATGTTCGATGCTTTTATGCTGAAAA
Source organism: Orthonevra nobilis (assembly GCA_963555765.1). Classification (NCBI taxonomy): domain Eukaryota; kingdom Metazoa; phylum Arthropoda; class Insecta; order Diptera; family Syrphidae; genus Orthonevra; species Orthonevra nobilis. The sequence continues at coordinate 8,813,720 of OY743226.1, read as the reverse complement.
AGACTTTGGTTTTACTCGATTTTCATATATCATGCCCAACTGGGAAATTGCAATTGTTAATGACCGTTTGGACGCTTTTTAACATCATCCTCTACAGTTTTTCGAGAGATACGGGTTATAAGTTCCTGTACTCTTGTCCGACAATATCGTTCAAAGCTTTCAGTATAAGTGTCTTGTTTAAAAAAAGCCCCTGACATTAAAAACATCAAAAAAAAAAAACTGGCCACCCCTATAACGCATTCCTCATAATGTCTATTGTCGCTCGAGATGCGTGTGCGGTGGTACTTTCCAATTGGAAACATATGTCTTCTAGTCCCAAAGTGTCGAACTGCGTCTTTCACTTAAATGTTCAGCAGAGATGAACGTGTAATGGCCAATCGCTAAGCACGTCGCGACGTCTAGTCGAAGTAAATGACTCATCATCGATTTCGCCGAAATTCTCTTTCTGGTGAGCGGCTAAATAGCATAATTTTTGACCAGTTCATGTGGAAAGGCCAGAATATCTGCGCCGAAATTCACGGTTTGTCAAAAACTACTGACGAATTATTCCGCAAAAAAGTCATAACTGTGCTACAAATGTATTCTGCTGCTGTTTACTACACAAGTTTCAAAATAAAACTGACAGCTGCTGCTTTTTGCGAAAGTTTCTAATAAGGTGATGGATTTTGGGCCACATGGATTAAAATCCTTTCAATCCTGAACAATCTGCTCTTTGGTGATGTTTGCTGCTCTGACGTTTCCACTTTATCTTTTCTTCAAAAAAAAACATAGCTAAACATATTTTGATGATAAAAAATGACATTAATTACATTCAAAACCATCTAAACCTCAAAAGAACCGCCCGCTTTTTGGCCAGTGTCCTTACATCAAAAAGGAAGACCGCATTGAGCAACCATGCGCTGAAAATGTTACTCGTATTCAATTTAAAAATCAATTATTCATTAGTTCGTTCATTTAATAATTTATTCCATTTCAGTGGCCGACTCCCTCGTTCATTTATTCCCTTTTGTTTCCTCCAAGAAGCCCTAATCTGCGAACGGAATTAATTATTCCCCACAAAATTGATAAAAAAGAAACCGCATGGCTGAATTCTGATTTAGATACATTTTGCTCCCTTTTTTCAGGTACCTATCTGGAATTTAATTACCTCGGCCAGGTTGATTCATTTATAACGTTCAGTCGGCGCGACCTTTTTCATGAATTAAGTGAATTTTCCGCACCCCAAGTTGCGAATGTGTGTTGGGAAATTACCAAGCCACACTCGCATCTTCTGACGACAATGAACCCCCCAGAGCGGAGTAGCGCAGGATTATCTGGTATCCCCGCATGAGAGATGTATAATAAATCATAAGGACAGATGTCGTGGAAGAAAAAAAAAATACACACGTGTTGAGTGGCGATGACAAGACAAGCATCTGGATGAGTGTTGCAGCCAAATGGCTTTGGTTAGGTTGTGATATTACAGCGGATGCAGACGGGGATCCTGTTTAAAAGGATAATTATGTCTTAATCACTTTTTGAGAAATGGCTGGCAAAGTAATCAACAACTCATTTTAGAAAGCTCGATGCTTGGTTAGACAATCAGGGTTCAAAGAGTGTAAGAGAAGCTAAATAAAAACATGCCGGAGCCACTCACATCATTGATGTTTGAACGCTTAATGGCATCAAATTTTTTTAATATCCTTGCTTTTCAACATCTTTTCGGTTTACGGGGTGCCTTGATAAGGTAGTAATTTGTTGAAAATTAAAAAAGTCACCAGAAAAGGGTTTCAACATTTTTGACAGTCCAAAGTTTGAGGTTTACAACTTTTTTAGAATCCACAGAAAGTCCTTTGACTGGTTTATATTTTGGTCAGTATGACTTGGTTTTTGTGCTTCCAAAATATTTCCCTTTTTTAACGAGTTAATTTGGGTAAAAGTATTCGGGGTAGAATCATTTTAAAATATGAATGTTCATACGAATGGTTGTTGAATTGTTTGTCCTTAATGGCGTTGTTCCGGCAGTTGACTGTTTCTGAGATAAACATTTCATTGTAGAGTATAACTTTAAGTACCATAAACTTGGTTGGCTATACCCACTGCTTTACATACTTCAGGGAAATTAAAAAAAAAAAAAAACATTTAACTCGAGTACGAGATATCCGAGATTTATTTCTCTAACGAAACAACATGAGGACGCTTTCGTGGGACGCGTCGAGAAAAAGTTTCAAATGCCTATTAGGAGCGATAATCGAATTGCATTTGCGGAATTGTGCATTACGATTGAAACGCAAGTGCATTTAAATGGAAATAACTAGGGTATAGTGAAATGAGCTCCGTCACTCAATTGATCCAAATTAAAATGAAGCTGATATTCGCGTAGGATTCGAAGTCTTGCAGATGTGATTAATTGTTTTTGTGGGAATAAAGTCTCCATTTATTTAGGGCACTAAATCTCATAAAAAAATGAATGCATCAAACAATTGCCGAGGTCAGGAATAAAATACTTAACGCATATTATTGACGGTTGTTTGAAGATGAACTATTTCCCAGACGCCTAGTAAACTGCAAAAATAGTGTCCATATTAAAAGCTGGAAAAATACCTAATAATGTGGACAGCTAGAGGCCTGTTATTTTTTTTAGTAAGTTAAGGAAAATTTATATAAAAGTACTTGAAGAGGACCGATTCGGCTTAAGGGGGTATTCTAGTCTCGAAATTAAAAAAATCGATTTTTTTTTATATTTTCAAAGTTTAACTATTCAAGAATGTATCAACAAGAGGTATTTTCAAAATTCAAATTATTTTCGGAGATATCGATATTTTGCTGACCCGGTATCCAAACTGGTTCGGTCGGAACTAACCGAACAAAAGACATTAGGGATTCTATGTCTACCTGAATCCAGTAAAACATTTTGTCCTTTGTATATATCCAGAAACTCAAAATAATAATGAGTCTTTAAACTCTTTGATTTTGACTTTCGATCCAAAACACATACATTCCGGACCTAAGATGATTGAGATAGTGACATTTATTGCTATTTGTATTTCATTCCTTCATTCCTTTTTCAAAAATGATGGAGCTTATGAGAATGAAAATTGGCCCGGAAGCTCATTCATTTGCTGTGAAACGAGAAAACGCCCGGATTGACCGTTCCGGGTGCGAGCATCCAACGCATCAAAGGAGGCCACAACTGCTCAATATGAAGAGAGAAACGCGGAAAATAGTTTTTTCGAAGTCGAGAAAGGTCCGATGTATGAAGAAGGAATGGCAGATTGAATAAATGTAAGTCTACAATAACATGACTTAGACTGCGGAAAAACTTTACGCGAAACTTTAAACGCGTTTTTCTCGAAACTGTCTTTTTCAAAACAATACCCACGATTTCTCAGGTTCTGCTGGACCGATTTACCTGAAATTTTTAGAGAGTCCTCTTTATAGACTTGTCTATGTCAGACATCGCGACATTATTCTGGATTAATTATCATTTTTTTTTGGTTTCAGATTGTTAGGAGGGTTGAAATCCGGGGTATGGTTACGTACCAATTTTTTGAGACCTCCACTTCATCAACCACTTCTGTATTCTTATTATGTTAATAAAAAAGTAATATTAAAAAGGATAGTTAAAAATATTAATTGCCTTTTTTTATGACACTTCAAAACTTATATGAAATTCATGCCTCTAGACTAAAATACCCCCCTAAGGAAATGGCACAGCACTTCCTGTCGAGTGCTCGGAATATGTAATCATGTTAGAAGTTCTCGTTTACAAGGGAAATTTACCGGTATTACTTTACTTTTGACTCTGCATGGTACGACGGTTTGGTCTTAAAAGTTATCCACTTCAATTTTCCGGATTATTTGTGCAAAATAGTCCAAAGCTTTTTGTTTTCACGTTGCCTTAAAATCTACGTTATAAATCGTGTCTCTGATGAAATGTTTTGTCACAATTGGTGCTCCTCAAGGTGCAGTACTGTCACCAATTTTGTGCAATTTGTATAAGTCAGATTTTACCATCTTGTCTCAGTGTCAGGGGGCCATCTTTGCCATCCATGCGATTCAAATTTTGAGAATATATTTAAAAAATGGAAAATTAAGCTTAATGGGAAAAATATAGTTTTGGGAGGAAATCGTTCGTAGTAGTAACCGACCGAACATTCCGTTTCAGCCAGATTCGGCCAAAAAATTGGTTTCGGTTTTTGGCAAAAATCGGCCGAAACTTCGGCGGCGCCGAAACTCAATTTCCACAAGGTACACAGCAATTTGGCCCATTGTGACACCGCGACGATAATGTGGATTAACGTATGTGGTGGAGGAAGTGAATATTGAGAGGTTTTCCTCCCGGGTGGTGAAGAATGTTATATTTCGTACCTCTGTCGAACACGAGATGTCTCAGTAAAGTGTCTCTTTTCATTCATGTAACATATCACATTTGTATAATGTTAAACCGAGTTGCCAGATGGGCACTTCTTAAATGATAACTTAATCTATATACAACAAAGAAGAGGAAGTTGGAAAGAATTAGTTTACTCCTCAAATGAACTGAGCGAGGTCTTTTGGGTTTGCTTTAGAAAGTTGGGGTTAAGCTGTGAAGAAATGGGACCATAGCTTTCTATGTTTTGATATTGCGATGACCGGACATTCGTTGAGGAGATTTAGTATAGTATGTCAATATATTCTGAGATGCATCTGTGAGGGTGCATTGCATCTTCAAAGGCAAGCTCATCTGCTCTGCAGTTTCCATGGATTTCCCTATATCCTGGAACGCCGTAAAGGTGAACCTTAAAAAAGTCCGCGTACTCCTTAAGGGATACGCGGTGTTCTTTGACAAGCTTAGATGTAGATTTAATGGCAGCTTGGCTATCGGTCGAAGTGTTTAAGACTAAGATTTCTCAAAATTTCGAGTTCTGATCCATCGGTTGTTATCGTGAAGGAACCGGCCGATATAGGAAAATTTTGTTTTGAGAGTATATATATAGCTTATAACTGTTGGAAGGGAAATCTACTCCAAGGATTGAGGACTGATCAAAATCAACTCTGGTGCATGGCGAGATTGCATTGAGTCTAACCAACACAAACTTTGTTGTTTGATTAGCATGGTTAACTACACGTAAGTTTTTGGTCCGTGAGCCGCATTTTTGAACTAGTTTATTTTCTCGTGCTTGCGTGACGTGTCAGGTCACTTCGGACGAGATAACTCTCTGTATGTGTAAAAATATCATTAATTTATATAATAAAAATTTAAATATATAATCAATTTCAACTTGTCTAAAACAGGTTTGGTTTCGTTTTCGGTTTCGGCTGTAAATCATGTTTCGATCGGACACTAGTTCGTAGTATTTAAGAACACTCTGGGGTCAACAGATTGACATTTAAAGAATACATAACAAGAACAAAATCAAAATAGAAACAAACTTAATGTACCCCTTTATTAATAGAAAGTCAAATTCAACGAATGAAAATAAAATAATAATTCTTAAGGTGATCTTCCAGTAATTGCTGTTATATGGTTGTCCAGTCTGTGGTAATATCGCAAAGCCCCTTATTAACCGTTTACAAGTGTCACAAAACAAAAAACACTAAAAATGATGCTGAATCTACCATGGCACCACTCTGATGAAAAACACAATATGAAATTTCTTTCGAGCTTTATTATTACTAATTAAAACCTCGTAAACAAATTAACTAGTTAATTGCAAAGCAAAACAAGTACTGATGGGAAGTTAAAAAAAAAACTCTCACTTTTTTTTGTTCGTAGATGTCCCCTTTAGTCGTTTGTAAATCTTATTATTTATTTATGTATTTTTTTTTAATTAATTAATTAATTTATTTATTTATATAGTTCATTAATTTAATAATGAATTTTGATTTACGGAGTTATTTATTAATTATATATTTATTTATTTAACAGTTGAACAAGAGTTGAAGAAGAATTGAAAAGTTTATGCTTACACTCTTAACAGTGATTTAATGGAAGCTCTGGTCAAAGATCGTTTAAGCAAGCTTTTCATTACCTAAAATGTCTTGTTCCTCACCCCCTAGTTTCTGGTGTCGAATCTGTTGTATACGTAACTGAAAAGCTAAAAAAAAATGAAGAGGATTGAGGGCCTAATATTGAATGGTTTTTCATGCCACTACCGAAAAATCTTTGACCCAAACAATTTTTTATTTGTGATGCCAAATTCGATTCGGTTGAAGAAATAATACAAAGGTAAATTAAAAGTGAAAATTTGCAAGTTGGTTTACCCGCCTTCCACGATTGGATCTATTTTTTTGAATACTTACTTCACCTTTTGTATAAATTAAAAATAAAACATTGTCGAATGTAGGGTTTGGGTTTCATAGTTGATAAACCCCAGCCGACCTGCGAATGCTAAGACGCAAACACAGCAAGAAAACGCAGAAATTGCAGAAATTGCAGCAAATGTTAACAAAATTGATTTGAGTTCGATTAAAAGAAAAAAAATTGTTGTTTCATGCCCGAAATTTTAACCTTTTCCTAATGAAAATGCGAATTATTTCGAAGAAAAATATTCTCGGTTCCGTCTAGAAATATTTAATCCATGAGAATGAGCTAATTTGAACCGCTTTGTTGCTCTGCGTGAAGCTAATGTAACGCCATTTTTCAGTTAACGACAATAAATCGTAGATTACTTTCACATCCATCACTCCTGAGCCACTCTTAACAATCGGTTTCAAAGGATTTCACTTCAGTTTTAAGACCAGCCTCTTAATTTTTGTTTTAATAAAGGCTCAACGTCGGTTTGTAGATTCAAGTAATCATTCCGAGTGATTTGGTTTCAATGCTTATGGGGCTATTGCTCTTTTTGCGATTTTTCTTCTGAATTATGTTTTTAATCACAACTCATATATCCGCAGGCTCCTGCACTCTGTGAGCACCGTTTGCATTTTTTGTGATCATTTATATATACAAGTTCAGAGATAGATGTCTGCGTCGAGCTCAAACCTGTAAGTCGCATGTACACTTCTGCGACCATCTCGCGAACTCTTTAGTAGTTTGGCTTATTTGAAACGACATTGCCTCATGCAGCAAAAACGTGTCCCAAAAGTAGATGTTCGCAATCACAAAGGCAACGCTCTCCCTAGAAAACATTTAACTTCACAATAAGGTGTCTGCACTTAGAATTACATTTTTTAATCATCTCAATAAATAAACTAGTGACCGCCGAAAACTTTAAGAGTCTTACTGCATATATGCGTCCAAGGTTTTGCGTGTCCTAATCATTTTTCTCGATAATCCTTCAGTTGAAGAATCACATTAAAAAGCCCAGTTACACAAGGCTCTGAAAAATTGAAATGAAAAATTTGAAGTGGTTTGATACTCGGATGTATTTTAGTTTAATGGATGGAGTCCGAACTGGGATGGAATATTTGATATCTTAACTTATTTGTGTTCGCTAAATTCGCAGTATTTTATTTTCTATTAGTGCAATTTCATATATTGCGAGGATTTCATCATCTCATCAGGATCTTGCTTTTAGGTAGAACTTATGACAGATAGCACTACCTTGCGAACACTCCCAGGGAAAAACTATAAGTTTGATCCCAATGTCAAATGTTGGTACCAGATATGAAAGATAACTCTAAAATATACAACAGCCGAATAAGAAACGTATCTGTAAAAAGTATTTGCGAACAGCAATGCAATCGAATTGGAAGAACATCTTTTTATCATTTGCTAACCAAGTGTGTCTGCCCCTTAAAAATGCCGGATGCGGAAGTTGATGCAGAAATGCATCCAAGGATGGAAACAAATTTCCATGAAAAGAAACGAATACATTCATGAAGACGCCGAATCCAATCGATTCTGATTATAGAATCATTTAAATGCATTCCAAAATTATACTGAATCAATTGCCTTGAGCTTATTTGGCTAGTTGCCCATTCGGAAAGTTGAAAATACAAAACCAACGCCTTAAGCAATATCGTTTCTGTGCAAGTAATAAATACTCAAGCTATTGTTTTGTCGCCGGGGATGGGATATTCAATTTTAATAAAATCTGTGAACGGACAGTTTCAATGTTTAATTGGCGCCCGATAGTCGTCCATAGAAAATTCTGCACACACTCATCAGAATGTACAGTGGGTCTGAAAAAATCACACGAGATCTTTCATGAACTCTTTAAATATAGCAAAATTATTGTTAAATTATTTCAGCCACTTTTAAAATGGTTCAACTCATGAATGCATGCGAATGAGAGAGCAGATCCTTTCACTCAGAGGGCAGCATATTTTATTCAATTCATAACATTTCTTAGCGCTTTGACATCAAATTGGTTAGCAAACCAGTTGCAACTGTCAATGTTTTTTCTGTGGGCTTATTTTTTGATATTTCGACAGTGGCCAACCCGAGCAGTCTTTTGGCAACAATACGTTTTAATTAATTTGCAGATTTCTGCTTTCGTAGAATTGATATTCACAAGTCATTGTGTCATCTGCAAATAATATTTCTGTCCTGTTTTTGATTAATTTTTATCTGTCACTGAACTGACATTGAACGTCAAAAAAAAAGAAGCAAGTAGAAATAAAACAATCCTTGTATAACAATAACCTTAATTTAAAAACATACTATGAAGGTTACATGACAGATTGTAAATGCGATTTTGTAACATCCCTGCTGATATCAACATTCCCGGAAGACGAAATAATGTATTCGTTTTTTTTTATTTTTATTTTTATTTTTCTTACAATTTGACGTGACTGCGCCAAGGGGAAATGCAATGAATGATTCAATAGCAGCGGGAGGCCTGTGAACATTCTCATCAGCCATAAATTGGAAGCAGTACGGGTGTAGGGGCCTTCGAAGCGCCAATTGCGATTTTTTTTTATAGTTTTAAATGCAATTTCATTTACATCTTTTGTATGTATGATTTTTGAAAAATAATATTTTCAAATGACCCCGCCAGCTTAAATTCACACTAAATTATCACTTGTTGTAAAAGAAACGATTGTGCAACATTTTTTCTTGAATTTTTGAAACCACGGCTTCGACAGCCTTGTGTCTTTGTGGACAAGGAATAACGAATTGAAATGAGGCCCAAATAAGTTTGTTCAAAAGTCAGGTGTCTGCTAAATCGCACTACGGCTTGATCGTTGAACCAGAGTTACGGTCCAGTTCGCCTATTGTTGCCGAGCTATTTGAGACGATCAATTTTAGCCTTCTGTCAAGGATCCAAGAACTGTCAGAATGAACGCAGTGTAGAGCATTATTTTGGTCCTTCGGGTATGGAGTTTTGAGCTTCAATATTATCTGCGTTTCCCAACAGCTAAGCAGGCTTGCAAAAGAAATTGCATTCCATGTTGACACTTGGCCGTCGAAATTTCTGTTTAAGATTAAAGGTGAAGAAATCACTTGAAGAAGCAGCTTCTTTTTTAAATTGGGTGTTAGAAGATACGCCGGTATTGTTCGATTTATTTTTTGCAACAATAATTCAGATGCTCACTGGATAGGATCTATTTAGCGACGTTAAGCAGAGAGTCGAAATTTCTTTCAAGTTAAAGTTTCGCCTGTTTGTTAGACGAGACGGTTGGAGATGGCATTCGAGTCGCCGGTCATGCTTTTATACCCCCAAATGTAAGTGAACATCTTTGCCAAATTTAAAAAACCTAGTCGATCTATCTGAACCGCAGGTGTGGGGAAACTAAAGGGTCCTTCAATAAGCGCCTGACATCTTTAAATTTAAGTAAAACAAAGTGTGTGTGAGATTTTTATATTTGTTTTCAAGCCTATCGTGCAAATCTCCGCCGCGGCTTCTCTGGGTGGCGCGCTTCCGAAATGTCCCATTTTGTATTGTGGCGCACATATCAGGCTGAATTTGGTCGATGGTTTGATTTATGTTGGCTTTGAGGGCCGCTTTGGTTTGTGGGCTATTAGAAAATGTCTAAATCACACTCATTATAAGAAACTGACTCAAATCGCACGATCTCGGTGGCCAGTTCACATCACCTCCACATGAGATGACCATGCCTTCGAATCGCTCGTGCAGAATTTCTAAAGTGGCGTAAGGGCGCAGCGCCATCCGGATGCAACCACATGTCGTTGGTATCCATACAATCCAATTCAGGCCAAAAGAAGTCGGTAATCATCCGCCGTTGATGGTGATGCCCTGGCTTACGTCGTTCTCAAAGAAATATGGACCGACGACGCCGCCAGCCCCAGGTCCATACCAAACATTAAATTTTTCGGGATGTATTGGTCGCTCTTGTTTTTTGGTTGTTGACTTATCCATTCATCCACAAATGAGCCTCATAGCTGAAGATGATTTTACGATGAAAATTAGGGTGACTACATTCAGCAAACACACGTCCTTGTCTATGGTACGGCTGCAGGTCCAAATCACAAAGTTGTGATCTGCGAAAGACCGAGTTCTTGTGAGCGACGCAAAATCAACTGCCTCGGACATTCCTGTACACTTTCACGGACAACGGCGATTGCGATTCGTCGAAGTACGTGTGGCAAATTTATCATAGTGCGAATATTCCTCCGGAAGGACGATTTTTGCGACAGTAAAATGGGCGAAGCACGCAGAACGTTGCCCGAACAGAACACCCATTTTGATAAAACAATATCGGTCTATGGTGATTTGGAAAAACAGACGAAATGAATGACAATTCAATTTAATTCAATTCAATACAATTTATTTCATAATAATTCAATTCAAGAAGAAATAAATTAATTTAGGTGACATTTAATATTTGAAATACATAAAGTATAGAAATTGTGTCAAATGTAACTTCAATAGGATAATTTGAAAGAAAATGGAATAAAATTAAAAACACCAAAGAAAAAAAATGAAAATATTTAAAAAAAAGAAGAAAGAAAAACCTTAACAGGCTCTAGAAACAAAGTTTTGAAATGATGCAAAGTTAAGATCCAAAAGCCACTGTCTTAGACAACTTACGAACCCTCCAGAAATTGTCAAAGCTTTGATTGTAGGCGGATGTCTATTAAAGAGACGACACTAATGAAACTAGATAAAAATTACGAAATGCAGTTGTGCGAAATTTGGACACAGAAACAAAATTCGAAAAGTTTCTACGCAAATTGTAATCTTCAATTAACCTCCAGTAGAGGCATCCCGATCTATTGAAGAACGCTTTTAGGACTTTAAAACAATTTTAATGACGGACTGGAGGAACATATATATCACGAAACAAAGGATAACTGGGATGACGACGATGTTCACGGCATATTATTCTCAAAATATTCTTTTGCAGGATTATAAGAGGCATAATTTTGGAAGATACCATAGTAGGTAACTCTAAGTAGTTCAGTTGAGCAAAAAAATTTTTTTAACGAAAAAAGTTCCGGAGAGTGCAGCGGAGGTTTTTTTTTTTATTTTTTTTATTTCATTTATTTCATTTAATTTTCATAATTCATATCAATTCATTTTCAAAATAATAGATTACATTATAATTATTTAAAATATCAGATATAATTATATAGAAAGATACACTTTGTGGTACAGAACAACCAGTAGCAAGTGTAGGCTGCTAGATATATTTCTGGCCTAATAATGAAAATGCCAATATTTATCATCAAAAGTGGTTTTATTGTTTTTCAAAGTATTCTCCAGAATGATTTACAAACTTTTGCATGCGCTGAAACCAATTGTCGAAGCACTTTTTCCACTCCGATTGAGACACCTCCAAAACATGGTTTTTGAACGCTTCAACAGCATGTTCTGGCGACGAAAATCGTTGACCACGCATATTTTTCTTGATGTGCGGGAATAAAAAGAAGTCATTGGGTGCTAAATCAGGGCGGATGACTCATCAATTCGACGTTTTGGCCGGTCAAAAAGGCGCTGGTTTGAGCCGATGTGTGAGAGCTCGCATTGTCATGGTGAACAATGATTCGTCTTCTCTTGTTCGTTTTTCGAATTTCTCCGAAGACTTCAGGCAAACAAATTGTGGTGTACCACTCAGAATTGACCGTCCTACGTTGCTCAAGCGGAACAGTCGCCACATGACCAGTTTTGACGAAGAAACAGGCTATGATTTGCTTCGAAATGCTTCTTCCACGAACTCGATTTGGCTCGTCTTCGAAGACCCACACGGTCGATTGTTGTTTTGTTTCGGGCTTATACGCATAGATCCATGATTCGTCACCTTTGACAATCTTATAAACGTCTTTTGAAGTACCGCGATCGTATTTTTTTAACATTTCTTTGCACCAATCGACACGAGCCTTTTTTGAGCGATTTAAATTGTGAGGGATCCAACGAGAACAAACCTTTTCAACGGCCAGGTGATCATCCAATATCGAATGTATGCTGGTGAGAGAAATGCCCAGGGATGCCTCTATGTCACGGTATGTCACATGACGACCTTGCATTATCAGTTCACGCACGGCATCAATGTTCTCTGGCACAACGGCCATTTTTGGACGACCTTCACGGAATTGGTCTTTGAGCGAGCGTCGGCCATGACTGAATTCATTAAACCAGTTTTCCACAGTGCTATAGGATGGTGCTTCATCGCCATACAAAGATTAAAGTTCATCAATGCACTCTTGTCGTGATAATCCACGTCGAAAGTTGTGAAAAATGATCGCACGAAAGTGCTCACGAGTTAATTCCATTTTTTTGCCGAGATGAATTTTTTAAGTCTCTGTAAATAAAGCAATTCACGATTAAATGACAACACGTTCTGAGTGATGTTATGCTAAAAAATGTCAAACTTTCCAATGAAAATGTCAGATTGCACCTGGCAACACTCAGTGTCGCCTAGGCTAGAAATATATCTAGCAGCCTACGTAGTTCAGTTGAGCAAACATTTTTTTAGTGAAAAAAGTTCCGGAGAGTGCAGCTGAGGTATTTCCTTAACAACTCAGTATGGTTAGAAAATTTCATCCTGTTATCAATAGTTAGTCCTAAATATTTGAACTCATCGACTCTCTCAATGGGAAAACAGTTATCGCAGCAAACTAAACTACTACAATAGGTAGAGTATGAAAAGTTTAAAGTAGAAGTGCAAGTGGCAAGTTTGTATCTTTGACATTCAGGCGCATATAAATATACTTCAGGATTAAAGTAAACTTTAGATGATGAATTAAAAAATATAATTTTTGTTTTCGAACTTAGGTTCAATTTGTGTTCGGCAAACCAGGTCCTCAAGAAATTCAAATCCGAATTGACATCGGCTACGAGATCTAGAGCACTGTCAGAACTATGAGAATAGCCAACATCATCAGCGAAAGCAGTAATATTAGCTTTAAAGTTTAGTTCAAACAAGGAATTAATATAAATGAGAAACAAAATAGGTACCAACACAGAACCCTGGGGTACTCCCGAATCAATAAAAAGAATGTCGCTTCTCGTTGCTCCCATTTTAACTCTTTGAGATATATTAGAGAGGTAGGACCTAAACCAATCAAGCATAAATCCAGGAAAACCCGCTTTTTCAATTTTCTTAAAAGGACACGATAGCTAATATGACACATGGAGCTTCAACAATTTGGGCGCTATCAACTGTCTAGCTCTTATATTTATGATCAGATCTTCTGTGAGTGCTGTTAAATATGCCGCAGTCTTGCTTCTTCATTGTTCTAGACAATATTTCAAGGACATCTTTAATTGCAGTAATACACGATGACACAATCCTAAGGGGAGCCGCTTTTGAATGCTTTCCTGAATTCAAAACTGTTTAGCGCAGTCAACGGCACTCCACACATCTAGTAGGATATATCGGTTACATGTAACTTTTTTAAGATATTAAATTGGATCAGATAGACTGTGGGAAAAACACTTCAAATCAGTCACAGGTCAGGAAGCCCTTAAAGTCGGTTAACGCTTTCTCTTCCGGCATTCCGTATAAAATTTACTGTTCCAGTGATAAATAGAAAAGTTTCGACTGCAAACAACTACATTTGCTATAGCTTGGAGCTTGGTAAACGAGTTCAGCAAACATTCATCATCGTTGCTTAAGTAAAACAGTTGTTGAAAAGGCGTTCGCCACTTTTGCGATAACCAAAATTCTATTCTTATCGAAAATTGGCGACATTTTTACGAGATGATTCCCACGCTGTTCGTCCCAATGTAGGCATCCAATCTGGGTATACGATGTCAATTCTTAGTTTTGACCAGTGTGACCATTAATTTAGTTCATAGAACTAAAAATGACTATTTACTTCGCTTCAACAAACGGAGATGATGGAGGTGCCCGTCTGGCATTCAACGAAATTAAGAAGGCTATGCTTGCATGTAACTGTATTGGAAGCTAATAATTACAAACATTTTTAAGAGGCTTTATTTTAGGTTAAACTGCATTTCTGAGTTTAAAAAAAGTTTTCCTTTTTTTTAACTTGATAACTTTTTCGGTTTACCTGTGGGTGGTTTGAAGGTTTCACCTCCCCTGTGGCATAAAAGAATTCAAACACAGTGAATTTTTAATTAGACCGGAAGACAGTCGTTTTTTCTTCCCTCAGCAAACCAAGTTGGCATACTGTCTCTAGGTGATAGGCGCTTCATGATACAATATTGCATGCAGCAATGCAACTCGTCTAGGTGCTGTTTAAAGCGCAACTACCTAATTAATCGCTCACCTCAGTTACGAACGGATCCCCGAAACGAAGACAAGGCAAAAGAAAAAGGAGAACCATATTTGAGTATGCATCTGGATTGTAAGAATACTAAAAAAATCAGAAACTATACTCACCCAGCATAACGCGAATTCGCGATCATTGAAGAGGAAAAAAATGCGGCATATTTATACTACAGCACAGTCACAAAAGGTAGCCGAAATTAGGATGCCGTGTTTTCGTTGGAAAACCAAAGGTTTTCGATTTCAAGCCGATAATGACCGCCTGGCCTTGATCTTAAAATTCTACATTGTTAGATTTATGTGTGCACATGTCCCTGTCCGAAGTACGACGTGATGTTAAAATAGTGCTTGCGGCTTCGATACTAAAATCGGTAAGGAAAGTGGGGAACTTGGAAAGTACAGAATCCACGAAAAGACACAATAGAACGGCTTCGTCTTCATGGCTGAATCACAGCTAGTAATTCAGTGAAAAGTAGCACAAGCCTTCCTCACAAATAGATCCACACAACAACCTGAATGTTCCTAAACGGTCGAGCTACCAACCAAATTGCTGATTGACGCAAGAACTTCCTTGTACCTTCTTTTCAATTATTTATATCAATTCGATTCCGATCCGCAATCCCCTTTTTTCATCGATTACTTCTTGCAACCGCTCTTTCAAGACGATGAAACCCAACCTTTAAATTGGAGGCTTGAGTGAATTGTCTGCTCTGAAGACTGAACTTGCTTTGTCATTTCGTTCATTGCTTCTTTTGCTATGATTTTTCGACGCAACGTCTGATTTGACGTGATTTCATACCAGAACTCAATACTTTTAAATAAGGCAAGATAACTGTTTTGGATAATTCTTGCTGCTTTTCCAATTGCAAAAAGTTTCGTCTGGAAAACACTGCATGCGTCGTTTAATCGGAAGGATCCAGACATGTTAGTTTATAAATTTTGACAAACTCTCGAAAAATTAAGGACTGTGGACTATGAACTAATTTCATTTCAGTTGAATACGTGAAATTGTCAATTTTTAGGGCCCTGTACCTCAAAAAGATAGATAGAAATGCGCAGAAGTATAAAGTTGAAACTTAGTTTCCATAAAGCTGGAAAAAATCAAGCTTCTTAAGGGGGGAAATCACAGTAGCACCCAAAAAAATAGGCATATTTTCGGGAATTAATTTTGGCTGAATAAAAGAATCAATCGAAAATCTGAAAAGTAGGTTTTATAGCAATACTTAAAAAGTACAAAATGTAATTTTTTCAATAAAAAATATTTAAAAATGGCGGCTGCGCAGCATATTCCCCAAGGCGACTATTTTTTAAAAAGCGTTTCGATGGCCGAAGACGTACACTCCTTAAATCTTGACCTGGAAGAAAACACCAACATTTTTTAGTTTTCATATAACAACAGCTAGCGAGTTACGTAGGATTTTTTCGATATATTGATTTTTTACAAAATGGGGCATGTTTGAAAATAAAGTTAAATTTTTAACAAAAAAAAAAACACCATAAAATCGTCGATTAAAAAAATTAAGCCATATAAAATAAAAATCCTAACTAGCTCCTTGGAGAAAGATATTTCGAAGCTACTGTCAAAATTTCAAGTCGATCGGTAAAGACTTGCTCGAGTAATGTCTTCGGCGAGCTCAAAAAAAGTGGTTTCGAGAAAAACGCGTTTAAAGTTTTGAGAAACCATATGAAAATATATAAGCATACCGGAGAGGCGTTACCGCAGAGTGAAAAATTTGGTCACTCGAGCACTTTTGCCGTATTCCATCATTTGGTATATTATTTTTAAGACCCTAAAGCACCTTTTAAGCGAAAATTTTTTTTTTCGAAAGATTGAAAATTTTACTGTGATTTCCCCCTTTAAAAGACACAGATGAGGCAGTTTATGCCGCATAATTTAACACTCAAAATCTATGGGTTCCCCATACACATAGTCAGGATCGTTCAATCGGCGAGATCCTTCAAGGTGTCTTTGGGCAAGTGGTCCTCGAATGAATTTCTATCTGAGGCCAGGGTACCTCAGGGTGCGGTTCTTTCACCCATCTTGTATAAAAACTTAACTCCAGATTAACCGCGGCTGAATAATTCTGAATGTGCTTTTTTTGCAGATGTTACGTTAAACAAAATTCAATTTTATTTCAATAGTTGGAAGATCAAGTTTAATGCTTCAAAGACTCCGGCTGTTTGTATTTTGCTAAGTAAAAACAAGCCTCTTTTCTGCCAAGCAACATACTCCATTTCAACGGGACACAAATGGCGTGGAGATAGAGTATCAAGTAACTTGGGGAGTATCTGGACAAAACATTTATATTTGGCATTCAATAAGAATAGCATTTTATCCTCTCATTAATTGGAAGTCCAAATAAAGCAATGATAATAAACTTATGATTTTCAAAGCTATATTCCAAACCGTTCTCTTCTACGGGTCACATGTATGGGGTAAAAGTCATATTCGAAAATTGCAAAGTGAGCAGCACCGGCGGTCTATGACGATGATTTTGAGGGTGATGATGATGATGGTGATGATTATGGCTAGAATGTTTCTTGGTTCTAAATGTTAGCCCCGGTGATAGATGGGGTGATTCTGCTTACTCTTATCGAAGTCGTCTATGAATTCTTCTTCATGAGGTATCCTATATCCCGGGCCCATCATGAAAACGACATTGGGACAGCGGTCTTCAATATATGGGCTACCTGTAATTATCTTAATAATATTGTTGGGGTGGGAAGGGGAAGATAAGTTGCTTGTATAACAAGAGTTTGGTTATCGTATCTAAACCGTTTCCTGTTCTCATCAATGGGAGGATAAGGGATAGCGCATGGTTGGCCTTTTCAAGAGTGGCTGTCGCGTGGGAATTGAACCTGAATCTTTCCTCGAAGTGAATTCCTAGGTATTTGACCTTTTGTTTTGATCGAATGATCGAGTTATCGGGCATGGTCAAGGCAAGGTTCTTGCACTTGGTGGCTGAACCATTTTATGAGGCCCCGAAGCAAATTAGTTCGATTTTGGTCGTGTTTATTTTAATGCCCCATTTTTGATAGTACTCCCAGAGTTTAATGATATGTTCCTTGACATTGCGGAGAGCTGCAGAGGGAATTCTTCGAGAAGAATATGTGACTGAATCATCCGCGAATAGCAGGGTTGTTGTTTTCTCACGATTTCGGGGTTGGTCATGGGTATGGAAATTGAATAGCGCCGGACCAAGGTTTGTGCCCTGCGCTACTCCTGCATGAGTTTCAAAGAGTGGGGAAGAAGGTTTTCCAATACGAACGTAAAATGTACGTACAGTAAGGAAACTGTGCATGATTTTAACAGTAGTATTGGGGAAATTCAATCTCTTTAGTTTGTATAACAAACTAATGATCCACACTGAATCGATGGCCTTTTCTATGTCAAGAAGGCAGGCGACTGTGATCTCATTTTTGTTAACGCCTAGCATTGTGTCTGTACGAAGTTTCAACAACGGGTGAAAAGTGGAGTATGCATGTTTGTACCCAAATCGATTTTGTTGGATTAAACCAATCGATTTACTGACCGATTCAAATTTGCTTAATTTCAGCATTTCCAGAAGTTTGTCTTATATTTGATTTTAATTCCTGTTTATTCTATTTGTTAATTTATATTTGTTAAAGTTTTTTTTATGTACATATTTATTTATTTACTCATTTATAAGTTTTATATATTTTTCAATTTATTTTTTTAATCATTTATAAATTAATTTATTTATCTTATTAAATATTCAGTCATTTATTTATTTATATTATATCGTGTTAGTCCCTTTTTTTAAGTGATAAATGATCTTGGCATTGACTCTCTACTCTCAAGCCAACATTTGCAAAAAGGTTTTTTTTGCAGCTTTTCCTTTCAAAATTGAAAAAGGATGTTTTTTGATGTAAAATTTTCGATAACAATGTAAATTGTAGCAATATACCCAATTACTTACACTTGGCCGTTTGTTTTTTTGTTGTGGTTTAAAATCAGTTTGGATTCGATTTATTCTCAAATCATGCGAGGCGAAAAAATACGCACGACCAAACGTTCGAACATGTTCGTATACACACACAGATATTCTTCTAGAAATAATGGAATCCGACTATTTGAACCTCAAAACGTGGAGATTTTGTCAAAACTTTGAATTTCGAAAATTTGACCCATTGAAAGCACCTCCAGATGGAAAGTGAAAAATATTTTTTTTTTATTTTCGAAGCAGATGGTCACACTGAACTTGAATAGTTTGCATTGCTGCAATCCATTCAAATCAGTTTCCGTTAATAGAAAAATATAATAAGTAACTGCATCAAACCGGGGCGATAAATTATTGCCTTGCGATAAGAAATTGCATATAAAAGATAGGTTCGAAAAAATGTCATTACATTTAAGAAGTAAAAGCGAAGAACGAGAAATGTTCTCTCCAAGCTGTTTAGTTGTTTTCATTTCATTGATTTACTTTTCATCGGGTAAGTTTAAGTTAAATGCACTAAACACTTGCTTACCTCACAGTTTGTCTTAGGTTTCAACTGGGCGCCCATATCGACAGGGGAAAGCCTTCCAAAATCTGCTGTTCCAATTGAAGAGGGGGTTAAAAAGTACATTGGTCGAGCAAGACACTATGACGAACTCCTACCTGCTGTTATAGAAAATGGAAAGGCGGTGGTTAAAAGTTGTGGAAAGGAAATTATCAAAAATAACTTTGAAGTCCTTGCATGCGAAATACATTGTGAATGGAAACATTTTTTCGATTTCCCAAATTTGCCGCTGAATATTTTAATAGCTGGAAACAGGAATGACAATGAACCTATTTATATTGGAAAACGCAGTGGGACACAGGATATTATACCGATTTATGTCAGCTCGCTATCGAAAATGCAACGCAGGGTGTATACAAATTTCGAGGTAATGGTATGTTCCAATGGCAATTTTTGGGTTGACACGCATGCATCAAAATTGCCAAACAACACATTAATAAGGGAAAAGTGCAATGGCAGTTTTGTCGCGCGACTAAAGTCGGGCTGTTCCATCATACCTGGAGAGGTGAGGCCGAAACTTAAGCTCGCTTCAGCGTTTAACAATGATGAAGAAATTAAATCAGAATATTGTCAAGTTCTAACTGGGGATGAAAAAGAGTACGATTGGATGTCAGCCAGTCGCGGATACATACCCGACTATGCAGTCGTTGCAAGCAGGACGCCGACGGGGGAATTGATGTACGTGGCCAAATGGAACAGTACCCAAGCTTATATCACTCATACCATGGGATTAAATTCAAATGCCACATATGAGGTTTTGGTGAGAAAGCACAGATATTATCTGCACAGTCCGAGTGAATAAATAAATTTAAAATTAAAATTAAATAAGGACTTAAATATAAATTCTAAATGCTCATAAATAAATAAAAAATTAACAAACTATATTTACGATTAAAGCAATTGAAAATTTAACTTTTTATTTAATATATTTTTGTAGATTATATGAGAAACAGATTTTATCGTGAAAGCTGTCTTGAATTGGCAACCCGTCCTTGTTTCAGATTTTAATATTTATTTGTTACCAGAGGAACACCACAATAAAACAAAATCTCAGGCACACATCTAAAAAAGGACCTCAAACAAATTATTGTACAAAATTAAAGGCAAGCGGTCTCCAGCTGGCAAGGGACACTTTTTCGTGTCGTGTTTTATTCAAATTTTTAAGAAGTTTAAAAGGGATACTATCGGAAATGACCGTTTTTTCGAAAGGCTATCAACAATTTCAAAAATTTTGAATCCCAAATTATAAATTCACCTGACCATTAAAAAATTCTCAGAGTGACCAATTAAATATATTTGTAACAAGTTATAATAAATGAAGATATTGGAAACAATTCCAACAGTATTGGAATATTAAATTGTAAGAAGAACTACCCGATGATCCTATAAATCTTTAACGTGCTTCAGTAATACACGAAAGCAGGTCCTTTTAAAAAATAATCGTTTATGAGAAATTAAACAATTGTATATCTCCGAACAAAATGCAAGAAGTTAAAAATTAAATTCATCGGTCTTTTATTTTAATATGTAAATGACAATAATCAATAACAACTCGGAAAATTATGAAAATAACAAAATATAAAAAACATCAAACCGATTTATATTTTTTTGCTAAAGGATCTCGCTTAGCAGTTGAATTTATCATTTTCACATAAATGTTGACTTGAAAATGAAACCATTCAAATATTATCAATTGTCAATATACACATACATAGACAAAGAAATTCCCATCAATCTTTTTGAAGTAGAATAATAAAAATATTTTATGGCAACAACATTTAAATATAACTTTTAAACTGGATTAATATTCAATAATATTTTTCTAAGATTTATAATATAAACAAATATTAATACATTATTATAATTTTAAATATTATTTTTGCATCGATCATCCAAACAAAGTGTCTTTTTCTGGTCTTTCTGTAGTCCAACAAAATATCCTTAAAAATGTTGATGCGTTTTTAAATCGCAGCATTCTGAAATTTGGACCTTTAATAATGAAGTCTCCAATATCATACCCAATTTTAAATTTGAAGCAACATGTCATAATTCTTACTCTGTTGGTGGTGTCGCAGTGTTCTAGAAAAGTGATTTGTCGTCGAACATTGACTTAATTAGTTTAAGTTGCGAAATTCTGCTTGCTTTTGTGATAATCTTGTGTGTTAAAATCTAATAATTTTGGATGATTTTAACATCGATCTTATGGTTAGTTCAACTGTATCTGATAAGTTTTTTATTGGTTATGTCTTTC
Source organism: Orthonevra nobilis (assembly GCA_963555765.1). NCBI lineage: Eukaryota > Metazoa > Arthropoda > Insecta > Diptera > Syrphidae > Orthonevra > Orthonevra nobilis. Next base: position 8,792,401 of record OY743226.1, on the reverse strand, counting down.
TTTGGCGTGAACAATTTGATGGCTTTTCCTACGCGTGTGGGTCATAGAAGAAGCTCTTATAAAGCAAAGAAATAATTCTTCTAAATTTTGAATGGCCTCAAAATACGTGCTCACAGCCTTAACATAATTCAACTTTATCTCAAGATCTCCAGAATGGAACGGCTTATGAATCAGAAATTTACAAAAATTGATTTTACAGTTCTCTAAACAGCCCTTATTCTAGAGATCTATGTTAAAGTTTATACAGCTCAGGACCCTTGTTTCGCCTTTGATCTGTTTCTTTCTAAATTACAATTGCACTTTTTACGCTCAAGTAAAACTCTCTACACAACTCTATTCGAAAAAGAATTACGATTACAGAGAGATACTTTCTACAGAAATAAGCCGTCGAACTCCGATTTCTTCCTTTAAGGTATTTGTATATTTGTAAGTTCTACAAAATATGTTTTGAATTCTCTGTATTATGGTTACACCAGAAATCATGTCCATGCACCAACAATTAATATACTCTTTATTTAATCCGTATTCCTTAAGAATGTTTAAAATTAGCTTGGTAATCTACTGAATCTTTGATTTTGATTTCTTTTCCATTGTTGTTTTAACTTTTTTTTTTTATCGCAAACCCATCGATGAATTATCAATTATTTGTTTTTTACGTTTCGTATACCATATTCGCTTCTTGTCAGAATCTGACAACAGAATGTACTAAACTATTTAATTTTTAAAGCGGAAAAGTTGTTTTATTTATATAAATATTTTTTTACTTTCGAAAATATTTAATAAGCCTTTAAGTTTTGAAAAGAAGTAAGGCATTAAATATATAAATATACCCATTTAACAACATATTCGAAATGAATGAAAACCTGCATCACCATAAATGTTCATTTCATTGTTTTGTTTAATTTTTATCGTTATATGTTCCACTAATTATGAATATATATTCACTTACTTAGGTGAAGCCAAAAAAAAAATAATTAAATAAGCGTCCAATTAGACCTTGGAGGCTTAAAAGTCAGAGAATGTTTTAAGACTCAAATTTTATTTTCATAGAATTACTATGACTAACCAGGTCTATAGAATATTAAACGTACTTAGTGATGTTACTCGTAGTAGATGCAGTTGATTACCGATACCAAAAATCGATGATTAAATCGTATAAACAAACTTCACATCTTTGTGTTATAATATCGAGGAGATTTTGAGGTACAATATACGTTAAGACACGAAAGACCCTTAAATAGGATATTTTACAGACTGGGTCCATTTCGAATGACTATTATAAATATTGGTGAATTTTGAATATTACCTAATACATATAAACTTATAAACATTACCTCTTCATAAAGGAAGAATAGATCAATAATTATTGCTCCTTATCAACGTATTGTAGATTTTGTAAGGGTCTGTCAAAAACCAACCATTTGCGGAAGCATGTATTAAATTAAGAAAAAACAGATTTCATCCTTACAGATTTTAATAAAGGGGATTTTTAGAGCTGCAAAAGAAATGTTTGTGTATAAGCTTTTTGCTTTCGCATGAGTCATATCTTTTTAATAGATTCAGTTGTAATAATAATAATTGATAATAAATTCAGTTGTTTACAATAGATGTTTTTCGAGTTATTTTACAATTAAATCTGGAGTACCTCAAGACAGCCATTTTGGTCCCATTTTGTTCATATTTATTTAAATGACTTGCCGTCTATAGGTTAAGGGTTTTAGGTTTTAGATTACTTAAAGATTAATTTAAGTAAAAATCCATGCACTTAGTTTCTGTTAAAAACAATAACCATTTTTCTTAGTTTTAAATACAATTTTAAGTAGTTAGATATTTAAATAATATTAAGTCGAAAGTCATATTTTAAGTTGTTATGTGTAGCTTAGAGTACCCGAAAAGGCCAGTAGGTTTCTTAATAATCTTATTAAGTTAATCCACCTAGTTTTAGGCGTTTTTGTCTAGCAGGTTAGAAAAATGAAGTAAATGAATAAAAATGTGTTGAAATGGGGAAACAAATTAATGACTTACCGTCTTTTGCTTTCAATTTTGAAATATAGAATTTTTAGAGACGCATGTGTCCCTATTGTATGTAACGGTTATGATTTATCTTATCATTACCGTTATCTTAATCAAAATTAAAAAGTTCTTGTTATGTTTTATGAAATAAAATTTATATCTTATCTTAGATAATGGATTTAGTGTTATTCAAAGCGTTTCGGAATGAGATGGAAAGTTTGATCCCCTTTTTCCAATTTTATAGGATGTTCACTATCACCTTTTTTTTTACAAAAATTGTTAAATATCATACTCCCGAAGCTCTAAGACACAACACCCATTACCCATCGTGATCGGCAAGAAAAAAACAACAAAAAATAAGTCTAAATAACTTAAAATCTGAAACCACGTTGAATACAAATTCAATATCCGGATCGGTAATGAGCACAGAATTATCTAAAAAAAAAGTTTTCAACTTATCCGGATGCGCTTCGCTGCTAGTAGTATTAGTTTGTTTGCTCTCGACAGTCAGAATGATCAATTGTAGCTCTGTAAAGAGGACCCCTAAAATTTATTTAAAGAGAATAAATTCTAATCATAAAAGAATACATTTCTTCAAATGCTTTTTTTTGACGAACATCATTCTGATTTTTTTTTTTTTCATCTGATGTTTAAGGACCAATTTGAATCCTTAAAGCACAACCCACTTGGACCATCTACCATTGTCGTTGTTTGCAATTACTGTGTACTCAGCCAATGTTAGCAAATAAAAGAAGAAAATCCCGCGAAATAAAATGAATCCTTTGCATCGACCTTTCACTTGCTCTTCTAGGATTTCACTTCTAGGTCCTTCTTCGTATCTACTTGATAATAGTTTTACTTCTTATTTTTTCTTCCAGGGACAGTGTTCACAAGAACGACTTGCTTGGGTAGAATAATGCTTGAAGAGGAAGCATCCCATGGAATTGTCGTTTAAAATTTAATTACACGCGAGAAGTGATTATGCAATTCTACACAAGTATGCCGGACTGTAAGCGGATAGTTATCGCTTTTCAAGTTATTTTTAGTGAAGTCATGGCTTTGATTTGATTCTTAAGGAATTTTAAAATTTATGGCAACTTGGATCTGGTGGAACAATGTGATTATATTCGTTGATGGCATCTGATGTCCACTTATTCGAAGAAGTAGGATCAAACTTATACGTTTTCCAGCACATCAAGTTTCTTTTACGATGGAACTCTGAGTATGGATTTTATGTCGTTTTGGCAAATTATCAAGAAATTATAAGAGTCATTTCAGTCTGAGGAAAACAGAAGTTCAAAAACTTCGTGCACTTAAAAAAAAATTATTCAAAAGAAGTTTATGTTGTGAAAATAAAGGATACGGAATTGATCGTAAAAAGGACTTTTCAACTGAAGATGGCTCTATTGTCAGCAAAGAAAAGCAGCTTTGCTTCAAGAAGACAACAAATAGCAAAGGACTAAGAACGCTGTCTTGGGGTACACCAACTTTGATTATGTTCATAATTAAATGTTCTTATGTTGCTGAAACTATTCTTTTTTATACACCAACATTTAATTTATGTAAAAAAGAAGAATTGGATTCCCTTTTAAAAGATTGGAGATGAGAATCACGAGCCCACCTCATTCCAAAACACAGATGGTGTCTCGAGAATTTCGGTAAGGTTCTCGTAGGTAAGAGAGAAGGATTGGGAGGGAACATAAAACAGCAAAACAGGCCTATTGTAGAAACAAAGAATGAAGATCTTTGCTGAACATACGTTAGAAAGTGGACATTAGAGTAAACTGATGAAACAATTGTGGCGCTACTAACAAGGCTTCCCAGCTTGCGCGATTTTTCGCTTCGATGACCCACCGGCTCAGAGTCGAAGATTCTTCGGCCCGGAGCTGAATTATCCATACGCTCTACATGGCCCATCTAAGGCGTTGGATCCGCAAATGGGACCAAAGATAGCACACAGTATTTTTCTCTCAAAACGACCAAGGTCTTTTTCATCCTCTTTTGAGAGTGTCCATGCCTTCTCGCCTTTTTTTGGAACTTCGTGCCTTTAGTGTTGGTTAGTGAATTTTGCACGATCTCAGGGATGATGTTTAAAAAAATCACATGACAGCGCTCAGAGTTGCCTTAAACCTTTTGCACCATTCAAGGTCTCTTCAGTTCGTTACCGACCTTGATGGAGCAGCGAAAACTTTTCATCGTCATCCTGCACAATTTTACGAGCTCGTAGTGATATTAAAACTAGATATGGCGCTATATAGCTCGCCTCCCTACACGCTATCATATGCGGCCTCAAAATCGACGAAAAGGTGGTGTGTGATTTTCATTTCCTGAGTTTTTTTCAGAATCTGCCGCAGTGTGTATATTGTGGACTTTCCTCTGGCCATATCTTGGCATTCAGATATCAACAATAATTAGCGAAAGCCATTTCATTTCAAAGGCTGAATATAATGCACGTGAATATGAGATAGAACTGCTATCTGCGAAGGAGTGAACAGGATTAGTTGAAGTAGAAAAGGGATCATTTAGGAAAATAAAAAATAGAGTCGGAGATAAACTAGAGCCCTGTGGTACACCAGCATTTATATGGTTCATTGCTTAATTAAAACCATTGAATGCTACTTTAATTGAACAACTTGGAATGCAGATGCTAGTCTATTGAACAAGAAATTTATCGGTAAATAAAGACTGCTGAATTCTTGCAAAAAACCAAACGCTAAAAACTTGCTTTTCGGAGGAGTTCTACTCATCCGTACCATAAAATTACCAGGAGAACTTTTACTGATATTTTATTGGCAGACGCTTTATCAGCATTTTCGCGACCAGAAAAAAAAACGAGACGCAAGTGCAATGGGTGGAAAGATGTGGGATAAGAAGTTTTGTCTTATTTAGGGACAGGCTGGAAAAATGATGTTCTTGTTGTATTCAGAAAAAAAGACTTAACAATTTCGCAAGAGTGTTGCCACATAGAAAGGCACATTTTCAGCAGAATGAGGGAAACACCATCTTGACCAGCGGATTGGTGACGGTCATGACCTCTGAAACTTATGCTACTGTAGGGGTGTGGTTCTGTCCAAATTTGCTCATGTACAGGTGGAAATTAAGCACAGTTGAGGAAGTTTTGAGCTCGCAGCAAAGTCTGCTATTGTGGCAGATGCGGTTTAAGTGCAAACAAGTTTTATGGTGGAAAAATCCAAATTGTGTATCCATGTTTTGAGTTCACTTTTGGGTAAATCAAATATCAATGAGCAGCTAAATAAAATGCTGTTTCGTTTTTGATGTAAAAAAAAATGTAGGAAGAAATGAGTGTTGTGTTGTCGAATGTAACTAAGTTTGTATACAAAATTTAATTTTGACGTAAGTGAAAGTGGTTTTGTTTGACGCCAATGGTTAGCGGATGAGTCACCAGTCGTCAGCCCATGATGTGTTCGACAAGAGAGTCCAAGGGACAATGATTTATCAAAATCCTATGAAACCATCTACGTCAGCAGCGACGCCAGAACTTGTAGATAAATTCAGATAAATTGTGAGGGAAGATAACGGCCTTTACTGGAATAAAAGTGAAGTTTCCATTCAAAATGTTGTCATGCAGTATCTCAACAAATATGACCAATAATAGACTGGTGCCCCGACAACCCTGGGGACATCATCAAAAATTTGTTATGATTTCCTTTATTTGCAAACAGCGAGTGACAGACACTTCCTCCTGGTAACCTCAGTTACCGAAGTTTACACCGATTTTAGTCGAGGCTGACAACAGCAATGTGCGATTGATTCAGACTTTCGAAATGAACTTGAAACAGTCCAGTCAACAAACAATAGAGTACTTGGACAGACATTGGATACTCTAACATCCCTCATCCACGCTGAGCAACAACAGCTTCGAGATAATTATTTTGCTAAGAAATGTGTAGTTAAGAACTTTTCTTAAATTTCATTGAGTGCATTCTTAAACTAAAACGAGATGGTTTTCATAATGAATTCCATTACCCATGAGCATTTTTCGAATCTAACGAAACTATCTGAAACTTTCTTTTCCATTCCCCCAACCACACACGGCCCGAGGGAAAAACGTTATTTTAACAAAAAATAAAAACCTCACGATCTACCAAATGCACATTCCGAATACCAAATAATGTAAAAGTATATCGAGCACTAACCATCATCATGCGGGTAGATACTTTTGAAAGTTTTCTTTTACTCGCACTCGAAGAACAAAAAAAAAAACCAAGACTCCCCTCCCAACGGTTTGCTTATCTTTCAAACAAAGCAAATTTTCCCCACTGTAAAAGCTAACGTAAATGGATTCACCCCGCAACAACCCCTATGATGAAAAATTGAAATTATCTCCTTAACTAATTTGCCGCAATCACCCACAAACCTATTCCACGCCTACTATGGACAAATTATATGAATAGATACAAGGATACACACGCAGATACTAGATAGATAGACACAGATACAATGTGAATTATTGTTTAGAACGTGCTGAAACTTTTTCCACACATCCCCAGACGCACGGATACTCGTGTATTTGTATCGCTCAAGATTGAACTTTGTGATTGATTGATTTTGTGGACTGGCGTAATTTGTCATTTTTTTGTTTGTTGTTGTTGCGCTCGGCCTGGGTGCTGGCTCGGCTTCGAACATCTAATGAGTTTCACAGTAAGTGGAAAAAAAAAATACGATAGAAATTAATCGAAAGGATTTCGGCGCTAGTGTGCGTAATAAATTTGATGCGAGTTGGCTTTTATTTTTATTTTATCTTGTCAAGAGAAAAGCATAAATACATTTTTGGTTCGTTGCTAAGGCATGTGGTAGAGGGTGGCAACTTGTTTACATACTTCAAGGTTGCTCCATCAGCCTGCGAGCTATTTCTGTTCAGTCAAAACAAACCACAACAATTTTGTTGTTTACTAGAACAAGGCCGCATTAAAATATTCACATTTCACGCGGGTTAAATGTTTTAAAATTGTTAACTCCACGCTTGGTTGGTAGACGCGTGCTGGGACCTCGACCGATAATTAATTTATTTATTTATTAAATCTATAAGTACAAAATACATCCTTAGACAAACATACGTTAACAATGTTGTTTAAAATAATAATAATAATAGGACTACCGGTTGAAAATGTCGTTATTGCAGACAATTTCATGTCTATTACTCTGAGGTGAGTTTTGACCATGACAGCTGTCACATCAGAAACTTCATGTCATTGTCTAATTATTTCAGTCTAGGTTATTGGTCATTAGTGAAAACACACAAGTTTTGTAAAGCCGTAAAATGTCTACAACGTGACATTTAAAGAAAAAAGCAACCGAAGCGCATCAATTGCTTACCGAAGCTTACCCGGGCTATACTATAGACGTCAGAATGTGTCAGCGGTGGTTTAAGCGGTTTAAAGATGGTGATTTCGATACCGAAGACAAAGAACGCCCCGGCCAGGTGCAAAAGGTTGAAGACCATGAATTGGAGTCATTGCTCGATCATGATCCGTCACAAACGCAAGAAGAACTTGCAAAATCACTTGGCGTCGCTCAGCAAACCATTTCCGATCGTTTGAAAGCAATGCGAATGATCCGAAAGGTAGGACATTGGGTGCCGTATGAATTGAAGCCACGAGACGTCGAACGCCGATTTTGCATGTCCGAAATGCTGCTTGAACGCCACAAAAAGAAGTCTTTTTTGCATTTGGTGCGACCAGAAGGGTCTTGTGTATTATGAGCTGCTAAAACCGAATGAAATAATCACAGGCGAGGTCTATCGACAACAATTGATGCGTTTGAGCCGAGCACAGAAGGCGAAACGGCCAAAAACGGTCGCAAGGCACGATAAAGTTATTTTGCAACATGACAATGCTCGGCCACATGTTGCAAATGTCGTCAAAACTTACCTTGAAACGCTCAAATGGGAAGTCCAACCCCACCACCCACCCGCCGTATAGTCCAGACCTTGCGCCATCCGATTACTATCTCTTCCGATCGATGCAACATAGCCTGGCTGACCAGCACTTCCGTCATTTCGATGATGTCAAAAAATGGATCGATTCGTGGATTGCGGCCAAACCGGTCGATGTGTGGCTAGCGATGGGCAATACTTTGAATATTGAATTTATATCTATTTTTCTTCAATAAAGCATTGATTTTTGAAAAAAAAAAAACGGTAGTCCTATTAGTTAATTAATATCTTCCTATATTCTAATCCTAAAATTATTGCGACTAGCTTCAAGATCGATTACACTTGCATAATTATTGAAATGACCACAAGCGTTTGAGACTGGTTCATTAAAACCATATTTTGTTACATGTTGAGTCTTCTAGGTCTAAGTGAACGGTTTGGACTATTAGCATTAAATGAAGCCATAGAGGGGGAAAATCAATATGACCAACTATGACATTACTCAGCAGTGCGATTGCAAAATAAACTCTTCTTATATGAATGCACATAAGAGCGATAAGAGCACATCGGGCTGAGTTAGATGGTTAGGCAAAAGTCCACTGTAGTCTTCTAAGAGCACGGCGTGTAAATCTTTTTTGAACTTTCTCAAAACGTTGCATACTGTTTTTATAAAATGGGGACCAAATTACGGAACAATATTCGAGAATAAGTCTAACTAAAGCAATGAAAAGTGATTTCAACCAAGCATGGAATAAGCTTTCGAGAAGATATAGTCCAAGTGCATTTGAACTCTATTTTAGTATCCAAATCTGGGATAATAGCGCTAAATCCAAACTTAAACGTTTACAACTGTCCCAAAACAAAACTATTAAAATGTAATAAAGCAAAAAAAAAATCATTGAACCTATACCTATTTATTTATGTATTGGTTGGCAACTAACTAATTGCGGAATTCACTCATAGATGGCTTTAGTTGCATTTTTAGTTTTGCTGACGTAATCGAACCAATGTCAACCACATTTTCTGGTTTGATAGTTGGTACTTCAACTGTCAATTAGTAAAAGCAGTGTTTTGATCGTTTGTGTAGTTTTTGTTTGGCGTCTGTTGAAAAATGGAAAATCAAAACGAACCCTTTCATATTTTGCTTTTTTTTCTGGAAAGGAAAAAATGCATCGCAAGTACACAAAAAGTTATGTGCTGTTTATGGTGACGAAGCTTTAAAAGAACGGCAATGTCAAAATTGGTTTTCCAAATTTCGTTCTGGTGATTTTTCACTCAAAGATGAAAAACGCTCTGGTCGTCCAGTTGAAGTTGATGACGACCAAATCAAAGCAACAATCGATTTGGATCATCACAGTACACCACGTGAGATTGCAGAGAAGCTTCATGTATCACATACATACATTGAAAATCGCTTAAAACATCTTTGCTATGTACGAAAACTCATGAAATAAATCAACGCAATTAACATCTGCGATTTGTTAAAGAAACGTAATGAAAATGATTCATTTTTAAAACGATTGATAACTGGTGATGAAAAATAGGTTGTTTAAAACAATGTCAATCGGAAAAGATCGTGGAGCAGGTCAGGTGAACCAGCTCAAACAACATCAAAAGCTGATATTCATCAAAAGAAAGTTTGGTGGGATTACAAAGGAATTATCTATTACCACCCAACCGAACGATCAATTCAGATGTCTACATGGAACAACTAACAAAGATAGATGTCCTCTTGAAACATTCATTTATTTAATTATTTATTTATTTCTCCATACATTTATTTATTTATTTTTTTCAAACTTGTTTATTTCTACCATAATTTTAACAATTTTCTTAACGAGAAACAAAATAAACGCTAAATCAATAAATTTACATTTTCGTAAATGGCCAACTAAAAATTGGCTCTCATTACTTATAATTTTATAATAATTACTCAGACTTAATTACTAGAACATATTGTGTTTTGTGATATTTATATTTATATGATATTTGTATGTAAATTTTTAGATTCTTTATTTATAAATTTTATTGTTTATTTTTCTTCATTGTTTCTTGCTAAATATTTAATATTTTTCGTTTAAACAAACGTTTTTTTAACTCCAATTTATTCATATTGCTATGTTTTGCGAACATTTTTAACCAATTTTCCTTCCTTACATAAATTAATCAATAAATTTTGGTCGGGCAAAAGAAGAATATCAACAACGCCTATTTGGATGTGGCTGTGTCATTGGAGGCAGGCCTTAGGCAAAAAGTCCTCAGCTTCAACACCGTTAACGAGTGACTCACGACAATCTGCATTGAGGCTTAATTCGCCAACATAAGCCACATGTCCACCCAGAAGAGAATGACGATGTTCTACGACCTCTTCGACAAGCCTTATGAGCAATACCCTAGCCCTGTCCTTTAAATTTTCTTAGGCGATTTTTACGCCAAACGTGGAAGGGAAGACATCATAGGTGAAATAACCACCTCCAAGAACGGAATCAGATAAGTCAGATATGCTGCTTGGCGAGACATTGTGGTAGCTAGTATGCGGTTTCTACACCTCAATATCCACAAGTGGAGATGCGATCTCCTCATCAATCAACCGTCAACTAGATTGACGCAAAGCACTCTTCAACCATCATGAATTTTCGAACTTTCCGAGGGGCCAACATTGACTCGGACCACTACCTCGTTGTAGCCAAGGTATTGCTGCGTGCTATGCATCAAGTATTGACAACACTGCAAAGATGCCCTCAGATATGCCGCCTGTGATGTGCTCGATTTAATGAGAACACCAAAACGAAACCCTTGGTTTGATGATGAATGCAGCGGACGCATGCATCCAAACAACAGGCATACACAGTGGGAACTGCTCGCGAGCTCTACGAGCATGGTTAAAAATCGCCTAAAAAATGGTCGCGTCAGCTGAACAATGTTCAAGTGTTGATTCTGGAATTTAAACTCCTTTCATCTTTCGTTCGGCTGCTATCATTCTGGGTTCCGAACTCGCCGACACATTGTTCATATTAAGTTCGTTATGAATTATCCTCTGAATGCTGCCATTCAATTCTACTACAATTCTACTCTAATCATTTGTTTAATCTTTTATGTCTTAGAGATGCTCTTCCAGATTACTATCCCTTTTGTGAACATACGTGCTGACATTCTTTTTCAAAGATACAATGTCCTTGTCGGTTATTTTTCCTTAAAGCATTCAACTGTCAATTTATCGAGGACAAAAAAATAGACTTGCTGAACAGGCATAAACATCAACGTCTACTGTTTTCATTCTTAAATCCATTGCAATCTAACCAATATAAATGTCCAGCACTCCGTTCATTGTCTATCCACCCGAAGAAAGGTTCCTTTGTACTAGCTTTAGGCGAAGAGGATAATCAGCAAAAGCCTCAATACAACACGTCACTTAACTAATTCTTCTCACGTAATACATATAATGGCTAAAAGATTGTTGACACCATGTTTGTTTAGAGTTGACGCAAAGTGCAACCTTCAGTCGAGAAGCCATCACTGCGAGGACTCCATGGCTTTGTTCCTAAAGCTGAGTTAGATTTTTATTCACTTTGACTTTTTCCCTTTTTTTTAAAAACTCGAAAGACAGTAGAACAAAGGTTGTGCATTATCTTCGACAGCCGACTCCGGCAGCTCTTCGTAACTTGTGAACCATGGAAGTACAATCTGCCTCAATTTTCAGTGCACACACAACTCAATGGAAGGTGCTACATTCTCGTAAGCACTGTTATACGCTCAATGAAGTCAACTCCTTACGACCGATGACAGGCGGCTGCTTCTAGCTCAAATTTCTCCCTTTCGTCCTTTTCGTTTTTTTTTTTTTGCATTTTCATGGGGTGATGGCAATTTGCAATTTAATGAAATGACCTCCGCAATGAATATGAAGCAGATGCCATTTGCATAATTTGTATTTCTTCTTCCCCTCGTTTATCGCTGTTTTCTTTTTGTTCCATCGCACCAGCTGTTTGACAAGAGACAACAACTTGGATGCTGGTTGCTGGGTGGATGGACTTTGGAAGCAAGGATACAATCATGTGCAGATTTGACATTTAACAGTTGAACGGCGAACACAATGGAACCACGAACGCTGGTTTATTAGGGCGCAAGAGACACGACACCATTTGGCATAATTTTACGATAAACGTTTTATTTTTAAATATGCGGAAGGATAATTTTATCTGGCGACTAGCAAGACATAAGAAAACGTGGGTTTCATTTGAAAGGTTTCACCCACCAAATGAGTCGATCTATTTGTAGTCAGGAATGTTGTAACGTTCTGTCATTATCACAACGTGGAGTCTGCTTTTATTTAATTTATAACCTCGTTCGCCGCTCAGGATTCGATGCGAATGTGACTGTTTGGCCTAAACTAGGCTGGTCTATTTTCTTTATTGTCCTTCTTGCTATATTAACGTGTCCATTATATGAAGACAAAAGGATAAATAGATTCCACATGTTTCCGCCCTGTCTTTTCTGACAGGAAAATTCAGACAAAACACAATATATGAAAAAGTGGCTGAGTTAGAGTTCGAAGGGTTCCGCGCCTCAGAAGAGTATGCAACAATATAAGTATATCTCTTATTTTAGATTTCTCATAGTATAAACTCTATATCGGTTTACTTGTATTTTCAATAAGAATAAGAACTTCCAGTTGGCAAAGCAAAAAGTTTAAAAATAAGGTTTGAAAGCGATCACAAGATTAAGAGATTATTGATGCAGACTTATTGTAGAAATGTGTGAATCTGTAATTCTGACGTCGAAATGAAATGGTGTAAGTCCGAACTCCAACACCCCACCCTATCGCGTGTCACATCCGTGTACGTGTTTTGCTGTCGCAATTAAAGATATTGATTATAATGGCATTTTCTTGAAAATAGATAATAAAGGAAAAGTATATCATGTGATTCTGGAACGCGTTTAAGTTAAAGTTGTCAACGTATTCCAGAAATTGCTCTAAAGAAGGGGATTGAAAAATAAGAAAAAATGTATCTAAACATTGAATATCCTTGTGAGCATTTATTGAAATTTATTTAAATGCTGATATAATCATAAATCAAACACACATCAAAATCACATTGTAACTTCTTTGAGTTTGAGATTAATGCCGCCTCGAAAGTAAAATACGTATAGTAAGCATGGATGTGACACTTCGTTTGGTTGGTTAGAAAATTATTCAATTCGCTTTGACACCACTACATTTTGACAATCGTTCATTCGTTCCACAAGCTGAAAAATGTTTTTGTTTTCCTATTTGAATTCGAGCTTTTAGCTAGTGTATCCAACACGTCCATCCAGAACGAAATAATTGCATACTTTAAAAAGTTGTCAAGTTGCTCCATGTATCTCATTGTATAGTTTTAGGCGTTAGATTCAGTTGCGATTTGACAAAATACTTTCTTTGAATAGTGACCTACAGTGTACGTTCTGTGACAACAGCAAGTCTTTCCTTATAACGGTTTAGGAGGTACAGCTCTGTGAAAGACGGACTGAGGGACAGCGGAGACTAAGTTGTTGAACCCCAAAAAACTGAAATATTTGAATCCGCAGAAATTCTTTGTAATACAAGAAAGAAAATAAAAAATGTAGCTACATAAAAACAAAATAAGAATGCAGAATTGTCATATAAAGGATTGTAATGCGGAGGATGTTCTCAAAGCAGGCTTCTTCTAAGAAAAATCCCGATGAATATATGATATGTCAAGAAATTGACATCAAAATTTTGAATTTATTTTATGGAAAAAAAGTGCTGTAAAGTAAAATATGTCATCATGTGCTGGTTCAAAATAAAATTACTCTGAAAATGTAATTTTTATGAAGAGCTCTTTCTTAACGTTCAGCACCGTAAAAACAGTTTAATTGTACAGTGACATGCCGAAGTCGAAAACACAAAAAAAACTATATTCTTCAAATTTACGACACTTTTGACACTTTTCAATCATTGTTGTGATCTTCAAAATAGGAAAGTTGTATTTCTACATATGGTCTATAAAGTGTGAATAAAATTTTTTATTTTTGGTTGTATTTATTGAATCTTTCGTCCTTCTTATAATCCGTTCACCTTTAGACCCTTAATGTGACTCTAGACTTTATCATTGTTACATTCCACTAAACATGCTGCAGACCACATTCTACCCACTATAGATTGTCCTATGCTTGATGTCTTATTAAATTTTCAAACATCTGTTAAATATTGTCCTAAGTGTTCAAGTTGAGTAATAGTTTCGAAGATACAGCCTTTAAACACGTTTTTCTCGAAACGGTGTTTTCGAAGTCGGTTGTCCAGATTTCTTAAGAACTACTCAACCGATCTTGATGAAATTTTACACAGGTCTTCGAAATACAATTTACATGAAGTTGAATGAAGGAATTTTATTTTTCTTTTCGATAACAACAAATTAAAAAAAAAGTTCTGAAAATTTTACCAAAATTGTAATTTTTTGTAAAAAGATCTGCCAAAAATCGAAATTTCAAATTTTTTTTTGTTCCTTCGACAATTTCTAGTTTATAAAATGAACTAAACCATTAACTTTGTCTTCACTGCGAATGATGCTGTAAGGAGTTATGCTGTCAACGATGGGTCTCCGGAAATGACGTCACAATGGCGGTGTTTTAAATACTTTTAAACGAACATTTCAGAAATTCCTTATCAAATGTGTGTCCTTAAGAAAATAAAAAGTTTGAATAAAATATTTTATTTTTTATATAAAAAAAAATCGAAAATTTCCTTAATCTATCAAAGTGAAATGTTAGAACGTACGCGTTAGCGTAGAAAGTTCCGATTTAAGATTGTTTTTTAATTGTTTATGGGATAAATAATTAGTGCTAAGACCTTCGTTTCATTTATTTTTGAGCACATTATACAACAGTTTAGCTGGTTTTGATATGACCTCTTCATGAAGAAATGAATATTCGGAGTGTTTTTTTTTTTTTTTTTTTGATTGCAGCACATGACGGCACATTATAATTTTTTTCCATAAGAAACTCAAAATGTTAGATTAAACTTCTAGGAAATGATGAATACGACATATGTTCTTAGAGAGAGCTCCATTATTTTTACAAAAGGCAGCTTAAAAGTGAGAATCACAAGGCTCTAGCTCATTAAGCTGATGAAAAGGATTCATTTTCTCTAACGTTTACAAGACGTTTCGTCCTCATCGAACCAATGCTTTTGCATCGTTGGCCGATGGGAAAAATTAGCGGACAATTAAACATTTCCAAATCCGCGAAGAACTAAATAATTTGTAAATTTTTCGTCAAACAGACTGCACTAAATTTTCCACTAGACAAGTTGACAATTGATAAAAATCTCTGAATCGTTGAGAATCCGCACCAAACTGACTTCGACCCAGCAAGTTTTTGTGTTTTCCAAGTATGGGAAATTTGCAAAAACTAATATATAATATAATTTTTTTTTACAAAAAATGGATTATTCTTAGATATACTGTGTAAACATTTTTGAGAGGAAACTTGTTTTTCCTTTTTTTTTTTAATAAATTTTTTAAGTTTTCGTTGTGTGAAAATGTGATTTTTTTTTTGATTTTTTTCTTATGTAAAATGTCTTTTTTACCACGAAAATAAAAGTCATTGGTTGAAGAAACTGTCATTAACAATATTATTATTTTTGAAAAAATTCCAAAATTCTGTTAATTTTTGAGGTTAAATCTTACGTGAAGTGACATAGGCGCCTGCCTGGTGAAGAAGACATGTCCTGAGCGGCGTGACGAAGTCAAGTGAGCTTTGACTAGCGTCATCTCATCTCAGCCCGGCACAAGTGCCAGTACTTCGCTGGAAAGTACTTTCGTTGAAGAATAAAGAGCAAACCGGCGGTTATATTCAGTAGAAGTAAAAAATCAATGAAATATACCTCGACTAATTCGGGAATTTGTTAATTTGTGTAATTTTTTTTATAAGTAAATCATAAGCGGGAAAATTATGATCCTAGGTAATCAAAAAAGCGTTTCATTGAAAATCGTGGACTGTTAACGAGGGTCAAGTGGTACTTTAAGCATAAGTGTCCCATGAACATATAAGTAAGAGACAACCCTATCGGTGAATTTAGGTGCACGAAATCATCGTGTTCCATCGCGTTGGGGGGCCTGGCAAAATCGTTCAGATTAACAAATTTGGACGAAGAAAGTTTAACAATGGCAGGCGGACATTGAGAAATGGGCAAGATTGAGGATGGAACGGAAGATTTGCAACTGGAAATGTGACCAGAAAATATACGAAGCACTGAAGTGCTAATTCCCCTTAAAGAGAAGCATGTACGTCGGGTACAACAATTCACACGGATTATTGGAAGGCACATGATTGCCCGAATGAATTCGGGTTTGAGTGATAATCAGCCTCTGATGGAACTCACACTCAGAGGATTGAGTCTCAGTGGCGTTTTGTTAATCGGGAATTTTACAATGACAACTACTTGAATAATTTCACGGATTGGATATGTAATTAAAAAAATAAAAAAAGATCTTTCTGAGGAGTTAATTTTTAATCTTTTATTGTATTATTAACTTCCTCTCAACAATTTTTATTTTTTTCTGAATTTCCCATATTGGAAACCCGCCCCGAATTGTGTTTGATGCCTTCGAAGAAACCCCCGTACTTTGCCCAAAGTATGGCATAAAAATCGAGCTCGAAGCTTAAAATCAACTTTAAAATCTTAATTTGGAAAATGTAGCCTGAATAAAACCACATCAATTAACTGCTTCCGACTCGCCAGAACGACACATCATAAGATTTGCTCAGAGCCCACTGAATAGCACTCAGATGGCCAAATTATACACTTAATTGATTTGACTGTTTGGTAGTTCAAGGGGGCTTATTTCACCATTTTAAAAAAAGCAGCAGTATTTGAAATTGATCGCTTTAGTACGAAGAAAGAGACTTGAGCCGAAGACACTCAAGTGGGCTATGCCCATCATAAACGTCAATAAAATCTGGCCACAATTTCCCGCTTTGATTCAAAAAATGGCCGAAAATTAAGCCGCTGAGTGCTAAAGTAATAAAGCTTTCACATGCTGTTAAAGACTGTTTTTTCTACACTGGAAATCCCTTGTTTGTTCTGCAAGGATATACAAGGTGCCAAGCACATTGCAAAGTTGGTCCGCAAATCTTGTTGGTGTAAACTTTTGCGGTCTGTACTTTTGCGTCTTCAGTTGAGAGCACTCTTAAGTAAGCAAACGTCACTTACTTTCTGATGTATTAAAAATACGTTTTACTGGAATTAACTGAAACCCAAAGTAAGAATAAAAAATAAAAAACAGCCTCCCCGCTTGTAGGGTTGTTAGCTTTTAGCACAATGCCTATGAACCCGTTCACTGCTTTCCACGAAAAACAAATTACATGTTCCATAATAAATGATTATTTTTCCTTTCGCATTTTCCGGTTTGCATTTGAACAAAACTCTGCGTTGGCTTTGGAAATTAGACCGTGTCGTTTTACGATAACCCACATTCGCTGAATTTCAATATCGATTCAGCAAAAACCCGCATGAGGTAAAAAAAGTGTTTTTTCTTTTTCATCATTTCTCTTTTATGCTCGCTCTTAATGAAAACCTTTTTTTTCAACATGTGTGCACGCAAGTTTAAGTTTTAATTAAATTTTCCATTTTCTCGTCCGCAGGCAGGCCTTCCAGTCATTCCCCATCGAATTAGTCATCGGAATCAACTGATTTGAATAAATTGGCGCATTCGTCCCTTATCAATCCACCAACGAAAAATCGAGACGAGTGAATACAAATTGGAGTTTGAATTGCGGGGGCAACAACACGTGTACTTTGGCCAAACCAGATAATGGAACTTCTGGAGCTCAAGCACTGAAAGCAAACATACTCACCCAGTAGTTGCCATTCGATTGTCAATTCTAACGGAGGGGATAAGCAATACAAAAAAAAAAACGGGAAAGAGGGAATATTCTATAGTGCAATCCTTCTAATTTATTTCCTTGCCCCCTCAGTTAATGTCATGAGTCGCCATGTGGACGTACATGATGGCAGCCGCCCGAGGAGATCGGGCAAATTCAATGCTATCGTCCAGGCGTCGCACTGAAAGTGAATCATCGCCAAAGTATGGATACAAGTAAGCCAACACCTTTATCTTGGTCAAGATTCATTTTACACTGATTTATTTGGTTACAGCCTTACCCGTCCCTCGTACCGGACCACCCGTCTAACTGGAACAAATGCCGGCAGTGGGTTATGCAACCAATACCAACAGTATCCGACGTACGGCAATCAAATGTTTCACCACTCGAATCCGTATGCCTCGCATCATCACATGACGACACAGTCTGCTGCCTTTGCCGCGCCACCATCAACGTCGTCCAGCCAAGATGAGGACGACAGTAGCTTTTTCGATCCAATGTCGAACGAGGATACCACCACAAAGACCACAGCCACCTTGGGCGAACGAAATTCAATGCCAAATCATATCCTGGCTGTAACGCGGTGCGGGAACATGTCTTCAGCCAATGGGAATAGCCAGGCAGATAATGCGGTACCTGTTGCACGGATCGAAGATAGGCAGCTTCTGTCCAATCGCATCAGCCATGATGACGAAGATGTCGATTACCTGGAGAGTGTGATGGAGAATGGCAAGCGAATGTCACAGGTTAGTTAGTTAGAAACTTTCTATCCAAGAGTTTGTGTGTAGGTAATTCTGAACTTGGGGATTAAAAGATTCTTACGGTACGCCTGACACCGCACAAGATGGATGCGGCACCGGGAATCAATAATTAATTCACTATGGCTTTTGGTCGATGTTCTGGTATTGGAAGTTCGAAGTACCCGTGTCCTTTGGTAGTTGATTGGTTTCTGATGGGATTTAGGAGTATTCCCGAAATTGGTTGATCCTCGGAAAACATCGGTTTGTGTGTTGATACACAAATGGAAAGTTTTTCGGTAGCAGGAAAACCAAAACCTACATTGGAATTAATTGGAGCGAGGAATTTGGTTTGGGACGCACATGCAGAGAGGTCGATATACGGCAAGGATGGAATGGGTTCTGATGCTTGGCGTGTGTCAAAATTATCCTGTAAAGTGAGGAAATCTATTTCAAGAAACATGGTTTTTGTTTTGTCCTGGTGCGAATTTCTTTTAAAAAAAGCGTGTTTCAATTGTAATGAAAATAGTGATTTTTATAAAACATTATCCGAATCAGAAGATAACAAGGAATCTTCCTTTATAAAATTTTAGTCGCTCTTGACATCTCTCTTTTGTTGTGAACAGTCAACGTATATTTATCCTGGATTCGAGAAAAGACTTTAATTCTTTAACTTAACTTAAATCTGTAAAAATTTTATCTGCAAAACATTGTCCAGAAGCCAGATGAGTCTATTGGTAATACTTTGGCTAAAGATG
The DNA here is from genome assembly GCA_963555765.1 of Orthonevra nobilis. Lineage (NCBI taxonomy): Eukaryota > Metazoa > Arthropoda > Insecta > Diptera > Syrphidae > Orthonevra > Orthonevra nobilis. The sequence goes on along the minus strand of OY743226.1, from coordinate 8,773,115 downwards.
CGACAAAAGACTAGGTCGACTAGAAAAGGAATCAGACAAGCATGGGAATGTGAGTCCATTTCCCCCTTGAAGTGGGAGCGCAAATTTCTCTAAAATTGAAAAAAAAAATATATTAATAATCAACAAAAGCTCGGCGGGGAATTGTCATTCAAACTTAAAAATCGAAATTTTAACAAACAAAAACAAAATATTGAAGTTACTGAATTTCTACAAAATTTTTCAACCTTTTTTCTCCGTTTTCAATGCTTATCCTTCTTGTCAGTTGAATCTTAAAAACCTGGTGCCAAAAAGTGTCCTAGTTGTTGAGATATTAAAAAAATGAAAGGTACTTTTTAGTGTTCCGTACCTCGAAAGGAAAAACGGAACGCTTATAGGATCACTTTATTGTTCGTTCGTCCGTCTATCTCTCAAGACCTTCTTTCTCAGAAACGGGTGGAGGTTTCAAGTTTGGAATTTATAACAAATACTCAAGTCAACTGTCCTTTAGAGCTGTGGAAAAAATTTAAATTAAACTTCGAAGCCAACGCAATCAAAAGCTACAGCCGCAATGTCGCAAATTTTCTACAATCGCAAGGGAATCAAAACCTAAACGGTACTTCCAGTCGACCCAGAATCTTGAAATTTGGCATAAAGCAATGTTTATTTTTGTACAGAATGTCGTGATGGGTGAACTTTATACCAACAGTTTTGTAAGGAATCCTCGGTGCGCGAGTCCGACTCACAATTGGCCGGATTTTTTTTCTTTTTGAAAAGCGATTTTCGAAGTTTGGCCTATCTTTTGTGTGGAACTGGAATCCTACCAATTCGACGTGTACATTTAGGCATTTGAGGGCCAAAGTGTGTTTTTTAGAATCCTTTCTTCGAAGCGAAAAATGGAACATCGCAAGGATCACTTTTATGTCCATCTGTCTGTCACCACCCCTTTTTTAGGAACGCTTGGATGTATCAAGTTGAAATTAATTACATATGATAATGGCTGCTTGCCCTTAAAGTCCCTTAAATATTATTATTCTTTTTCAACATCGGTCGTATCGAAGAAGTCCCTTAAATTCCATGATGACTACCGTAAACTTTATTCAACTTTAAGGAGTATGATCTCGATCCTTCGTACTTTATTATTGTACAAAATTGCTCGCATTGAGTTAAGTCGGTCTCTTCTAATGTTACAAGGGAACCCAACCGGATTTTCCGGGTGGCCTACACTCGAAGGGATTGGAAAACCTCGAAGAAATCCGCCACTGTGGCTGAAGATGTCACAGATGAGCCGACAACATTGAACGGACGTTGTGTGACCAAGTCCGTTTCTACATACTGGTGCGATGAAATGTCAAATATTGATTGGCCGTGGTGAATACAGTGGGTGCCCAAAGCACCGACACCTTGTTCATGCTAATTAGATCATCATGAAGGGTCTTCTGCTCCTCTGCTATATGAGTTCCCAGTCGAATGATTACTCTAAAGTCAGCACATTCACATTTTCTGCGCTGCAGAATGTGGAGTTCGTCCCTCACGAATTACGATACTTGACGAACAATTGTAGGTGATGGACCAGCAGGGTCCTCTTAAGTATGCAACAAGTCAGTGTGCATGTTTTTGATGACAACTCTGACTTGGTTTTGGTCGGTAGTCTCTTGCTATTTGGGTGACATTTTCAAGATCGATTTTACTTAGACTGTTCTCATTAAGAAAATTTGTCTTTGCAGAATACAACCGAAGCTTTTTATTTGTCTTACATCTTGGTAAAGTTAAGGCACCCTTTCTTGTTTCATTCAACAGTTTCAATCATTCACATTCTCCATCTGAAAAATGTGTATGTCTCTATCAACACCATTTTGAAGACACTCGAAAAGCTCCCACACACGCACATGTTCACTCCCACACTGTATTTGCCCTCTGCCAAGAGTTATAACAGTGGGTTTTCCATCAACAGCTCAATGTCCAAATCCATCAACTGGTGGCACTGCCCACTAAACGACAGTGCCCAGCCTTAATTGATTAAATGTCATGAACAGCACACGACAAAGGAACATTTAAGAAACTAACACATACACAAGCAGGCCTCCTCCCAAATCCGCCCCACAATATTTGAATAGATTGCGTTAGTCGTGTCGTCGTTGTTGTGTGTGCCTTCGGGCAAGTAATCCTCTTCTGTCTGTTTTAGAGCTTCAGCTTCTGTCTGTTCTACAGCTTCGCTTAATTCTTTTACTTGTCCTCGAAAAGGATAATAATTCACGAGCATAAATAATCATTCGTTTGCCGTAATCGGAATTAAATTGTCATGGAATGGACAAACGGCATGACGACAGGATATACTACGTCGTCTTGACCCCACCGAACATTATTTCCATTTCGGAAGGACACCCTTCGGTGAATAAAAATTTCCCTCAGTTCGAACGCACGAACATAAAGGATATTCCAGCCATGCGATTTTAGTGTGTACTCGTATTTGTGTGCTCAGATAGGAACGGATGCTGTTTGCGTCTGGAGTTTATGGATGTTTTTAGTTTAATGAACTTTCGTGAACCGAAGCAAGCGTTTAAAGCATTAAACGGCGAATTTATTTTTATTGCACTCTTCTGATGGAGATTACCGCCGCACCGGATGTGGGAGGAATGGGAATAGCGCAAGCACTTTTAAAGCCATTCCCTTTCCTTTGTCACGTATTGTTCATTCTTCTCTATTTTCTTCGTAAACACGATAGCAGAGGATTGAACTCATTGCTTATGAGATTGCTTCTTACAGTCATCCATCAGGTCACAGATCGTAACTCGTATCTTGGGGATACGTACGAAACGAATCCTGAGGAATAGCAATCGTGTCGCTCACGACGGGTGTTGAAGTGAACAAATTTAATGAAATATTCCTTCGATTCGAACAGCATGGTGGCGCTTGGGATGCTCTTGCTCTTGAGCCAATAGCTGTTTTGTTTTGTGACATTTCCAAAGGTGACATTCCAAAAGAAGGGAATGTGGCATCTATCGAATTGTAAAATATATTTTTGGCAATAACAATTGCAAATTATTTAAGCTTTCAAAAAGTACTCATGGCAAATTGAAATGAATTTCATTCATTCAATTTGAGCGACAAATTCGTTCTCTGGATTTCCGAACCTGGATTTGCTTTTTCCAGAAAAAAAACAATTTCTATCAAAATTTAACCGTCAAAAAAATTGTTTCATTTAAAACAAATTGCAGTTACAAGAGACCACCGATTCTATAAACCCGACGTGTGCCAAAAAACTGTCCAAACATCATGCCAGCCCATTTTTCGACATGGCAATTGACGACTGAAGCCTAACCAACTTTACGTAACTCTAAGCCTTCAAAATTGCTCGTCAATTCAAGAGTAAAGGATACAATGATTAACCTTTTGTGCATCTTGCTTGATCCTCAAGATGAAATAATTATAACAATATTAAAACTTTCTTACTTATCGGGCTTTCAACCCGTGAAGAGCATGTACCTACGACAGGGCAGCTTTATTCTCATGGATCTCGGGCACGCTGCTTCCAGTTTTTTAGACCAAGCCTTGTGGCAATCGCAATCGCATGATCCTTGAAACGAAGGTGCTGGATGCTGTACTCTTTCACCTTAGTATGTTAGCCAATAAATTTGCCAAACAATTTTCAAAAGAGATTGCAAAGCAGTACATGAATGTTAAAACGACAGGGGGACGTATGCGACAAAAAAATCAAGCCCTAGGTGCTAAATATATGTTAAAGGGGTAACAACAGCCGAGGTGGACAACATACAATTTTTTTTTTTTAATTTGCTCGGTCTCTAGAAATTATAAATACAAATAGCGCAGAGCAAGTAGAAGAATTGTGAGAAGAACGAAAAATGTTTGTAGTGTAGTTTGAGAAACTCAGATGTATTTAGTTTCAATTCAATTCCGTGAGTGAAGCCCGAAATGGGACAGATGTTTTGATATCGACTTATTAAAAATTTGGAGTATTTAGCTCAACATCTTGCTATCTGCCTTTGCAGTAGTTTTATCTTCACATTAGTCTGTACAAACCACAGCACGAAATCTAGAAATCTAGCCGATACAACAACCACTACAAGAACGCCTACCATCAGTCAGACTTATATCGCTGTTCGACCAATCCAGTGATAGTGCCATTTATTTTAATCTCAATGGCGTATGGACTAGGAGTTAAACCAAGGACCCGTCAGCCAAAGTCTGGTCCTCTACTAACTGCGCCTCCTACCCTCCTAAGAGGTTTAATGGAAAATGAGTCACCAGACTTGGATGGGGGTTAGACCAATTGACCTTAACGCAACTAAGTGGCCATAAGTATTAAGCAATTCAAGGTTCAAGATATTTAAAAAAAAATCGGTAGGGCGAAATACTCAATTAAAGACCAATTTCCATCCTTTCCGTTATGGATAAAGTCCTTCAATTGAAAAGTTCAGGGCTCGAAATAAATGTCATTTTTGGTTAAGGAAGAACAATAATATTAGCCGAATGCTGGGTGACTTCGCTTTCAATTTTTTGGCACGGATTCGACAAGCTGTTTGCAGATGAAAGTGTCAACTTTGGATCATTCCCCTGGAGCATGGATCCCAACCCTTTTCTATTTTGTTTGCATTTGTGTACTTTTTTAATTGATTGTCCAAATTTGCCCATAGATGTTCAAAAGCGTCGATGTCTGAGAAATGTGGCGCACTTTCCTGAACATGTGGATAATAGGCGTACATTGCATGTCTTATATTTCGGATCTTGGTAACAGTTAAAACCGGCACTTTCTCCCAATTTAACAGCATTTTTTTTTTAAGTTGTTTGGTTCATAATTCCATCAATTATATACAGCTGCCATAGACAAATAGCTGATATGCAGCCGCAGACCATAACTGAGCCACCGCCATGTTTAACCTCGGCTTTTTTTAGGAGCAATCTTTTAACTCTTTATTTGGTTTTCATCAGACCGAAGTTTGAGCCCTTCATGCAAACGAAGGATTATTATTTTTATAGGCTTAAGTGAATTTTAAAGTTTTAATTTTGTCGCGGTAACTTATGAAATGCCGTTTTTGGGGCAGAACAGACATCGGCTTTTACCGCACAGAAAATATGTCAGGGGATGAATTGAAGGTATTGAGACTTCTCTTGCAGAGTCTAATTTAAAAACTAACAATAAGCTCACGTCTTTAATAAAAGATCAGAGTTATAGGTCTCCTGCTGCGTTTATCTTAACCATTTTTCAAACCATATTTCGTTTTATTGATCGAGTGAAAATAACATTCTGCTGCATCTCCTTGCTCATTGACTGTATTGGCAAATAGTCTTGTGCAATTATTGATGTTTGCGGCATAGAATGCAACGACCCTAATTAATATTTAATCATATGTAAACGGGAGTATTTTTTAGCCTAAGTCAAGAAAAAAAAAACACTCACTAAACACTCATGTCACACAGACAAATGACAAACATGAGCACAAATTCACCAGGCTTACTGCCAACGCACTTACAGAACTACTACGCTTCATATCACTGTTCTCACTTTTGTTCTCCATTAACCCGCCTCTTTAAAGCACTGTTTCGAAAAATAAAAATAGAAGAAATCACAGAATACAAAATGCATTCGTTAGAACCATTTCCCAAAGCGTTCACAGTACTACCAACCCATTAAAGAGATTACTTTTTAAAAATAATCGTAATGTTGAATTCAAGCGAAAACAATTTGTCAAAGCGGAAAAATTACATATCTAGACGAATTTAAAATTCGGTTTCGAAAATATCTGCAGACTGAAAAATATACTTTCTGGGAATGAAAAAAATGTTACGTATACGCCCTCGGCGTCCAACAATTTTCACCGAAAGTATTTGCCGCCCTAAAAATGTGGGTGATAAATTAGCACAAGAGGTACAGCCCCGTGTTCCCATTTTGTGGTTTTGGTCCAGCACAAGGATCGGAACATTTTCTTTGGCACTCATAAAATATAAAATAAAAATGAACTCCACCAAAGCGGCAATGCGGAAACCAAAATAGGATTAAATATGGCAGCGTAGATAGCAACGGAGAGGAAACTAATTTTTAATTGCGTTGCCTTTCCGAAGCTCTTCATAAAACGATGAAAATTACTTTTGATAGCTTCAGTAAGAGTGAGCCACATGGTAGCTCGTATGCGCACACCTGCCAACCGTTCAGGTTAAGAGCCTCTTAATGGACGATTTTGTTTTTTATCCTATTTGTGAGCGGTGGCTACCTACATATGTGTGTTTTTTTATTTCTGGGGTGGATGGCAGTTCTTCAACCGTGTAATCAGTTACTGTTGACAGATATATTTTGTATCGCTACCCAAGTCTAAGTCATTAAACTCTCAAGGGAAAAATCATTGATTTGTTTTTATAAATAAGAATCACCAGCAGAGAAATGTACAACCCCAAAAGGTTTGAGGGAAATACGTATATTGGAGAAACCCACACTCTTAATTTAAGTTAAAGTCAACCTGCTGGCATTGTTTTCATCAGGACGTGCCTGAGAAAGCTTCTGCTAGAATGAAGCTATCAAGTTCGTAGAGTGAAGTTTTGGGAAATGAAATAACAATACCAAGTCCGAAAAAAGTTCAGGCAAGAAGTGAATAATTTCATTCATAAAGAAGCGAAGTGCGAGTTGGATACAGGGTTCTGTAGCACCGTTCAATAAACTGCATATCTATTTTTTTTATTTTCCATTCTCATAGCCTTCTTGCGAAAAATGAAGTTGCGATTTTTTTAAAAGCACGTTGTTTATGTGGGTCACCTTAGGTTATTTTTGTTAGTTTGTTTGTATGAGGTAAATTTCGAAACTACTCATCCAATTTCCACAATTCTTTCACTAATATTGGCAATGGACCTTCAGAATGAACTAAAACCACAAATTATCGCATTTAAATAAAAGAGTCTTTCGTGGCAACAAAAAATGTAACTTAAAAATAGTCGGCCGAATGGGTTGTTTTTTAACGCTGCTTGAAGGCTTTTGCGTTGCTTTTTATAGAAAAGTTTTAAGAAAAGTTCTATAAAAAGGTCAATGACGGCACATCTCTGCGTGCTGAGGTTAAGGCACAATAAAGATGATGGCCCACATAGAGTTCTCCTTATTCCTTTGATGAAGTTATACTCTCGAAAGCTTTCCACATTCGGATTTGAAAATGTCTTACGCTCAGCCGATTTTACCCCAGTTTCCAGTTATCCTTTGCATTTTTATCCGGCTTAGTTTGGTCAATCAAGTCAACAACGAAATCATTTTTTTTAACACTTTCATCTCGCATTGTGAGTGAATCTACACTAGAAAAGATTTTTGAAATAAAGACGCATAATCTGATCATAAACGGGGACTCAATAAAGACCAGCACAGTTTTTTAGTAAAACTTCATTATGAATGACGAACCACGCTTCGAAATATAATGTTTTCCAAATAAATCTTCTTTAAGGGCACTGAAAACCCTCACATGATACAATGAATACTACTTGCAAAATATCTTCGGAAACTAACAGCATGGGGGTTAGAGGCTTCATTGAGACATTTTCCTTTAAGGTTGTTTTCAGGCAATGCTATAATAGTTATTGAAAGCCACTATCAGGACATAATGGAAAACCTTCATGGACTCAAATTGCATATAGTAGTCCTTTATGGCAAAGGGTCTTAGCAATTTGATATCAGAACACCTCGTTCGATAATTCCAATCATAAAACCAAAATATGTAGAAAATTACTGGACCCTGTTTTGATGACTCTCGATTTCTACATTTGGGGCTACAAGAAGAAAAGGATAAACCCTAAGAAACCAAAAAGAAACTGCCCAAATAACAGTAGAAGTCATGCAAAATTGCTACGAAAAATGTGCCAAAAATAACTTACACACTTGCCCAACTTCCCAATTGAGCCACACGATGTTAAAAACCATATATTTGAACGAGCTTACAATCTGGCACGACTCATATACTGTTCGCATTTAAGTTTCCAAAACATCACTCAGTATCAGTCACTTTCATCCGCCACAATTTCGACCTCAGACCTATGACCCTGATTATGTTAAACCGAGGCGATAATCTTTCCAAAATAATTTGCAAGCAAAAATTCAACTGAACACCTGATTGCAAATTGAAGCAGGATAGGCTAATCTAATCAGAAGATCCTATAAAGCTAAGAAAAAAAAAGGTAGCCAATTCATAGTCCGTTTATCAATGAGTATTCCACGAGGCTAGATTCGATATGGCCGCAAATTTAATTATCCTTTCTCTTTAGGATTCTCAATCCTTGTTCCATTTATTCTGTCAAAATAAGCGCCCATAGAATTCAACCCTCCAAAGTCAAGCTCTCCACTTAGGTCCTTTGCAATCGTTGTGCTTGAAAGAAGAATAGATCTGAAAATGTATCTAAGGTGAAATAAATTGATTACTCCCACTTTGCGTCAACAAGGATTCTTTTCTTTTCGCATCTGACCCTCTTCGTTCTTCTTCGTCAAGCACATTCCCTTGGGCTCTAAATCTGTGAGGGATTTCGGTTATTTCTTTACTTTTTTTTTGCAAAAAAACCACTCCTCGAAATAAAAGCCCCCGAGGGTAAGCAAGGCACACTGAGCTGCAAAGTATGAAGGAAACGGTACACGTATAATCAGAATTTGATTTTAACAGCATTTATTTGCTCATTTTATTGGGACGCCATCCAGTACCGCCAGCATCCATTGCTGTCGACAGGATGGGTGAAGTGCGGTTGTATTGAATTTGGAAAACGTGCCGAAAACGACTTCTTTTGTCGGAGTCATGTAAAATTTAAGCGCTAAGGTAAGCAAATTTTGTGTCGAGAGGCGGCTTAGGTTGATTTTAATGTTGCCTTGAGAGGGTGTGGATGAGAGAGAGACTTGTTGGGAATGAGAAGTCATGAATGTAATTGATTTGGGATTTTCTTTTGACTTTGGCAATCGCCAGAAAAGGGGTCTAGTGCGGAATATGATTTGTTTACATAAAATCATGTATGCTGTGCACGTGCCAGTATGGAAACAGAGGTTCCCAACCTTTATAACAAGCTTTAGACTGGGAACATTTTTTCACTTAAAGTCAATACTCTTTGCAATTCTGTCGGTTTACTTTGGACATTTTTGCATTTTTGACTCGCAAAGCCTTCGAGCGGAATGAATAAGCTGATTACTATGACTGATGATTAAACGACAGTTTTGCGGGACAATTGTTTCGTGTCTATTAGAATACGTAGAAGCACTGCGTGGGATTAAGCAAAGGCACTTTATGCACTCTGCTAAGAAATAGATTGGCTGTTATAAGCCCCCATTGGAGAAGCTATTTTATAGATGGTAATTGGTCTTCATTTGCGGATATGCAATAAAACTACGAGGCTTATGCGTATTGCATCTCAACTCGGCTTTCAATTTTATGCCATCACAGCTAAGAGAGTCACACAACTCTGTTTGGGATGTGAGCCTGGAATTTCAACATGATATATTGTAATGATTGAGCAACTGCCAACCACAACAAAATCATCAAAGCCATACTTTTAATCGTTTGACATCTTCTGAAGGCTTATTTTAAAACTGCATATTGTACTGTAGTACGGAACCGTTTGTGTACATGTCCGACTCGAACTTTTTTATTATTTTCACTCTCTCAATGGATTTGAGTTACTCTTATAGTGTTTCGAAACTCAGGTGCAATTTCGTTTTCAATCGCTCCATGGTTGGACGCCAAAATGTGATGGAGAATTTTATGACGACTTATTTGCATTCACCTGATTCACAGTATTTTTTCGAAATAAATTGATTTACTTAAAAGCTGCGCTTTGGACTGCTGCCAACGTAATATCTTCACAATGCAGCCAATAAGAGATCATCCAGATAAACCATTATTTTGGTGACAAAAACTTGGAGTTTCAGACTTTTCCAGTGTGCCAACATTTTTTATATCTACTGGCAGGTTCAAACATTTCCACCTTTGACCTTGATTGCAATATCTACATTCTCTTCCTTGAGGGTTGGTTGTATAATTATGTTTAATAATAATTGCAAATCATGGTGCGATGGTTCATTTCAAAACTATCAGAAAATCAGTACGAAAAGTAATGTTCGAAATAAATGAGCGTCATGCTGCTGGTCCTTTTGACGTTTTGGACAGTCATTCATATTCATTCTCGCTTAAATGAGTAAACCCTTCCGGCAAAAGGACATTTCGAATACCAACTTAGAATGGGAAAGACATTCCTCTTGTCTTATTGGTATTAGTGTTATTGGAACACAACCCAAAAATGACAGCGAATCACACATTAATTATCGTTACGATGATGATGCTAACTTGGAGCATTGAGAAATGAGGCTATGTCATAGATTAACGACGTCGATTCAACAAAGTAACACCCAGAAACAACTGGTATTGTATGCGTAATATGTTTGATAAAGGAACGCAGCTAGACATATGTCCACAAGTTATGGTGCGTCAAATAAATAAGGTGTTTTCATCGTTCTGCGTTTAAACAATAACATTACAGTCCTAAATATCAATCAGGAATTTTTCCAAAACATTAGTTTGATATTCGGCATCGAAATGGGATACTGAAATGATTTAAGAATTTTTGTCTTAACGCACAACAATTTGTGTATACATTTTATGTGAAGGAATACCTTGTTTGTAACGTCCGACGTAACGATGTTAATCCTGAACAGTCTTAGTTGAATATTCAGCATAAAAAGCGAATAAAAGTCACTCAAAGAATTTCACAAATTCCATAAATCCTTGGTAAAATTTGTGTTGCCTTTAGACGTAGAACGACCACGAACACAACCTCAAATTTTGCATCATCCCTCGACGTCAAAATTATTATATATCACATGTACAAATATTTCGAGATTTTTCGTTCTAACGACCCAAAGAGCAAAACTTATGTCCTCTACACCATCCGGTAGAAAAACAAAGCGCTTGCTTCTAGAAGCACAACCTCAGGGTTCCATGTAAAGTCATTTGCAGATATTTTTGAACGTTGCTCTAATAAACCAATAACAGACGATGCTCAACTCATAAAAAGCTGCGTACAGGACTTATCGATGACCGTATCAAAAGTTTCCTTCAAAAAAACTATAATTGGGTCTTGAAAATCGAAATAATTTTATTATTATCTAAAAATAAACAACAGACTTTTTCTGCTTTTCTCGAACTTTTCCTAAAAGTCCTCCGATAGAATATGTTGACATCGGTAAGTAAGGCTGTCGGCACCAAGACGTAGCAACCTCTTTGAGTCTCCTTGAAATCCTAATGACAGTGTTTCGAAAAAGTCACTCGCTTCTGTTATAACTCTCCAAATAATATCAAGAAAGGAAGAACTGATATGAGTTTTCGTAAATTAATTAATTAACTAATTCAAGAACTAAAGTATCTTTATTATCTAAGGCACCGAGTCTACAGCTCATTTGGCTTCATAAGCAAAATCGATTTGACTGCATTTTTTCGTCAAAGAAAATAATCGCTTTGTTCCAGTCGGAAGACAATTTTCGACCAGAATTAGAACGACTTGGCATTAGTGGTAAGCGGATCCAACGATATGTTGCCACACAGCTGGTCAAACAATTGATCTTTTGAATGGGCTTACGTTCAGGTTTTGGTCTATACCAATTTTTCTGTATTTTATTTCAAGTACTAACATGAGGGGGTTCCATTCCACAGTCCAATATTAAGCACTCATTGCCTACTTGTCGTGAAAGGGACGCGATTTAAAAAAAAATGTTTTTTGAATGGGGCCCACCCTTTTAGGTAAGTAGGGTGCCTTCCAATACATTTATGTTGGATTCACTTAGACACGGTGGCGTTCAATGTGTTGCCACTGATCCGGCCGCATGCCGTTACTGCTGGAACCATTTTGATTTTTGGACGATCTTACTGACATCTCATTTAGATATGTCCGTTAGTTTCTTTCTTATGAAAGCTAGAGCTGGACAATTGCAGAGCTGGACAATTTCGCGATTACATTATCCAGGGTATCTCCTCTTCTTCTTCATCTTAACATCTGCTGCAGTAGTCATAGTCTTGCAGTGTATTTACCCTAAGCGCAATATGCGATGATGACTCCTACTAAGCTGAAAATGGCTTTGGTTTTCGAAGGTCTATTTTTGTCCATTGAAAGAGAATATTACATTTGGGGAAAAGGTAACAGATTTGCAAGCTTAAAATTAAGTCGATATTATACAAATTGATGAAGTATCTTTTAATTTTGATTCAAGTCTGTAATATTTTTAAGGTTTGGTGGCAATATCTTGTAAATTACGAAACTGAAACACGAGATTGAACACTCGTAAGCTTATTAGGATGAGTTGATGTGGCATTTTCCCATTCATTGCCGTATATCAATCGCGACTCCACCAGAGAAAAAAATACTCGTTTTCGCGATTACATTATCCCGCATCTTTTGAGGTTGACCCTAGCAAAAATGGCGCTCTTTGGGTTTGATCTGAAATTGAAATTGTTATCATCTAGTATTATTCCCAAATATTTCACAAAATCAACAAATTCTTTGACATCGGTTTGCGTAGTTCTGTCTTATTCCTTGTTTCGAAACAATAAATTTATTGAAAACCTCGACTGTGATTGCGTTCGAACGTACTATATATAAATCAAGTTTTGCTATGGTTTACTCTTTATCCATTGTGAAACCATCTCAAAAGCTTGTCAAAACTGTTCCTATTCTTCTTCGTGAACAGTATGAAGAGCAATGGCCCCAGTGTTGAGCCTTGTGGAATACCAAAATAGCTATTCCTCTAATCGCTGATGGTTTCGAATTGTTTGAATTGAGCTTTTGACTCCGATACTTTCCCAGAGGTCCTCTCATACCAATTCTCAATTTAGTGCCTGAAACAGCTTTGCAGGACTGAGGATGTCGAATGCTTTGTCAAAGTCTACAAACATGATGAGAACGTGGTGGTTTTTGTTCAAACTCATAGTCACTAGATTTAAAAGCCCTCCCAGAAGTCTTTGTCTATTTTTTTTTTTTTGAAACCCAAACTGATTTTCATTTATAATTTGATGTTTTTTTTATAAATGCACTCATTTGACGAACTTCAACTTTTTTTGGGCTCACGTCCAACCACATTTTCCATTAGGTCTCCGAGGATTTGATGGCAGTGAAAAATATGGCAATGTAGTCGACGTAAGCAATGACCGTGCATCCGCGAAGTATAAATGAGAGGAGGATATCATTCACTGTAACAAGCCATAACTGCGGTGAAAGTATTCCACTCTTCTTTTTAAGTGGCTCAGAAGATACAGCCGTTGGCACGCTTTGGGTATAGAACCCTAAAAAATAAATCATTGTCCTTATTGAAAAAACCCGTGCTTTTGCGCTACGTACTTTCGAAATACTTAATGTAGTGAATGTAAATTTTCTAAACGTTCAAATGTGGCGGAACAGAAAAAATATTGTCCTTGACAAGATTGAAATCTGCACATGAAAATATAGTTCAAGGATGACGTATTTCCATGTACAGCTCATGGCCCCGAATTTTCACACTATTTCCACGCGGGAAGGTGTTCAAATCGAGTTGTATTCATCCAGCGCCAGAAGTACTTTATGTACCTAAGTTGAACTCACTTTCCCGAATAAGAACACTCAATTGAAAAATATAACAAGAATGCTCTGCTTATACAGAATGACATACCATCGGTATCGACCATTGGCCAGCGTCAGACAGAATAGTAAAACAAATTTCAGGATTCACACTTCTTTATCTGAGAATTCATTTACTTGACTTGTGAACGTATATACGAGTCCTTTGTGCGTGTGCACTTCCATAGCATGATGCTCACGGATAGGCATGGATAAAGAGAAGGATCCAACGGCAAGAGGTTAAGGTCAGTTATCGAACTAAAGTTGGCACAAATTACAAAGAATTTGCAATGGGATCACGTAGTAGTCTTTGTTCAAAGTTTTGTAGTATTTGCAGTGCACTGAAGCTAAATTAAAAAAAAAGTAAGTCATGCTATCATGGAGGACGGTTGTAGTTAAAATGGATGTGTTCCTTCAAGGTTAATTGGTTTGGGGCACGTTGGGTGGACAGTCAAATTGATTGCGTAACTTTTAAAATAAGGAAGGCGTTTATACAATTTGTTTTTTTTTTTCTTCGTCGTCATTCGGTTAAGGACTGTGTTTTGTCAATGCCAATGGTGTGGTTAACCTTCATTTTCGACGACGACCGAAACTGACGACGAACGGTTTATTTTTAAATGGCCATTAAGGCTACATTTTTGACCTTGTGTGCTTATCATCATCATTGGATTTATATAAATTGTTTTCAAAACACTTTTCCAAAACGGATTTTATGGTTTTAAATCTCAGAAGAGTGGACGTAGCAGAAACATTACTGCACCGGAAGATGTAAGAATATTTCTGAAATGTTTATGAACCTTTTGTGAAATGATCTGAGTAAATTTCTGGAAAATATTAAGAAAGCTTGGCCTTTTTAGGAAAATTAACGATTCGCGAACACTTCGAACTATCCTACTAAGTCTTAAACAGAAACCAAGCAATCAGGACTACTTCTGCCAAGAAAGTCAGAGGGTGGCTTTCTTCTCAAAAACTCAATAAACTGATTAACATTGAGATTTTTTTTGGTTTCAATTCGTCAATATTCGTAAGAATTTCTTCACTCCATGTGATATGGCTGCCTTAAATAAAGTTCTGATTTGCACCAAGTTGGAAGCTCAAAACCGATCGATAAAACTCGTCAAAGAACATCTTGAGGGCACACTCGACGCCGAACAAGCGGGTTTCCGATGGCATATAATGCTTTCACTGTAGATAGGAAAATCCCCAATTCATTTCCCATGCAGATCTTTAAGCGATTTTCGAATCAGTAAACAAGAAAAAATCTTCAGAAATAGGTGGGATACCAAACATTGTACATCAACATCTCCCTCTGGAAGCTATAGATATTTTTACTATACTATTTAACAATGCACTGAAGAATGCACATTTTTCGGAGCACTGGAAAACAGCAATAGTACAGCCCATCTCAGAAAGGGGTAAAGATTACTCCAATCCGGCAAATCTGCGGTCAATTAGACTCGAAAAAGTTGTCACTAGAGCCCCCTGACTAAGTGGGTAGAGGACAAAAATATAATTTCAGATAATCAATTCGGTTTTAGAGCGGGACATGATTGCATACATGCCGCGTCTTAACTGGTTTCAGATGTATAATGGTACAAAGCTAAAAAACAATGCACAGGTGCCTTTCTGCTTGACTTGGAGAAGGCCTTCGATTCTGTTTGGTTAGCAGTGCTCTTTTACAAGTTGAACAGGCTTGAAATAAGCAAACCACTACTGTAGATGCTTTATAACATGCTTACCAAAAGACGGTTTTCGACTTAATCTACATCAACAAGATGTGGTTGATTCTCCGATACTTTTCAGCATTTTTACGATTGATCTTGTAGGTTCTCTTCACCATGTTAATGCGTTCGAAGACGACTTGATTGCGTACAGATCGGGAACAACGATTGAGGCCATCAGATTGAATTTGCAATGTGACTTTAATAAGATTCAGCGTTGCTGTGATGACTGGAAGTTAAAGATAATCTACGAGAAGTCCAAAACCATTCTTTTCAAGACCCCATTGCTTAGGGCCTCTAGGGATACAATGACGAAAATTCTTGATCGTGGGACAACATGGGCAACCATTCGCAAACAGACGTGTAGTCAGATACCTAAGTCCTTGGCTCGTTCAATATCTATATTTTAACAAACATGTAGATGTCGCTCTAGCCAGAGTCAAAGCGGCTTTTGCTATGACAAAGAGACTGTTTTATAGCAGCCAACTCAATCAACTCAACTCATTGTCTGTCCAAAGATTACTTATGGCTGTCACGTGTGGTTCAACGTTGCAGCAAATTCGATGGAGTTCGATGGGTTTTTGAAAGACAATGTCTCCGGGCTTGTCTTCGTTTATGTAGAACTCAAGAGTCCCAAAACAAAAAATTCTATCGCAATGAGGTCCTTTATAATGTGGCCAATCTTGTCAGAGTGTATAATTTACTTATTAAGCTTATTCGAAGACACATTGCAAGGGCAATGACTCCGATCAACAACCTGAGCTCCGAGGGTTTCTACCCCAATGATTTGTACCATGAGAGTGTCCCTCCGGACGTTCCCTCTACTTCGAGCACCGCGAAGGGCCATTAAGTTAGTTATTTAAAATTAGTTTATGTAAGCTAGCTTAAGCGTTTTGTCTAGTGTCTAAGTAGTTCATATGGGTTTCCAATCTGAATCCTCCTTTGCCGAGCACATCGATCCGCAATCATCAGCGACCAGTGCGTTGAATGTTGATCGCACTCTACTGTGTATCGATATAGAAAAAACATTCGATGGAGTTAATCGCCAGCTTCTTTGGCATGCCTTGTGCAGGAGGCATTCCCTATAAATAAATAGCATTAGTCAAGGCTACCTACACTGGGTCCACACGTCATGTGCTGCACAAAGGGAGGCTGCATAAGGAATTCAAAGAACAAAGAAGACTGCGTATTGTTTTTATTGTTGACTAAACAGGAAATGGAGGATTTCGATGGACTCACAAATCTGAACTCAAACATCTCGACAGAATAAAAAACCTTCACTAAATGACGGCTTATGTAGAATCCGATGCGTCGCTGGGCTGAAAATTAATTTGAAAAAAAACCAAAATGATGACCGTATTCACTTCCATCATCAACTCAAATATGCACTGCGGAACAAACGGTTGAAAGCGTGTAGAGTCTCCCATACCTTGAGAGTAATGTCTCAAATGACGGCAGAACGGAACTGGGTGTGGCAAGCCGAATAAAAAAACAAAGTCTGCGTTTGGGATGCTATTCAAGTAATGCAATTAGCGAAATGAGAACGATAAAAGTTAATCAGATTCTTAAATAGAACAATATCTGCTATGAAGGTCAATAATAGGTGATCACCAGGCTCTACAAAAATTTCCAAGTCCAAGTATTCGGGATTTCGATTCGAGTTTTCACACTGCACGAAATCCTGAAAAGGACCAAAGAATTTCAGGCTAATACTCAACGCCTTCAAATGTAATTCTAAGCCGCAAATGACAGCATTCATCGCATTGAACTCTGGAAAGTGATGATCGAATTTTGGATCCAGTCAACACTGGTCATCCACCCCACACCCACAAAAGAACAAAAATCCTTGCAAAAAAAAATTGACAGTGACAGGAAAAGCAATATCTTTTTCAAGTGTGTCCAACTGTTGACACAAGGTTGAAGAAGAGGCCAGTAGACTTGGTCTTCAAGTAACGATCCGCTACATCACAATCGAGAGTTATAAAGTTGAGGATCAAAACTCAACTTTACAACAATTTTTACAATTTACAATTTAATCATGCTCAGATATATTTTTTAATTAACAATTTTTTTTCTTTACTTTTTGAGCACATAGGGCTCCTCGTTTGCCTAAAGACTTAGAATAGTTAATTTTTTGACTAAAAATTAAATTTCTTGTATATAGTGTCTTTATTTAAAGTCGTGCTTGAACAGCACCAACGGTCTATAATGATGATAATGATAATGAAGATGATGCTGTTGATGAAGGCAAGAATGTTTCTAGCAACATAGTGTCAGCCCCGCTGATAGTTGGGCCTTGCTTACTCTTGTCGAAGTCGTCTTTGAATCTTTTCTCATATTCTTCATCCTGGGTCCATCATGGACGGGACATTGGTGGTATGTTTGCCATGTTGTAAAATATTTCATTGAATTTTTGTGCAGTACTGTGCAGTACCGGAGTACTTTTCGCTCGATGATTTAAAGTTTTTTCATAAGGCTTGGACTTATCGTGAACCACATTGGGAAACAATATGTCACGATGGGATGGATTAGTTGCTCGCACAGCAAGATTTTGGTTCTTATATTTAAACCGTTCCTTATTCTCATCAATGTGAGGATAAGGGATAGCGCACGGTTGGCCATTTTTAAGAGCACTGTCGCATGGAAATTGAAGTTGAATCTTGCCTCCTAGTGACTTCCTTGGCATTTGACCTTTTATTTAAGTCGAATGATAGAGTTATCGGGGGATGGTCAATGAAAGGTTCTTGCTTTTGGTGGGCTGAACCATTGCATGAGGTGTTTACATTAATTCTCCATTTTTGCTCCAGAGTTTAAGGAAATGTTAATCAACATTGCGGAGAGCGACAGAGGGCATTCTGGATGAAGTTTACGTGACTGAGTCATCCGCGAATAGCAGGGTAATTGTTTTCTTATAATTTCGGGATTTGTTATTCAACTTCACAAGCTTAAGGGGAGATGCAACGAAGACTCATTATAGGCAAGGGTTGTACAAAACCACTGCGATAAAACTAATTTGAAGGACCAACATCATGTCCGTCGAAACATTTATTTTGACAGTTGTTCTGTATGCGGACGAAAGCTGGATGACAAGCAAAACATCAGTTCAGATTTATGGTAATTTCAAAAGTAGAATTCTACATCGGATAAATTGTTCTGTCTGCGAGGGTGACGAGTGCATCAGCAGCAGCAGCAGTATATTTAATCATTTTGAGTGATCAAAGCTGCATGAGTTAGCTTTCCATGCATTTTGCACGATGCGTTAGAGACGAAAAATCGTTGCGAGGATGCCGCGTTTGCTGAACGTCAGCCAAAAACAGCAGAGCGTTGACAATTCAACAACCGGTTTAGCCTTGCTGCAGGTTAATCGAACAGACCTTTTTCGATGTTTTGCGACGATCGATAAAACGTATGTCTATAACAATACGAATGATTGGTAAGCCACGAAACCCTACCAAAGTGACCAAAGTTCGGCCGGGAAGGTTTTGGTCCCTGTTTTTAGGATGGATTTTTCATAGTCTTCTTCAATTATCTGTAGAAGAGATGAACACAGGAGAGTATTACGCAGCAATATTCGACAAACTGAACGATAAAATAAAGAAAAACGTGTTAAAGAATAATTAAAACGTTGTCTAAAATCGCCTGTTTTCAATAACAATTATGGAACTTTTCAGCCCACGTAGTAAAACTGCGAGATTTACGAGTTGTACAATGATGTAGAACTAGCTAGGAAGACCGAAAATCCCTCGACTACAAGGGCTACTTGTCCATATACAACCAATGAGAGTAGAATAGACAACCAATTGCAGAAATTCCAAGTCTTTAACAAAAAAGTTATTTCGAATCTTACAACGGATTCAGCTCGAGAAAATAGACTATATCGCTTAAATGAGCCTGATGATGTCATCCTGGACTTGAAGCTCATTTCAAATTGGCAATATTCAATTAAGTTGGTCCCTCAAACTGGCAATCTCTGGTTCCTTGAACTACCATTCAATTATCCTCGAAAATCATGTCCTTTCGCATCTTCCAAAGTCATCTTCATCAACCAAATTCCAACACAATTATCATGGAAACTCTTTCCCATATCTATGGTCTTTCGAAACTCAGCTTCGTGCTAAATGTAATTACGAGGCAAAACAATCTTCCCCCACCGTTCAGCTTAAGAACTTGTCTTTACAATTAAATTTCAACTTATTCCCCCCGTCTTCCACGATGGAATATCCTTCATTTGTATAATCAAGTTTAAATAACCAATTAAGACGTTTTCGATTTCCTCTCAATCCCTTCACTCCACCAGCTGCTTCTCCAATTGACTTTGTCCTCGCTAAAGCCCTTCATTGGAGGACGGACGGTCATTTAGCCATCAGTACTGAGAACCATCACAACGATCACGGACATTACGACTATCATGGTAAAGGAGTCCTTGTAGACAATTTGTAAACAACATGAAACGATTATTTACAGCCTTAATGCTACAATTATGAGGGCTTGTGTAGTTGGAGCTCCTTGGGTCGTTCGTTCATATGACCGGGAAGAAAGGACACTCTGGATAGTGTGCTCGCCATCTGAAGGTCATCTGCCGCGCGCACTGACCAGACAATAGGGCAGGTATCATATCGAGTATCTTTGGTTAGAGAATGCTAATGAACGAGTTTTCCAGTGGACAAAGAAGAATCAAGAAGAAACGCAAAACGCGAAATATGGCAAAGAGCAATAAAAATACAAAAATAATTGCCAATTGATTACGCTAACAGCTCTAACAGCAGCTGTGCCATGCTTGGATAGGTAGTAGCGCCAAAATAAACACCCGTACCCAACTCACTTCCATCTCGAGCAGTTGCTGTTGTTTAGATACTATTTGTGCGTTTGCGTTTTTTTTTTTTGCTTCTTTGCATTTTTGTTTTATATCATTCTTCGTCGAATCAGCTTGCGTTGTCGATGCGGTGACAATTCAGTCAACGAAAGATATTTGATCCACGAGTTTTGACGGATTTTTTTGAGCGTTTCGTTTTTTGTTGTTTTTCAAAATAAAATAAAAAAAAAAAAAAAACGTTGTTGCTTTCGTGAGACGCGATCCAATGGCAGCAAGTTGTCGCGATCAACGTTAGCATATTGGCTATCGTATACAAATGTACGCTTAGTAGGCTGTTGATGCCAAACGACGAGACGGGCTAACTTGGGTAGGCTCTAACGTGCAGCTGGATGCGCACACGGTCAGTTGAAAATATCACCGCGTGTATAACGTTTCGAAGGCGCGCGCGCGAGGGCGAACAGTGCGTATACTTAACTTTAATTTTTTTATAATTTTTTTTTTCGATTTTCGTTTTCGTATTTCAATTGACGGAATGTGATTTAATGTAAATTTCTGTGTAATTAAATATAATTAAATTGCAGATATACAAATTTTTTTTTAATCGGCTCGAGATACTCGAAATGTTGTTTGTTATTTAGTGCGAAAATTGTGAGGTTCACCTTAACGATGCTTCGTGTAAGTGTTAAGAAAAATTTTTTTGTTGGAATACACGTTCGAAACGACACCGCAACTAAGGATACTCTCCGAAGGCTGCCAACATTTTGAGGATAAATTTGCATAAAACCACGAAGGGAATTTTATTTTTGAATAAAAAAATAATAATCAGAATACGTCGAACATGAACGAATTAAGTCAAACATTTATTTTGAGTTTCTTTCTTTGAAAATAGGCTTCATTTTAGGCGATATTTGACAGATTTTAAAGTCCCGAGTATAAATCAGAATCAGCTGAGTGTATTAAAATGACCGGTGGAGTGCTTTGGAGAAAATTTTGTAAAATGGCCAGTATTGGCCTCAGTTAGAAAATAACTTTATAAATGCTTTAAAATTTGTTTTGAAAACTATATTTTGAAAAAAATAAAAGGCGCCGAAAAGTTAGTTTTTCAACAAACATGGGTGACTTGAAATTTGTCCACAAAAACTGGTCCAATAAAGTCAAAATATGTGATCTAGGCGGACAGTTGATAGGTTCATCTTATTTAGGATTACAAAAAGTGTATCTCGGGTAAGTGATCGTTTGACCCGTTAGCTACAAATGGTACCATGCTGTCCATGTGTTCCTTAAATGATTGTGACTAAGCCTGGCTGACTGCATCTTCAGATTTAACAAAAATTGGGAAAAAAAATCATCGCGCATACAAACTCATAAAGAGTGACTTTTAGTGGAATTCGCAAACCTCTTGAAAATTGTGTTCAATTCAAAAATAACGATTTTGCTTATCAATACCAGGGCCTTGCTTGTAAAGATTTCATGAATGTAGAAAAGTTTTTATCTGTTCGGCCCCGCTTTTACCAAAGCTTCCCTTTTTCCAAACGATGTTGTATAAGAGGCAATTTCTATGTCCTCGACGACATAAAAGTTTTACATTTTGTAAATAAATTACACTTGATGGATGGAAATTAATTTATATATATTTTTTTTTAATTTTAACAATTTGAATGTTAAATCTTATTTATAGCGATATATCCTCGCCGACTTCTTTATAAAACTTTTAGAGTCCATCAACCTTTTCATAGAAAGTAAGCGTTCGAAAAAAACGGTTTCGCTCAAGCGTTTTCCATGAACTCAAGTTACAAAATTGGTTGCCTTGAAAGACACTTTTACTTTTACTTCTAAACCACAGTAAAAATAATTTTTGATATCAAGCGAATATTTTAGAGGATTACCTTCTACATGCAGACACACAGACTTACAAACTTACTAACTTTATTTCCTTAATTTTGTAGCAAAAGTTATTCCCTCTGAATCTCACAGAAGTGGAGTTGCTAGAGAAATAAATTGATGCAAAGTATCGCATTTAAGTTGTTCAGACAGACGACTATGAGCGCCTCTTTAAGTTTGACGCAAAGTGCGCAAATTTTGGGTCCACGATTTTTATACGTTTTTGTTTATGTCTTGCATGATCATTTTGTAAGGTCTGCTACATGACCCTGATGTCATAAAGAAACAGAATACGAATATTATTTATCCAATAAAATTCCTGTAGTTTGTTTATATCAGCTTAAAAAATCAAATTAAAAAATCTTCAACTAAGGGAACTACATTTCAACATTTCGTGAAGAAAAGCAAAATTAGAGTCGTCATAAAGTATCCCTGCCACAAAAAAGTTTCTGAAAATGACATAAACGCCGACGGCAATTTTGGTTTCCCATGTTTTTACTGTTCCATGTTTAAACGTTCACTTTTCACAAGCAAGAAAAAGACTTTTCTTGGTTCACCAAAAAATTACAGCATCTTTCATAAATGCCCAGATCTCTCTCTTTTACCCAGAAACTTGTCTCTCTTTCCATGGTTTAAAAAACAGCTCAGGATTTAGAAAATTAAAGATTATATTAAAGTGATAGGCACTTTAGAAGAATGGAACTGTCATGATGAAGGTTTACAATGAATTCACACAATCTGTCGAGACGAGACTAAATGTATTGACTTCTAAGGAAATAATATAGAAATGTGTTTATTATCTGCTATCATTACTTTTGTATGTCAACCGGACATACCCATTTCCATACGCAGTAAAAGCAATTTCAACTTTATGAAAACATCCTTTTTAGGGTTCCGTACCCTAAAGCCGCAAATAGCATAAAGAAGCGTATCATGTGCAGATAAAAAAAAATGTTTATTATTGTGGACATATCATTGGTGCATAGAAGAAATAAAAGTTCACCTTAAGTTGATCCCTGTGGCACTCCTTGTTTGATTTCAATGAAATCGGAAACGATGCCATTAACATTGTTTTATCAAAAATGATCCGATCCCGTTCTTCTGCAATTTTAAACTTCTCATCTCGTAGTATGTACCTGTAATCGGTTCGATTTTCCGAATTCAAAATCTTGCGAGCAGGCAGATTATATTGTTTTTAGAAAGATGTCTGTGTACGTATTTTCGAACGTTTTTACGATTTTTTCGCGTCACGTATATATTTTAAAACAAAAAAAAAAGTTTTCATAAGTTTCCCGAAATAAAACCGTCCGAGAAATTCGTGTAAAATTGTCCGTCTATTTCTTCATTTATTATAAAAATGATTGTAACTTCATATAACGAAATAATTGTTTTTAATCCAAATCAAGTTAAATGTGGTTCATCCTCATTTCGAAAATTCGATATTGATCTGGAGACTGTTAAACGAACTTTTCTGTTAAATTCATCTCAAAACAATTTGGTTGAGTTGGGCTATTTGAAGTGCACATTTTTGTCCTTCTCGATTCATGTTTCTATGGCAAAGCTTGGGAAAATAATTTAAATCCTAAAAGTTTTTCCAGTTCTTGTCCGAAAACTTCAAATTTTTAGTCGTCCATTTACAATTCGACCGCATAATTCCTACACAACCGTGAAGGCCAGCTGTAGCTCAACGCATTTCTTATTTATATACTTTTGTATGAAATGACATAACATTAAAAATATGTCGGTATGAAAGAATGAAAGTTCACAATTTCTTACCACTGCTGTGGTTTCTTATCATGAACCAAGTCATTGAGGTCCTTACAGAAAAAGACTTAGCGATATTCGCACATGCGGTTGGCTTAAATATTTCGATCACTGGTAAATGTCTTCGAAAGATCACCAACCTATCGAAATCGGCATGGAATGAACTATCAAAATCTACAAATGAAAAAACGGACTAGATGTGATCCCGAACCCGGAATTTTAACTATCTTAAATAAGGAAAAATATCCCATGATGGACACCTCCGCAGCTCGGAAGGATGAATTTCCACCTCTCGTCTAGTATTTTCAACCACATTCACTTTCGTCAAAATTTTAACGTTTTAAACTCATTCTTCTCTAAATTATTGATTGATTGAAAAAGGGATTGAAAAAAGAGATGTAAATATGAGTATTCTGGCGTATGACTTGGTGGAAACTAATGTTCTGATATTAAGTCCCAGGAAAATCGAAGCGATAAAAACAAAGGATGAAATGGCTAGAAACGGACGATTTAAGGCACAGCTAATTTTCGCAAAACCAATTTTAAGGGACAGTGATGGAAAAGCACTGTCTGCCTTAAATATCCCGACCATCCGCTTTGTCCTTAAGGGGGTTTGTTGTCTGAATTATTCTACCCATTTATGAACACTTTACTTTTCTTTTTTTTTCATCATGTTGTATAAACTGGTTTTAATTTCACTCGTTTTTCTTCTCACATATTTTAAGGTGTTTTTTTAAGACTATCTCGTTCAAAAATGTCACATTAAATATATTTTCGGAAGATCTGACATCTGATGAGAAGGGCAGTCGCAAAAGTTGGAATTCTATTCGTTTTGACGTTCTTTATTCACGTTTAGAACACTCTTGTCTATTTATAAAAGTTTTTTTTAAAAGGTTTTTCAATTTTTACTTGTAATAAAAAAAAAAACATCTCAACATTAAGTTAAAATTAGTTTCGTTCTTCTGCGTTTTTTTTTTAATTGATTTGCATCTTCGTATGGCGAAGAAGCTTTTCATCGTTTCCAAATTCTACCAAACAGCCATGCATTAAACTTTGTGAAAATCACGTTCCTCTACGTGACGAACGTTTGAAATATCAATCGGCGCGGCGGTATGCCGAGACTTAAGTTTTCTGCATAAAATTCTTCTGATAAAAACAAACACCTTTTCTCTAATTGTATACAATAGTTTTTTTTTATGAAACGATGAGTTACTCGTGGCTTGTGACAGTAGTCCTTCTGAATGGGATTTGATTTCAATCTATTTCCTCTTCAATCTGTGAAATTCTTCCGGTACAAATAATTCATGTCACGTCTTACCAGTGCATGGACGTGGTCGTAAACTTTATTTAAATGTGAATATGAATATGGAGCTTGCTTAAAATAGTTTCAGCAAATGTCTGGACGTATCTGAATTCAATTTGAAGTTGCTTCTTAAATCTAAGCTTTACAAGTGCTTTATGCAATCAAAGTGCTTTGTCTATTGAATGTCAAATCCACTTCGAAAGGGTCCTTTGATCAGTGTTGCCGGAAAGTTTAAATTAAAAATTAGAAAAAAAAATCAGGACATAGTTTGGATTGGTAATATGCCAAGTATCTACATTTTCTTACAAACATTCTTGGCATATTAATTTGTGGCTGCGGAGTTTATTTTAAAGGAACTGCAGTACTTTGGAAGACACATACTTTCAACATTATTTGAGATTTAAATGAGGAACGAGGGCACAGCTTTTAGGAACCTTGAATTTCGAAATGTAAATTAAAATCGATCCCTTTCGAAACTTGGATGAAAGTAAATTTGTTCACTTTGGCGTTGCGACAAGTAAAAGGACAAGGCTTTGTTTTCCTTAGCAAATAAATTGATGTTGTAGTTTTTTTTTAATGCGCTAGGGTCTTTTGATTTTTCGAAAATTGTTCTGCGGGTATCCATGATTCTGGTAAGTTTAGTTTACTGGATCACCTCGTCATCATATCTGTCTATGTAAGTATCTAAAAGGAACTTGCTTCTGCTTCCCGAATATCCTTCAGTGCATTTTGTCTCTTATTTCATGTCATACCCATTTCGAGGGTTATCAGAACGAATGTATAAGACGGTCCATAAACATTCACCCGAGGTTGTTTTTAAAAAGAAGCGTTTTTTTTTCAAGTTTTCATTTCTTTTTGAAGGTTTCGCACTATTGTCGGATAATCTTTTTGATTCTCGTGTTTTCATGAACGCTGAATTTAAAAAAGAATTAAAAAAAAAATTGGAGCAACATCAATTCTGGCGATCTTACACTTCACTGCAAATCAAAATCACCAAGCTGAGGCATAAGTCGTCCTGAAAACATTTATTTTTTGTGGCGAGAAAAGCGCCACAAAAATGAGTTTTATTCCATTTTTCTTTAATATGATTGGCATAAATTGGAAGTTCGTTGATTTCATAAAACGTATTGAAATAAAAATAAATAATTGCAGCACCACTGCATTGGAGATATACAAACGTTTGTCCAAAAACTTTGGACTTTTTTAAAGAAGGATTTCGGTTCAAAAACTTTTCTTTAGAAAGCGTCCGCAAAAAACTACTAATTTTTTAAAAATTTTACTTAAACAATTCGTGCCCACGAAAGACTATTTTATTGGAATGGATTAATTTATAGCCTATGTTCATTCTGAAGGTCCCTAGTAAGTACTGCTTGAAATAGATTTTGAAATCGGATGGGTCGTGTCTCCTAGATACAAACTACCAAACTCACAAAACTGTATTCTTTATAAAATTGTGTCAAACACTTAACATATAGAGATGTGTTTCCGCGGACTTTTTTTAGGACTTTTTGATTATATCTATTACCATTAAAGCAGCGTTCTCAAAGATCGCATTCGTTCGACCGTTTTTTTTTTTTTTTTAAATCGGATGGGTAGTTTCTTTTTATAATTTTTTAAACACAGATTTGTAAAAAATCAAAAAGTTATTTTTATAAATGTTATTTTTCACATTATAATATGTTTTCAGCCCATTTAGCAAATTTTGGACAAGTTTTCTTTGCTCACTACGATCTAAATCCTCCCACTCCTATGGGTCCTAATGCCCATAAGCGTTCGATAGGACTTAGATATGTAGACTGGTTTGACTATTTATGGAGTTGAATTTGGCTTTTTTCAAAGCAATTCAACTTTTTGTCCTGCTGGAACTTTATCGGTTCGACTCATCTAGGTCTTATTATTTTTTCCATATGAGCAGTCTAGGTTCGCTTCAAGCACCGAAATTAAGCTGCCACTATTTATCGGTCCTTGCCTTCTCCTTGCTACCATGCAATCGCAAACCATAATGGTACTACAACCAATCTGGTTGTCCCTTGAGTTCAGAAAATCGAAAGATATTGAAAAAAAAATGTTAAGTAAATTAAATTACAGGTTTGTGGAAGACCAAGCTTCTATCAAATTTTACTTCATCTAACTTTACAATTTTTCCCACATCCTCTTCAGTGAAATATTGGTCGGACTCATTCGTATCGCCCTTTCTCCTTGCCTTGCAATCTTTCCGACCCGTTTGGTTTCTCTTCGGTTCTCGGAGACTTTCGTCGGTGCATCCGTGGGTAAAACACTTTTGGATAGTTCTTAGCTGCTTTCCAATAAAGCGATTCAGCTGAGGCTGATGTGATTTTTGAATTGTTGTTGAAGAAAAACGACCACTACGATGCGTGCCTTGGAATTGTTTTGGAAGCTTGAGTGGATACGCAAGATTCTTTTTACCATACCTTTATTCTTCTTTGGCGACGCTCTTTGATCGTTAAGAGTTAATCGTGGAAAATCACCTCTCGTAATTGACGATTCTCAATCCTTACGCCTTCGATGGTTTGCATCCCGACTAGAATTAGAAGTAGATTCATTCGGTGGGGCCCTGCGAGTGAAGTACTCCTCTTAGAGTCAACGGAATCATAAAACCGATTTGTGAAGAACCCGTAGTTGAGTCAATAATGACAAATTCATTTGTCGAAGACTATGCAGTTTTTTCCGTCAATGTTACCATTAATTGTCCCTACAACTTTTGTTCAAGTAGGCATAAGAAGTTATACTTCTCAAAGTAGCGTATGAGACATATTTGATTCGACTTCAAGATTTCTTTACATATTTGAAAAATGTCCATTCATTGTAGACTAGACTGGAACTAGGCCTGGCTAGTTCTTCCGCAATTTCATAGCCTTCGATTCCATGATGAACTGGAACGTACTCTAACCAAACTTTTGTATATTGGGCTAGGGATTGTAAGGCGTCGTTATACCTTCTGACAGATTTAAATTTCATTAGATTTTTCTATTATTTACTAATGAGAATTCTGGCCCCTTTTTTGCCCTAAGCAAGGTTTTCTATGACGCATGATTCAATGACTTGAAATTCGGCCGGGAAAATACTTGGATTCTTTTCGCATAGGTATAGAAACTTTAGTGTTGTGTTGGGTCCATAGACACCGGCACCTACACCATTTGCCATTTTTGAGCCATAAGTGTACCCAATTAAGTTTCTGCGGCAAGAGGCAGGTGTGTTGCGGAACTAAATGTCACCATTAGAAATATGCATCTTTAGAGCATTTTTGGAAGCTGTTTTCCTAATGAAAATGCCAAGGGGAGACAACTTCGAGTGCTGCCGTAAGCTAGGTGCTAATAGCACCAGTAATTCCCAAACAAGCTATGCGCTGTACATTTTCTAGCTTTTTAGAGGTTAGAAAGTTATGGGCCACCATAAGGTTATAATAGCTGACCATCTATGTACTGTACTGTACTGTACTGCATGAGTTAGTAAGCTATTTAATGAAAATTTAAAAATTGAATATTTTACGTGTGAATATGAACGAGATGTTAAATTTAAAAGCCTGCCAGGATTTTGGCCACTGCTTCTTAAGTGGTTGCAAGCTTACAATTTGTCTTGCCTTTTTTTTTGAATAGGCCTGGCCTGACTCTTTCTCATTGGCTCAATCTCCTCATCATGGCAAATTTGTAATTTCTCCAACTTTTCACATCAAAACAGAAAAATAAATTTTACTCGATTGCCGCCTGGCTGGGTTGCTTGGTCTTATGCCAAAAAGGATCACAACATTTTATTTCCCTAAATCTATTTCCGGGCCTTTGAAAATATTTCCATGCTTCAGGAAGTTTAAGTGGATCGCTCTCCGATAAGGCAATAAAAGTATTTTTGAACTTGTTCCGTTCAAAAAGAAGCCTTATTAGCCTCACAGATGCAATTGGGAAATATTCACTAAGACCTGCCTATATTTTCATAGGTGAAAGTTTCCATCTAAAAAAGGAAAAGACCTCGTCACCGCATTCTTTCAACAATCTACTGTTGATGTTGTTTTTGTTGGCTATGGCTGTGGCATTGGCGACGCGACGGTCGGATAAGATAAAAATAAGCGAAACCCTTGTAATCTGGCTAAAGAGATTGTTGTACTTTATTGTTGGTACTATCCCAACAAAGTCCTTTTAATGGATGAAGTTGCTGTGCGTCGGGTTTATTTGGGATTTCCCTTTTGTCTCGTTTCTGGTTTGTCGCTGTAGTAAGGGTTGCTGCAAGATGGCACTTAAACTTTTATCACGTCAAAATTTTTGATTTATTTGAAAAGAACAAAAGGAGAAAGGGTTTTCTGTCTTCGTTTTTCGGCTCCGAAAAGATTTTATGGGTCGGGAGATTTCAATTAAAATTAAATAAAGATAGGACGGTCCATGCTGTTGTTATTATTATTATTATTATTATTATTATTTTTTGTGTAAATTTTTTGTCGGTGGTTAAGCACCTGGATATCTTTGCTTTGTGTCTTGAACTTGCCAAGGCAGAATGTAAATAAGTTAGCAGATAGCAATAAACAATTAAGCTAAAATGAGAAAAAAGGCTTAGTAAGACTATATTAGAGGTTGCTTTCACTGGAAAGAGTAATTTGAGATACTTTGACAGAGAAGTTGATTATCAAACATGTCGAAAATAAAAATAAAGAATAGTGATTTAGGACAATACCTTAAAGCCATACCAATTAGTTCAAAAAAACGTCAAAGTTTGGTATTTAAAGGCATATTCTATTTAACTGAATTTATTGGCATTATAAGTCATGAAAAAAATTCCCAGGTTCATCAGTTCACTAGTGAGATTATATGACCCCCGATCTTTGGAGGACTTAAGCCTGAGCTTAAGCTAACCTCCGTTCAGTGCACGCATCCACCCTTTTGAGTAGGCGCTTCGTTCAAAATTGCTTGATCCTTGAATGGGATGTTTGGTTCTTTCTGTTTTTCTTGAAAATTGTGGCTGGGATTTGAAGACACACCTCCACGAAGTCGTTTTTTTTTCTTTCCGGACAAGATCCATGCCATTGCACAGTACGTACAGTTTACATCTGTACCTTAGCCTCCATTCGTACTCGTGGAAGACTGGGTCATTTATCTGACGCAGAATTTCTTCTCAAAAATCCCTTAAATCTGTAGTGCTATCTAGATATACAAAATTCGGCTCCGTAGAGAAACTGGCTTTATGATTGCTTCTTAAAGCCAGTTTTCTACCCTCCGAGTTAGAATTTTTGATCCGAATAAGTAAAGAATGTTAGCGGAGTTTATATATGATCCAAGATAGATACTTACGCAATGTGATAATACACAATGACATTTGTGCTGTTTTTTCACAGCTTATGGTCGATTTGTTTAGGCTCGAGGGATGATGTTAGGTTTGAAACAATGTTTCTTTCTGTAGCAAGATTCCTTTAAGAACAAGAATGAAGAAATCACAGGGCAGTGAATGTTCTTGGTCCAAACTGCGCTTGCTGTGTAATCACGTGCTCGCTGAGCATGCCTGTAGCGGCGGTTGCATTATCATCATCATGGGCAAAAACCATGCGGATTATCGCAATTTTGTACTTAATTATAAAAGGGACTTCGATTTTACTTTTTGGTTCCGTCAGCAAAAGATCCTTATGTATTTATAAAACCATAAGTACAAAATCATTTATTTCTTGTGGCCTTACATATTATTTTCCCGAGCTTTGCATCTTAAATAATCATGCTGAAAACAGCGTGACTTTCTTCCCCATCTCTTCCACAAAGCTCTCCAAGCATTGCTTGCCTGAACAAGGCTGATATTTTTCTTATAAATAAAATACTTCGATTGTAAACAAGTTAATTTTATCAGAGGCTTGGACTTGAAAAAGTAGAATTTTCTTTGCTTCTTCTGATTTTATTGAATTATAGGCACGATAAACTTGGACAAGGAATTATCGTTCAGATGTAAGACCGCTGTATCTTGAATTTATACTAGCAACCTCTGTGATTTAAGGAATTGCTATACAGGTCTTCAAGCTCTCAAGTTGTATTAATATTGTTCAATAACCATATTGACTAAAGGAGTTGTATCTACAGTCTTGTTATGGAATTTTAATTTTCCTCTCATTAAAGAATTCAGTCAATTCTCATTCAGTCAATCCAGATTCTGTGCTGATTTTACTTCTTTGTATTGCCCAAGAAAAACACATTTTCATAAGTATTGAAGCCCTGTATGACTCCCTTGAAGGATTCTATTATCTTGATATATATGAATATTTCAAAATACTAACTGTAGTAGAAACGCTCACTGATCTCAACAAATACTTATCAGCTCCGACAATACTGCAGCAATTAAAGCTATTACAAACCCTTAATAAGTATTGACAATGATAAGAAAGTTTAAACACTTGCTTGCCTTGCTGTAGTGGTTACTGTATCGGCTGCTGAAATACTTAGTTAATATTTTTTCAAAAATAATGGTTTGTGTATATGATCCAACATTGGCTCCGCTATGAACGCAAAACGCAGACTAAGATTTCATAATAAACCTAAAATTCTGAACGGTAAAATGATGGCAAATACAGTCGACATTTCCATATGTCACTCCTGTCATTATGGAAATTTTACTTTCAATTTTTACTTAAATTTGTTTGCTTTTAAAATTGGAGGAAAGAAATATTATCGCATGCGAATTGATTGCAAATTTTATATAATTTATATTTAAATATAAACAGAATAAAATGAGCGACATGGAAAATGAATTTTAGTTTGAGTTAAATGCCTTCAAATTTAATTTTCATTTCCGATATCAAATATCGCAGTTAAGCTCAATCGTTTTTTAAATAATTGTACGACGAATCGGCCGAATTTTGACGTTCAGTAAACTGACTACACATGCAGGCCACTGCCTCACCAAAGCCGGTTTACTAGTTAGTGCCTTAATGAAGGCCATAATCCTTTCCTAATACAAGTTTATTGTAAAAAAAAAAATGTCCCCGATATTATAAACAAAAACAACTTGCGTGTTCATCGCTTGGGCTCTTAACCTTTTGCATGATTCAAAATCTGTTTGCAGGAAACATTATCTCAAATTGAAATCCAAAATGAGTGTTTGAAGTGCATTTACACTCAAAGAAGCCTTATCTTCTTAAGCCCCGCCAATAATGTGGGGAAAATTTTTGCAATTTGCGACAAACACTTCCCCTTCCAGCCAGAGCAGAGGTGGCCTGAAACAACAGCGGCTTACGTAGTAAGTTTTTATTATAAGCTTCCAGCCGGGAATGTTGATGATAAATTTAACCTTATTTGTTCGACAATAATATGCCGACGATCAATTAGATGTCTGATTAGATGGCATTTTTAATATTTTTAATATGATCGTGTGTCACCCGTAGTAGAGACGGCGTACACCAGCGTGTCGTTAATTAATCATTTGAATATTTTTTTATTGACAACAGATTTGGCGATAGTCAATGAATTCTAAATTTGACAAACTTATGGTGTGTCCATCTATGGTTGCGTGAGACAAAGCTGTCACTGTTGCTGTCACTTACAAACATTCAGGTGTCTCGTGTCTGTCACTGGCATTGGTGAAAAAGCATCCGGCTGCTATCCACGCGTGTTTCCAACGAAACGAAAATTGAATTCTTAAGAAAATGTCATCCAGATGACAGATGCGTGTATATTGCCTGGGCATCTGTCAAAGTTGTTTGTGGCATGTGTACTCATAGTTGACTGTCATTAAAGAGATGTATTAAGTTTATTAATTTTTTTTATTGAGACTTGTTGGGGTTTTTGTGGCACTGTGGGTTTTCCTGCCTCGGGGGGACGATTTTGTAGAATTTACGTTTGCAATTAGAAAAGCAATCACTTAACTACTGGATACTCGTGAGTCGTTAATTAACGGTGATACACTTTTGTGGGAGGAGTTGTCATTTGAATGCAACGTCGGCGTCGGATAAATGAAGGATAATTGACGTTGAAAAAGTGGATAAGCAATTAAGACCGATATGCATGTAATTGATTGGAATCTGGAGTACGGGTGGTTATACTTGCGCCCCAATTACGAATGGTAATTAAATAGATGACATAGCTTTGAATTTAATTAAACTTTAATCAAGGAGAATCAAATTAGTCGGGGTAACCGCGAGTAGTTGTCCTTTAAAAATATTTCAAATTGTAAAAATTAACTGCATTCGAATTCCATAGAGGGACACCACAGATCCTAAACGATATGATCTAAGTTTTATTGTTTAAAGGGTAAACTGCATTGCTTTGTCTCTGTTTAAAACCATGTAATACAATAGGCTGACTTATTTCAGTGCTTAGTGATTTTAATGCCTCTTCAGTCGTAGACCTTAACCAAGCGGTCCCTCCAGATGGCTCCATACTTGGTCTTCAGTTGCAAAAGACTTCTCGGGCAAGAGCTATGAAGTTCAATCAATCTTCATGTCGTGTCCACCTGAGTCCTTGTACCTGGAACCCTCAAGCTATATCCACGTCACTGTACAGATTTGACCAATCAATCACCAATATTGTATGATTTGCAATATACTATATATTCATACAAACGGTCCATGCCTGTGCGTCGTTTAGAAAGACATGTGCAACTTCATCGAATTTGACTCGTCAAAGAAATCCTTAACAACATCGATCTGTCAATTTTGTGGTTGTGGAATGTCTAGGTCAGTCAGCATTTTAGTTTGACTATTGACGGCTTTTTCTTCATATTTTGCGACAACAAGGTTGAATGCCTTCATTAGTCTGGGAATCCTTTCCGATGGTGTGCGCCATATAAGATTAGGTCTTCCGTTACGCGTTGTCTCTCTGATGTACATTCCACGAGTCCTCGAACCGGAGTGATGATATTCTTCCGCTTTCATGTCCTGGCCATCCATGTCATTGTACTTGCCAAAGCACCATTTACAGCTCGTTTTGTTCTTCCGGGGCCAAAGCATCATTTCCGTAAACGTTCTCTTTTTTTCGAAATGTCATTCAGTCGGCAAAGAGCAGACGTATTTTTTGTTGGCAAGGAATAGGAATTAAAATAAAATGTCAGTTATTGAAAATGACTATTAATTCAAACAGATAATCATATTCATTAATTTCCTAGACTTATTGATTTAATTCTTACGCGTGTTGGACAAGGGTTTGCTTGAATCCCTCAATTTTTTTTTCAAAATCACTTTCGTCTGAACTTAAACACAACAATAAAGCCGGTATCATGCTTATTTATTTCCACCAATTCAACAATAGAAAGTTTTCGAACAATTATCACCTTTTTGACATTTGATTGTCATTATATTGACATTAAATTTCACATTTTCTTCTTTGAACGCTGCGATCCCAATTCTGTTGTTCGAAAAACGTAACAATGTAATTTTAATCTGTACGAACAGTTATAAGTTCACGGAAGAGATGATTGGGCTTCAGTTATTGACGCAAGAAGATCGATAGATTTCTGATCTGACAGATCGTATCTCTGGTAGTGGCCTGTCAGAAGGCAAGTTCAAAGTGTCCGTTGCTTAACATTCCTACTGCTCCGCTACGAATATTGCTTTTAACCCTGTTTACAAGATGACTTTTGAGTGTCAGAGAGCAGTCATTAAGTGTCTACACTTTGTAGTGCTTACTGCTTGACTTCATTGATAAAGAATAGGGGTGAAATGAGTGAAATGGAGCATTATTTTACTTCTCTCGTCCGAGTACACTTTTGAGCTTACGATCAGTGCTGCCAAGTTTTTTCTGAGCAAAAGCACCGTTCCTAATATTTTCAGCGTTTATTTTGATACATTGGGTACCAAAAAAATTATTTTTCCATTTTCCCACAAAAAAAAACGAAACATTTATTTAGTTCCAGTCATAAACATGTGTTACCAAGCCTTTGCGCATCCAATTCTGACCTATGCGAGCCCAGTATGGTGGAACATAATCTAGAGTTTTCGAAAGAAAGTGCTTGGGAACTTGAACACGATTTACAAAAGCGTTTATTCCGATTTTCGGCATGAGCAAAAAATAAAAGACTAGTGGATGCTGCCGGAGTGTCTAGGATTGACAACGTTATCGTGGGCTTTCTGAGGAATCGTTTTGCGCGATCAGCAAATGTAATTGAGAACGAACTCATATCGGTATTGTTGTATCCTAACATAAAGCACCTCAGGCATTTTTGGATTTAGACGCACATGGCTGCTTGTCAGACTCGAGCAATGTTCCCACTATATACCATGGTGCTAGAATAGTCCTGTAGAGCTCATGGGTGGAATTACTGTATGAGCGTACCTGAAAGAAAGGCTAAATCCCAGCAAATAGTGGTGGTTCAATCGGGTAGAATGTTAATAATTTGTAGGTAGTTGTAGTTGAAGGTAGTTTTAAGTTTAATGTTAGGTTTCAGCGTTAAAAAACAGATTTAATGAAGCAATAAAAATAAAATGAAAGCACTTAAATAACGCCCGAGCACTAAAATGACATTTTGGGCACTGAAATCATTTTCTGAGCACTGAAATTAACGCTGAAAGCACTAAATTGGCAACGCTGCTTACGATCCTCACAACCGAACCAATTATGATGTTCATTCGTCAACCTCATTACTCCACGATCGAAATATAATGACAAAGTTAAATAGAAACGGAACATTTCGGGTGTGGAACGTGATTGCCCACCCCGATTTTTATATTTTCTTCGTGACGGCCGCTTTCCCTTACCGCTCACTCCTCTCACCGCCATACACTCAAAAGTAATCATCTAAACAGGCTCTTAGTGCCTGGCCACACGAGCATGTGAATGAAAAGCATGTCGGCTGAAACAGGTAGTTTTTTAGTGAGTTGGAACGAGAAAGCTTGAAAATCCAAAAATCCATCGAACGTCATCTTCAGACGGTGACGTTTTGCCTGGGCATGAATGTTTCGTTTCCAAACTTTACCGATTTCGAAGTAAATTCTCATTTTGCAATCGCCTCGATGAGTGAAAGACCTCTTCGGGTGAACGCAGTATGTAACATGAATTTTTCCAGGTACTGGAACTCATGAATTATGCGTGCTAAAATATTGTGGTTCTTTCAAGATTTGTTGTTTGCTTTTGATTTTTAGTTGCACAAAAAAATATATAGCAGCGGGTGCAGGAAGCATTCCTGTCGCTGTTAAAAAAGAAATGGTTCGTTTCAGGGTTCAGTGTTCCTCTTTCCGTCAAAATTACTTTCATTTCAATGAAAATTTTCTTTTTTTGTGTAACCACGTCATTCATGGGCATGCCTCTCAAGGCCCCCGTTCCAGCACACCGTTGCGTAGATTCGCTACGCGAAAAATGTACCGAGATGACAGTTCTTCCCGTAGCGAAAGATAACGAAGGTAGCGAGTCGCTACGGTGAAATTTAAGGGAAATTGGAGGGAAATTTAGCAAAGATACGCAAGGAAAGCTATCAAACCCCATTTGATTTGCTGGTGAACGTGACGTCATATTTTCTGTTGCTCCAAATGCGTTCCAGAGAAATTTCCCCGTAGCGGAGCAGTACACCAGATTAGCAAAGGCGTGCTGGAACCGGGCCAATCCCATATGCCCATGTGGCCAGGCACTTATACCATAATTTTTGCTAAATTTCCTTGAATTAGTAGCAGATTTGATCGACGGTGTGCTGAAATGGCCCGGTTTTTAATGATTCTTTCAAGAATGACGATCAGAAAAAATTGCATGACAACACGCCGCCATGTTTTAATTATGATTAAGCACCAAAGGTTTCATTGATATTGTCATCCTCCACGACTGGACATGTTTGATAGGGATGCCAAAAATAAGCATGGCTCTATTAAGTTCACTCCTATGAATGCTGGTGGTGACCACCGATTTGGAACATCAGTATTTTTTCCAAGACCTTCCGATATGAGTCTTCTCTCGTTGGATTGAATAAAAAAGACGACAAAGCTTAAGCTTCGTATCACACATATTTTATAATTAAGTAAAATTAGAATAAGTTACCTCTCAGCGGACCTACCAAGAGAGTGGAAACCGCAGTGAACCTGGGCACCTGTTATGTTCATTGCTCGTTTTGCACACTATTCTCGGTGGAAGGTGGATATTTTTTTACGCGAGTCACAAGAGTATAGCCGTCCATACCTCGGGTATATTTTTACAACCCAACCCCTACTGACTTCAACGCCGCAATAACAACACGTAATTCCTGCAAAATGCTGAGCATCATCCTGCTTGCCATTTCACCAAATAAATATTTGAAAATATTCTTAATATTAATTTACCCAAGTTGAATAAAATTCAGCAGAATGCTCCATCCACCGTCATTTCCACAATGCTAACTTGGTTTACGACCACGCAAAATAATGATGCATTTAAAGAGGAAACGCCCAGTGTCCACAAATAACAAGAGAGATTTAATTTTGCCTCAAGCAAAATTGCAAAACTTTACATTAGAAGAGGAAAATATTTCATGCAAACAGGATGCAGTCATGGGACTCAAAAGGATGCAGTTCTCGTTGGCTAGCCACGAAACTGAAACGACAAACAAAAATTGTAAAAGAAATATCATTTCCCGACTGCCATGGCTTTGAGGAGCACAATGATTTGTTTTATTTTTCATTTTAATCCTTTAAAGGACACACTCATGTCAAGGTTGCCAACAGTGAAGTTGTTTCCTTAACAGTGACCTGAGAAGACGACAAGTTTTTTTGTTTAAGGCGTCAACGTGTTCAGACTGATGTAAAGTCTCCATTTTTTGATAAGATCAGCTTCGCTGACACGTTGAAATTCACACATGTTCACGGAGTGCACTCAAGTTTATTTTTGCGATAAAAAAAAACAAAACACCTTCTAAATGGACATTCGTATCACTCATATTAAACTGAAAAAAATACACCATCAGTAGTCCTTGCGCGGCCTTTTATGTGCAAAACTACCAAATGAATGTTAATGTCAAGTCAGCTGCGAAATGCCCCACATTCATGTCATTTAAACCATGAAATACCTTTGGCACTGCCAATTCCCCCACATTCCATGGGATCTAACCAAAACAAGGTGAAGCCCGCACGTGCCAATGAATTTACGCACAAAGCATTTACTCTTATATAGTATACCTAATTAGGTACCCCTAGAAAAATATAGCTATTTTATTTTATACCCTCTCAATAGTAAAACTTCACATTAAATCGACAAAAATAGCCCTCAATCGAGGCACGTTGCCCGCAAACCACATCTCCACCTTAGGTCTAGACCACACATATTTCTATATTTCAAAATCGATGAGCTCCGCGGCACCTATTATAACAGCCGCAGCAAAGCTCGAAAATATAAAGAACCCTCAGCCTAGTAATGCTTTGTATGCGACTGGCGTTTGCGGGCAAAGCTGATGCTCTTTGCCGCAGCATTAATATTCTACAAGAGTGAACATTCGGCGCAACTACCTTAGTCGAAGGGCAACGCAATCGTTGATTTATGGCGTTTTCCTCTCCTCCTTTACGATGGGCCATCACGATATCGACAGCACTTTTGACAATTATAAAGGAAGCGGCACGTTTACGATTGCAGCTCACCGCACGTCAAACTGACCATCGACCGGTGTCGACGGTATACGGTGGTAATCTATTAAGCGATGACCTTGGTGATTCATGAAGCAGTGGTTCGTGTACGAGCAGCACGATTTGGGCATTTATCCAAGTGTCCAGCCAACGCTTTCAGGGCCACTTGCGCAAAATTCACACCCATAAGCAATCAACTGAGCACCCAATTTACATGCTGACGGTGGAGGTTTGTGCTTTGTTCGGCGCGCAAACGTAGGTCAGGAAACTAAAGGAAGGTCGTTGGAGGAAACAGGAAGCTAAGTGTGCTGTAGGTTATGACTATGTTCCGATGGACGTCAGGAAGTCACAAAATGTTCTGCGAAATGCATTTTCGAATTACTGTATATGTGCATTGTGGCTTTTAAGAATTGTGGTGACCCGAGAGCTGGCCATTTCCGCTGCAGATCTGAGAACCACCTTTCCTAGAATAATAAGAATTTCTTTGGTAATTTTTTAAGCGAACCATCTCGAGGCTGACTATGCAGGAAAAAGTAGCTCAAAATGCATTCATAAGACACAGCGGCGATGTTCAAAGGTCCGAAATTGTTTTCAAACTTAAAAGCAAAAGATATTGAAATTTGCCGTCAGCAGAAAGAAGGGATATTTACCGACGGCAAACGTTTTCTCGACGTTCGAATTCTCGAGTTTTAACACACCAAAAATTTTATGTATCAGGTGCGCAACTTAATCCTCCTTGCTATTCTTTGTTTGATGAAAATTAAATTGTATTTTGATAAAATAGATACAAATGAATTTGTCAAAGTATTGCTCATTGCTAGCTACAACTTTTCTCACATTTCTGGCAGAGCTCGAATACCGTTACTGTAAAAGTGTTCATTTTTTGAAGCGATTAACGAATCGAGCCATTTTTTGATGTCTTCATATGAGCAGAACTCCTGATCAGCCAGACCATGAGCCATCGAATGGAACGAGTAATAATCGGATGGCTCAATATCTGGGGAATATGGCAAGTGCGGTAGGACTTTATATTTGACCGGCGTTTCCAGGTAGGTATAGACGGGTTTGGCATCGTAAGGCCTAGCGTTGTCACACTGTAGAAACACTTTTTCGTGACTCTGCTCGTTTTGTGGCTGTTTTTTGCGTAGTACTCGGTTCAATCATATCAACTGAAGTCAAGACGACTGCTCAGTGATGGTTTCGTTGAATTGAAATACCGATCTGGCCCCACCAAATGCACAACAAAGCCTTTGCAACGTGAATGTAAGGCTGAGCCCACGACGTAGAAGCATGACAGAAAAGTTGGGTGACGGTCTCTTCTTTCTTCACTGTGGAGTAACCTCTACAGTAAGGTCACGGGCATTCTCCTTGATTGTTATGAATCCATTTTTCATCACCACGATGCGATGAAGAAAACCCTCTCCTTTTTGCCGCTGGAGCAGTTGTTCACAGGCGAAAAAATGAAGCTCAACGTCCCTTGGCTTGAAATCACATGGAACACATACTCCTTGTTTTTGTATTATTCTAAACGTATGCAATTGCTTGGATATGGCTTGACAGGTAATACCTTGTACCGAAGCAAACTGTTCTTGAATTTGGCACGGATCCTCATCGAGCAACATCACCGAAGAATTTTGGCCTTCAGCATCGAAATCTTTAAGACAACGGAACCAATCACGCCACGTTGTTTCACTTAGAGAATCATCTCAGTAAACCGTTTTCAACACTTCCCGCAAATGACGCTTATTTGGCAAAAAATTCGACATTTTTACAATAGTTTGTTCGGTTCATGACGTTTTCGATATGTCAAAATCGACCTGCACTTATGGCTGGAGCCATCTATTAAGAACTTCGTTGCGCCCTAAAAACTACAGCGCCATCTATGATACACAAACATAACAATGAATTATTCTCAAAAAGTCAATTATTTATTTTTCAAAAGGTCTATCAGCCAAATGTGAATGAAAAAATAATTGTGAGTGAATCTAAACCATCCAGGGACCCACTCAAATACAGACAAAAAATTGAATCAAAATCCGTCCAGTCATTTAGGAAGAGTTCAGTGACATACACACGCACAGGCGTTATATGTTTTTATATAAAGAGTTTTTTATACAAAGTACTCTGTTTTTATTTAACAATTCTTTATTGTTGGTTTGTTGAAAAGAGTTAACGTTCAGATTAATGAAATGAAATATAAGCTTCCTAGAATGACTATCTCAGCAGCCCATCGTATCAACCCATTTTTTTCATTTTCGGTTGTTTCAGTCCTTACTTCAGGAAAAGCCTGCCCAATCTTATTCATGAGTGCCTGAATTGACTGTGTATTATATGCAGCGATTGAACTTTTCTAGAACACCACAAAGACAAAAGTCCAATGGCGTCAAATTGCAGTGCACCCAAGCAACATAACGAGAACAACTGTTTATTGCTATCAATTGTAAGACGACTTGTTCGGGACGACGACTAATTTTAAATTGCTAAGATCATTGTCGCGTTCCAGCCCAAGAGCTAAGGCGCAGTGGACTGACTGGCACGAATGACAATCTTTAAAAAGCTTAAAAACTGCCAGAGTTAAAATAACTTATGTTTCAAAAAGAAACTAAAACTTGATTTGTGAGCAGTCACAAATAACTATAGTACATCTCCAGAGTTTCTGCCATTTCCAAAAGCGTATTCTCCCCAAAAATCTCATGGAGCATAGAATTAGCCCGTACAATGCGTAAACCACACTTTGCATATTCCTCGGATCTGAGTGGCATTAAGTTAAGACCAAGTGTCTTGAAATGAAATCGCATCGATTCCATACTGGACTCCTAGTTTGGCTTTGCAATGCTTTAAACCTTATGCGACACGAATGTGATAGCAGTTCGTGCTGTACAAAATTGAATAATCAGTTATCATCATCATCAATTATGCCCAGCAGTGTCCTTTGTTGCTTTTGGGCATATATTTACATATACTATATGATGTGGTCGGCAAAATCAATATCTTGAAGGACGACTTCTCCCAGGGACCAGATGGCATTGCTCCCATTGTTCTGTCTCAACCCCTAACGACTGAACGAACATCTTTCATCTTTTGACTACGCAATCTTTATTGCTTAAAGACTGAAAGGACATGTTTATGACTTCCGTTCAAAGGAATGGGCGTAAAGATGATGTCTTGAATTACTTAATTCTCCTCCATTCGTAAGCATTTTCTTTGACACAGTTTACTATAGTTTATGA
Source organism: Orthonevra nobilis (assembly GCA_963555765.1). Taxonomy (NCBI): domain Eukaryota; kingdom Metazoa; phylum Arthropoda; class Insecta; order Diptera; family Syrphidae; genus Orthonevra; species Orthonevra nobilis. The sequence continues at coordinate 8,731,342 of OY743226.1, read as the reverse complement.
AGGGAAGATCAAACCCACCAATCGGTCCTTTTTTCAAACCTGTAGATGGAGCCAACATTGTTAATCTTTGTTTCAAAATCAGTCGTCTAAGAGATAAATGCTTTTAGCAGGACGCTGCAAAGATTATAGAATTCATAACTTTATGGGAAAAAAACATCATCTCGAGAAGTGGACCTGTCAAATGGTCGCTTATCGTTATCGTTGATATTCGATTATGACATTCGTGCGTTCTGCACAAACTTCGAACCAAAACATTTTATCATTACCAACTTCCTTATTAGGCCATCAATTCTTGGAGGATCTGCGTCTGAGCCAAAGTTTCTTTCTATTCTTACGGCTCTTAGACTGAGCTTCTTATCAGCCCCGATTGGGTTTCATTGACTCGAGGGAGATTCGGTTTTCGGCTATTGGTATTCGAAAGTTAGAGTAGCCTGGAATATTGTTGTCCATACGCTCATACTTTTTTGCGAATTTTAAATCCCACACGAGATCGGCATCTTTTTGCAATTCGTAGGATTTCAAGATATACTTGTAGATAGAACCCAATACCTGACGGAGAATTTTTTTGTTTTCGAAGGTCCTTAAAATCTGTTGTGCTGTCTTGCTTACCGTCTAATATTCGGCTCCACATATATAGAAGAACTAATGAGATGATTATTGTGTAGAAAAAAGAATTTTTAAAAAAGAATACGCCAAAATGTATGCTGGGTAAAATTTTGCGCACTTGTACGGAACCCTTCATGAGCGTGTTCGATTCGCATATTTTTTCTTGAAGATTTTTTTTTAATTTTTTTGGGCTAACTTAAAATTTTGAAGTTTCACAACTAACAGGCATGGCGGCGGAAGAACGCACAACTAACTTTTTTTTAGAAAAAGACTTGGACCTCTTGAGAAATATGCGAAGTTCAGTTTTTGGGAAATTTAAGGGTGACCATTGGAGTTAGTTTATGACGTTTTTATTAAAAACATTAGTTTAAGGCTTAATTCGGCTTCTTTTTAATTGCTGTGAAATGTTATAAAAGCCGGAATCAGAAAGTTGTTTACCGATCTGTAAACGTATAAATGTGGATAAAAATGGTTTGTCCCGATTTTTCTGAATGGCAGTGTAGTACTTTTACACCATTCGATATCGATGACGAATCGGAAACGTAATCTACGGCGGATCTAAAATCAAAAACTAAAAACCTACAAATCCGTGCGCCATAAACATTCAAATCGGAAATCGTGAGCACAATAAACATGTTTATCGTCCCTGAGAGACTTCGCTGCTTCGTAGAAGAGCATCGTTGTCATTTGCGTTTGCTTGCAATTCTTCAAATCAATTCTTATTCGTGTAGCGTAAATCACGCACAGCAGGGTTTCCAATAAAACAGATTGATGAGCCATACGCTTAGTAGCTAGAAGTTTGACCTCAAAATTGTGCGCGGTCTTTTGCAAATTGAATTCACTTAGTTGCGGCGGTAAATAATGTCGGGCGGTTATTTATGGTGGACACGTCTATTAGCGATGCACTATCGGTTAATTTTGTGTCAAGTTTTCCAGAGAAAGACATTAATTTGACATGACTTTGACAAGAGGTATTGATAAGGACGACAACAACGAATTCGATTGAAGTGTGAACACGAAGTGACTCGGTTGAAGAAGCAGGTGTACTACTCGTTGAATTTTTTTTTTTTGCAAACATCTTGGCACTAAGGTGCGCTTAAAAAGGAGACACCGTGGATAACCTGGATCACAGAATATGGTGCAGTCAATTGACATTGCTGCGATTGCTGGCATTGACTCGGTAAATAATTTTAATACTTTCAAATTAAATTTTATATATTTTATGATATAAATAAGTTAAGAGTGAATATAAAGATCTTTTGCAGAAACTTAAAGTTTGAACTTAAAACGAAAGGTAAAAAAACGTGGGCTTTATCTTATAAATACTGCTCTGACGTCAATGAAAAATGGGAACAAATATTACCATGCAGCGTAACACTTCCCCGTATATGTATATGAGGGTGTTCCTAAAGGAACCCTACTTAATAGTCTTTGTTTTGCTGAGCTACAAATATAGTTGAAGACTGCTATTAGTGGCACGATCAAAATATAAATAACTTCAGTTAAGTTGCTCAAGGCCCAGATAAGTACAACTTGACGTCATCAGCATACTAGTGAACATTAACATTATGGCAGGACAATGGTTGGTCATTGATAAAAATGCAAAACAGTAATGGTCCAAGAATCGAGCCCTGCGGTACTCCTTGCAAATTATAATAACCACCCTTTCACTATAATTGAAATAACGCCGCAATTTCCCACACAGAGGCTTATGATTTACCGAATCTAAGGCCTTTGAGAAGTCTTTCAAGCACAAAAGTGAAACATAACCGTTATCAACATTCTGTCTGATGTCATCTATTATTGTGAGCATAGCCCTTGAACAACTGTGTCCTGCTCTAAAACCAAATTGCAGTTGACACAGTAAAGAATGACGCTCTAGATCACAGTTCATTTGTTTGGCTAGAAGCTTCTCAAAAACCTTCGAAAGGCTAGGCTGAATTAGCTCTAGGACTTTTAGCAACTGGTATTACCATTGCTAGTTTCTATTTGGCAGTGCACCCTATTTGGAGTTTGTGGATGATGACTCGATTTTTATTTTCATTTGATTGTGGAGCTCTGAATTTGGCTGCAAAAAGTATGTGACCAGAGACGACGTTTGCCCCAAGTCCATGAATAAATAGTCTTGGAAACTAAGCTCTACTTATCACAGTGTAAAGTTTTGCTTTTCGATTCCTCAGCCGAAGATTTTTTCATTACCGGTTTTACTCGGTCCCCGAGTATGTTCCGGAATAGTGCTTCATCCTACTGATTGCTGAATGGTTCGAAGTCAAAAATCATTGAGGGAAGTCGGATTTTTTCATTTTTGATTATCAGATCCTATCAATCGTTTCTCCTGAATCATAGTAACACATATCTGCGTTGTTCCGCATGAGGACTGATTTAGGAGCGTACATTTAACATTAAGTGCCAGATACCAACTAGCGACCCGCAGCCTTGCGAATCATTTCCTTATTCCCTTTCGGATCCACGTCTATAACTAAGTTACTTTCTGAATGGGAAAGGAAGGCATAACCCAAAGCCTTCGCTGAGTTCCACTAAAAGAACTCATAAGAAAAATAGCTGGCTGAAAATTCGATGACAGTAACCCACCACGGTGAGCGCTACCATCTAGGAAATCTGCCTTATGTAAATATTTCGTTGCAAGTGCCTTCCGTTTACTAGATCTTGAGAGTTCGTCAACCATCATTTATGTTGCTACTGCTATTCTCTTCTTCAGCATTTGCATTCACTTCTTGAGCAAGTTGCGTCCGGATGGACTTCAACTAGAACCCTTTCGCAACCACTTAAAGGAAAAAATAACAATAATTGTGCAGTACCGGCTACACTGCCAGGTTGGCATCAGTCATTCCCTACCCTAGTCCTATAGTACCCAACCATAAACTCAAAACTTCGAGTTTACACATTTTTTTTTACTTGAATTTCGACTGTTCTTTGACTTTTGCAAAAATTTGGAAAAAAAAAACGTTTTGCCATGAACCCTAATTACCATCCTCAATTGCTTGTTAATTCTTTAAGGACAACAATAAAAATAAATCTCAATGGGAATGCCATTGGAACCGAAATTAAATCATTAAGTATCACAGCAGCAGTGGAATTCCGTACGCGCCTTTCGAATTTTCTTTCCAGATTCTGCAGATTCGCGGCTCCCGGTCCCTTGGAATGTTGATTATTATCCCTTCGTTGGCCAAGGCATCTTGAATTTTGATGTTTGCCGGCCAGCATCGACATCTTCATAGTAAAATAAGGATCCTTTGTTTTTCATTAATCTCCACCTTGACTTTGACTTATCATATCCTGCCCGCTTCGCAATTAATAAGATGACCGTCATGACCATTAGAAATTAATCCTTCACTTGTTTTGGCTTCAATAGAAAAAGGAATGAACGTACGCACACGACTCAATGCCAATGTCATAGCCGATAAGCTAAGATGGATGACAACCAATGACAGTATAATTGATAAGGACACGAAGGACGAGCCACATTTTTGGTTTTGTGTTTTTTTGTGTGTCACGCTGGTAGCTCTCGATGACGCTGACTGATTGTTTGCATTCGAGATGTTCACCTTCCCTTCAGACGTACAGACTTAATGGACTCATTTTCGCAAAATTATTCCGAAATTGGGTCCCGTACACGCACAGGGCTAATTAAGTGGACTCAAGTGAATCCTGTCCAAGCATTCGTTCAAACTCATCTTAAGGTTGCCGCAAGTATTCAGCAATGAACAGAGACGTGTCCCATCGAAGATTTGAATAAACTGAAACTCATTAGGACTAACGTCATACCGAGTGTATCCTTGGCAAACCAATTAAATGCAAAGCCATCGCCAGGCGCCACTTGTGTCCCCGCAAACGCATTTTTTCTTTCATTCAATTTAATTAAAAGGTAGGCCCACGTTTAAAGCCAAACATGGGCAGCAAAAACGTATGCGTCCAACATTGGCCACCACTAATAATTGGCGCGAAGGGTTACAAGTTGAATCAACCGCAATGTGTCTGAGTGTGTGTGAGTCTGGCAGGCAATTCTCGAGGTGCTCCTTATCACGAAAAAAGAGAATTTAATGTTTGAAGTGAAATTCGAGTAGAGTCGTTGGGTAGTTGGGATTTCTTAATGAGAAGCAATTTATGATTTCCTTGACGTCCTTAAACCGACCATGGGGAATGTGAGGGACTCAAATTACATGCCTTTCTCGCAAAGATTCGGGCGAGTAAAATAGTCCAACTAATGACATTTTAAGGTTCTTTTGAGGCTAAGAAAGTGTTACAAATGGGTTAACGTCTGGAATGAAATCTCCTTAATAGATCCAGCTTGTTGTCGGGCGTGATTAGGGGCCATCACGTGAAAGTGGCCACACGATTAAAATAAGCTATTTCTGGAAACCCTAATTCATATTTCAAAAGGCACATGTCGCTATATAGTCTTTGTCAAAATTCATGCAACTTGTTTTTAACTCTTAAGATTGAAATTTCTTCTAATTTAATATTTAACTTTATTTTTTCTTTGCAGGACCAATCAAAACAAACGAAACCTTCAATCCTGCGACGAACCCTCAACGCACTCCGACATAGGATAACGAAACGTGGCCGCGCCAAGCCACCCGATTGGTTTCTCGATAAATTTTCCACCGCGAATAATGCCGAGAAAATTGGAAAATCCGCCACAGACAGCACCCAAACACCAGAGATAACCGGAACAAGTCGGTTATGCAATCGACTGTCCGTGGACCCATCATTGCCGTCGCATTATCGAGTAAGTAGCACTTTTTTTTTATTTATTGGCAATTGTGAATGACTTTCCATTTTTAATTGTTTTTTATTTAATTTTTAATTTCGAATCATTCCTCCAAAGAGGGTGTTGTTATAGAGGACATATATATTTATTTCTACATTGAGTTTTTTTAAAGGTTCCGAACCATAAAAGGAAAAACGAAACTATTTTAGGAACACTTCGTTGTCCGTCTGTCTGTAACCACCCTTTTTCTCAGGAACGCTTGAAGGTATCAAGTTGAAATAAATTCCAAATACTTATGGCTTCGGTTCCTTCCCACGAAGAAATGCAAACATTCTTTTCACTTAGGCGGGATAAAGAACCGCTATGCATGTTTACCGTCAACTTCAAAGCATTGCAATACGCAATATGAAAGAGTGATGATCCTTTCAGTATTTAAGTTTAAGTGATGCCAGGAATATGGACTTATCACTACTTCACATGCAACCCACATCGTGAGTAGTGGAATGCCGGCCTCCTGATACCACAATATTTACTGATGGTTAAAAACTGGATCAAAAAGTTCGAAGTAGTATTTTATCAAGTTATTTAAACCTATAACACTCCTTCCACATTCCAGATTATGTCAACGAAAGCCTCTTTTCATTCAAGGCTAAATATTTTTTAAGGTCTAAAAGAAGAAAGCATGGAGTTTTTTTTTACACCACTCATCAACCAGATCAAAGGACATCTTCACATTGATACCAACGAGTTGTTTACATTCAGTCGAATGCGTAGTACGCTTTATTTACGCTCCCTGGAAGATTCAAGTTTGAGCTAAAGCTGCTTTCCATCCTTGCTTTGAAAATCACAAGCACGGTGCTTCCATGTTCTCTGTGTTCTACTATATTTGTTGTTATCCTGGTGGCAGGGCTTTGAAGACACTCTTAGCTGCAGCATTGTTGTCTATTCGCTAAAATTATTAAGGACGTTTTTAAGAGTGACATAAATATTGACCTTAATAAAACAAAGAGTTGGGCACAACCTGTTTCTAAAAAATCCAAAGCATCTTACTTTTAAAAAAGAAAAATTTAAACGTCCTGCTTCCATCAAAAAGCGCAAATAGTTTTTGGAACATCCTCTTCTGTTTTCCATATACGTTATAGGGAGACACTTGTTATTGCCGCTTCAACAAAAAATAAAAAAAAGGATATAAAGGTAAAAATAAATGGGGATCACCATTAAAAGAAAGATTTTTCAAAAAATCATAACTCATTTTAACACTTAAAAGTAGACAATGATTTTCATGTTGCAGCTTAACAACTTTTAAAAATAGGCAATGATCCCGTCCCTCCAACACAAGATAAAAGTTCGAATTCAATCAAAAAAAATAAAAATAAAAACATTTTGCAATTTGTGTTACCAATGTTTAAATGGAGTGGTGTTGGTGCGAATTGATGGTGCCTAGTTTCGCTAACCAAACGAAGTGTCACATTCGAAATAATTAATAAGAATGTTATTTTTTAAGAATAAATTATTTAAAAATAAATATTTCATGTGATTTTGATGTGTGCTTGAGTTCTGATTGTCCTGGCATTTCAATAAATCATTCAAAACAGAGGCTGAAAAACAGAGATTAAAATCTAAAGATCTTAAGTTAAAGAAAAATACTGTCGCCTACTCTGGAAGGCGCGGAACCCTTTCCTCTCACTTGGCTACTTTTTTCTTTTTCATTCAGGTTCGTGAATTGAGCTCGAAAATAACTCTTGATTTTCATTTGGTTTATCTATAAGGGTTATTGCTTTGGGTACTGCCATTAAGGTCTTTCTCCGAGCTATATAAATAATTTGCTAACTTGAAATTTATATTTTATTTTCAAATATATCTCTCTTGTCTTACGTCTTACGCCGAAAATAAATTAAATTTCACTTTTATAATAATTATAATATTTATAATTAACATTATAAATGTAGGTATGAAAGAACGCTTTGGTCAATATGGTGAAAGTATATTAAGAAGTGTTTTTTATATTTTATGATTTTTTTCTGTCAATGTATAGAAGAAAAAGCTCTTTCGACAGTTATTTGATGAAAGGAGACTATTTTTTGATTTTTTGCCCATTGCACTTTCACTTGCAATCACTTCCACTGAACTTGATTTGACGAGCGTTTACCAACAATTGACTAACCCAATAACTAATCAGCAAGTAAATATTGCTTGATAACAAAGCGACAATAGGAAATAAAAATTATTATTATGTCTGACCATTAATAATAAATTTTTACAAAATCTCAACAGCAGAAAGTATTTTAAAGATAACCAGTTCTATGCCCCTTCGAATTTAACCTAACCTTGTAAACTCGAACTCGAACGAACACATTTATGTAATGAATTTTATTTAACATACATTACATAATTTTTTTTTTAATTAGATTTATTAAGAGATGAACTCTGGATATTGCACTGATAGAGTTGCCCATTTTAAAATAATGAATCTGGTAAATAATTACCAGCCAGATGTTTGCCCTTGGGATACAAATACTGTCAAAAAAGACCTTTTTTGGACTATGATTTTCCAAAAAAAAGTGATATTTTTTTTTGGCTAAACGATTTTTTGGTTTCCTGTTAGTCACTGTCATCCATCGCTTTCGAAGAAAATCCCACGTTCGAATTTTATATTCCGGTGGCAAAAATCACGAGTTAATTATTCCTGTGTAAATATGCTTGGAATCCTTCCTTACCTAGTAAGCTGCTTACTGCCACCCCATCAATAATCTCATTGTTTCCATTCGCTGAATTTCTATAGTATTTTGTTGTCGCACCGATTTTTCGAGGTTTGCTAATGCTTATGCCTCGTCGCCATAATGTATGTTTTGTTTCTTAGACAAATTTCATCATATAGATTGCACAGAGAATGCTTCGGAATACAGAATACGAAATACGTATTCATGCAAAACAAAATCAAAAATAGGAGTTTTGCTTATAAAAACGAAGAAGAAGCGTCAGCAGGCAAGATGAAAATTTCTCCAAATGGTTAAGAGAACAGGTTCTGCAGCCGATGGATGAACCGTAGGTTATTGTAATGGACAATGCTTCATATCACAACAAATTAAAAAACCGAACGCCAACTTCATCAGCAACAAAATTTTAGTTAACTAATTGGCTGGTAGAAAATAATATTGCACACAGCTCTTAAAGTTGAACTATATGATATAGTAAAACGAAACAAGACGGATCCGCAGCGTGAAATAGACGACTTAATAAGATCAGCAGGGCATGAAGTACTCAGGCTACCACCATACCATCCAGACTTAAACCCAATGGAGAATATAGTCGCGGGGTAGAAATACTACGTTTAATCTGGATGCCGTCAAGACATTGGCAAAAGAAGAATTCGCAAAAATTACGATCGTGGAGTGGAAAAGTACCTGCGATAAAGCCATAAGGACAGAAGACAATTATTACGCATATGAACAGAGTTGGGATACAGTCACCGAAAGAATTGTCATAAGACCCGGCGAATACTCATCAAGTGAAATAGAAAGCTATGGCGAGAATGATAATGATTATACTGGCGATGATTAAGTGCTATTGCATTTAAAAAAACAACTAATAAATAAGTATTCATATTATGAAAATACACATGCTTTAATTTTTTTCAAATTTTCAAAAGATTCATTCTTCCTCTTTACACAATAACTGAGAACTGTAGATCTTTAACCATTCTTCGCTCAAATTGTCATTACCCACTTCACGAAAAGAATAATGGATGCATACTCCGCACATTCTCTCTACACTCATTTTTCAAATTTTTCACATTTGGCAACAGCAGCTTCTTATTGTCTGTATTCCTAATCCACCAATCGTATTCAAGTAATGATCAGTCAGCGTACACATCAAAAGGAGTCAATATGCGATTTTTTCTTCTGTTTTGTGTGGAATGACTGGAAAAGAGAAAATAAACGCGAACTTACTGCACACTCATTTGAAACGACCTATAGTAAAATTTGGAACCTCCAAAATACTTGAGGTCTTACACAAATGAAGTCCTTTTTTTTGCCATTTTATATATTTTTATGTTTTTTTTTTTTTTGTTGAAATACAAAACCTACCTTCCCAATATCCTCTTTTTCCATATTGTTTGCTTCTCTATTTTAATTGCTATTGCATTCGCTTCTGTCTTTCCAGTGGCTGGCTATAGTCTCCTTAGCTGTACTGTACAATATCATCTTCGTTGTTGGAAGAGCCGTTTTCTGGGAGATAAACCGCAGCGCCTCGCCAGTATGGTACTTCCTCGACTACCTATGTGATTTTATTTATCTATTAGATACATTAGTGCACATGCACGAAGGTAAGTACACAAGAAATATAAAAAAAAAATATCCCTCACATATCAACATCATCCCATCGTCCTGCCAAAGTTTATCTGCGACTAACGATTTCGAGACAAAAAACAAAAAAAAAAAAACTCAACTCTGGAAAAAAGGAACTTTCCTAGTTAAGAAAGTTTGCAACGGAAATACAATAAAGTGGGTGTGGTGTACATAACCACCACGTCTTGGTTTTGTGTCAATCCCTGTGGGGGTGTTTCCCATTCCTTGTCAATGAACTGTAAAAATGCGTACGAGAGATATACCCATGTACAAATGTCAAGCTTAAAGTTCCATCCTTAAATTTGTCGTTGTAGTAAATAATTGAATAGTGCTTCTGCTGAATGCGCCCATATTTGGGTTAACGTTATCGATTTGGAACACATTATCACCATAAGGACACACATATCACTAAGTATTTCCAGAAGAAGGACCGCGAAAGTTCACCTTCTTCCTTTTAATATTTGTTTTGTTTAAGAGCAAACCTTGAACCGAGTGCACTTACTTGGCTCGTGATAAATTTACTTCCTTGACGGCAACTGGGAAGGAGGACAATCGATTTATCGACATGAAGCTCGGTTTTCGAAGTTTTCAAGTAGATTCTGAGAGCCCATAAGTGGCTAGGAAAATCCTTTTTAAGGATGACTGCAGTTGAAAGAGTTCAAAAGGGGATTTTATGGTTTCTGATTGAAGTGATATTTCCTCGGTTTTAATTATAAACGTCAGAAGATTGATGTCATCTGTGACGGTGAATATCCTTGACAGGTCCTTAAAGCGTATACATGTTTTTCTGCTGAACAAACAATTTTGTAGAATCCCCCCAAAGAAATTAAGCACGTAGTTTTCCGATTGCAAAACAAGTCACACATGTAATTGGGAGACGTTTGACAACCTGACAAAAGCAGACTCCCCGATCCATCCACATTTTCCCTCCTTAACCAAACCACTTTAAATAGTCTTTCTCGTTTTGTAGGCTACCTCGAACAAGGTCTTTTGGTGCGCGATGCCTATAAGCTCCGCAAGCATTATTTCTCGACAAAAGGCTGGTCAATCGATGTGCTTTCGATGCTGCCCACCGACCTGGCATACATTTGGTGGCCAGCGAATTCATGCAGTTCCACATACCTTCCTTGTCCGGTGATTGTGCGTCTCAATCGTCTGTTGCGTCTTCCAAGAATGTGGGAATGGTTCGATCGAACCGAAACCGCAACCGGCTATCCAAATGCATTCCGCATCTGCAAAGTGGTCCTGGCCATCCTGGTGCTTATTCATTGGAATGCCTGCATGTACTTTGCCATCAGCTATGCCCTTGGTTTCGGCACCGATAACTGGGTGTACAATTTGCATGGCTACCGCAATGCTACGCTACAGAGACAGTACATCTACAGCTTCTATTGGTCCACGCTGACGTTGACGACCATCGGGGAGACGCCAACCCCGGAGAACGATGCGGAGTACCTGTTTGTTGTGGCGGACTTCTTGGCTGGAGTTCTCATCTTTGCCACCATCGTAGGTGAGTTCTTACCTCTGAAGTGGGGAAAAGGTCATTTCATATCTTTTGACTTCATTTTGCGAATAGGAAACATCGGCTCGATGATTTCGAACATGAACGTGGCGAGAGTTGAATTCCAGAATCGCATGGATGGAGTGAAGCAGTACATGGCATTCCGGCGGGTTGGCAATGAGCTGGAGGCGCGTGTTATTCGTTGGTTTGCCTACACATGGTCGCAGAGTGGAGCTCTCGATGAGGAACGAGTGTTGGCCGCTCTGCCTGATAAGCTGAAAGCCGAAATTGCCATTCGAGTTCATATGGATACGCTGAAACAGGTACGGATATTCCAGGATTGTGAGCCGGGTCTGTTGGAGGCGTTGGTGTTGAAATTAAAGTTGCAAGTGTTCAGTCCGGGCGATTACATCTGCCGGAAAGGTGATGTGGGTAAGGAGATGTACATTGTGAAGCGGGGTAAACTCTCAGTGGTGGCAGATGATGGGGTGACGGTGTTTGCCACTTTGGGAGCGGGCTCTGTTTTTGGAGAAGTGTCGGTGCTTGAAATTGCCGGAAATCGAACGGGCAATCGGAGGACGGCGAATGTGCGGTCGCTTGGGTATTCAGATTTATTTTGCTTGGCGAAGCGCGATCTATGGGAAACGTTGGCCGATTATCCAGAGGCGAGAGCAACCCTTACGGAGAGAGGATGTCAATTATTGCGAAAGGATGGACTGCTCGATGAAGATGTGTTTTCAAGTAAGGTTTCAATGGTTTAGAAAAACTTTCAGTAACTTTCTAACTGATTTTCTATTCTCAGATTCACAACGTGTTCAGGATAGTATAGAAGGTGGAATAGAAAAGCTCGAGGTTTCGGTTGAAAATCTAAATGTTCGATTAGCGCGCCTGCTGGCGGAATATACCGCAAGTCAAGCGAAACTAAAACAGCGCCTGGCAAAATTGGAAATCAAGTGAGTATGAACGTTTTTTTGAATTTTGAATTGCTAACAAAATTTGTAAACTTTAATTGAAAAACAAACCCTAAAGAGGAAAACTAAAGAAGGTGGCGTTTGTTTTTTTAATACATTATTTTAGTGACTATTGAAAGGGATCCGCTGACGTGTCACTAAATGGACAGATTTCAATGAAATGAGCCAACACATCATTTGAATCATCCTACATTTTCATAATCAAGAAAATACCTTTTTATCCGCCAAGTGCCACACGCACTCAATCCATGTGTTTTAGGGTTCCGTACCTTAGGAGTTCCAATGGAAATTAAAAAGTAGGCAGTGTTAAATACTGTAAAGTGGTCCGATAGAGTCCAGGTGCATGTCCGATTCGCACTTGGACACTTTTTTCGCTAGATCATTATATTGAAAAGACTAACATTTTTTGCGACTGTTCTTTGTCATCTTTGCATACTTCCACCGAGTCCAAAAGGGTTCCTGCTCAATGATGTGAAGATGATGGCAATCTAAACTACCTTTACGTGTTGTCAGACTCTTCTTCCAATCTGCCGTTGCCATATATTTACAAGTAAGAGCTAGTTGCTACATCCTTGGAGTTGTGGATTTGTCGGACCACTCTTTTGCTACAGTATATTTTCCAAGGAGTTATTCTGCGTTTTTTTAGATGCCCTGTTTACCAGTTGGCAGACTAGGGTTGGAGTTTAAAATTGATATTTTGGACATCCGGCTGTAAAACTGTAGAAGCTATTCTTGGGTTCAGATGGTCTCTCAGCAAACCCATTTCAGATTGTACAACTATGACTGCAACCTTATTAAAGCAGTACTTCTAGTTCTACTATTACTTCGTCTGGTTTCCTTTCGCCGTTTAGGACAGCATCTATGCTTCTCGGTTTTGATTCCACTTGCTTCCTTGTTCATTCGGCAGGGATTTTTTTCCACTCCTCAAATAAAATTGACTTAAGTGACTCTTTGCTTGAAATGTCCGTCTTTTAGATCTGTTTATCGAGAAACTCGTTAGGGCTTAGGTTTGGAATCTAAAATTTGCTCTCGTCACTAAAAAGAACATTACCCCAGAATGACAAGGTTTCATGATTAGGGTACCATTGCCCAAGGGTCCAAAACAACACTATTACGTAGCCTCCGTTATCTGATCGTCCGTCGATCACAGAGTTGTATATCCTAAACTGTTATAAGGAGACACTCGCAATTTTCACATAATGTATACTGCTTTGCCGCTTTAACGAGTGCGAATTGAATGTTGTATAGTTTTCTACCCAACCCAACGAAGTGTCATATCCATGCATTCGTGTTTTGTTTTCGTGGCGGCATTTTGCTCAATGCGAAAGAATTAATTGCAATGTCATTTTCTAAAAAAAAGATATTCAAAAAAGTTGTTCATGTGATTTTGATGTGTGTTTGATTTATGTTTGTCCCGGTATTTCAAAAAATCACTTTAAATAGAGAGTTGAAAAATAAAGAAAACTGCAAACATTGAATGACATTGTGTGATTTGGTATAACGCATTTTTAGATACATTTTTTCATGTTATTCAATATTTTCCAATCCCCTTCTTAAGATCAATTTCTTAACGACGTTGATAGCTATTACTTAAATTCCAGAATAACATGAATCACTTGTCTTGTGATTTTCATTTTCAGAAAAATACCATTATAACCACTAACTTGAGTTGCGATAACAAAACACATACACGGTTGTGACACGATTTGGCGTGGGGAAATTGAGGTTAGCAAAAACACCACTACAATTTGAAATTCATCAACGAATTTCGAACAAATTCTCACTCACTTTAAGATGAATCCTTGCATGAATTTTGAAAAAAAAAAAATCAGAATCATGGATTCACACATTTCTACAGTGAGTCAGCATCAACTTAACTGTTGATCCTGTGATCGTCTTAAATTCTTATTTGATTAAGCTTTTTAATTTCCCATCTGGAAGTTCTTGTTCTTATTGGAATTACAAGTAAGCAGAGCTTTTATCATGTCTGGCTTAATCTTGCATATCTATGAAAAATCTAAAATTGAAAAAAACATAGTATTGCATAAGCGCGGAACCCTTCGTGTGAGCTTCAATACTCACTCGGCTACTTTTCGTGTTTCCTGGCACAAAGAAGTCTTCGTTTTCGTTTTTTTTCGGAAATATGTGTCTTTGCGAGGGACTCTGAGATGTAGGGCATTACTATCAAACGTCCAGCGAAAAGTGCTCCGGTTAACGTTGACTCCAGAAGATTGGTTAATGTTTTCAGCAATCTTCATTGCACTTGCTGCGAACTTCCCTCAGAATAGCACGTTCATCACCTGACGACGATGTCTTTGGTCTTTCGGAAACCGGTCGATCTCTTTGAATTCTTTAAAATTGTTCACCACGTTATGACATTTGCCCACATCTGTTCCGATAAACAGAACCTTAAACATTATGTGCGGCAAGCTATACACACGCCCTTAAAATGGAAAATATTTTGTCATTTTTTTGTTTGAAATTTTGTCTTCAGTTTATTGAAAATTATTCATCTTCAAAATTTTCAAAAATATAAAGAGTATTTAAAGTCGTGGCACTTAAGATATTTAAGACTTATTGGTCTATATCACTATGCTGTTAAAAAGTATTTTCCTGGTTTTTTGAAACTTCAGAAACCAAGTACAGATATCATCTGAATTTATTAACCATTGTTGTTTAAAATGTGAACCGAATTGTAGAAAATATTGAGTTCTCTCCCCATCGCCATAAGGTTGGGTGACTCAAATAGTAAAGATGCTTTTCATTCGATTTGGCCAACCAATTGATTCCGAGTTTTAATCTTAGTTCAGAGTCAAAGAAACTTAATGGCTCCAGTTGATTATTAAATTAGTATCCAGTCCACCGACCAGCACTTTCACGGGCTTGGTCTAAATCACAATGGACCAACCTGCAGACTTCCACTAAACCAATCTAACCGATCCAGGACGATCCAGGATGATGGTTTCACGTGCCCATACTTATAATTCTCCTTTTTCACTTTTTTTTAAACTTTCACTGACCTCTCACTAATTATATACTCACAATTTCTGCCATTTTTTCAACACATCTAAATTTTGTAATTAAATTTCTTTCAGCGCACAATTACACAATAAAGAACAGCTGGAGAATTCGCAAAAAATGCGCAGCGGACGTTTGTATTCTTTACAACCGAAAAAACGCCGACCACGTCCAGTATCATCGAAATCCGTCGACTGTAAACAGAATACTTTATGAAGAGAATTTCAGATACAATTCCGTATATCGATTTTATTTCAAAAATCTTCCAACAATAAACTTCAAGCCACAGCCAGCCCAAAACTAACGAGTAGTAAATATTCAAAATACCTGAGCAAACTGGTATGTTTCTTCAAAATAACGGTGATAAAAATAAGAAAAAACTAAATTTTATATTTTTATTCTCGTTCTTAAACAAAATATAAAAACAAAAAACAAACAAGAGAAAAAAATAGTAATAAATATTATTAAAAAAATTAATTTTTGTTTTAGAAACATGTGCCTCGAAAGTAAAAAAAAAAAACAAGAAAACATTTGTAGTTTAATTGTAAAGAAAAGAAAAGAAAATTATATAAATAAGAAAGATATAGATAGCGTATTTATGTTTTCTGAATTTATAAATAAAATACAAAGAGTCAAGTCTAATATGAGATATATTTTAAAAAAAAAAAAACCAAACACGAGTATATGTTTAAAATTACAATTAAAAATAATATAATTATGTTAGAAAAATAAATAAATGCATATGTTAAATATTATTAAATGTGTAAATTAAGATTTATCTATTTAATGCACACGAATGAGATAGCGAAGTGGTAAGTCATTTTCTGTGATTGAGATACTTTTATTCGTACAGATTTATTTTTTTGAAAAATAAAAAGATTTCACAAAATGTTCATGATTGATGGTGATGGAGTAGAGAGATTTTTAAGATTCGTTGTTTGCAATCGGAGACCCAGAGGCTCAAATGATTTTTGAAGGACTGTTTGGAGTTTTCAACTGACTTAAATAAATAAACATGAGGAGAATTCCGAATGACGAATTTTGATGTAACGGCTTCATTCCAATTAAAAATAGTCATCAGCTCAACTTTTATCTTTAGCCGTTCAAAAGTTTGACATTTATATTTGAATCGATTGTCCCGTTGTCTGCAAGTGTCTTGTTATTTTCAATCTGCAGCCAATCATATTTGAAGCTAAAAGTCAATTTATGAATGTGTTATATTTATTTTAGAAAATGTTAAAAAAACAGGGAACTCGTTCATCAAATGATCGTAATATTATGACTCATCAGATTTGCAATCATCGTGCAAATGGTTCATTGTTAAAATCGCATTTCATGGTTTCGATTGAGGCAAATAGAGCCCATTACAAGATTCATTATCACTCAAAACTCCTAAAGTTTTTTGAATAAATTTATTTGGTAAATCTTTTACAAAGAGGCTAAAAAATCGTTGTTACTTTGAATGAGTGAAAATTGCAAGTTTATACGTCACGTCCTCTTGAACACATAAAAGCTCCGCAACTTTAAAAAATGTTGTTCCGTTTATTAAAAAGACCTCGAAAACTCTCATAAGGGCTGTTTTCTTAAATTTTCTTAAGAACATTTTAGGCCTCCGTGATAAATGTAAGTGCGCAAGTCACGTGCTCTAAAATAAAAAAACTCCAGAACTTTTGAAAATATTGTTGCGGATATTTAAAAAAAATTCAACGTTTTACCGACACGTCTAATGAGGAATTAATTTTTTTAAAATGACATTTAAGGCCTCCACGAAAATTGCAAGTAAATACGTCACGTGCTCTGGAATACAGTATAACGCGTATTGGAACTTTTGAAAATATTGTTCCCTACATTTCAACGAAGGCACTGTTGAAGCAAGCAAGCTCAAGTTATAATTTATTTTAGTTCGAAAATGGAGATGGCCGCAAAAAATTAAATGAAGAGCAAAATAGTTAAAGATTTTTGAATTGACAAGACGGAGACAGTAATGTGATAAACAGTTAAGAATCGTGACTTTATGATCCACATTCTAGGTTCTGTCAGAAAAGATTTTGGGTTATAGAGCACAGGCGTTAAATGTGCCCTGAATTTTGCTTGTTGATTAGCGTTATCCCTTTCGAGTCATTTGATCTTCGCTGCGGGTAAAACCTTTTTGGCTAACCTTAGTCCATAAAATGGTGCCAGCTCAACTCAATCGTTGAAGCTTATGAAATGAGAAGCCATTGAATTTTTTTACCCCGAAATATTCAATAAAATTACGTTTTTTATGAAGTTTGCGTTTTTTAACGTTTTGAGGATGGCAAAATTTTCAGAAATGAAAGTTAGGTTTGATTAGTTCACTCACAAGGTAGGCATTTAATTGTTTGCGTCTCTTTTTCAAATTGTATCGCTTTCGATGCTCTGGAGAGATAATCCTTAGTCCTTAGGTCATCTTCTTACTGTTCAGGTAAGTGCAACACCGACACTTTGCCTTATCTGATTACTATGAAAATTCAAAAGGATAAAAAAATTAACATTTTTCATTAAACGTGAAAAAAGAGGTCAAACTTCTAAGCCTGCCAATGGTCTTTAAGGAAATATGTTCGAAAGTAAAGTGAAATTCATCCATACTGATTTTGAAAAATTCATTCGAATTGAGTTACATTTGAATTTTTTCTAGAAGAATAATGGAACCCAATTGATAAGCTTGTTTTGCCTTTTATGGATTTATGAATTTTGTTTGGTAAAGTGCAACTCCATATTTTTATATTTTTGGTCTCACCTTATCAAAACGATTAACGCACTAGGACGCAGCTTGTTCCATCAAATAATTTTCTATGTAAGACCTTAAACCCAGTCATTCCGTGAAAGTAAGATAAAAAAAACATTGACTTAAATTTTCGAATGGTAAGGAATGCAACCCAGCCTCAAAATTTGTTTCAGTTCAACGCAAAAACCGACTTCGATGTGTCTTTTATAAAATTGTATTAAGGCAATATAAACGACAATTTGGTGTGATTTTCCTTTATTCATTATTCATTTGACCTTGTTTGTAATCGATTCTGCAGACCTCTTCGCCTTTTTTCAACACTCTTCACCAAAAAACATTTCATGACTTTTGCGTGAAATCACAGAAAGAGTATAAGCGACTGTTAGACAAAAGAAATTAGTTTTAATTATAAGCAACTAAAACTACTCGTATTTCACAACAATTTGTACATTTCAAAAACCAACTAAAGCGTTCTTATATCTAAATAGAAATTAAGTCTATTGCAACCCTTTCTATCATGGAGAGGTGATTGTTAAAAAAAAAACATAAAAACAAAAGACATATTAAATAAACCTTCACAAACTATTCACGGCATATCCTTTTTTTTGTAATTTACTAACAAACCCTCTTTCAAAATTAACAATATCCTTGAAAAAATTCTAAAAACACAATTTTCCAAGTTTAAATGTTTACATAAATTAAAAAAAAAAGTTAACCTCTACTTGTACGAACATAAAAAATTATGTATATATTTAAAATATATATATATTGAAATATTTTACATTAAGCTGAAAAAAAAATATAGATTATATCGAAAAATAGAAAATAAAAAAGAATTTTTAACGAAAAGGAACGACAGTACGAAAAGTGGATCAAAACTAGTAAAGATAAACAGAGATAGAAAATGTTATTTTGGATGATATACTATATAGATAATATACAAAAACATACATATATATACATTAAATTTAAATTTTAGTTTTCGAAAGAAAATAAAATCAACATTCTACTTTAAGTAAGAATATGAATAAGAATAAGAGAAAACTTTTGCCCATGCGCATTGTAAAAGAAATGAACATATTTTTTGTAACGAAACTAGTTTATAAAAAAAAAAATTAAAACATATTTTACCATTAAGATGAACAGCAACAACATTTTAAGAATACAAATAAATTCAATTGATTTAATAAAATGACTTTTATTTTGGTATGAGGTATAAAGGGTCGTCCTCTTCGTGGTCCGGATTTGATATCCATGTTTTAAGAGCACACGTGAAACCGAACTGTGGTCTGAGACATTTTATAAGTTCGATCGCGTTGTAATCACCGAATTAAATTGTGGGAAATGTAGTGTGTATATTCCCAGCAAAAAAGAACAAGGATTCGAAGAGACTGGGTCTGTAAATGATTTCTTAAAGTTTATCCAGCGTCGAAACGCAGACTCTTAAGAAAATCTGGCTGCCATAAGTGTGCTGAAGCAGTCCCAAATCTGTCGATTATACGGCGAACCTATAACATGGGCATGTCTAACAGCACATTGTGGAGTAATTTGTTATTTTGGATTTGCCTTCACACTTAACCAAGAGCTAAGGCTAGCTAGCCGTGGGATCTATAGAACATAACCTGAACTGGTGCTTGAACCTCAGCGTTTGGATGACCAATTTCAATTTACAAAAAAAAATTTTAAAAATATTTATTTCACACCGTACAGTCGTTTTTGGAGAGTGAAAACGTTTTTGATTTTCTTGGGGTACCCAAATTCATCGATTGGGAAATCTTCATCAGGAACTAATATGTTGAGTGCCCTTCGAAACTTTGATTTTGCGAATTTTGTCAAATTCGTTGCAATAACTAAAAACTTCGATTCGTCGGAAAAGCTTACATTGTCTAACATGACGGAAGTCCAATAATGCTGTTCCTGAGCCCTAAGCAATCTTAATTTTTCTGACTTTTATAATAAAACTCTTTTCAGTTCTGGCCTGTGAGCTCTTAGTCCAGCTTCCAGGAGCCTTTTCCTAACTGCGCTTGACGAAATTATATATTATATTTAGCTCGACAATGATCATTTTTAAAATCCGCCTTGAACCGATCTTTTTTGGCCTTCCTGAACTTTTCTTTCTGCTGGTGGTCCCGGTCTTTAAATTCCATGCCACAGTTTGTTGAGCAATTTTTTTTTCTATATGGAATTTCACTAGTTGTCAATTTGTCAAAAAACTGACTTTTATGCATATTTTGAACGACATTTTGCTACTTAGTGCAAAAAAATATCATAGCTCTTAGAAAGTCCAAGAAACTTCGCCTAAAAGGGTAATAAAGGGTTAGACTAACATTTTCCGAACAGCAATGTTTATGCTGTTCGAAAACGTTCGAGCATCGTGCGATGATTGGAAGTTGAAGATCAATTTCCAAAAGTGCGAAACCATTTTGTTCAGGACTCCGTTGTCTAGGGCCTCTAGAAATACTAAAAAGAAGTGGCGAATGTTCTCTATCGTTGGACAAAACGGGCAGCCACTGGCAAATCGAAGTGTTGTCAGATACCTTGGGATCTGGCTAGATCAGTATCAATATTTTAACAAACATATAGATACTGCTAGAGGCTGTTTCACAGCAGTCAACTCGATGCCAAGGTTAAGGTGATCTGCTACACGGCTCTTATTCGGCCTGTCCTTGCCTATGGGTGTCCCGTTTTGTTCAACGTCGGAACAAGCTTAATGGAAAAGATTCGGGCTTTCGAGAGACGATGCCTTAAGGCTTGTCTCCATCTATATAGAACTCCACAGTCTGAGTACAAAAAATTCTATAGTAATGAAGTCCTGTACAACGGGGCCAACCTGATCAGAGTGGATAACTTTCTGATAAAACTTATTCGAAGTCACATTGCAAGAGCAATGACTTCGACCAACATCTTGATCTCCGGGGCTTTTTACCCCAATGACATGCACCATGAGACTGTGCGCCTTAACGGCCTTATTCCCCCTGAAGCGTTTCTCTATTAAGATAGAAAAGGTCTGGTCCAGGATAGATTGGCAGTGCCGCTAATCTTCCACATTGGTCGAAAAGCTGTGGACGGGCGAGTCAACTACGACCAAGACGTCGCAAGTAGCTCACCGGAGACTCTTCGGTTTAGTAGGGCGGTATCAGACCGCGACAGAGCGGATATCGAAAGGCAGTACCGACACTTTTGTTAGCTGGACGAAAGGTAGAACTCTGTCGTCCATAATAAATCTTGGGTGCCCTTAAGGCAAAAAAATATAATAGCATGTCCTGTCAGCCTTGGCCGGCTTACATATTTTTAAGTTAGTGAAAGTAGTTAGTAATTAGTCAACAAGTAGTTTTAATTTTATTTTGAGCTAGGTTAAGATTTTAGGGATTAGATTAGTTTGTAGTTTTGTATTAAGGCCTAGATTAAGTTCAAATCTCATAGTCCTTTCACTAAGTTTTTTCACAATTACAAGTATTTTCTTAGTTTTCCTTATTATTAGTTGTATATTTTTCATATAAATTAATGTTAGACATATAGACATATTTTTAATTGTTAAGTTTAGCTTAGAGAGCCCGCAGAGGGCTAGTAAGTTAGTTTGTAAATAGGTAAGTTACTTAAGCTAGCTTTAAGCGTTTTTTGTCTAGCATATAAGAAAATGAATTGAGGAAAATAAAAATGCATTAAAATGAAATGAAATGCGTTCGAGCATCGTTCTCATAAGGCTTTCAAAAAGAATACCAGTTTTCATATGATTCATATTTTGAATTGATGAAGCCTTTGTTTATTTTGGAAATAAACGTGCACTTGATGTTTGGGTTCGTGCGCATGCCTCATTCTTCCTTATCGAGACATAGGAATGCGCATAATTTCGCGTCAAATTTGAGCCACATGTTCTGGTTTCGGTGCTGACGTTGATCGAACAAAATGCGCGGCGCACATGAACCGACGAATATTGTTTCACATTCTTAAATAAAAATTAAAATTATATTTTGTTAGAGTTTATAATTTTTCTGAAAATGTAGATATATAAAAATATATAAACATCAGCTTCCCAGAAGGAAAACGAAAGAGGACGAAAAACGGACACTCAAACGCCCTGTGGACTACCATGACAGAGATGCTGCTATACCGACGGACTTTTTGCCAAGTTTTTCAAAGCACAATGGTTTCAAGAAGATTTTCTTATGTATTTTGTGGACGATTCAAGCTTCATTCTATGAAGGAATTTTATTTACCTTTTCAGTTCGTTAATAAACATTTTTATAAAGGAAGATGAATGACTTCAAGAGATTCGATAGAATTTATCAAATTTTAAAGCGAGTACAGTGATTTGTATTAATTTGCGCTGGGAAGGATCATTCTCCTCAAATCAGTATTGAAACTACCTCCACGTCCAAATCGGTATCGCCGATTCTGACCACAAATAGGATACTTTCGCTCAATGCTTACTCTACACAAATCAGGTGACACCAGCTCGATTTCAGTTTGGTCGAGCCCACTTGAGGTGTAATATCAGTTGGGCCTCAATTTGGGCCTCTGTAACAGATTTGTTTCGTTAACTTAAATAATGTGGTGGCTTGAGTCTACAAGCAACTGAAGGAATGCTAAAGGGTTTCTCCGAAGACACAATTTAAACACTCAAGGTGCGTAATACATGGCAGATGCGAGTATGTATCGGCATCATTTTGCGCTGGCTCTCCATCGAATTGTTGTTCCAGCTTAGCGATATTTTAAACTGACCTGCTTAGAGCACTTCGTATCTGGAGACGCCAAAACCATAGCAAGATTTCTGTGGCATTGATGCTCTTGAGAGTGTCCTGTTTGCTATTAAGTCCCAATTAACCTATAAAGAATCGCATTTTCCGTTTCTCCCTCTTTGCGCTCGGTTTGGTATATACCTTGAGTGCCACCAACTGGAGATCATCACAAGCCTTTCCCCTTCGTCGTTGTTGGTGTTCTTAAATTGCATTTTAAAGGTTTAAATTGGCGGTACCTTTTCCCTCACTGTTTTCTCATGTTGTTGTTTCTGTGCATCTGATGCTGCTCATTAAGCTGTGATTTCGCGCTTTAATTGTTTCTGCTAGTTAACGTGGATCTGTTGCTGCTTTAGCAACCGTTGTTGTTGCTGCTTTTGGCTAGCCATCAGTTGATGTTTATGCCGAATTCTGACTGTATCTTTCGGAACGTGACACTTGCTCGGCCTTAATGGTGAACTCGAGTCCAAATGGACAGCTGCAGTCCTTGCTTTATCCCTCTACAGAAGGATTGCTTTGAGATGCTGTTCAATCATCAGTCTGCTGCAAAGCAAAATCCAAATATTTGTCTTCTAAAATCTTTAGATTCAAAACAAAAATCCATGCAAATCAAAATGAGAATGAAGGCACTCAGGCAATCAATTTTTTCCACTAGAACAGATTGTCTCTTAAATTTTTTTTTTTAAAGAACGTTTTTAAGCCGCTTACCCTGCTCGTTGACTGATGTGATTTGAAGACTTCCTTTTCTTGTTCAATGCACCCCAATCGTTTCAAACACTTCAATCTGCAATCACAGTTGAACATAAAAGGAATTGATTGCTTTATTGATAGAGTGTAAAGATTGTCCATAAACCAACTTCCGTCCGCCATACCATCGCCGTTTTAAAATTCACATCTGAACGTCTTGAAGCTCTTCAACCGTCGCAGTCGTTCAAATAAATAGTCCTTTGGGGGATCTGAATTTTCTCATACCACCAGCAATCGGTATCCTTCAATGGCGCACCCTACAGCACAGTTCATAAAACACGAATTATTCTTACCTTCCTGCCTTTCGCTCTAATCGTCTTGAAGAAACTTCGCTTCGCGGATCATGTGTACCAAGAGGGCGGCGAGCACAATTCTTTGATGTCTTTACGCTCGCTCAAATCCTTTGGAAATCATCATCATCATCATCGACCGCAGTGGTTATCTCGTCTTGCTTCTCGTGGTCGCAATTGATGTTTTCATTCTCAAGGAACCACACATAAAATGCTTTTTACACCAACCACACCCTGAGGAAACGAAGGAATCGTTCTCCTTCGACTCTGGGTTTAAATCTTCACAGATAAGATCTCAAGCATACCATGAAGACGTATCGGTTGAACGCAATCAGCTAAATCCTTTTTATGTATTTTTAAATAATATAATTTTTGGTGACGTCGCTCGTCTTGGAGGACATGTCCATTAAGAAGTTCTTCAACGTTTCATGGTGCGGTGCAGTTCATTGGTTGAAGGACATAATGTGGTGTACTAATCCGGTTGCAACAGATCTGCAATAGATTCACAGCAGGAAGCCGCATCACATTGTCATTCATTAGAAAGGAAACCCCATTGCACTCAAGCCAATGAATGCAAGCCACAATCTTGACAAATTCAAACACACATCTCTGATGCTACGACTGACGTGAAAAGGAATGGCGCCAGCAGACTCATCCCAGTAAACAATAAGCAGACTTTCTGAACTGGTCGTCTGCGAGGATATCCGTATGAGAAACAAAAATAAAAACAAAAATTACTGCACAAAACACAATTGTACACGGAATGGAGCATCAAAACATCATGCATTCAATTTTAGTGTTGAACTCAGATACTGTCCCAGGGAATTTTTCGTATTTGAACTGCTGTCGTGGTGAGTTTTTATTAAAATTGAATGCGTGAATCCTTAACTACGACAAAGGTCAACTTTATCCATTAAAAGGAGCTTAAATTATTACTACTCGAACTGGAAACGAAAAACTTACACGCAATCTTTTTTGCCCATTTTTGGGACGATAAATTTAATTTGGATCCTTGCAGAGACTTCTCGATCCCCCTTCGTCCTTTTACAGTGAATGCACTCAAGTGTGTACGTATTCAAGTACATAGTTTGCTCATCCACAGAATGTGAGTGTTTTTGTGGATTTGAAAGTTGGCAGTCCCATCTACACACGAGTGTTCTTTTCAAAGACCAATTTGGGTCAAATGCTTACTTTAAACTAACAGCGAATTGGAAAATTGTATTCTTTATTTTTTGTTTATGAAATGGATTTGAAACTTTGGTAAGCAACAAGAAAATTCTGCATTTCGATACCGACATGAGTGCAGGACAACTTTTCGTGATGCGTTCTGTCAGATGATGTCACGATGTAATTTAAGAAGTAATTCAAAATTAGAGCTTGGAGGTCATCAGTCACTCTATGGGCACACTGTTTATGTCGAGTCATAATTGATGGATTGAAGCATCAACAAGGACATCCTTTTTTGAAAGTGGCTTGAGCTTTGTAGCAAGAAGGCAAATTGAAACCCAAAAAAAATATAATCAGCCGAACAGTAATTTTGAACCAGTTAAACTCTAATAATAAAATTACAGCCAAGTGCGAGGCTTACGAAGGGTTCCGTAAAACCTTTAGTTGGCTTAGCTGGTCTAGGTACTATCACTGGTACCTCTTTTATAACCCGTGCCGCCTTGGCAACGACACCGCGACCTGAAACGATCAATTGTATCGAAACGATGGAGTTAAATCAGAAGTCGTACTGCTTCCGTAATGAAAAATAGCATGTCTTTTGTCAAGCTCTTTAGTGAGTTGAGTATCTTTCTATGAAAAAAACGTATCCTTAACCATTGTAGTACCGGACAATTACATAAAATGTGTTCGGATGTTTTATTCTCTTCCAGGCATAGCCGACATTCCTTATCTCGGCAAAGGTTCATTTTTTAAGATTGTAATTCTGGCCGCAGTGGATAGTAAGAAAACTCGTGAGCTTTTTATACTTTCCTTGTGAAGGCTAAGGGTTTCCTTGTAGGAATAAGGCCTGTTTAATAGTTTTAATTGCCTGAGAACTTCATCACTATTCCAGTGGTCTTGGCGAAGTTTGTTTTACTTATTCCTTGATCAGTGCTTAAGCTTAAGTTATCCAATTGATTCTACAATATGGTTCAAGACCTATGAACGCGATTTCCGAGCCAGCCCTAGCGTGCTCATCTACAGATTCATTTCCTGCAATCCCCTTGTGCCCAGTGCCCAGCAAGGGCTTACAGTAACAACATTTAACAATTTTGGAGGTGGGATGATAGTACCCTAAGTGCTCTCCGGCTGTCTTAAAAGTTTTGAATTCAAGCGCCTTAAATTCCCCTTGAGGCGATTGGGTCTGATCTCAGCGAATCTCAGTTGCGTGGATTCCAGCTTGAAACACAGTAGGACCTGAACCCATAAGTACAGAAATCCTTGTTTTGAGTCCAAAGATTCCGAAATTCATTTTTGATCCATCTGTGAACTATACCAGACTTCAGGGATCTATTGTTGGAACACCATTGGCCCAATTTTTATGAATCAAAATTTGGACCTTTCCAGTAATCTGCCAAATGTAAAATTTTGGGAGAGAGACCCCAGGACCCCCTCGTATAGGCGTCTGCTGGCCCACATTGCTTTAGTTGTACTCAGTCGCATTTCCAGAATTACTGCAAGATAGTTGACCTCTGAAGAAGAAACTAGTGTCGTGGTGTCATGCTCTGTTTACGCCTGATAGTAAGCCACAGGTCGTCAGCATAGCCTATGGTGATGTAGCCATGTTTCGATGCCTCTACTTCTGATCGCTCTTGTGATCGATACGTAGCCGGTGTTATCGAAAGCGCCCTCGATGTCGACGAGAGTACGTAGAGCTATTACTTTTGAATCGAGTGCAGATGAGGTAATCAAGGGCTTTTGTGCTGGATTTACCTTTCCTTTATGCAAACTGGTTCGAGTTTGGAGGGTTCAACAACTCTAATCGGTCTCTAATACGAAAATCAATTAGTCTCTCCATCATCTTGCGTACAAATGATGTTAGACTTAAAGTCCTATAGGACTTGGGCAGCTCACTGGATTGATTACCCGGTTTGAAAATGCAAACCACGTTAACCTGTTTCCCAGTTGTAGCTTGGAGTGTACATGAGATTAGTTGAATGACGAGACTGGGAAAAGTGCCTGAAGCAACGTTCTGAGTGTGTTTTTCCGGTCCGTCATTATTCTCCAATATCCATACACAATTTTTTCGGTCGTTTACAAGCGATTTTTGGAAACGTGCCGCTCCTGAATGTCCGCAATGGTTTCGCCGCATTTTGTCTAAGTAGCTCGCTTGGATCGCCTCGCAAACTTTAACTCGTCCCACCTCTTCGTTTTCTTTGCAGAATTCAAAAAAAATTTTGTTAAGTTGTAGTGCCGCTTCATCTAGATCTTCAATGATTCGATGGACGTGAGATGCATTTCGATTTTCGAGAAAACAAGTTTCGAATATCGAAATCAGTATTCGAAATAGACACCCATGATGTGTTGATGGGTCATCCGACGCATGCCAATTTTTAATAAAATTAGAAATAAATGGACTACCGAGTGTGCGCCCCTTCATGAATCGCATCTCTGACGGTAGGTTTGGAGCCTTTATTTATTATAGCCTAGATTTATTATATCACTGCTGGCAAGATATTCCAAAAGACACTTACCTCTGCTATTGGTGTCAAATATTCCCAAATCCTTATAATGAAGAGTACGTTGCCTTTTCGATCAAACTTGATGAGGTCCTGGACGTACGTCTGTGACATGACGCTGTCGGAGAAGTACGCCGAGGCGCACACTGTGTTCCTCTTTCTATTGGAACTTCCAGTAGTATTTCATTTAATAAATTCTGATTAAGGAAGAAAGTTCATTTTGGAAATCAACTTGCTTGCCCTGTTCGGGAGACCTTTTATGTGTCTCAATGCATCTGGATAGGTCCTAGGTTTACTTTTCTTCGGTTTGCCAAGGATGGCAGTTGCGCCCTAAGCATAATGCGCCTTGAAGGCGCTCAACGGTAATCCAACGACTTCAAAAAGCAAAGGGTGTTTCGAAAATATTCTTTCAATAAAAAGTTTCAATATGAAGGAGAGGCACAACCAATCAAACTCCGAAACTCTCTCATTAGTTTTTTTGTTTTTCTCAAATTGACCCGATTTCATGAAAATCCTCAAAGAAAAGCACGCAAAAATTCTCATTTAGTCTTTTGTACATTCTTAAAGAATTAAAAATAGCAAACTATTCCTGCTCCCAAGAGTCTGTGTGGAATATGAATCAACATGGTCACGTCCACTACTCGCAGGAACTTATTCATTTATTTAATTGTATTTCCATTCGGGGTGTACGGTTGAAATGGAATTCAGGACGACACGGCAGAATTATCCCATCCTCAGTCAGTCAGTGGGGATTGGTTTGCGACTGAATTATCTAAATTAGTTTTCAAACAAACAAAGAGATGCGATACTTGGTTGTGGTTAAGCTTTTCAGCATTAACTGTTGCATTTGTTTAATGAGAATTTATTCCAATTTTGAAATCTGATTGTCCTCTTTTCTGATTTTACTTTCGGTTTTAGTATTCTCATCTAAATCCGCTTAGTTACGAAATTTTTCATTCATTGTCATGCATACTGTTGACGCAGGATCTGATGGTTGAGTGGCCCCGCTTTTTAGAGGCGGTATTTCCTGCCTCTTTAACTTTGCGCTATTTTGATTATAAACCAAAATAAGAGCATTGATAATAAGTTATAATTGTAGTAAGATCCCAGTTTGACTACGGACGAATATTTTAATGGGAGAAAAAATCAAAGGCCATTTGCCAAAAGGGAAGGAATCAAGAGTCATTTCACTAAACTTATTTGAAACCCGGGCCACATGGATTATGTTGAACCTGCCATTACGCCATACACCAGTCGTATGACCTTTTCTGGACTGAATTAAGAGAAGATTAGCAAGGCTGTCGAGTTTTTTTATTTCGATTGCTTAATGGGTGGGACTTGAGTAGGGACGTTAAATTATTAATTGCATTCACCCAATTCGAAGTATTTTATACGCCATTCATTGATTTACCTAAATTCCTATTTTTGGAGTATTTTGTCATCACTCATCAATCAATGATAGATCAGCTATTTTTTTGACGAAGCGAACCTAAAACTCCAATGCCGATAAAGTTATCATTACTGCAAGGCCACCCACTTAGTCACACTACTATGGTTTATTTGATCCCAGCGTCAAGCCATGACAGGACAAGATAAGAAAACTATATAAAATTGTAAGACTTACTCCAGGATGCGAGCCTGGAACCCATCATTTGTTCCAACTGAAAGGCAGGCGCTTGACCAACACCACCGCCCAGCTTGCTTTCAGAATCTCAGTCATAGCAGCATGATACTGGCTTAGTATAGCTTCCAAAATATCATATTGTCATAATCATAATGAAAAACATATTTTACGTGGTTGGGGTTTAACCTTACTCACAATCGCCATCTTGACAGTTGGGCTCACTCTAGGGGCTATCCTTAAGTCCCTAGCGGACGGGTGGACATGGATCTCGGCTGACTTCTTCAATCAGTAAATACCCAGGTTGAACTATTTTATGCTATTTAAAGAGTTCTATCCTCCAACCCACTAAAGGATAAAGAAGGCAATTGAATTCTTCGACGAGAGAGTTCCTTATACGTTTTTCGATAGCCACCGAAGCATTCGATGTTTCTTCTGCTCATTTGCCTTACCACGGGTTAACACTGCCTTGCTGAAACTGAGACAGTCTTCGGAACCACATGCAAAAGGGCTGTAACGACATGAATTAGCGACAAGGACAATCATTGTCAAAATCGAGATCATGTCCTTATAATGAACCTTTGGACAATTTTTTGAGAAAATTTCATAATAATCGACTTTTTTACATTTTGATGCTGGAATTTTATGTCATCGAAGACATTGGCTCAGTATCTTCGCAAAAGTTTGGCACCACTTGCGTTCATTAAAGTCAATTGACAGTCAATATTATGCAGTACATTTTTGCAACGGATTTCATTTTGCTGCAGAAAATTAATAATATTTATTCCAATAAGATGCAAAATCATATAAACACATTTATAAAGCTTTAAGGGAAGATCGGGAACAAGTAAATTGGACACATTGCCAGAAAAAATGTCTGTCCGATTGGGGAATGGAAAAAGAATAAACGGATTGTTGTAAAATGAAAACAATACTAGTGTTTATTTATTTACTTGTCGAAATATTTATTCATGTGGAAATTAATACATTTCGGTTATCTAGTTATTTATTTTTATTCATTTATTAACATATTTATTTATTTACTATAATATTTTGAATTTTATTTATTCATTTATCAACTTATTAATAATTGTATGTATTTATTTATTTATCTTTTTTGTTTAATTATTTATTTTATTTTTAAATTTGTCAATTTATTTATTAATTCGATTACTAAGCTATGTGTTTATTTATCTACTTATTTATTAATATTCTATATTTTTAAAGCTGTGATATTTATATGTTCTTTTTTTTCTTTTTTTATTGTTGTACTTTTGTTATTTATTTATTTTTTTTGTTTTTGAACATGGTGGTTTTGCTCCTACTTACCCACTCAAATGTATCGGATAAATTACCATTTTGAACATTGTAAAATAAATTTTAAAAATAGTTCAGTTGAAAGGTAATAAAAAATATCGTATCTCTGTAGTGTAAATTGTGCGGTAGCAGGTCTACATAATTGTAATTTGTACGAAATAAATATCTATCTAAAAAAACAGTACGTTAAGTTTTATGGAGATAGTTAGAACTTGTCCTGCTTTTCCCTACAATAATACCGAAATAACACGAAAATTTGGTCATTTAATAATATCACACAAGCGGTTAGGCTTAGTAATTTTTTTCTTATTTTAGTTTAGTTAGTTTTTTGGTAAAAAATATATTACAACGAGGAGTTTTTTAGCCTCCACCTAGTTAAGTCTAATTAATGTATAACTTTATGTAATGAGGGTCAATTTCAAGTTGGCCATTTTCAAAAATTTTCTCGTTAAAGAATTTGTTGAAATTCTGAACTGCCTGAAAAGAGAAACAAGCACGGTGGAAGGGATTCTTTTTCATGGACTTACTTTGAAGATTTCGAAGAGTTATAACAAACACAGCATTGCATTAAACCGACTTTCAATCTTGTAGCCAAAGTAAGAGGAGAAAAGGACTGCCACTAAATATATACTCGAAAAAAACGAAATGCTCCAATTTCTTCAATGAGATAATGACTGCCGAATAAGAAGAAATGGAAATCGAGAGAGATAGATTGGAGGCCCATATGCCGCTGAAAGAGTCCTTTAGAAAAAATATCCAAAGGTTAAAAACTATTTTGTATAATTTTTCGTTCTTGGTCATGACTGGTGCATTATATTTCGAATTGAAGTACTTACAACTTATTTTTTATGAGAAACTTATAATAAAAGTTTGTTGATTTGTTTAAAAAAAAAAATTCCATTGTGTAAATTGTTTCGTTATTATGTTTATCATCTTTTCCTTGTTGTCTAATAATGTCTAAATGATAGAAAAATGCATAAATAAAAAATGCAGTTAAAGTCGCTTATTTGTGTTCACTTTCGCATCTTAATAGCCCAGGAAAATGTCCTGAAGTATGCATCAAACTTTGAAAAATCATCCATAATATGTCTAAGTTCATTTGCTAACTCGGGCCATTTTATATAGTTTTTTCTAAGCTAAATCAAATAAAAAATATAAAGCTGTTCCTTCTCCTAAAAGAAGAATTATCAACAACGAATTTTTATGTGCACCTTAGGTCAACCGAAGGTAGTCATTATTCAAAATGGTTTTAGAACATTTTCAATAAGCTCAAGAACATGTTACCCAATTATAAGAATGCTCAAAATACTCAAAGTAAGTGTATAGTATACCTGAAAAGTTGACTTTTTATTCGGAAATAATTTCTGAAAACCTGATACCACTTTTCGGAATATTCCGTTTCACCTTTTTCCATTACTAGGTGCTAACAATACACTGCTCCGCTCTCGCATTTCTTCAATTCTTAATACATATATTGTCCGAAAGTCCGCATTTGCAAAGTTCATAGCACTTAAAATCATCTGCCTTTCGGTCATACTTTTCTTCCAAATGTGTTGGGTGAATTTATGAAAGCAGATTTCACACGTTAGTTATGCGTTCATAAAAGCTTATCAAAATTGACGCGCCGTGTTGACTGCAAACTTGTTTCCTTTTGTCTTTCGAAAGCCCGAAATTAAGCGTCACATTGAAACACTCTGACATCTCGAGTCATGGGCCTGATGAGACCCGTGCAGCAGACTAGGTTGTCTCTTCTTGTGAAAGTGCTAAACAGTAGACCTGTATTGTAGATCTCTTATTAACTCAAACATGCCAAAAAAATTAACATTCCCTTTCTTGACAATCAACCGTCTTTTTATAAGTAAGTCAAGAATATGCAGCAGTCCTTATACCCGGGCGGTCTCCAAGGACCGTCCCAAGTCAACAAGACAAACTCAATTGTATTTCTTCTTACCTTGTTCCATTGATGTCTGACATCGATTCAATCGCATTATATATGGTATCGTGTCCCGCTCATTTACCTTATTGATTCTGGAATCTGATATTATATAAGAGTGCCCAAAATTTGACTGACAACATGAAAGTCAAATATTACAAAAACCACAACACCTTAGAAAAATTCTGGTTGAAATATAACTAAACCTTTACACACTCCTCTTTTATTTCACACCCCAAAAGGCTCTCTTTTAGGTCAATTTATTAGCCTTATTTAAATTTATATGTTCAATGAAATGGAACCTGAGGATTAACCATCAGTTCGATGAGTTTCACGAACGCCTAATGAAAGCAATTAATTCTCTAAAGCGTCCTTGTGTCTGGTGAAGCATCCATTCTTCTTGTTTCTCATGTTTTTTTTTCCAATTTTATGTTATACTTTTGCCTCTTTCTAGCGCAGTTGAGTTTCTTTACCCTTTTTTTAGCGAGAATTGAGTCAGACGTGTGTACAACAACCTCTGACCTATGAACCGAATGTTGATCCACTGTTGCTTGGATTATGATGCGGGCTGCATTATCCTTCAAGTGGTTTCAATGTGATTGACACTTTCGGGGGTAATTGCCCGAAAGGAATATCCATAATTGGACGAGTTCCTTTATGAAAATTCGTTTGAAAATCCCAACAGCTTAGTTGTGCATGTCATCCGATCCAAGATGGAGCGGTTTAAGGATAATTCAATGGAATGAAATGTCCCCTGAACTAACGAGAGAGATTTCCAGGCTAACAGGCAGATTCTTGGGTGGATTGTTCTGTAGTTGAAGGACGGTTATTTTCTTTGCACGCCGGGTAAAAGTTTTTGCAATGTGCATTGAGGTTATGTTTACGTGTTTTTTGTCGCTAACAACGACAAATAGAAGGCAAGTTGCAAAGCACATAATTTCAAGATCCTAGTAAAGAAAAACGCGCATCACGCAACGTCGAATTGGCAAAAAATCAAATTATAAGAAATAAAACAGAATCGCGTGCCGATTCGTGCATTCATTCCGGTTGACTTATTATTTCATTTTTGAGAAAATCTCCACCGCGATGTAATCTATCAAACGTCCTTGTTCCACATAAAGGGCTTTGAATTTCGAGTTCTGTTCCCGCTCATATGCTTCTTTTATAATGAATAGGATGTTCAGCTGTATTCCTCATCAAACTTCTTTATCATTCGCAGATATGTACTCACACATCAAAAACACACACCGACAACTTTAATTTTAAGACAATTAATACACTCACATTCGAAACGTTTAAAGTGGGTACACTCGAGCGATTTTGTTTCCTAAAATCAAGTCTAGTTCGACTTAGACACGCACTCGAATGGTTCCGTACCACCGTACAATATGCAGCACTTCATTCTTCTTTTAATTTTACATTTAAATATACAAGGAGCTAGCTCTGTACTTCTTGGCGGAAAATTATTCTTCAATTTAAAAAAAACTACGGACTTAAAAATACATTCCTTTGACAGACGGACAGCGGAATCTTAATAATAGTGAATCGTTGACAATCTTTGGGTACGGAACCCTAAAAATTATTTCGTTATCAAATGTATGAAAAATTGAGAGAATAAATATGCATTCTACGCACTCATTTGTGTTAAGCCACAATTTTACAGCGCCATAAATTCTTACAAAACAAACCAAGAATATGCCTAAGTACCTATACCATTGGGTTGCGAATTCTTCTACCGCCAAAGAACACATCAAATGGGAAGCTCCAAATGGTAAACTGTCAAGCTGAATGTTTTTCCTTTGCTCTCCATCTCGAAATCGAATTCGCAAAAGCAAAACAGCAGAGCACATTTTGTTGATCTTACAAAGGAAAAATTTCCGTCCGATATATGAGTGGTCTTGTCTGTGTGGACAAAATGGAGGAAAAGAACAGTGATGAAGATCTAGTCCGGAAGTCAAAAATCATATTAAGCATATGCACAACAGGGCAACAATGTTCGAAGTAAGAGTATCCTTGAATGAACTTAGTCTAATCAACAGGAATCAGCGTGCATGGGACTATAAAGATGGAAAACAGTTTAAGCTCGTCTCAGTTCCTCCAAGTATCTGCTCCCTAGTAGTTTAATATTTTTAAATATAATTTTTTAAACATAATTTAAATAAAGGCAATTTGTTAACCAGCCTTGGTGCTACAGATGAATGGCCTGAAATAACAACATGCCTTCTTTCATTGCTTCATAGTTAATACAAAAAAAAACTTTGAGCACTTATAAAATTTAAGGATATTTAAAGGAAGAAAGCCAAAATACAGAAAAGGGGGAAGCTGGTCTCTCGACGTCGTTTACTCCAAATGATGACAAACTAATAAATTTTGGATATTAGACTGAACTAGACCATAATAGACAATTTCTAATAGTTTTTAAATCACTTTTTTTAGATTATAAAACATGTCTTTAGGTGATGATAAATATTTTTTTTTGATATTCAGTCACGACTATGAACAACGAAATATATCTTTACTATTCTAATCTATTCTATCTTAATCTTTAAAGCCTTTCTTTTCTTAAATTTGTCAAAAGAATGTTGTGATCCACTGTATCAAATTTTTTTTTGTCAGTTAAGAGGGAAGCACTTTTTTATTATGGTTCAGAAAATCGTTAATATTTGTTCAAAAATTAAAGAATTGATTAAGAAATGCAATTTCTAAAACCATATTACATAAAACTTAAAAAATAGCTGATGTCGGGAAGAGAGAAATAATTATTTATATCCTGCCGATCATTATTTTTACAATAACTATAACATCAGCCAATTTGAA
Organism: Orthonevra nobilis; assembly: GCA_963555765.1. NCBI lineage: Eukaryota > Metazoa > Arthropoda > Insecta > Diptera > Syrphidae > Orthonevra > Orthonevra nobilis. The sequence goes on along the minus strand of OY743226.1, from coordinate 8,696,293 downwards.
ACCAGAAGGAAAAATACCTCCTTTGGTACTTTTGTTGCAAAAATGAGTTAATTCTTCAGCAATGTTAAAAGATATTTATGTTCTTTTAGGAAGTCATTTAAGTACTTAATTTTAGTCGATAAGACTGTTTTATTCAAATCTATAATTACCTTATGTACTTCAAACGACGTAATTGGCTCAAAGAAGAAGCTGTTTGCATTCATTACTTTACTCCTAAAACAAATATCATCACAATTCAAGCTTTTGCTAAAACCTGCATTGGCAGGGGGAATGATTGTTAAAAACTCATTAAAGCTGGTTGCGAGACTTTCATTATTGGTAAACTCCACGTTTTTAATCACTTTATACATGCTGGTGACCTAGAACAAATCTTTTAATTAAACAACTTGCCCGTAGCTGCAGTGAATTTATAGATGTAGACATTTTGTTTGCATATAAGAACTTGAAGTCTTACTTTATTACAAATCTTCAGATATTTCTTAATAAGCCTGGCATCGTCAAAATGCTTTCAACACTTAATGCATAGTTATTTTTATGGTGCAAGAACAAGATAAATATTAAGGCATTATATTACTTATTCCCCAAGCCCTTAACGCTAACTCAAGGTTGTTCGCTGATCAAACTCCTCGGTCGTACTTTCCAAAAACTTACTATATGTATTGACTAGAAAATGATCGATGGGTATTCAAATTTTATAACTTAACAACTGATTACATCCTTGAGAGCGGTGATGGATTAATGATTAGACCCGCGAGATCCGGACCTAGGTTGGCAAAATTCAAGAAGCGGCAAGAACTTAAGGACAACAGAATTTCGAAGGCGCCGAATCTTAAGTTAAATAAATAACTGACTTGGATTCATTTTTTTATTAATGTATGAGAAATTTTCAGTAAGCCATATAAGATAATTTTATTATTGAATTAATTTTTTACATTAAAAGTGGACTTTTAATGTTTTTATTTATCAAAAATGGCTTTTAATAAAAATCAGTTTGGTATTTATATATACGCATGAGATCTATTTTTGCATTTAAATGCAATTTTTCAAAAGAAATTAAATGTTTCTACTTGAATTTGAGTTTTAATTTTCAGAAAAAAAATAAACAAAAATAATAACTACAATATTTAAGAATATATTGATGATTTTTGTTACTAGTGAATTTGTTATTTTATTCTTATTTGTCTTAGAAAATCGTATGCAATTACTCGTTACTCAATGGTGCTGACAAAATTTAATAAAATATTAAGTTTGCTTATACTTAAATCAAATTCAATTCAAGAGTGCAATATAGATTTTAAGTTTCGTGAACTAACGAGTGAAGAATTACTAGGTGCAATAAATATACTAAATAAAAAAATGACTTTTACTTCATGAACATACAAATTATAAAACACTGTTTCCATGTTATTAGCCCAATTCTTCTTTGTATAATAAACTGTTCCCTTCATGCTGGCGTTATGCCAAGATCTTGAAAAGAAGCCATTTTCATGCCAAAGAAAAAAATTCCTTATGTACTTTAGTGTAGTTAATTCCGCCCAGTAAACATGCTATCATTGTATTAATAGATAATTGAAAAAATAGTGATGCTACAACTCCAAGAACATATTTTTAACCAAAATATACAAAGTATTAATCAATCTGGTTTCGGTGCCAAACATTCCTGCGAAACTTGTGTTACTTATTTTTTGAGTGACTGGAAAAACGAAATAGACAAAATACACCTCCTTGCCCTAAAACGACCTAAAGTGGTTTAAATCAATTATTAGAAGAAGAACTCAAACTAAAAAATTTACGAAAAAATATCCGCAAAAGTAATTATTCCAAAACTACTATTCCTTCTTTACAAAAACGACATTGAAAAAGTTTTAAAGTATATTTGTTCTGTTTGTGGATGACGCTCTATTTTATCTATCTGGAGAAAACACACAAGCAAACGTGGAAAAAATAAACGAGGATCTAAGTGAAATAAATAAGTGGCTTTATAAGTTTATAAATATAAGTCAAAAAATAAAACTCCGAAAACAAAACGAGCCGAATACTGATAAAATGTGACCGCTATACCCAAATAATTAGCTAAACACACTGAATTGGTTAAACATTTTCGTTTACAAAGTCAATCATGGAATTTATCCTCAGCATATACAATCGAGCGCTCTAGAACGACGAGTAATATCCTACATAATACGCAACGTGAAAGACTTCAGCATACAACGGACAAGGACAACACAAGCACAGGCCAGTCTTATGTATTTGGGTCTAACGACCTCCAGATATAAGAAATTCAACTGAACTAGAAACATTTAAAACTGCTGTACTTACTACTGTGTCCAAAAAATAAGGTGACATTGTATTTATTTTGAAAATTCTTTATTTATTCTTCCAAATCAATTTCATCCCCTTCAAAGTAATCCCCTCCCGATGCAATGCACTTATGCCAACGGATTTTCCAATCTTTGAAACACTGGTTGTAGTCACTTTCCGGGATGGCCTTCAGTTCCGTCTTCGCTGCGGCTTGAATCTCCTCTATCGTATCAAAACGGTGTCCCCGGAGCGGTCTTTTGAGCTTGTTGAACAGCCAGAAGTCGCACAGCGCCAGATCAGGTGAATACGGTGGTTGCGGAACGATATGGGTTGAGTTTTTGGCGAAATGATCACGAATTACGAGAATTGTCTTTCCACAATTCCGGCCTTTTTAGGCGGATAGCGTTACGCAAACGACGCATAACATTCAAATAATATTCCTTGTTGACTGTTTGGCCGGTTGGAAGGAATTCATAAAGCACAACACCACGATAATCGAAGAAAACAGTCAACATGACCTTGATTTTTGAGCGACTTTGGCGCGGTTTTTTTGGTCTCGGCTCTCCTTTGGCACGATATTCGCTCGATTGATCGGTTGTTTCGGGGTTGTAAGCATAGATCCAAGTCTCATAGCCAGTTATTATGCGTTTCATGATATCCTGGTAGTCGGAAAGCATTGTTTCACACACTTCAACGCGACGCCTTTTTTCCAAAAAATTCAATATTTTCGGTACCAGTCGAGATTTGACGCGCTTGAGGCCCAAAGCATCCTTCAAAATGGTATTGACTGAGCCTTTCGATGAGCCAACTTCATCAGCAAGGTCTCTAATCGTTAATCGATGGTTTTTCAACACCAAATCTTTGATTTGTTGGACGTGAGCTTCATCGGTTGAGGTTGATGGTCGCCCAGAACGCTCTTCATCTTCGACACGTTCACGGCCGGCTTGGAAATCACTTTACCACTTGTAAACATTTTTTTAGACATAGCCTCATCATCAAAGGCTTTCTACACCATCCTAAACGTATCCGCAGCAGAAAATTGATTCCGCAAACAAAATTTAATGCAAATTCTTTGCTCAATTTCGACATCGCAAAAAACGAAAAACTCACTTTTAGCAGCTCACAAAACGACGCGTATCTCAAACACAATGAATATATTTTGACATGAAATTTCACATAGATGTCACTGACAGTACTACCAACCTAAAAAGAAAGACAAATTTCCAAATCCTTCGACGCGCGCAGTTTAAATTCATATGTCACCTTATTTTTTGGACACAGTAGTATATATTCTAAAGCAAATGTTAATTGAATGTAAATCAGTGCTTTTGGTTATGTAAAATTATAATTACGTACTGATATGGCATCTCAGCCAAATAACATTTATCTATATATCTATCAAATTAATCTAAACTAAAATACCATGAATATAGCTGCAAAATTGTAGAAACAATAAATGATGCTTTTAATAATGGGTTGAACCCACATTTTTAGTTATTGTTCCAAAAATTTTAAATGGTTTGGCTTTTCGAAACCAGTACTTGAAATAGAGTCCTTATACCGTCCCCCAGCGGTAATAAAATGTCATCCGATGACATAAATCAGACGGGATCAGGTCCATCTAGGTTAAATTTTGTCTCGTCTCTAAAATAACGTTTTTTAGTCTTTGATTCATGTCATAAGGCTTTTATTATCGGTTTGTTTTTAGAAAATGTTGTGCAGTTCTTCCGAGCGGAAGATACGATTTTCTGCTTTTTGTGAAGCTGAAGGTTTATTTGTTGTTGTGTGCTTTCTATTTTTTCCAAAAAAGCGATTTAGCTATAGCGATAGTCATACTATCGAATTAACGAACAACTCCATGAGACCGGTTGCCTTTTTTGGAAAATTTCTCTTAATAAAAACAGTGAATCATTAAATATATGACAGAAATAATATTGCAAATACCAACTTATATTTGATAATTTTCATATATTTAATGATAAGACACATAAAACTGGCAGTCCCTTATATTTACAAAAAGGGATACATCGACACTACTTAAGAGTCGTACTTGTGATTATTAAAATTTGAGCCGTAAAAGGCAAACATAAGCGTGACAAATGGGATATTCAAAAATTTATAAACGAAAGAATTGTTCCAATGTTCCAATATTTTTCTTATTATCTTCTCTGCTTTAATAAATATCATAATAACAGTATACCATAAGTTTAACATGACAGGCATATATCAGGGAATTCCGAGATTCAGCGTAAGTGGCCACTTTTAATAAAATTTCGAGGAGTAAATAGAATGATGCCGTCTGACAAAAATGATAAAAATGACAAAAATGTCAAAAAAGCCATCAACTGACATTTTAAGTGAACATAAAGAGATAAGTTTTCGTAAAATTTAATAGTCTCTTATGGTTCTAGATAAAGTACCGGCTGCTAACACTACTCCTTGTAGACTCCTTGGCTGTTGGTAAGAGAAGCTTGCTGCAGGACACTCATGACCACTATAATGGACTTCTATTTGATAGTTCATACTTTATTGCTTTATCACCAACGTTTATGTACTTATTTTGTCTTCATCACTTGGGTGTAAAGTGGCTGTATTAAAATGCTACTATCAGGCAGTCAATCTGTCCATATCACTAAATCTTTTGATGGTGTCCTTCAAGGTCATAAACAATGAAACTACCAATTCATACTTCTGGGCATAGACAAAATCACTGAAAGAGTTGTATTTTATTTTCGGACGTTAAAGTACCAAAATGAAATAATGATGATGTGGCATTTACAGTAAAGAATCTACTGGATGAATTTCAATGACTGAGACGGTCTTAAATGTCTGCGAACGATTTTATTCCTCTTTTATTTCCCATTTTTACTCGTACATCAAGAAGATATGCTTCGTTTCAGCATAAAAGGCTGAGTGTAAACGAACCGGAACTTCATTTGGTATGTTTAGCATAAAAGAGGCATTCCCTAGAGTCTCGGGGAAAGATTTCCTTTTGATGTTTCAAGAAATAGGACTATAAATTAGTTGTGGTTCGGGTGGCGATCCTGATAGTAATCAGACCAAAGCGCGTTTGTATCCGGCTTTAAGCGACCTTATTACGTGACATTAATTTATGAATTCAAGACTATTTCGAATTCCTGATAAATAAAAGTTTAATTTTAATTCGGATCCTTGAGGTGAATATTTTGCTATGCGAGGGATGATCCAAGGTAATAATGGTCTTTATAACTTTATATTTATTTTTCTCACACAATCTCCAAGTATGTTAACTCATTTAGTGCATCTCTTCACGAGTGCGTACAGTCCTTTTGAGAATGCTTCTTCAGCGGCCAAAAACTTACCATGTCTTACCCCTGAACTGCTGTTCAAGCGGCCTAAAGAAATATGGGTGGTTTGGGACCAAATCTTGAAAATAGGTTGGATAACGAGTCATAAACAATTCGAATTCTGCTTCTAGTATACTAGCCTTCGGCCTTGTGTGCTGGCACGACTTTGACATGTCACGGCAAAAGCCTAACAGCAAAGTTATCCATTTTAACAGGGATCGTTTACAACAGAGAAGAACTTGACATACCATCCTTCTCTGACGTATTCTGTATTATTTCGTAAAAATCGATCAAACTGCAGACGTCATGCCCGGTTCACAATGCTGAGCGAGAGCGAAGCTAGTCTAGCGCCAAATGTCAAACAAAGTTTCAATCAATGCAAATGTATGAAACAATACACAATGGCGCGAGACTCGTCCTATCGCATCGCCCTGTTTTCGAAAAATTAAAAAAAACTCGCTGGGCACAGCGTGACAGCAGGCTGATCGAGTAGCCAGATAGAGAAAGATGACAAAATGACAACTATCTGATATAGTAGTCAGAAAGAATAAGAAATATTATCGTTGTTGCTTTTTCATTTAGACACATATAGTAGATAACAATGAACTCGGTGTCATAAATTTGGCTTTCATTGTGTACTGGGAACGATTTTAGGACGACAACGATTTCTTGCCTTGCTCTCGTCTCGCTCTCGTCTCACTCTCGCGCTGCATAGTGAAACGGGCATCAAAAGCATTTTGTAGATTCTCTCAAGCCGTAGACACACCTTGTTTTGATTTTTAAACAAATGGAGAGGTCTTGAGGAGGGGGAATGTTACTTTACCTAATTTTACATCTCTCTTATCATAAAGCAATAAAAAACTACTGACTTGTGTTTTTTTTACCACATTTAAACATTCATATAGAAACGTTCAAGACACAAAACGAATTTTTGATCAAGAATCTTCGCGTAACGACTGTTTTTCAAGCTGACAACCCTCAGCCTCCTCTTCGTTGGAGGTTTTCTTTGACAAATGGTCCGAATTGTCATAGGAACCCTTTCGGCATCCACCCGGTTCAACAAAGTCCCGATTCGGTCTAACGCAATTATTTTCCTTGTCATACATGCCCAGGAAATTATTACACTCGGCACAGTGCAGATATTCCCGAGCGGGTGACGAAAATAAGCACGGCAGAAAACACAATGGCCAGCAAGTAAGTATGCACGCGGCGCCAACCGTTGAACTTGACATCTATGAGTAAAAGAAAAAAAGTGACGTTAAACTTGTGACAGTCGTTTGAATCTGTCATGCAATCACCTTTTCCGATCTTGATCTTATGATTGGCTTTTTATTGACGCCACATTTTGGACAATATATAGTTCCCTTTGCCGGGCGCCATTTTTCTATCGAAGTCTTGTACATTCGACGCCTATGCGGACTTCTTGGCGTTTGTGGACTTTTGGAAAATTGTGAACTTCTATTCGATAGTGGACATTTGGGCTCTTGCGGCTGGTAGACTTTATATTTGCGCGTATACACAGGCTTCTGACCTGGTTGCCGAATGGTTATCTCTTCCATTCGGTCACTTGTGGGCGGGAGCTGATAATTTGGTACATCATCGCGCGGCGTTTCATTGCTTACTTCCGGGGTTGATTTCGGCTCTTGTTGATACATTGTATCATCCTCGGGTAATTTGATCTCCGGATGATGATCCCTGATGTGTTGCAATAAAATCGACGTATTATACGGTGAACACTCAATAATTTTAGAGCACTTTAGACAGCGTACGCGCGTGGCCATGCTAAGCCATTGCTAAAAACGTTGAAAAATAGATGATTTTGACAAACACACTTTGACAAGATTGACTGAAATATCTCGGAGACTTTTAAGGAAGCCTCCAGGCTAACTTGTTCGTAATTATTTCGCTCAAACTTCAAGGTTCAAATGAGACCATCCATACAACAAACCATTCGATTGGATTTTTGATGGAATCGTTGTCCTTGAACTTCGAGAGGATGTTTCAGTTTTTCTTGGCGTTGTATTTCCAGGACATACATCTTGTGTGCAAAGAGTATTTTCTACTTGTACAATATAATATTTTGGTTGATGCGAAAGAAAAAAATAATAAAAGGACTACAATCATGGGAAGCAATTCGGGTGTAAGCTGTGCTCAGAGGCTGAAAGGGTATTCCACTTGTGGGGTTGGAATAAAACGAAAGACGTTTAGCACTTGAGGTGCTGCACATTTGGTTGATTTGAAAAATGGAAATCCTTTTGCATTGGATTACTCACGAACACGGAGTTGTGCAGAGGAAGAACTTCCGCTCTGAATCGAATCAGTGTTAGCATAACCCTGAGCTGGGTATATCGAATGTGTTTCCGTTGCAGGAGTATGTGTAAATTGCATTTGAGCAGGATTACCTGTCCACGATTCGGAGAATGAAAAGTTTCAAGGGTGTGCTACAAAGGATTGTGAAATATGCATGATTTTTGTCGCTTAAATAACATTTGGATTGAAGGGATTCGTAAGGGGTAACTGGCATAGGATATTGTTGTATCCTTGCAGATGTTGGGGTCTTCTTTTTTTAAATGAATTTGATGGGTTGCAATCAAGCGAAAATGTTCTTTATTTTCTGAAAAATGCATGCTTTAACTTCGAACTGGATGCTACGATAGCAAGGATTGTCTAAGGATTATTTATACAATAGTAACTAGGCTAGCTGGCTGCAAGGGGCGCATATTGGTAGTCAGTTGCTAGCTGGTTATTGAAATGTTTGAAACAGGTACTCATTTTTGCTCGCCACTGTAGGTAGACAGCAGTTTTTTTGTGATATTTTGACTTATTTTAGTGCTTGTTTATTTACCATATACGAGTATGTACTCCTCTTGCATTAATGAGGTCTTCTACCCTTTTGCACATTCAAGATATTAAGTTTCCGCAAAAAACTTTGATTTTTTTCTTCATGGAACCATACCTCAATAATTACTGAAATATGCTTTTGTTTTTGGTCGTGCAATCATTTTTCCTGAGCCTGGCTTAAACAATGGCCCTCAGATTCTCTATCGGATTTGAGGTCAGGAGAGTTGCCAGGTTATTCCAGAAAATTGATACATAGGCTGCTCGATATATTTCTGGCCTAGGCAACACTAAGTGCTGCCAGGTGTAATCTGACATTTCCATTGGAAAGTTTGACATTTTTTGGCATAACATCACTCAGGACGTGTTGTCATTTAATCGGGGATTGTTTTATTTACAGAGACTTGAAAAATTCATCTCGGCAAAAAAAATGGAATTAACTCGTGAACACTTTCGTGCGATCATTTTACACAACTTTCGATGCAGATTATCACGATAAGAGTGCATTGATGAACTTAAATCTTTGTATGGCGATGAAGCACCATCCTATAGCACTGTGAAAAACTGGTCTAATGAATTCAATCATGGCCGACGCTCGCTCAAAGACGAATTCCGTGAAGGTCGCCCAAAATCGGTCATTGTGCCTGAGAACATTGATGCCGTGCGTGAACTGGTAATGCAAGATCGTCATGTGACATACCATGAGATAGAGGCATCCCTGGGCATTTCTCCTACCAGCATACATTCGATATTGCATGAACGCCGGGCCGTAAAAAAGGTTTATTCTCGTTGGATCCCTCACAATTTGACAATCGCTCAAAAAAGGGCTCGTGTTGATTGGTGCAAAGAAATGTTTAAAAAATACGATCGCGGTGCTTCAAAAGACGTTTATAAGATTGTCACAGGTGACGAATCATGGATCTATGCGTATGAGCCCGATACAAAACAACAATCGACCGTGTGGGTCTTCGAAGACGAGCCAAATCCAACAAAAGTTGTTCGTGGAAGAAGCACTTCAAAGCAAATGGTCGCCTGTTTCTTCGGCAAACCTGGTCATGTGGCGACTGATCCGCTTGAGCAACGTAGGACGGTCAATTCTGAATGGTACGAACAAGAGAAGACGAATCATTGTTCACCATGACAATGCGAGCTCTCACACATCGGCTCTGAAAGCAGTTCTGGAGCCTAAAAGCGACGCCGAATCAAATGGCGGCTGGAAAAAAGGACACTTAAATATTAAGGCACTCGCCTTTGCTAACGGTAATCTTGATTTTAATTATCCCAAAAGATATGTGTCCATCAAAGAAACAAATGGAAAGATTGTCTATGTTATTGTCTAAGGTTGTCTATCAACACATCAATGGCTGATGTGCAACAACGACTGTAATGAGATTAATTAACTCAAATACAGGGACTCCACGCATTGCGGAAGATGAATGTGCCAGTCAGTCCTTTGTGCAGTGCAATTACCGTGGAAACACTTGATTTTCCAACTCCGACATCAACGGGAATGTCCAGCATGCTTTTTTAAGTGGGCTCATGTTAAGCAACTAATTTTACTTGTGAAAAATCGAAAGCTTTGCGCAATTTATTTTTTGGTACGCATTTAGTGTATAGGAAAAATTAAGCAAAATTTATTGAATCATAAACAAAACAAAAACAATCCTGTTAACAAGAAAACAATAGTTAAAAAAAAATAAACTCATTTCAAAGGAAAAACGTAACTTTGGCGCCAGCGCGCGCTACAGTCTATCTTTAAAATAATCATTGAAATAATTCTCGAATACAATTTCCATCTCTTTGGGTAGCGCTTTAAAAGATCTGCGAATCCTTTCAATATCGAAATTGTCATAGGTTGTCTCCAGCATCAAGTCCAAGGCATACGCAGACTTTGCAGCGTACGTCATAGACTCGACTTCTTCATGTTCCAGTTCGTCTATGATCAGACAAAAATTGAGTTCATCTCCAATTTTTTTGATTTTCTTTGCCTCGTATGAAGTTCCTCCTACAATGGCAATGATATAAGATCTCAAACGATACGGATGCAATTCTGAAACACTTACCCTTCAAAGCTTTAAAGAACAGACTGACCGCCGTCATGATCATGTCTTGGAGCACTTTATTGAAGCCAACCAATGATTTTTTTGAGGCTTTAATGATGTTCATGATTTTCGGCAGATTTTTCACATTCGACGAAAGACTTCGGACGTCGTAAAAGAAGCCGAGATCTAGTTTGGTGTTGCAATGTGGACAAATGAGGTGTCGCAGGGTCTTCTTCTCACGTGACCACCAGCAAATGTCCTCGAAGGATGGAGAAAAAGTCGAATCGCATTTGGAATTTTGGCAGCAATACAAGTGAAAGCGTGACGCATTCGGGAACTCAACACTTTCTGCTATGTGTATCATTTCTTCGGCGGCGTTGCCCGATAGGACGCCTGCGATTGTATTCCTACAGTCATCCAAATGTCCCTGATAGATCTTCGCTCCGCGCTCGATGGGCTCAAGAGCCGTGGCTGTCACCCGTGTCCCGTCGAATTTCGTCCACAATACAGGCGGAGCGCATTGAGTGGCCTTGCTGAGGTAGGGATATACACCGTAGTGTGTTGTCGCTACTTTAGAGAACTTGTGAAGTTCTCCTTTCTTCAAATGTTGCGGTTTCACCCAAATATCTGCTAGTGCTTGAAATTCCGAGGAATCATCAACACAAAGTATCGTATAATTTGGTTGACCATTAATCCAGCCTTGTCCGATGTGTCTGAGGAGAAGCGCCGACACAATGACACCCCAATCGAATGTGCTGCATTTGGACCCTTTAAAAACTTCGAAGAATGAGCTGAATTCCATGAGATAGATCGCGAGTCCGATAGCGTTGCAGGCAGTTGCGCTAAACACTTTTGAATCCAATGATTTGAGGTTTGATTGAATGGCTAACACTGAGGGGTATCCTTTTTCACCTGATTTTGCCAGGAGCTCGATTTTATCCCAGACTTCCTTGCCAGTTTTTAATTCGCGCAGCTTGGGTAAGATCGTTGGTAGCCCAGTGACGATCGTAATCATGGCCAACTCCTCGCGACCGATTGTTTCTTGGTAAAAGCCACCAAGAAACGCAAAACATAAGATTCCGTGCACCTTGTCGTGGTCCTTCTTGCACTTTAGAGAGCAGTAAAAGACCCTGGAGCATTTACAGCAAGGAATCGGGATAATGTTTTGAGCTGCACAACATGAACAAATTTTGCTGCCAGCAATTGGAATAAACGAAAAGCTCTCTTCAACCAGAATTTCTTCACCGCATTCGATGTCTTTGGTCGCGGTAAGATATCTCCCTTTAAGAGGACTCGTCAAACTGGAAATAATTATCAATAAGATGTTCATAGTTGCTTCTTTTGAACTGTACACTTACACGTTTTGTTGCTTTTCACAAGAAGCTTCTTCTTTATTCTTCTTTAGTTCAACCAGCTCTTCTTCGAACACTTGCATTTGTTTGGCAAATGGCGCGCTAAGTTTGATTCCGCGCAATTTCTCCAAACAGGTCAACAATTTAGCGCAGTCCTTCAATTTCAATGCACAGCTAGCCTGCCTGCTGATGACTTTTTCAAGGTTTTCCTTGGGATATCCATAGTCAATGGCACACTGACAGTCGTCGTATGCTTCCTACGGAGTAAAGATTTCAGTTCACTGTTTTGAATCTTGCAACAAAAGACTAACTTTAAAGTATCCAAATTCGGACAAGGCAGCTGCTCTATTTGCAAATGCCAGCGATAAAGATTTGCTTCCTGGCGGTGCAGCAAGGATGGCCTTCGTATAAAGCTCACTCGCTTTGAGGGCGTTCAATTGTTTGTTTGATCTAAACAGACGATTGCCCTCCTCACGATGTTTATCTGATATGGTAACGGACCTGTTGTCTTTGGTGAATTTGGGAATCTTGTCGCACAAGCCTTTGTGTTTGCCTTTACTGTAATTTGAGGATATTCTTTTGTGGATCCTCATAATAAAGATTGAACTAGTCTTACCATATATTTAGGGTCTTATGAATCCCGTATTGTGTTTTCCATTCGCTTTCGAATGGTCCAAAACGCAATAGATTTGAAAAATTGAAGGCCATCGTCCAAAAACTTTGAAATCGATGAAGGATGTGAATCTTTGTAGAATAAATAAGAACACTACACGCGTAGGAATGGATTATATTTCAAACTTAATGAGAATCACGTTCGAAATTCATTTCAAAGAACTTGCATCAAATTCTTCACCTGTTGTTCCCCGTAGTTTGAGTTTGAATAACCGCCTAAAAGAATTTTATTTCTACTGTACTGCTCTTGACTTGTTGAGTGACAGAAAAAGGTTGCGGCTGTATGATGACATTTTGATAATTTCCTTTCAATTACGTCACAAATTTTTACAATTGTATATTGTTATGGTGGGCCTTTGTTGGAGCTCCTAAAACACCGAAAGTATAAATGCTGTTTAGACATTTGTACGGAGAAGAAACTGAGAAATGACTGATTCGAAAGAGGAAGGCAGAGTGAATGCGAATTTTCAGCCAATCCTATTAATACTGAAAGGTTTCTAGAAGTTTGGAGAATTTCATCATCTTTATGAAGACTTGAGGCAGCGTTTAAATACATTTTCTGAATATTCATGAATGAAAATGAAAACTTTGGATTACATTTTAACGAACATTTCGGACAAACTCCAGATGAAATGATGTTGTAAATGTCATAGTAGACCCATATTACAGGAGGAGCGACTGATTATAACAATCAGGAAAGTAGACATATTTTTTCAACTTTTCAATGTTTTAGTTCGGATTCGGTTTCGAATTGTAAGTATTATTGTGTTATTTTCATAACCTTCCTTCTGTATTCCATTTTTTTATTCTTGACGTGTGTCAGCACACTTTGAAAGAAACTCTTGTCTAAGTATGAGTTAGTATACTTATTTTATTTGAACGTTTCACATCTGGTTACTGTCTTGCAGAAACTGCTGGTCGTTTGCGTAATTTATCAGTTGACATGTCATTTTGGCATTCGTGTTAATTGTCTCTGTCATCCTGTAACCGATTTTCTGCTGAATATTCAAGTATGGTTGCATCATCTTCGGTGAAAATCCAACTAGATTTTCTAGGGGTGAACTTGCCCTATAAAATGGTTTTTCGGTTCAATGGCATCAAGTCGATAACGTTGCTCAGTGATGGTTTCGTTGCGTTTCAACAGTTCATAATAAATGACACTGACCTGGTCCATCCAAATACATAGCATAACCGAGGTCGTAGAAGCATGACCGGGCACTCTCCATGACTTTCTTTTCTTTGGGTTGCGTAAAGGAATCCATTTTTCATCACTTGCCATGATGCCGAAAATACCTTTCTTTTTTGGCGCTGGAGCAGTTGTTAAAGTCCAGTTTCCTTGTTTTGTATCATTCCCAACGCATGTACTCGCTTGTAAGTGACTTGGCGGGTGACTCCTGATGCGGAAGCAAGCTGTTATTACATTTGGCAAGGATCCTCATAGAGCAATGCCTCCAGTTCAGCGTCTTCGAAGGATTTTGGCCTTCCTCACGCGGAAGGCCATCAACATCGAAATCACCGTTTTTAAAAGGATATACCAACCACGGAACGTTTTAACGTTTTTTCAATTAGAGCAGCACATCCGTAAACTTTTTGGAGCCCTCGATGAGCTTCAGCAGCCGCTTTCTTCCAATGAAAGAAGAAAATCAAGACTACCCGATATTGACAATTATCTGGAAAGTTTTCATACAACCAAAAGTTAATGATGCCAAAACAAAATCACCAATGTGTCAAAATAGTTTGCTTAACCAATGTCTAAACTTGGTTCATGACGTTTTAAATATGCCAAAATCGACCTGCATTAACTGCTGGGGCCATCTTCTGACAAACAGCAAGAACTTAGTAAATAATTCGTTTCCCTTGAACTAGAAGATTACACAGCTTCCTTAGGGATGCCTTTTTAATTTGGCTTCTGTGCATTGTTGGCTGACTGAACTCACGACAGTTTCGCACTCGACGATGATGAAGTATTGTCATCAGAGAACAAGAGGACATAGAGCTCTTCCGTCATCTGCTCTGCGAATGTCTTTTATTTTACTTGAGATGAAAAACAACTCTAGGCAGCTGCTGCTGCTAGTCCCTGAATAGAATACTTCTTCAGCGCTAATCAAAGCAATTTCTGAGACTTCTTTACTGGATGTTCGGTCTTTTTCCTTATCGTGCCAAACCTTGGTTCTGTGACCCTCTTTCCTGGATCATTTTTTCGCTCGTTGTGACCGAGCTTGTAGAGTTCACCACCGGATATTTTAATCCCGAATATTGAACCATCTTCAAGTTTACGAATAAAATATTTACAAGTTTAAATAGTTGAAATAAAACTATAAAAACAAAAAAAAATAATCTGAAAATACTCTCCTTTTTCAATATTTTATTTTCCACTTGCCTGAAAAAAATCAAATCGACATATTTGTAATTTTGGAAATTATTGCAATTGCTTGACGTTTGTTTTTTTTTTACTCTGTTTACTCTGCAAAGCAATAAAATTTAAACGCGCATCTTCTTCACAGGCTTAAATATTCTCTGCCACACGCTACACGAACTGTTTCTGGACGACGAGATGACCAATTTTCAGGGAAATTTATTTGAATTTCCAAATGAAACCAAACCGGACTCTCAAGATCCAGAGATATCGTCATCCAATGAGAAACACACGAAGGATACGTGTGCATTAGAAAATGACCCGAAACAATCGGTAGCAGTACAACAAATTGTTACGCGCCCAAACAGTGAGGTCATGGCGACAAAAAAGGGAATAACACAAATTCATGACGGTGACTCAACAACTAGCGAAAACTATGAATCGAATTGCATAATAGCAACAGCAAGAAATATTAAGGTGACTTGCATGTTTATTTGCGTAAGTATTTTGCAAGGGTCGCTAAACAAGACTCCTTTTTCATCCAGGATCGAAATGATGATAGCAATCCAAGTAGCGTACGTACAGCACATAGCCCCCTTTATTCGGAAGGATCCGAGCCAACGTTGGTTAAAATTGATCTCGTCGAAAGAGATGACAATATCGAACAGAATGCCTTAATCGACATCAATCCGACAAGTCAAAATTTAGGAATAACAGCGACCAATAGATATTTAGAAATAACTCAGGAGCTCGGAGATCAGCCTCATAAGTGTGACACGTGCATGTATCGCAGTTCAATTCAAAACTGGAAACCCATCAGCGGAGTAATCCACTGTCCAAAATGTCAGTTCGAGGAAACTCCTCTCTTTAGGACACAATCAGCAAAGGTGAAGGATTCATGATGACGAAATATTTCACTTACTACATAACTTTTTTTTTTTACTCTGCAGGATGGAGCTTCAAGTTGCTACTGGTTGTTTTGTTTCATACCTTACCTATTTCCGACACGTTCTCAGAACCTTCTGCATTGTGCTGAGTGTTTCAACTTCTTGGGGCTATATGATGAACGAACCAAAAGCATTTGGCCCAACAAGGAGTATGTTGACTTTGACGGGTGCTTTCCCGAGGCTGAAAATAAACGAAAGCGACGTCGACATGGAATTGTTATAAGGGAGGACTACTGCTAGGCACTTTGGACCAGCAAAATTAAATTTGTATAACAGCTGTTTGCACAATTTTATAAGAGTTACAACAGTAGATGTTACAACCATGTTAGTAAAGACATGCATCATGGTGATGAGCTTTTGATGCTTTTCGATTTCAATTAAAATGTTTGTCGTTCTGAATGTGCTTCTCAGATAGACTTCTGATGCAGGTGTGTTAAAGAGGGTTGTTGCGTGACTTGATTTAGTTTTGCTCGAAAGTTTTGTTTTTACATTTTTAGCGTCTCAAATTACATATCACAAACTCATTTCACGATGATATTCAAAGCACAACTCAAGTGTTGCTGTCGATAACATGTGAATGCATCAAAGTCCGACGCAATTCAAGTTTTTTAAAATTGTTTTTTTCATAAAGTATAGAAATTCTAATCGGATTACCTGTCGAACAAGCTGTCAGTTGGGGCACGTGTCTTTGACATTTATGTTCTGAATGCTTTTATAAATTACCTAAATGATTTGGACGAGGATCCTCTCTTCCTCTTTCTGTGCGCTAAAATTATTGCAATCTTTGCCGAATTCTATGGTTTGATTTTTGTTTACGTACGCAAGAGCCATTTCGGAGTTAATCGGCGTCTGAGGTTTTGAGTAAAAATCTTGGCATACTCGCATAGTTTCTAAACGATGCAGCAATTGAAGCAAACAGATTATCGTCAGCGTAGTACGTTCTAAAAAAACGGAACTGACTAAAAAGCAACCTTCAAATCACATTCAGTGATGAGACAAATTTATGATTGTTGAAACCAACTTGAACCTCGATAATTCGCGATATAAGAATTTTTGTCTTGGGAAGACGCAACATGCCATAAGGCAGTTTTGTTCATTGAAACAAGCATATGGTGGGCGAATCAACTCAAGTGATGGGCATATCAATTGACCGCCTAAATCTTGTGGTTTGAATCTTTTGAGCTTCTTTTTGTAGGGGCATGTCCAGTCTCTAATTTATACTGATGAACCAGTTACAGTTGATGACAAGTAAGTGCCTTGCTCGGGATAAAGATCAGATCTTTGGCCCTAATTTTCTTATCTCCTTTCTTCGCTTCTCCTTCTGCAACACACTTGTTCTTATTTGGATTAGATAGACCCTTGGGCAACTAAATGTTTTTGTGACCAATTGTTCATTTTCCTACTTCGAAGACTGCCTCCCTTTCCCAGCCAACTAAAAATAACATACATTTCTTGCTGCACTTCGTGCAATCTTATCAACTGGCGTTCATCCTAAGGAGCTGGTCAGTTTCAATCTTCCATATGTGAGTTAGATCTCGCTCTCAAGGGATTACGAAAACCCTTATATCCGAATAGGGATGAAGAATTTGATATCGACTTATATGCATTCGGTCCATTCGCAGTATTGAACAGCTTATACTTATTATTTATTTAAATCACTTGTTTACAACTTATAATGATTTATAATCATTTCAAGCGCAGACCTTTCACATAACCTTACTTTTCGGGCCCCCTGTTGTGCCACTTATACTCTACTCGTGGGTTGAGAACATTGCAATACGCCACTGAGATGATCCACTCGACTGTTCTGGTTTGCAATCTAGCAGTGATTTCAGTTCCGACTGCAATTTGACAGATCTCATTGATTGACAGCTCGTAGAAATGCTGTGCTCAACGCTCGTGCTGAAAAAGCTTGCCTTCAGTGCTTAATTGTATTTCTCAATAACAGTATATGTTGAGCCTTTCTATAGGTCATTGAAATAATACCCCAAGACTTGAGACACTTAATGAAAACAAAATTCTCAAATCTTAAAAGTATGTTTAATAAAATTTAAAAAAGAAAATCGTGTAGTAAATTTGTAAACAATGTAAATGTGTATGTCAAATATCGGGAAAAAGTACTTTGAGTTATTTATTTGTTTTTAATATAAAGTTTGTTGTTTTTTTGCTATTGTTCCGGTTGTTCGGCATTATTTTGATTTGCTGCATTTCTTGATCTCTGGAAATTGCGATACTGCATGTCCTCTTCGAGTGCCGAACGCCTGGCCTTGAACAGCTGACGTTTATACCAACTTAACTGAATAGTTCGGCCAATGAAGCATCCACATTTTGAGCAGTAGTGGTTGAAGTCGTGACGTCCTTCCCATCTTATTGGAGTACTAAGAAGAAGAGCAATTGAATGAAAATTAAAATAAACGAATATTCTGCATTATTTTAAGAAATACAGTTGGAATCTTAAAGTATCAAGAACTTTCTTTTAATTGACTGCGATCGGGCTATAGACGCCGTCGAACATATACAATAATGGCGTTAATAGTGCCGAGTGTCAAACATCAAAACAAATCCAACCTTTTGTCAACTCCAACAAATTTTTTAGTACTTAGCTTCCTGAAGAAACCTTGATGCTCTTCATTTGAACATGGTAAAAGCAATGGTCTCCGATCACGAGATCTAAATTTCTTTTCACAGATCAGAGTTGCGCACCAGTTTTCAAACTCACTGAGAGCTCGAAGTTGTGAATGAGTATGGGCAGTTCGATCTTATTACAACACCTCGATTTTTTTAAAAATCACAGTAAAAAAGATCAAATAAAAACACAGAACTTCTCTCTAACCATAGAAAGGAATCTGAAAAAGAGGATGCTACAAATAAGAAAAATTTAAACTTCTATGAGGTCCATCGGTGTTTAGAGTTCGATTATAGAGGTCGTAAACAGTCAACAATTTCATTCATAGAAACTTTTTGTATGCCCTTTTCAATAATTTTTACAGAAGCCATGATTATCGCATGATATTTTATCCCACAGGTTGCCGAGTATGCAACCTGCCATAGAAATAATAGTTCATCCAGCAAAAAGAAAGAGGGTAAAATAGAATATTTTGGAAAACCGAGTATTGAAAACCGTTAAGATACTGTCCTTGAAAAACGAAAAGCTGACAGTAAACGGAGATTCCTATACAAGTTCAAGACAGAGGAAAAGTTATATTTACGAAATTCCTAATAAATAATATAATTTATTTAATAGAATCGTAGATGCATCTGTTGGTTAGTCAATAACTTATATAAAGGCCCATCCAATCTTTACTTTATTGAGGCCATATTAATGACGTCAATACGCGTAAAATGGGTAAGCCCAAAAATCAACAGGTGCTATTGATATTTATTAAATTATTTGTTTTAAAAGTGTGATCAAGCAAATGATTTAAGTAAATTCAAAATTTGAGAAATTAAAAAAAATAAAACAAAAGCACTTTTAAACGCTTTTAAAATGCCAATTTTATTTATGCAAATTTAAATTACAAAAATGATCCAATAGAGTAAGCTTCATTCAATATAAATGTCAATGGACTTCAATTCAGTCAAAAAACAAAAGAACAAAAATCGATAGTGACCAAAAAGAATTCAAACCATTTAAGCAGGATAAATATTTTTTTTTTGACTTAAAGCCTATTGCTTCAAATAATTCGTATTACAATTGTATCAATGTTAAAGTTTTACGAAAAGGTAATTTCCTGGAAAGATCAAGGGTCTTTATTCTTAGATCGTTTTTTTTTTGCACAGAACATAGGTGAAGAACTAATTTAAAAAATTCCGTATTGGTTTGAAATGAACATGCATTTTGGTTTTGAGACAAAGAATTGAGTTAAGTCATCAGTTTCTATACAAGCAACTGGAATTGTTTTGATTTTAAAGAAGAGAAGAGCCAATGACATCATCTTCACAAAAGCGACAAGCCGATAAAACAGCCACCCACTTTGTCAACCATTGCAGTGATAGTGTCGTTAAATTGATACCAACGATAAACTGTACCAGATTCGAAAATAGCATTAAAGTTCAAGACCTACGCTCCAAAATTCAAGTCTGGGACTTATATAGACTAAAAGGCAGGCGGTTAACCAAATGCGCCAGTCGTCCTGATATATGCGCTACGGATTAAGAACCCAGTGTGCCTTCTACGGGACGTTCAGTGCCAGATGCCTTTTATTAGTTTTATTTTCGAATTCAAAACACAATCACTATCAAAGCTTGTCAAAAAAAAGTGCATCTTATTGATAGAAACCAACTGATATATGCACTTACCAACAACAACAAAAGTTGATGACAGCAACCACCTTCTGCATACAGGTAACTACTTCTTGACGTAATATACTCAATCCGACCGCATTACAGGCGGGGCAGATTATTTCCGTGGGTTCCTTCGTCAGATGGCCAATATTCGTTGCAATCGGCACAGATTCTTCCATGATCAAAAGCTCTCTCTTACTCTCTTCTCACTCTTTATTCGTACGATCGTTTTTCAATGCGTTTTGAAAAAACAAGACCTCGTAAACACACTAAAACACTCCCTCATCCGCGACTGAACTAAGTTAGAAACCAACTAAACCGGCAAAGATCGACGCACACAGAACCACAAGATCACTGCGAAAGCTTTTTTTTGTAGTCATTCTCGCGCTCGCTATTGCCTCCCAGAGAGGCATCTCCTGTCTAGAGCCTCATGGATAAAACATTAACTTGGTCACAAAGATGAAAGTTTTTATTTATAATTAATTAGATTTTTTAATTAATTTATTTTTAGAAACACAAAAACAGATACAAAAAAATGCATGTACTCGTTTTTTATTTGCTTTACAGCTTTAAAGCTGTGGTCGTCGAAATGTGCCAAGATACTCGCCGCAACCGGAGCAGTAATGCTGCCTATAGCATTGAAGCCATTTCCGCCTTACAATTGTTTTACTTTCGGTCTTGCAGAACGGGCAGGTGACCTCATGTGAATTTGGACCGACAGCGAAGTAGAAGACTTTTGCGGCTCTTGGTGGTGGAGCGGGAATAGGTTCATCCTCAATGAGTGTCGTCTCAACCTCAACCATGATGATCTGAAAAAGTTAGAAACTACACGACTTATATACAGTTACCTATTGTCTTGAAAAGCCGGTAATAGTTACTTTTTATAGGAACCAGTTCCTCTGCTGGCGTGATAAATATTAAGACCCGGTCTGGTCTCGATCGGTGCGAATGTACTAATTCGTAGCTGAGCACTGAGGCACACATCCAAAAGAAATGTTTGCACGTCCGTTTCCATAGTCGTGTTCTCGTATATTTCAAACTTTTTTTTTTCTTCTATTTTGTTTTTAATGAAAATATTCTGTGGGGTTTTTCAGCTAGACGAGGGGAAATGGTGATGGCACATTTGAAGTTCTGTTAAAAATTTGGAGGAGGCAACTGATCGTGAACTAGAAACATTTTAGTGCCGGCTGGGGCTATGAGGTCAGACGAGTAATTATGCACGAGTACGCTTAGATGATTTAATACAACTGTGTTTGCAAAGAGTTCAATTGGCATTCAGGGATTACATCACTGACGAAAAATGAGTGCTGCTCCAATTGAAATTCTGAAGGACAGCGTAAGTGTTTCTATGGCGTAGTTCCAATCCGAAAGGGTGAAGAACAACTGCGATACGATTAACAAGTGGTTTTCAAGTCGATATACCTTGAAATAAATTAAGAAGTCTTTTATAAAAATCGTCACTTAGATAAAGATTAAGGGATTTAATTTTAACACTGCATGCAAGTTCGGACAATACAGCTAAGCTCGGAACAACCATGTCAAATGTGCAATAGTTACGACAGCTTTAGTCTCACGCATTTGATTGCTCCAATTTTTAAACATCCTGCCCAACATTTTGCGATGTGCTTCGAAAAAACCTTTACAAATTTTTTGTGTCCAAGTGTCAGTGAATCTTGTTGGTATCTTGTTGGAATAACATCTCTTCAATATTGATGTTCTCCAGTTCAGGCAACAGAAAATTCCATAACATAGCTATGTAGCGCTTTTGACGGCTTTAGCTCTTCCTTCCACATTCGCAACATTGTGGATATATTCAAAGATAAGGACAAGATAGTGTTGGCTGGGTGCTTGAGGATGTGACACATTTTCAGTCGAGATAGATGTCAAAGTCAACAGATGTTGTTCTGCCAAGAGTCAAAGTGGACATTGTGTTGACAGACGTCACTCAGGACCAAGTATGTACACCTGGGTATTTTAACAACTTCCTTCCATGAAGAGATGTTTTAAACACCATAGGTGTGTACAACCCGTAAAGAATATGAACCTTAAATATTTATCCATGTATCCAAACTTAGAAATCAACGACGAGACTTCAAATACTTCCCGATATATCCAAGCTTCAATCTAGGTTTGTCGGATATAGCAATGATACTCTGTGATAATTGCTTGGGCAGAATACTCATTACGCTTTTGTTCATAGATTCAAAAATTTTAGAATACACGAGCAGATCAGAACAAAAGTTTGAAGAGATTGGCGCTGTTAGAGATGCTTTTATGCCTACATATGTACGTTTTTCGAAACACATAATCTACAGAAAATACCACTGCCAAAAGAAATTATCGCATTTGGTCTGGTAGTATCATTGGTCCATAGTACTTCGAAAAAAAGATACATCTAACCAATCGCCGTCAATTCTGATCGATATTGCCAAATTTCAAGCTTATATTCTAGCCTCACATCGGAGACATAGATGTGGAAGGCATTAGGTCTTTATATCTCACACAACGAGAACCTTTTGACTGGACCAAGCTCTTGTGACTTGTCGCTTTTAGGTTTCTAGAGGTTTCTATAAGGGCTAACGACGCGAAGGCGCAAAGACATAGACGTGCTGCTTCAACTATTAAAACTAAAATAACAAAAAATGTATTGCCGCATTGTTTAATGATATAACTAAAGTATTTGATACAGTTGACCATACCCTGAAAAAAGCAGGCTTCAGAATATTCATCCTCAATTGGTTCTCTTCGTATCTCAAAAGCCGTAAGCAAGTTGTCAGAAAAACAGATGTGTTCAGTCAAACTTTGGCTTAACGTTGGTGTCCCACAGTGATCTGAACTTGGCCCTATTCTTTTCTTAATATAGATCTATTCCATATTCTCGAATTAAAAGTATTCCAAACTGACTTTGCTGACAATATTGCTCGCTTCTCCTCGAATCAGTCTGGTCTCGATATAATTGCAAATATTAAACACGTTTTGGAACATTTAGTCAATTCATGTGTAGTTCATTTTCCTTTCTTGACATATCATCGCTCCCATTGCCGATGTCTATTACAAAGTTCACGTATCTGTGATAAAAGCAACTTTCCAAAGACGCGTTCACTATTATAAATGGGAGGTGGAGCCCTTTCAAAATACCTGATTAACACGCACAGCAGGAAGAGTCCAAATTAGCTCGAAATTTATTCAACGTCTGCCTAATCCATTCAGGAAGAACCAAATTTTATAATGTCCCAAGGGCCTCCCAAGGATTGTGGAGTACATGCTTTGTTTTTTTGTGTTTCATGGGAATGACTACACATACTCCATCGCTATCAACTTTAATGTCTAAAAATGTTGCTAAAAATTTCATTTCCAAGCGCAAACATTTTAAAGTGCTAAGGAATTTGTTTTGACTCCAGTCGACGCAATAAATCCATCACGCTGACGCCCAACAGAACACCCGCCGCTAATAGCACTCTCTGCATGACGCCACTGTCGTGTCGCACCAACGCTCTCCTCTGTCATCACGTTATTACAATTGCCCAACTAAATTCAAAAAAAAAAAATAAAAACAAACAAATTTCGCCACGAGAAATCAATCTTGAAAAAGATTTTTTTTTTTCAAATTTTCTATTTTCAGGACGTAAACCGAAATTCTCGGTCAATTTGAAGCGATCGACGATCATCAACGCAGAACTCTTCCAAAGCGTCTTCAAAATTTCTTCGGGAAAACCAAAACAAACCAAAGAAGAAAAAAAAAACCGTTTGAATGTTTCCAAAAATAAATTTATTTGCTCTCAATAAAAAAAAAAATATTCTAATAGTTAATCACTTTGCCTTGGTCTTCTTTAGATACTTTTTCGGCTTCATTACTCGACCGAAGTAGCAGCCACAATTCTTGCAGTAATGATTCGTATCTGTGTGTCTACACGGATGCGAGAAAGTCCGACAGAAACAGCAGCAGAACATCCTGAGAATGAAGAAAACAAGCATTCCAATTAATTCTAAGATATTGATCTTTAAAATTTTGCGTCTGAGGAGGGGAATGCGTTACCCGGGGCGGCGTTCATTCTCGAGATGACGCAGCTGGGTGAGGCATTCACCAGCACATTTCGCCGGTATGATATCATTTCGAAGCTGTGGGAGGAAAATAGCATGGATAATTGAATTCTATGAAACTTACACAAAGATGCATGAATAGATGCCATTGATTGTGCCAGTGTACCATTTGAGGTCATGCAGCACCTCGGAAGGAGCGCGGATGTGGCACGCAGGGCATGTTATATCCACTGGCTCTTTTGGTAAATTTAGGAACTGTCCAACTAGCGGTGTTGCATAGTTATCAAATATCGTTTGATCGGTGATCTTGTTTTTCAACCGCGGCTCAGACATTGATTGGAAACAGAAACGACTGCTTTTTCGGGCGAGTCGAGAACGTAAACAAATCGAAACTAAAACTCTACGCGGTCAGTGGATTGCCAATCGTGAACTCGATCGTCTGTCTTTCTGTCTACAGCTTCGCCACGATCAGCTGGGAATGAGAATCAGTCGCAAGAATATAAGATCGTGGAGCTTTTGCAAGTTGGAGAGCTTTAGAGAGCATTTGTGAATTGCAAAACAATTCTCATAAGAGCGTCTATAAATTGCGTGGCGTGTCTTTTTTTTTATTTCGTGAGAAAATTTATTTTTATTCCACTTAAAATTCAGCTAAAGAATAGTAATTTGTTTGATTTCTCTGGATATCTAAAAACGTATCTAAATAAAAACTTACGGTTCTTAGAACTTTGCATAATGCCTTTTGATAATGGAAAAACATTTATTTTTAACACTGAGCATAATAAATCTTTTATTTTACAACTAAAACAATTCCGAAAATAGTAAGATTGCGACAGTTTTAATGAGGTATTTAGACAAAGGTGAAAACAAACTTTTAACATCTGTAGAGACTTTAGAAAATATTAAATTAGAAACGACAATTTAAATCATAAACGGATCAATTATTGTGGGTAGTCAAAAAATTCTTGGAATGTATAAATGGCTCACGAATATATGATGAACAGCAACTGACAGCTTTGTTGTGACATTTGTGAAGCAAAAGTATTAAGAATACACATCGACAATCCGAACGTAATGAACCTCAAGACCGCAGGTTTCTCGTTACAATTTTTTAACGGAAAAATTAATCGGTGGTTTTGGAGTTTCTTGAATTTAGGCGCAGATTTCCCGACGTTCTACTCAAAATGTCAAACACTGAGGCCATTTGCCGATCATGCCTGGAAGAGACTGGAACAGCACAAGACAGGAGAGGCACCGGAAGGCCTCGTAGTGCCTGTTCGTATAAGAATTTCATCGAAGAGCCATTACCTACATTCAATTAAAGCAAGTGGCTTCATTCTCATAAACGTTATTTTTATTCAATTTGATCCCAAAGGAGTGAGTGGAAGGGATGTGAAAGCCTGACAGTTATGCAAGACTTTGAAGATGATTCGAGCTTCAATACTGTCAACTTTTATTAGAGGGCCGGATGAGTCAAAAAAGATTGAAGTAGAAGTCCGTTTAAGAGCTGGGTGACGAAGTTGGTAGAGCGCCTGCCTTTCAATTAATTCAGTTGATAGGTCCCAGGTTCGATTCCTAGAGTGGTCTAGTTTTCGAATCAGATCCAGTTACCATTTTCCATTGGGATAAGGTTAATGTCACCATCACTGGGTTAGTCGACCAGTGATAGTAGTCTGACTATTGTGTGGCGTTGTTGTAGTGGTTGTTGTATCGGCTTAGTTCCTAATTCGTGTTTTCAAAATAGCGGTTTGTGTAGATTGTGTGCGGATGGCTCTGCTACGAAGGCATAATACTGACAACGGGGTGTTTAAGCTAAATCTTCCAAACTTTCAATGTTCATAGATCATAACTAATGTCGAATAAAATCCTGGGAATTAGGTTTAAGCAAACAGGTCGAAATCAAAATCCGCCGTCCCGTTTCTGGCTCCACCCACGAAAGTGAGTTAAAACCAAATACATCTGAGTTTCTCAAACCATTACATAATCATTCATTTTTCTCATAATTCTTTCGCTCGCTCTGTGCTTCACGCATTATAAGAGTATTCATCTCCTCTCGCAGAGCGAGCCAATTATAATAAAATGTAATTTTAAAAATTCTTCAACGACTTCTAGAAAAATGGTGTTTTGAAAAGGTTTTCGAACTTTCCGCATAGATAAACTTCCAACTTTTCGGTTAAACGTTTGAAAAGTTATTCGCAAAGCTGATAGAAATCCTAAGGAAAAGAACGGTGTCATACGTTTTATAATTTTCAGATATGGTCATGGGTCTGTATTGACGCCCGATTCCATATTAAGACCTTAAATTGCAAATTATTTGCTTTCTCTACTTGGTGAACTTTGCATTTATCTTCCATCCAAATTTGATGCCACGTTTCTTGCAGAAGGACTAGAATCTCATGCGCCGATGGCTGTCTTAGATCCATCATTGCATGAATCTAGATCAGAACCTAAATAAGCTGTATCCTCGTTATACTGCTCCATTCTTAAAAGTTTTAAATGAAAACACTTGTGCAAGTTTAGAATGAAGAGGACGTTGCTTGTTTTCATCTTCGGCTCTGAGGCATTCCATTGCAATAAGTTGCTCAATCCTACGCGGCCGAATGAAGGCTGGAGTTGGTATGACGCCTGTTTTGTGCAGTAAAAAACGAATTTAGATTAAGACTTCTAGTCGTTCTTAACATCCTTTTGTTCACTGCGATGTTATCTTTGCATTATTAAATTTTAATCCTTGATTGTTTGCCTGTATTGTTTAGAACGTCAACAACAGAGTATTTTATGAAATTTGGTCATATTCGTCGGAGAAAGGTTTCTTTTCTGGATAGATTTTGCATTTGTCTGCTATCATGAAGAGTTCAACATTTTGCAGTGATTCCGAAAACAGCTTCCAACATATGATCACTGACTTGAGACCCCATTTTCTTATTTTCTTAGAAAGGCATTTTTCTTGCATACAAAGTTTTGAGTCAGTTTTTCAACCTCACTTATATTTCTTTTACAAAAAAGTTTCCTAACCTCAGTCTAAGGGTTAAAAAACGTAGATCTTAGAGAGATTGTAAGCCCTCGATCTTTTTTTTTTTTGTGAATAGAGACAGGTTTCCAAGCTTTTACAAACAGCATCCGCATGTACCACTGTCTTTAGGAACTATTCTCTTCGAATTTCTACGATTTTTTTTTGTCGTGAAAATCCACAATACTGGTCAGAATATTGAACTCTGGTGGTCCTTCAATTAAATAGATTTATATATCCCAAATTCGGAGACAAGTGGTAGTCTTAAAAACAAATCTAGTTTTCGACGTCGGTTCACTCAGTATTTGCCGTTGCGTTCAAAGTAATCAGTCAGGGGTGACAGTTTCTCTAAATGGGTAGCTTAGTTAGGTTCGCATCTTAAAAAGCAACATCAATCATTCGATTATCTAAAACCCACTTTGGTGAATGCAAAGATGGATCGAATTGGGACTCTCTCCATTTAAGTAATTTTGTAGAATGAATTTTGTAGCATAACTGGTGGAATCGAATAGTCTACCAACCCGACTTTACACTCTCTGATCTTCTAATTCTAATTCTTCTGGCTGATTTGGTCCAAATTTCACAAAATATTGCGTGTTTTGGAGGGTTGCGGGGCAACATCGAAACAGTTTTTCTGGGATCCCAAATTCGGCCGTCGCTTTGCATATTTCAATGCAGTGCATGCTACGATATGCGGCTTTGAAGTCGATGGATAGGAGGCGTGTTAAATCCGGAAGGAGGTTCTCAGCTCTTTCAAAAAATGTGGTTCTCAGAATTGCAATTTGTTAAATACTTATGATTTCTGACCGATACCGATTTAACGTTCGCTTCCATAAACCATTCATCAGTGGAACAGTCGCAAAGAAAGTCGAGCATCATTTTAAGCATATGATTGACTTGCTGCCTTTTGATGCTCGTAGTGGCATTTTCCCAGACTTGATAATCGTGAAACATACTTGCTTCAAATACAGATTTGTGTATTATGATCTTGTTCCTAGTCTCTTCTAACGATTTCTTTTTCATAAAATATTAAAGGACACCGGTAGCGAGAATAACCTTTTCGATTGCGTTTAAATCAAACTTCCCACGAGTCAGGGTTTTCTTCCTTATTGTTCTCAAAGACGTATGAATGTAAAACAAAATTGAACCCACAACGTAACCTTGGGGAACGCCAAAAAGCTTGAGAAATTGACACGCTACTTGTATTACTAATTGATAAATGCAATTTATACAGTGTTAAAAATGTGTCAAATTAGTTTTTCTCAGCTTATCTGAATTCAACAGCCTAGTTTTAAGATGCTCATTTTGTTTCGGGATTCATATTCAAATCAACAAAATGATTCACAACTTTGTTAAAACGAAAAGAAAAGAATTTTAATCAGTCTAGCGCAAATATTTTTATTAATTACTAAGCGCATGGCGAAAACTAAAAGCAATTAGTTGATTACGACTCATTGAAAAGATCGTCATCACGATCATATCGATCAGACGAACTATGATGCACTTATTTCACACATGGAATCACTTGACACAATTTGCTTGCATCATTTTATTGCTTTCACTTTCAATATTGTTTCATTGTCTTCATCTAGAGGCCCCCTCAAAATAAAATCGGATCACCTTCGGATAAACGGATCACTATTAAGTTCCAACACAATAGGTACAATTAAAGTAAATAATCAAAAGTATCTTTTGTTCATTTTCGTATTTATATTTTATCTTTGAGTATTGAAAAGTATCGAGTTTTTTTTTACATCACATCACACAGGTCGATCGTAGAATCCCAAATGTCCACCGCACTTATTGCAAAACAAACGCTTACTCTTGTACTGACTCGAGAGGCAACAGTATAAAAACGATAGCGAGAAGATCGGGAAGCAGCTAAAAAGATATTTTTCGAAAAGTTAAGAAGACGTTAGTTGAACAGCAGAAGACCATACCAGGACAGTAAGGATAATAAAGAACTAAGTTGTCCAGCTAAACCAGCCATCTGGACAGTTTCAGTGTCTGCTCGAGCTCCGCAAAGTGGACATTTGACTTGGAAAGAACTTGGACCCACGGTAAAGTATCTCAGACGTGGCTTACCATCTTGATCGGTGGATTTTGGCGCCCAATGCAACTGGCCCGCTTGTTTGGCCTCCAGACTTTCCTCCGCATTGTCAATAAATGGCAAATTGACACCCTTTGCCAAACAAATGTTTCCGACGATGTTCTTGCTTTTCTCTTCCGGCGTTGTGGGTGGATTTAGATTCACCTCAACCAATTCTGTCTCGGTTGGCATTCTGTGCCGCGATCGCTGATTCAGTGTACTGGCGAGTACGAACTGCCTGCCACATTCACATCGGCTTATACAGATCGATGTAGACGCTTTGTTGTTTTTTGGATTCCAAGTGAGCAAGCCGAACAAAAAAAGAAAAACAAGATTTAGAGAGAATAGACAGTCTCTAAAAAGAAATGAGTTGTTGGGAGCTTAAAAGCTTTATATATCGTTTGTTATTGCTTCCAAACCAAGTGAATGCGATCTATAAAATAATGACATCATGATGTGTACGAGGGATTCCAATTAAGAAAAGAGATGGAATATTCGAAAGCAGAACACGGAAGAAGGAAGACTGTTAAAAATCAAGTGGCAAAATGTGCTTCACTCGATTTAGTGAAGTTGTTTTGGATACAACAAGATTTGGGTAGGAACGCGTAAAGTTCGCACAGATAAGTTATGCGCTTACATTGGTGAAATTGTAAGTTGAACTTATTCTTTATAAAAATTATAGCAAACTAATAAATGTTAAATTAGTTTTCTTCACATACTTATTCCTTGTAAGAACTCAGCCGAAGCTGCCTTTCATCTTAAGCCGTGCCCGGAAGCTGATTTCAATTGGTTATTGGCATCCGTGATTGCTCGATCGACGAAGCGGACATTTGATCTTCGCTTAAAGCGTGAAGAAACTCTTAACTGGAGCATTGTTGACGGTTCTCTAAATATACCTTGCCCTCTATTCGGCGAAGAGGAGTTATTTGGAGGTTCCGTGTTGTTCGAACACATCGCATCAGTTTTCCCGGGATCTCGAGCTCGGGCAGAACAGTATTCTGTGACACTCACTTTTGCAGTAGAAAGTCTTGAGTGTCGATTTGCATTAATGTTAAAATTTGTTACGAGTATGACCGCTATTACACACTGCATGTTTTGCAAGATTCAAATGAGTGCAAAAGAGAGGGAAGGTGAAACAGCGATAACCTAGCCCGGACATGCACGGGTAGGATTTTCCTTGCATGTTTTTGACGTTTCCTTATCTCCTTCTTCTTTATTTTTCGAGTTTGCTTTATTTTTACTTCTCACTCTTAGGATACACATCAGATTTCAGTGAATTTATAATGAAATTGAATGATTCCTGGACATGTCGATGTTTCCTGTCTATGATTTTATCCTAGATCTTTTTTTCTTTTCATTCCCTATCTCAAAAGCATCATTATAAATATATAAAATTTTATCAACAAGTTCTTCATCTGCGAACAGCGATTAAAAAATAAAAGAAAACTGTCAAAATAACGCGCAGCTCTAGCGCATCAAAAAATCTTCGTGTAATAACGTGCTCTCTCTCTCTCTCTCTCTCTCTCTCTCTCTCTCCGAGTCATTCCCGTCTAATAGCAGCTTTCGAAAAGATGGAAAGAGGGATTTCTAAACAATTACAACTCGTCCTACTCTGTACTCTTCCTTTGCTGCTCGAGTTTGTCCTTGAATCGTCTTCTTTGAGGTCCAATCAAAGTTGTTACTTCAATAAGATTATTCATAGTTTTTTAATGTTGGTTATCCAGGAAGTTGAACTCCCTTATCAGTTTTTCAATGCATTTCTTTTTGCTGTGCTCAAAAGCATATACAGTGGCTCCCACGAATTATTGGACACTTTTTAGAAAAATATTTGATGACCATTTTGATATATAAAATATATACTTTAATTGAATATTAAAAATTTAAAAATAACCAATTAATCAAAAAATATGACTCTTCTATCCTCACACATATTCGGATCCCTAGAATTTAATATCTGTATCGGAGCCTTTCCACTGAATCTATTGCGCGAGGCATGAGAGAAAAACAAATTTTGAGCAAATTTCAATCGTGGTTTTTTCATATTTTTATTTGAAGGCCCGCTTGAATGTTTTTAAAGCTTTACGGTGCTACCCGGCGACGGCAATATTCATCCCATAAGTGTTTAATAGTCACAAAAACGTTGTGGGGATTTTTACCCATTTTGGGGAATTTTTCACTTAATAGAGAAAAGTGTTCCTCAAATGGGGAAAACAAAATGCACACTTTTAAAGAAGTAATTTTCGAAATAAAAAACCGTAAAGAAATAGTTATGGCGCAAGATTTTACAGCTGTAGCCCCCGAAACGCAAAAGAAGAGGGGTAAAAGATTAAATTATATAAAAGATTGGCAAAAACTTTGTCGTTGGGTGCAGCAACAAGCAAATTTCAAGCGTACTGCAAAATCTGTAGCAAAGCAATAATATACAAGAAATCAGGAAAACAAAAACAGTGAGGGAAAAAACACCTCAAAACAGACCACAGACAACAAAATTATAGATTATATTATCTGTGATAAGATCTTCAATTTTACGGAAACGTTCCTAGATCAACAGGTAAAAAAAGCAAAGCTGCGATTTAGGCAAACCTTTAGCAAATATACCATATTTCCGGACTCTGAGGTTGCAGGAATATTAAAACTAGGCCGAAGTGAGGCAATGGCTGTAGAAAAAATATGATGGGAAATTACAATTTTGAAAAAAAAAAAATACCAAAATACAATAGACGAAACGACAAGTATAAATTGACAAAAGTTTTCGTGTTAAGGAGAATTTTTTAACTCTCATTGTTCCGGGCGAATTTTTCACAAAAGCGAATATTCCATCCAAAGATACTAAACAAATAAATAAATATATTTATAATATGATTATTATTATTATTATTATTAAATAAATAAAAAATATAAATAAATAAATAAAAATAAATAAATTAATGAGTAATTAGATACATAAATGTAAAATGCATAATGAAAAAAAAAAAATCAGAAATATTTAAGTATGGTACAATACAACAAGCTTTATTTTTTTTTTCAGCTTTGCAATTAGCTATTCAATTGGTTTACGAGGTTATTATTAGCTATAATACAGCTCGAAAAAAAATTTCTATTGAGTTTTTCAATTCTTCCAGAAACCAATTCAACATTCGCTCTTTCGTGGAGATTCATCGTAGAGTGATGCCATTGTAGGTTAAGCATCATTTTAAGTGTTTTGTTTTGAGACACTTGCAAACGTTTTATGTGAGCCTTAGCGATATTACCCCAGACTGGACAACCATATAACATCAGTGCCTGGAAGATCACCTTAAGAATTATTGTTTTATTTTCATTCGTTAATTTTGACTTCCTATTAATAAAGGGGTACATTAAATTAGTTTCTATATTGACTTTGTTCAATGTTCTTGTTATGCGTTCTTTAAATGTCAACTTGGTGTCAAGATAAATTCCCAAATACTTAACGGATTTCTTCCAAGCTATATTTTTGCCATTTAGTTGGAGTTGCCTGCTGGGCACAAAGCAAGCTTTTCTTTTCCGCGTGAAAAAGATGGCTTGCGTTTTATCCTCATTTAGCTTAATTTTTCATTTGTCAAAATATTTTCCCAATATTTGAATCGCATGGTTTAGATTCGTCTCAATGTTGAGAGCGAATTCATATGAAGCAAATATAGCTGTGTCATCAGCAAAGATAGCGGCCTGACACTGAGGCAAGTTTGAGAGATCAGACGTGTAAAAATTGTGCAAAATTGGTGACAGTATCGCACCTTGGGGAGCAACCATTGTAAAATACAGTTGAATTGTATCCCTGAATTGTAAAATGTGCGGTAACACCTACCTTTGTAAAATTTATTTCGAATGTAATAAATACATAAATACATACTTTGTTGCCTTTGCTTCTGCAGGAGCGAGTGTGATGATTGGCAAATACAACTCTGTTACCAAATATTTAAAGAGTGAAGTACCAGATTTATTCTGAATGAAATACATTTGACACTCATTTCACATAATTGCAAGTTAAGCTGTGGGGCAGGAAAATTTATTCCTATTTAAATTTTATCGCTTAATGGCAACACCTTTTAAAAGTATTGTGCACCCATCTCAAACCAGGCAGGTGTCTCTACAAGCAGTGGTGCAAAGAATAATTTACAAATACCGAGCCATCATTTTATGTTTTACTGGTACTGATGTGAATGAGAAGCAATGCACAAAAATATTCCGGATCTTGGAAAAACCATCAACACTTTTATTACTTAGAGTTTTTAAATTTTTTTTAGAGATGCAATCTGATGACGTTGAAAGCAAAAAAAAAAATAGATTTAACATTAAGAACTAAACTTTTGACATTTAAATTTAAATGATCCAAATAATAACCAATTATATTAAGGACCGTCCCTTTTGGAAAAACTAAGTGAAGGTGTTTCCAAAATTAACTGCAGACATTTTTTTAATGCAGGCTTCTAAACAAATTCTCAACAGATTCATTTTTGAGAATGAAGGGATATTCTTAAAACTATTAAGTTTTATTTACTGCTTTTATTTAAATCAGTAAAAACCCTAATGCAACTCAAATGTCAATGACTTGGAAATGGAATAAAGGTCTTTAAATTTATTTGCTATAGAGTTCGATAGTGTAGAGAACTTTTGGCTTAAAGCAGTTTCTTTGGAGTACGCCGACTCAAAGTTGATATTTCCAAACATCAAAAATCTTATTTCATACATATTTTGTCTTCCACATAATGGTGCCAGTTGCGAGCAAATTTTTTCGTAAATCAATTTGAAGAAGACGAAGACAAAAAATAAGCTCGAAACTGCAGCACTTTGTGAAATTTTGCTGACAAAATTTATGTTACGAAATTGTTCAAAAATCTGCATTGATTTTAATATCGAAAAAGAATGCATTGCTTTGGACAATTAAAATATGTGCAAAGTCGGTTAGCTCACATTTGTTTCCTATTAGTTTAAAACCGAAGAATACATATTATTTTTTCTTTTAACTTTTCTGTTTCTTTATTTAGTATTAATAAAATATACAAATAATTATGGTAAATTATTTTTGCTATAATTTTTTTTTATGTTAATGCTATGTACTATAAGATATTTTTGTAAGCCCATAAATTTTAATAAACGTTTGTTCTTATTAAAGAAAAGAATTTTGTTTTTGTGTCAATAAGTCTTTATTCACGCTTAAATGGAAAAGAGAAAATAATCAAAAACCAGGCATCACTGGCAATGACATTGCTGCCTTCGATGTGCACATATAGTATGTTGGGTCGTTGTTTTGGTAGCAGAGAAAGTTGAGCAAATTCCCAGTTTTTCGACCAATTTGTCTCAAAACAATAAAATACCCAATTGAATTCATTTTTCCTTCAATAACTATACATCCTCAAACAATGACAAACGCCCGCAACGAGCCACAATTCACATCGCCGCATACAAAAATTTTTCAATCCGATTCTGATTCTTTAAGATTAAATTAATTCCTCAATCATGAACGAAATCAATGTTTTAAAATATTATCAAGTATAAAGCTTAAAATCTATCTTCAAAAAATAAAGTTTACCTTGTTCCAAAACACTATATCCTTTTACAGATTATCCTTAGCAAACTTAAACCATTTTTTTCTGAACTAATTTATGATTTTTCCGGGCTACTGTGTCATTCCAATCGTGCTTTCTTAGGACTCGCCAAACTGATTCATTTCTCATTGCGTTGCTCCTCGTCTTTTTGATAAAAATCTTCAGAAATTGCTCTGATAAGGTAGGACTTTCTTCAATTTTACTTAATTAAAGGTTACAGTAAATCTGAAGCTGTTCTTAGACGAGAAAGCTTGGCAGTGTTTGCCTCAAAAATCTAGTAATATCGGAAGCCTTATTTTGAGTCATTGGGCACTCAATCAATTCAATTGTTTTGCATGCCCGCAAAACTTATTCCATAACTGATGATTTAGAAATGTTACATGTTTAGTTTGTTGTGAACTTTTATGTTTGTTGTTGTGGCATCAATAAAAGCGAAAGAAAAAGCAACAGCTAACGAAATATTACTTTTTGAACGGACTTAAGCGAGGATTAAGGAAATTGTAATCTTTTTTCACGAGCCTCCAAAAAGTCAAATCCAACGGATTGGTTGTAAGTTATAAAACGTTTCAGCGGAAACTCCGGGATAGGAGAATACTCTTATAACATTCTTGTAACATTGTGTAAAAATTCCAAGTCAAGCCATTGTTTACTTTTCGAGTTTTACGGAAACGAACAGACGAAAACTGAATTTCTATATTAGTATAAGATATATAGTATATCCCTCCATAAACGAGGTTCATCCAGTTGGCTGCTGTAAAACAGTCTCTTTGTCATGGCCAATCCATCTGCCTGTGTTTCAGTGCTATGATAATTATTCATATTTCATTGAAGAAAATAAGATTTACGAGTGAAGAACTCTAAATGACCAAAAAAAAAAAGGTCACTTCTCATTTAGCTGCTTAAATTCGGATGAGCAGTTGATATTGCATGATTGTATGATTCCAAATCCCACTGAGTGTGACATTGTCGTGTCTAGATTAATTTATGTTCCATCACCCAGAAGTCTTGCTCCTTTAATTTTATCGTTAGCTTTCTGGATAAAGTTTAATATCCCCAGTTCGGATTTTCGAGGTTCTACTGTATTCACATTGGAATTTCTCATACAATACTGTGGCACCCAGGTTTGTTTACAAATACGCCATGAAATGCATAAATGTATACGTATACTATGAACAAATGATTAAAAATAAAGCAATCGCTAAGGATGTGCTTAGCTTGCCATATTCGAGAGCTCAACTTATATAGTAAGCCACGTTGCTTGCAAGTTTCTCTTCCATTTGTTTTCATCATGAAGCTGCTGATTGGCAAAAAAATATCATATTGAAATTTCTGGAAGCAAATCAAAATACATATGTACATACATAGCTCCAAGTCAGTGTGGGCTGCATGCTTCGCCTCAGTATTTTTCTACTGTTGAAAGGGTATAGTCTGAACTAAACCGAAGTCTTTCTGAATTATGGATAAGAATTTGCCTCCGTATGAAAGTCTTCCGACGGCGCCGCCGGTACAGCCTGTCGTGCAAGTTATGCCAATGCCGAGTGGTCCCATTATGGTTGACGTTTCTCAAAACTTTGCAGTTGGGCCTAAATCGCGTCACATGTCTTGCCCTAGTTGCAGGGCTAATATTTAGACAAAGGTCAAGCATAACGCCACCAGCAAGACGCATCTATGGGCCCTCTGCTTGTGTTGTTGCCTGTGAGTTCATTTTCATTTATTTCTGAATTTAAAAGTGTTTTTTTTTTTTAAATATATTATTTCTCTGACAGAATTTTGAACTTAAGTGCATCCATAAATACGAGTGATTTTATAAATTTGAAGGGAATGTGTTAAAAACAATTTGGTTAAGGGTAGATTTTATGTTGAGGGCTATCTCTGATATACTTTTACGAACGGTAAAATGACAATTGACATTTCCAGATGTCACACATGTCATGATTGAAACTTTGTTGTCAATTATCATTGCAAATTGTTTGTTTTTAAAATAAGATCAAAATGGGCGACACAATAAACTTTCGCTACTTGGTTTAAACGATTTACAGAGACAATCATGCAATATGCAATAATCAGCCAAACAGAAATCGAACTTTAAACGTTCAGTTTATTTATTGCAAACCTTGAAAATGATAACGCACTTGAATTTTGACACTTTTTCAACTTTCAATTGCTCAAAAAACGGAAAAAGTAAATTTTCGTTTTGAGTTATGTCCCTGTTCTTGTCACTGAAATTTCTGATTTAAAAGATATTCCTGACACAACTATCGCCCTTAAACATAAAGAGGTACAAAAACACAACCTCTTAATGCAATATTTTCGAAAAAAAACACAAAGACAAAATAAAGTATCATCGTTTGCAAATCAAGTTTTAACCAAGCAAATGTTAGAATAAGAATTTTGGAAGAAGGTAGTCCTTCAACAATTCTCAAATGCCTTTTTCTCTTGACATAAATAATTTTCAAAACATTGCTTTTAGCTGATTTTGACAAAATTATTCGCAATAGAATTTGTAAAATATTTAATTTTTATTATTGTAACATTCACCATTTTTTAGACACGCAAATGACTGCCTTTCTTTCAAGTTACGTCTTTCAGCTGGTTCAATCTAGCTATGAACGCCTTCGTTTTATTTTTTATTTTTACGTCTCCACTTAAATACAGAAATAAGTGATAACGCGAAGTGAGGAAAACGACTTTTCGCCTTTCGGTGCTTACAACGCTGAGTATAGTTCGTAAAGTGTAACTTTAAGATTTTCCATTGTTTTGGCCTGTTCATGGTCCCGAGCATTTTTTTGCCTCGAAAACTTCTTCTCAATGTGATGAGTGTCATGGCGAAGACCAGTGTCATTTCTTAACGAAGTGTACAGTTCTCACCGATCTTTCTTTCTTGGCGGGAAACCAATCGTTTTTTTTTTCACTTCTTGTGGTTCCTGTTATACTCATTTTTCACGCCAGTCTTCCTTCCGTCCAATCAAGTCTTCGATCGTTGAAGGATCAGAGCCTGAACTAAAACTGTTGATGCTATTGATGAAGCTGTATCCAGTTGCTTAGGCTAAACTACCTGCCTTCCGCAAGTGCTGGATCATCAAACTTGAGATTTAGTCTTCCCGTAGCTGAAGCATTGTTGACCGCTCTCTTAGTTTTGCCGAGCCATTGTTGATGACGAATTTTTTTTTTCAAAGATTTCGCAAAGCTACATGTTTTGCCGTCTTGCTTACCGTCCAACAATCGTTTCCTTACGGAAGAATTGAAAAGATGAGTTTAGTGTAGAGCACCCTTCATTTAAGGGGTTGCTTCCTAAGGTGTGTGGCCGATTTCCACCACGCTGTCGTTTGGAGAGTTGGTATTTATCCTGAGATGAATAAACCGCCCATACTGCTTCAATATTACAGCTGTCGATTGTGATGGTCGATGGATCGATTTCTTGTCGACAGACTCTTCTGACGTCCACTTCAATTACTGTAAAAGCGATGATGCAGACATAGTTTGCGTATCTCACCAGTCATCCTTGGCAATATGATGAAGTTGATTAAATCACAATACAGCGAATCTCATTGCCGGAGTCCTGTGCAAGTTTGAAACAATTCTTAGGTTCCAGGTTCAATCAAAGTTGTCTGCCCCATAGTCAGATCAATTTTGTCCCGGGATCCCAATCACTTTGTATATATTTCCATCGCTCTTAAAAGTTATAACAACTCTTTTAATACATGTTGCACAGATCGAGCAATAGGTGAGAAATATGGAAGGATAGTGAAGTGGTTTGAAAATCAGATTTTGACTTCAATTGCTGCATGGATGGAGTCCGAAACGGGTCGGAGAATTCGATATCGACTTTTTAGCTTTCGCTTAATTCGCAGGATTTTATTTCTGTGCGGTGCATGCTGCGACATGTGGATTTGATGTTGTTGAATAGATGCTAAGTAACGAGTGATCTCTTTGCGGTAATTGTTTTAAGAAGTTCTTCAGTTTTCCTCAACTAGAAGTTTGTACATTATTCTTTTTATATTTTGGATCGTAAATTAGTCATCACATTTACAACACAAACTTTTAAGATCCTCATATCAAAAAACGCTTGTTATTACAAAAAAAATAGCGTAAAAAGAGGCTTATGACTCAGTTTAAATTCCAGACACCTTAAAAAGCAGGTATACGGAAAAGCTCCAAGTCTTGACTGTGACACACAAAAGTAAACAATTACGAAAAGAATAACAAAACATTTTTCATCGAGAAGATAAGATAGCACGACGACGTGTGTACTAACGCAGCGCAAACAACTTGTGCACTGTAGTGCCCTCCCTACTCAACCAGTTGAAGTTAGATAGGCAAGCTATAAAGTCCGCGACGCTTTAGAATAAGATGACAAAACACTCTTCACCATATCCAAATCCACCACCTGGCTGGACCCCAGCAGAAACATATCAACCGGGAATGCCGCCACAGCCAGCTGTCATTGTGACCGTACCTGCTCAGGTCACGGTTGGGCCAGAGCCTGTTCGGGTGATTTGCCCCAGTTGCAGAGCCGAGGTCCTTACAAAGATGAAGCACGAGTCAACAACAAAAACACATCTTGTGGCACTCTGTTTGTTCCTATTCATGTAAGTTTTTTTCTTACTTCTGTAGATACTTTTCTTTTTTGTTGTTGTTTTCAGTGAAATTCTGTGTTTACCTGAGCTTTTATTTCCGAATGCAAAGTGCAAGTTGCGAGTATCCCCTGGTCCAAAGTTGAAAAGTTAATTGGAATATGTTCTACGCAATTTCACGTCTCTCTTGAAAGTGTGGGTTTTTTGTGTGATGAATGTGCTGTCGGATAAAGGGCGTCCTAATTCATCATTCGTGTGACAAGAAAAGTTATAATTCATTTTCTTTCGGTTTAATTTTCAATTTTTTTCTGAAATATTTGTTTCATTGTGAGTCGCAACAGTTTTCTTCGTCATGCTTGCGAGTTATATGCGTCAAATTCATTGTTTTATCAAGTCGTGACTATGTTGAGTTCCAAGTGATTGAGCCCTTAATCGGTGAATGCGTTCTTTTCAAAATACATCTAGTAGGACCAGCGCAAATTTTCAAGTTTAAAATGTAATTGCTCGTAATGAGCATTTCGTGCTCGTGGCGCGTTTGGACACACTTTTGTATTCAATGTTTTTGATGGGATGGCCCTGCACTAAAGCTGCTTTCTATTCTGCTTGATCCCGGGCCCGCTACTAACAGCTAGTAAGACTTAGTTTCCGGGCAACAGCGATAGTTTGATCTTTGAACAAGCTGCTTGGTATATTCTTTTTTCAGACCATCTTCTCCTGCTTTGTACTCATCCGTTGCTGCTCGGTTTTTTGTTGAATTGTCTTGTCTGTAGCCTCCTTCTTCTGTATGCTCTAACTAGTTTTGGTGTCTTAAGGCAGCTTCGGCACTCAAAGTCCAGAATCCGGGTCGATCCGATTTTCAAATTGGTCAACGTCGATATTGGTCCACGTCCAGGATTTTTGACAAGTGTCTTGCGTCAATTAGGAAGTGTTTGATTAGTTTAACAGTTTAAACATTTTATTAGCTTCAATAATGTCAGTGCGTCAGCAGCGCTGGTCTCCTGAATCTCCGAAAGATGTGATCTAAACCGAGCTTAGAAGTCCTAAGGTACGATTACGTAGAATTTATCGTCAGAGAGTGTTCGGTTTTCAATCTAATGTGCATTTAAAATTGTTTCTGGTGAGACTAAGTGTTCCAAAGACACCGCATTTGCATAAACGACAGTCAAAGTAGGGATTACAGTATCCAAGGTTCAATGAAATTTTGGCTTATCTATCGTGCGAAAATCTTTTCCAAACGCCTTTGAAAAATAGAGAATAAGCTTGGTTATCATGCGAATCTGAAGCATTTACCTTTTGGAGTTTTTCTGTTTGACAGGAAACTTTATAAATATGACACGAGACAGAGCATACAAAGAGGACAATGTATTTTCTTAGCCCAAGTCCGATGCTATTTACAGCGATTTATTGATACCCAAAACTGAATTTCAGCGACATCCTTGAAGATAATGTCATAAAAAAGTTCATTTGCACATTTTTCAATGTACACAACTGGGCTTACGACATAAGCTTGATGTGTCCCTTGGTTCTTTTGAAGAGAGAATTAAACGAGGTGTCCTGCATGACTTCTGATTCTCTTAAACCTATCAGGTTGTTGGTTCTGAGTGATGAAATCCCATTCTTGTGGAGAAAAACGCCAAACCGTTCTGGAATATAATGAGATTTATAAAAAGCAAAAAACATTCAACAACATAGGTGCGTCTGCTCCTAAGCGTGGAGACCCGGGTTCAAATCCGGATAAGAACATCTGGCATTTTTCACGGCTCTACCTCTCGCGAATGACTGACAATCAATCCGATGAGTACAATCTGTCAAGAAAAAGTTTCTGGGCCGTACGGAGTCGGCAATAAACTGTAGGTCCAACCGCCGCCATTTGCGAAAAATGTAAGACGCACACACAAATGGTGAATCTTAGCCCTGGCCCGGAGCCTGTTGTGCCACCAAACCATTTTTTTTTATTTTTAAAAAACATTCAGATACCTAAGCTCAATGACTAAGGCCGAATCGCCTTCATTTGGTTTTTAAAAACGCAATAAGCGCGCGTTTTAGAATTTCACTAATTTGGTTTAGTTTCTTTCGGGATTTTGGACTTGCGGAATTGAGGGCTTTTGGGATAACGTCTAAGGGGATTTCATCTGACTCCGCTTTGTATCAATAATTTTTGCGAAATCGGTTCTTGTGGATTCTTGTCCATAGTTTCGTGTCCAGCTTTAATAGTTTAAAATTCGGTGTACCACAAGGTGCTGTCCATTCACTCGTTTTGTTTAATCATTTTACATCTAACTTCCTTATCAGCTTAATTGTTAAATAATAAATAGAAGAACGAAAGGCCATTGCCAAATTTGTGTTCTTGGAATGATTAAGGCTATGGTTACACCTATGCCTGTTCAATCGAATCAGAACTTCATTCAAGATAACCAATATCGAAATGAAGCTATTTATCTTGTTGGATTGTGAGCCTAGACTGGAGTTCCGAATCGGCACCCTCCACATTTTCATCGATTTCAAGGCCGTCTATGACAGCATACAAAGAGACTCTTCACAGCTCGAGCCATATCTAGTCTCGGTCGTTTGTGCAGGAGGACTATGGAAAGTTGCGGCTTGTTCAACATCACACTCGAAAGAATAGTGCAAAGCTCCCGCGTCAACAATAGAGACAGTATCTTTCAAAGGTCTGTTCAGCTACTCGAATACGCCAATGATATTGACCTATTCGTGATGCCAACAGTGCATTTTTGAGTATTGAGACAGAGGCGATAGAGATGGGATTCGCAGTATATGCTGTCTTCAAGAAATGATACCCAACACCGACGTCTATGTCAAAACGTCACCATAGACAGCTATACCTTTGGGGTAATCAGGGATTTTGTCTACCAAGGCTCCATTACTTATGCAGAGATCAAACGAAAAAAGCAATTGAGGAGTTAGGTCCTCTCTCAGAGAACGAATGTATCGATCTATAAGACCCTTATCATCCCGGTCCTGCTACATGGATTCTTTCAAAAGTGATTGAGAGCTCCGACTTGATGAGAGCAATTTAAAGTTTCCAATCTTAAATAGATCTGCTTTCAACTTGCTTGCATTTTTTTTTTTTTTTTGAAAATCTTGGGGCACTAAAAAACGTTGACTTACGTACATGTGTATGCATTTTTCAAAAATCGTTATGGACATAAATTTAATTACCTAAAGATGAGGGAACATTTATTTTTTTGGAGTAAACAAACTCCTTATCTAAATTGCGCAGTTTCCATTCTGCCTTATTGTACATAAATGCTTAGTAAAACAAAGATAAGTTTTAAGACGAAAACATGCTTCGAGCTCGATGATAAGAGTTTGAAGTGATCTTAGTTCAAAAGCAAACAAAATGATTGTCGCAGCACAGTTTCTGGATAAGTGTCAGTAAGCGTTTTCTTTTTCTTTTAATTAAAAAAATATGTTTGCCAAACAGAAACTACTGTTGGGATACTTAAGCTGGTTCATGTTTCGCTTTGGTGAACGTCGGGACGTGTCCACAGCAAATTTCGTAGTGACAGGGGAATCCGCACAAGCACCCCCCGGAAACTAAATTTAGCGGTGTTATATACAAACAAACAACCTCACAGTATTTCTTTGAACCACAAAAGGAAATGCTCGTGAATACAACAGAACACATACAGTCGAACAGCGTCATCCAAAAAATGCGATTTTATGTGGCGTGCAGAAATCGGATAAAAATTTAAGACTTCCATTTCGGTTACTGTTGTGTCAAGCAACATCAACTGGAATTTGGATGAATATTTGTCTACATATGCAGATCGAAGCCAGAAGATTGAAACTTAAGGCATGTGAAGGATTTCATTTCATTTAATTTTAAAGCATTACAGAGCTTCATTACTATACAATCTTTTTTGTACTCAGACTCTGGAGTTCTACAGTATTTTAGTGGAGACAAGCCCGAAGACATCGTGTCTTGAAAACCCGAATCTATTCCATTAATCTTGTTCCGACGTTGAACCAAACGGGACATCCGAATGAGGGCCGTGTAGCAGATCACCTTAAACTTGGTATCGAGTTGACTGCTGTCAAACAGTCTCTTTGTCAAGGCAAAGGCCCCTTTGGCTCTGGCCAGAGTAGTATCTTTTTGTTTGATTCTGATTTATCCAAATCCCAAAGTGTCTGACAACACTTCGATTCGCCAGTGGCCGTTTTGTCCAAAGATACAGAACATTAGCCACTTCTTTTTAGTATTTCTAGAGGCTCTAGACAAAGGAGTCCTAAACAGAATGGTCTCGCACTTTTGGAAATTGATCTTCGACTTCCAATCATCGCAATATCCCTCAATCTTTTCGAAGTCACGTTGCAAAAGACTTACGATGACCTTGATCTTCGGACTTGACCTGTACACGATAAAGTCATCTGCGTACGCTATGGAGTGACGGAAAGATCCTACAAGATCGCTTGTGAAGATCGTAAATAAAATCGACGAAATAACTACACTCTGTTGTAGACCGCTGTTAATATCAAAAGTCCCAGCAGACGTCACACTGCATATTTTTCTGTCTGCTGGAGATCACATCTAAGATAATGTACAGAAGCGGTTTGCTTATGCCGAGCTGGTAGAGTTTGAAAAAGAGACCCTGCAACCATACGGTGCCAAAGGCCGGACTTTCGGTATATGGCATGCCAAAAAAATTTTTGTGTACATTTCACACAAATTATAATCAGAACTATCTTTATTGTTATGCTCCCTAGGATGGCTACCAACGAACAAAAATGTTTAAAGATATTGACTGACTTTTAAGAATACCCTCAGTGTCATTCTTTTGCATTCATTGCATTCATTTGCATTCTTTCTCATTCGTTGTTATGTTTAACATTCTTTGCATTTATTCAATTTGTATATATTTACCAAATACCGTCTCATCCGTACAGGCTTAATTTATTCATCTCATCACTGAGTATCAATATGTCGAGGCCTAACCACATTTTTATCGTAAGCGATAAAATGTGAATTTCACAAGAGACGTTATTTTTTTAGTTTTCTTCTTTATATCTCAAGTAATTCGGTTTCATTTCGGCATAACGTTTTATTCGGACGCATGAAATTCAATAACTTAAAGATTGTTTTGTTAGTTAAAAACAGGAGTCTTTGTCATTTGCGATATTTTCGCTGCCATG
The DNA here is from genome assembly GCA_963555765.1 of Orthonevra nobilis. Classification (NCBI taxonomy): domain Eukaryota; kingdom Metazoa; phylum Arthropoda; class Insecta; order Diptera; family Syrphidae; genus Orthonevra; species Orthonevra nobilis. The sequence continues at coordinate 8,651,749 of OY743226.1, read as the reverse complement.
CTCACAAATTTGTTAGCAAACTTACAGCGGTTACGATGAAAGTAATAATATAAAAATAGGACTCATTTGAAACTTCATAGAATGTTTGAATGTTTCATTTAAAATAACTTGAAAATTTGACTATCGTTGGGAACAGTTTTTTTTTTTACACAGCTTTTTCAAATCTCGATATTTATTGTCAGCTTGCCTTTGTACAGTTGTGCTATTCCATAACGCAGAACTAGACACCTACGAGTTTATGGTGGTCGTCTAAAAAACCATACTCCAGTAAAAATAGACCTTAGTGTTTTAAAGTTTATTTTGAATTTGGTTGGAAATAACGCCAGCGAAAGATTTTCTAAATTTTTAAGGTCCTGGTCATTCATCACTATGCATTTGTAGGTTGTAGGGTTTTTGCTTGCGTTTGAAATAAATGTAGGCCATTGTTAAGACGTTATTTCGAACGACCGACTCAATCGTGCTTTGAATAGAATCTACTGGCAGCATTGTGTGTCCTGGTAACAAAAAGGTAATTTGCATATTTGTTACCCTTATAGCAATTTCGCTTGGTTATGCCGCTGATTTCCAAAGTCAAATATCTCAACGTTTAGAGTACAGATTTCATTGCATTCATGTTTCCCGTCACTTTCTTCCCACGAAAAGCAATCACCATTTCTGGTACCTGTTCTCTTCTGGCCTGTAAATTTAAATTAGGAGTTAACCTTGGTTTTTTCCTGATCTGCCAGGAACATTTCAACTAATATTCGCAGAACACAAAAATCATCACGCTTCCTTGATAAATCTAAAAAAAAAGAGTTGCTGATCATTGAAGTTACACTCAACCTTACATTAACTCAAGAAGAAGTGGCAGTCAATGATCTGTTCAGCGTTTACTTGAATGGTGCAAGACAAAAGGTTTTGGCTGTCAGAACAGTTTAGCGCTAGCAACCGACGACGACAATTTTTGTCGGTTGCGATATTTGGCAGGAAAATGATAAGGAAAAAATTGTCTTCTCCGTAACAATGGATTGGAAATAAATGTGCTTACGATTATGTGTGACTTGATGTGCCCTTATGTTATCTGTCGCATGGTAAGGATAACTTAATTTCGGCAATCTTTTCGCTTACGATAAATTTGCGGTAAGGGCTGGATGCGCCATTTTCGCCGTCATGCTCACGGACTTGTAAAAAAGCTTATGGTGGTTACGATAAAAGTTAAAAGCAACAAAGAGTTAAAAAAAAAAAACGAAATAATACTTGTAAGTTTATTTTTACATACTGACGGTCACCTGCGACTTCGTCCGCGTCGATTTCGTGTAACAACCCGCCGGAAACAAAGAGTTCTACTTGTCCAAGCAGTAATTAATCTACTCAAATTATCCCTGACAGATTGAAATTAATTTTAAATCTATTTTTTTAATCACATTAACAATTTCTGAATTAACCTTAACATATAGATATATGTTATCCCATAACTTTTCAAAAGAAAGCAATAAACTACATTTTACAATTATGGCAGCGTTCGGAAAAAACGCAATCGCTCGACCGTTTTTCATCAACTTAAGTTAAAAAATTTATCCCCACAAATTGTTATTTTCCGTGAATTTAATTCATTAGCCTTTTCGCACTATTTCTTGTTTTTTGGAACTGAATATTTGAAATGATTAATATTTTTTTATTTTGTCCTTAGATTTAGCTTAATTATTATATAATTATAATAACTCCAAAATCGAAGTATAAACATTTTGGTTCAATAAAAAGACTTTTGCCGGTTCGAATCTCTATTTTAAGATTTTTAAGATTTTAAGGATTCCATGTCAGCATGGATTCATCTTCTCTTTGGCGTGGTGGGTAAGAGTAAGTTTTCAGTCTTTTTTATCAATAAATGTCGAGTTAAGAAATCTGTTTAGATAGTCCATCAACTAAGATAAGATAAAACTGGGTTTTACCACAACAATAACTTCAACATCACTGGCATATGCTTGTTTTTCGAAACCAAATTTTGAAAGGAATTCTTCCGAATCGAATTATACGAATTTTGGAACAATATCAAGACATAAAAATTATCACATTTTTCCGCCGCCGACACTAAAGGAAACTAGCTTATTTTGAACAGTCATATCATATATACTAAACCAATCGTTTAAAAAATTATTGCATTAACTTACAACTCTGTCCATGTTTATTCCGAGTCGTTCCAAATGGACGCGCTTACAGGAAAAGGTCCGGCTAAATTGCCCGATAGAATCGGACACCTTTTTCGACGGTGGCGCTTGAGTCTAAACAATTCCTTAGCTTATTAGCACTAGATGCTTTAAGTACTCTCCAAAACAGATGATGCGTTTTACTTTATCGGTTTCGAATCGAAGCCATTTCCCCTGTTTCCCTTAGGACAGGATGGATGGCCGTGTTGACTTCTGAAATAAACTTTAGTTTCCTTGTATATGTCGGATTTTATTCATATTGACATAAGAGTCCTTATTGCTGCCTTGACAAAATTGGTGCAGCTACGATCTCAGCTTTTTTCTAAGGCACTATGAGGACCGACCGAGCGAGAGAGAGTCGCTGTGGCAATTCCATAATCTCTGCAAATGTCGCTACTTTTATGGAGCATTCACGAATGTTTTATTTTTAATCCATTGATTGCTTTGGTACAACCCCATAGTTGAATACCTCCCGAGGAGTCAATTCATTTCTGTAAGCTTGATTTCGAGCTCGTCGCGCTTTTTATGACGTTTGATTTTTGAGTGTTAAGTCATTCCTAAATATTTCGCATCGTTTGCATACGATATTGTATGAGTTTCTGTACATTTAATTAAAATGTGTTGATTTGGTCTCATTTATAACGAGTCGCCACGTCTTCATCCACTCACATATTTCTCTAGAGCTCGCTGGAGTTTTCGAGTTTACGATTTGATTGCATCATTCATTGCGAGGACGAGAGTGTCGTCCGATCAATTGTGGTCCAAACCAAACTGGTGGTACAGTCTTTATCGTCTTACGTCATTTGCCGGTAACAATCGTTTAAGCAAAAGTTTTTCAAAGGTTTTTTGTCATTTGAACTTTTTCCTGGTTTCAGAAGCATTATGACTTCTGCGACTTTCCATTCTCAAGCAAGCATTTTAGGAAGCCCCTCGTAATTTCACCAGTAATAAGGTCGTATCCCGGAGCTTTGTTTTTTTTTTATTTCCTTATGGTCTGTCGAAGTTCGGACAGTGACACGGTTTTCATTTTCAATCTGTCCGGTTCTGTTGTCCGTCAAGGGGTTTGAACGCGTCTACTAAATGTTCTGCCAAGAGAAATCCGCTTCTTGTTTTACCCATTCGCCGTTTACATTTTGGATTATTAAATGGACTTAAGGGATTTGCGCGAATAGTTTGAGCTTATATCCACAGTCAAACTTTCCAGGTAAACGAAAGTCTCACACCTCTTAAAATCTTGAACTTAACTTCTTAGAAAGGTGGTTCAACTATGTTTTTTTTTGTGGTACTCGGGATCGGTGCCATCGCGTACGTGCTTACCTTTTTTCACGTATAAGCTCTTCTATCTTTAATTAATATTGTTTTGCCATTCCGTACTCTGGTCGTCCGGAATGAAGTGTTGTTCCATGCTTCTATTTTCAGCGGTGTTTTGGGAGATTCATTCAGAGGGCTGTTTTTCTTGCAGTCTATTCTAAGGCCGTCCCAATTTGCGTTTTTATAAATCAATTAAGGCTTTTTTCTCAGGCTTCCACCCAACTTCAAAATGACAGCCGAGGGATCTTAGCAGAGATCATAGCATTCTTCAACGTTCTTGAGGTATCCCTCTGCGATAAGCAAGTCCACGAAGTCAGGAATTTTACTTATGTCGTTTGGTCAATACATTGCCTTTCCCATAAAAAAGAAATGTATTCCACATTACATGCCTCTCATGGAATTACATCTTGAGCCCCAAAATGTAAGCCCCCGTCGATGATGATATTGGAACCAAGTGAATCAAATAGGCGAACGAATGTTCGTCGTCTACGTTGGGGACGGAAATAAGATGAGGCAAAGTTGAAGTCCACCTGGTTCGATTTAACTGCGAATGAACATTTTTGCATAGAGACAAGCTCGATGTTTATGTTCTCGGAACTCTTGATGCAGTCCTTGATGTAGACAAAGGAACCGCCTTTTGCATTTTCCAAAGGCTGATTCCTATGATAGTCAAAGTAACCTTCCGTTTTGCATACAGATTCCTTTTTTGAATGGGTTTCCGAAATCAGACAAATTTCAACATTGTTTTTCCGTTCCAACACTTTAAGTTCGTCGATTTTATGCATAATGCCGTTTGCATTCCATGTTAAGATTTAAAGCAATCGTTTCATATTCGTGATCGTGACTCGAGTTTGAACTCGATCTTGCTCAACTTCTCAAATATGAGTTGGTTGACCTTGGTTTGACTGTCTAGGTTTTTTTTCCAAAATTACAACAAGTATCTTTAATCAATTAACTCTATTCACAAACGAGAAAACAGCCTCTGAATCAAATTTAATGAATACCTTGGCCACCAGTCAAACAAATATCAAGAGCTTCATGTTGTCTAAGGAATGTAGGCTCAAAATGTCACTCTCCTAATACTTGAAATAACCTAAATTTTATACCTGTCCTAAAAAGATGTATCGGACAGATTACTGTCAAGTGTCACAAATATAAATTTTAGAATTTTCTTGTAAAATTGTTTTAAACCAAAGTTGCTCAATCAGTTGTTAATCAGCTCTATAGTGGACGTCCATTGCAATTTAGACGTACTCTGACATTGTTGCTGTACACCAAAATTGTCGAAAGAAAAAGATTTATATATTTTGTAAAGGATCATGAATAAAGAAGGTGCTGGAAAACAAGGAAGCCAAACTAACACAACTGTGATTTTGGTCCAAACTGGGACAAGATCAATTCGTATGAACTGCCCATCATGCGGAGTTTCTATTTGGACAACTGTCAAATATAGGCCGGATTGGAAGACACATTTGATGGCATTCCTCCTTTGTTTGTTCATGTAAGTTTGCTTAAGATTTTATCAACTAAGTTTTTTGCACACGTAATTTCAAAACGGAAACTTTTAAATAACCTTACCGTACAACTTACGCGAACTTTTAAAAACTAATTAATGCTTCGATGATCTTTTCTAACTTAAGTTTCTACAGATGCCGAAAATTCGACACACGATTTTTATTGCCATATTTTTGTTATAATTGCCTCCCGAATGTATTGGACCATTATCCAACATGCATATAAAATATATTAACCTTAATCTAGGGACTGTAGAGAAATCAGAAAGAGTAAGAGAATTTTGTGTATCGTAAGAGGAGGTGGGCAGCCACTGACAAGTTGAATCATCAGCAACAGCATCGGTGCAGTCCTGGCCAGGGCCAAAAAGATTCATGACGAGGAAAACCCCGTACAAAAACGCATCTTTGAAAATATTCAGCTCATACATATATCAAAAAGTTGAACCTGTCACCTTCGTTGATTGTACTCGTAGCTACCTGAGTAAGATGATGATTGTTAAGCAAAGGTTGTCCATTGAAGAAATGCTATTCAGCTAGTGCCATGAATACTCGGCTGTTTAGGAACCGATGAATTCGAACCCAAAATTTGCTATTGAATCAATGTTAGACACTTTTGATTCAAATCGAATTCTTCTGTGGCAATAAAGCGATAAAAATGGTGCTCAGATAAAAAGATGAAGGGCCATTGACCTGCCACTATGGAATGTCCAAACGAGCATTTTACCCATTCCGGGCTTAATCAAACAAGTTCACATCACACAATTGACTGCGAATTAAACAGACTTTAACCACCATTTTTTTAAAGTTTATGACTGGTGCATTAAATCGTTAGCAATCTTCGAATTGAAATCATTTTCGGAAATCAATTGAAATCATTTAAGACCAGTTAAAGTCAGCAGAGAGTTCAAATACAGTGAAATTTCTCTTTATGGGCACATTTTTCTAAGGGACACTACTCTTTACGGACAATTCGTTATGGTCCCTGCATGAAGATTGGGTTGCTCGTGTATTTCAACCTCTTTACAACGGATCACCTATATACGTAGGCTGCTAGATATATTTCTGGCCTAATAATGAAAATGCGAATATTTATCAGCAAAAGTGGTTTTATTGCTTTTCAAAGTATTCTTCAGCATGATTTATACACTTTTGCATGCGCTCAAACCAATTGTCGAAACACTTTTTCCACTCCGATTGAGACATTTTACTTTATCGGTCACGAATCTGAGCCATTTCCTCTGTTTCCCTAAGGACGAGATGAATGGCCGTGTTGACTTCTGAAATAAACTTCAGTTTCCTTGTATACGTCAGATTTTATTCATATTGACATAATAGTCCTTATTGCCGCCTTGCTGTTAACAAAATTGGCGCAGCTGCGACTTCAGCTTTTTTCTAAGGCACTATGAGAACCGACCGATCGTGCTCTTTATGATCGTGGAGACGAGTATAAAGCTATTGAACAAATTAAGTTACTTCATCAGTATTTCTATGGAGCATTCACGATTGCTCTTAATGTTATGTTTTGAAATTCTTGTATTATCGATCTATTGATTGCTTTTGTACAACCCCATAGTTGAATACCGTATGTCCAATAAAGTTTTAGCCCTTGCTTATATATAAGAGCAGTTTGACAAATAAGCTTAGTCTTGAATACCACCCGAGGAGCCGATGCATTTCTCTAAGCTTGATTTCCAGCTCGTCGCGATTTATTTTAACGTGTGATTTTTGAGTCTTAAATCATTCCTAAATATTTCGCATCATTTGCATACGGGATTTGAACCGAATTGAGAGACAGAGGTATATTGTAGGAGTTTCTGTACGTTAAATTAAAATGTGTTAATTTGGTTTCATTTATAACGAGTCGCCACGTATTCCTCCACTCACATATTTCTCTAGAGCTCGCTGGAGTTTTCGAGTTTACGATTTGACTGTATCACTTATTGCGTGGACGAGAGTGTCGTTCGATCGATTATGGTCCAAACCAAACTGGTGGTATGGTTTACCGGTAACAATCGTTTAAGCAAACGTTTTTCAAAGGTTTTTGGTCTTTTGAACTTTTGCCCGGTTTCGGAAGCACTATGACTTCTGCGACTTTCCATTCCCAAGCAAGCATTTTCGGGAGCTCCTTTTAAATTTCACCAGTAATAAGGTCGTATCCCGTTTTTTTTTTTTGTTTTTTTTTTTTTTAATTTCCTAATGGTCTGTCGAAGTTCGAACAGTGACACGGTTTTCATTTTCAAGCTGTCCGGTTTTGTATTGGCGTTGCGACCTTCGGCCAATGGTTGTCGGTTTGAACGTGTCTACTAAATGTTCTGCAGAGAGAAACCCGATTCTTTTTTTGCCCATTCGCCGGTAGCTTACGGATTTTTTAATGGACTACAGGGCTTTCCATGGCGAATAGTTTGAGCTTATATTTTCAGTCAAATTTTCGAGGTAAGCGGAAGTCTCACGACTCTTAAAATTTTGAACTTAACTCTTTAGAAAGGCGGTTCAAGTATGTTTCTTCTTGTGGTATTCGGGATCGTTGCCATCGCGTTCGTGCTTACCTCTTTTCATATATAAGCTCTTCTTTTTCGACTGGGAATATTGTTTTGCCATTCCGTACTTCTAGTCGTCCGGAATGAAGTGTTGTTCCATGCTTCGATTTCCAGCGGTGTTTTGGGAGATTCATTCAGAGGACTGTTTTCCTTGCAGTCTATTTTGCATTTTTACAAGTCAATTCAGCCGCTCTATCTTTTTTTGTCAGGCTTTAGGTTTAAGCCCCCGTCGATGATGAAATTGGAACCAAATGAATCAAATAGGCGAACGAATGTTCGTCGTCTACGTTGGGGAGGGATATAAGATGAGGCAAAGTTGAAGTCCACCTGGTTCGATTTAACTGCGAATGAACATTTTTGCATAGAGACAAGCTCGATGTTTATGTTCTCGGAATGCTTGACGCAGTCCTTGATGTAGACAAATGAACCGCCTTTTGCATTTTCCAAAGGCTGATTCCTATGATAGTCAAAGTAACCTTCCGTTTTGCATACAGATTCCTTTTTTGAGTGGGTTTCCGAAATCAGACAAATTTTAACATTGTTTTCCCGTTGCAACACTTAAAGTTCGTCGATTTTATTCCATGTTAAGATTTAAAGCAATCGTTTCATATTCGTGATCGGTTATTTCGTTTTCGAAGTTTGAACTCGATCTTGCTCAACTTCTCAAATATGAGTTGGTTGGCCTTGGTTTGACTGTCTAGGTTTTTTTTCCAAAATTACAACAAGTATCTTTAATCAATTAACTCTATTCACAAACGAGAAAACAGCCTCTGAATCAACTTTAATGAATACCTTGGCCACCAGTCAAAAAGATATCAAGAACTTCATGTTGTCTAAGGAATGTAGGCTCAAAATGTTACTCTCCTAATACTTGAAATAACCTTTTCAATTTTTTCCCTGTCCTAAAAAGATGTATCGGACAGATTACTGTCAAGTGTCACAAATATAAATTTTAGAATTCTCTTGCAAAATTGTTTTAAACCAAAGTTGCTCAATCAGTTGTTAATCAGCTCTATAGTGGACGTCCATTGCAATTTAGACGGACTCTGACACTGTTGCTGTACACCAAAATTGTCGAACGAAAAAGATTTATATGTTTTGTAAAGGATCATGAATAAAGAAGGTGCTGGAAAACAAGAAAGCCAAACTAACACAACTGTGATTCTTGTCCAAACTGGGACAAGCTCAATTCCTATGAACTGCCCATCATGCGGAGTTTCTATTTGGACAACTGTCAAATATAGGCCGGATTGGAAGACACATTTGATGGCATTCCTCCTTTGTTGGTTCATGTAAGTTTGCTTAAGATTTTATCAACTAAGTTTTTTGCACACGTAATTTCAAAACGGAAACTTTTAAATAACCTTACCGTACAACTTACGCGAACTTTTAAAAACCAATTAATGCTTCGATGATCTTTTCTAACTTAAGTTTCTACAGATGCCGAAAATTCGATACACGATTTTTATTGCCATATTTTTGTTATTATTTGCCTCCCGAAAGAATTGGACCAGTTTCCAACTTACGTAGAAAATATATTAACCTTAATCCAGGGACTGTAGAGATTTTAGAAAGAATAAGACAATTTTGTGTATCGTGACAAATTGAATCGTCAGCAACAGCTTCTGTGTAGTCCTGGCCAGGGCCGAAAAGACTTTCATGACGATGAAAACCACGTACTAAAACGCAACTTAAAAAAAAAATATTCAGCTCAAAAATATTTAAAAAACTTGAACCTATCACCTGAAATTTTCGTTGTGGATCTTCTATAACATCAGATTGATATTCTCTAAGAGAAAGGCATTGAATCAATGTTAAACATATTTGATTCAAACCGAATTCTGCTGTGGTAATAAAGCGATTAAAATGGCGCTCAGATAAAAAGATGAAGCGCCATTGACCTGCCACAATGGAATGTCCAAAAGAGAATAAGACTGCATCTTTCCCTTTCCGGACTTAACCAATCAAGTTCGTATCATTCAATTGACTGCGATTTAAACAGACCTGCATGAAGATTGGGTTGCTCGTGTATTTCAACCTCTTTACAACGGATCACCTATATACGTAGGCTGCTAGATATATTTCTGGCCTAATAATGAAAATGCGAATATTTATCATCAAAAGTGGTTTTATTGCTTTTCAAAGTATTCTTCAGCATGATTTATACACTTTTGCATGCGCTCAAACCAATTGTCGAAACACTTTTTCCACTCCGATTGAGACACCTTCAAATCAGGTTTTTGAACGCTTCAACAGCATGTTCTGGCGACGAAAATCGTTGACCACGCATTTTTTTCTTGATGTGCGGGAATAAAAGCAAGTCATTGAGTGCCAAGTCAGGGCTGTACGGCGGATGACTCATCAATTCGATGTTTTGGCCGGTCAAAAAGGCGCTGGTTTGAGCCGATGTGTGAGAGCTCGCATTGTCATGGTGAACAATGATTCGTCTTCTCTTGTTCGTTTTTCGAATTTTTTCGAAGACTTCAGGCAAACAAATTGTGGTATACCAATCAGAATTGACCGTCCTACGTTGCTCAAGCGGAACAGTCGCCACTTGACCAGGTTTGCCGAAGAAACAGGCGACCATTTACTTTGAAGTGCTTCTTCCACGAACAACTTTTGTTGGATTTGGCTCGTCCTTGAAGACCCACACGGTCGATTGTTGTTTTGTTTCGGGCTCATACGCATAGATCCATGATTCGTCAGCTGTGACAATCTTATAAACGTCTTTTGAAGCACCGCGATCGTATTTTTTTAACATTTCTTTGCACCAATCAACACGAGCCCGTTTTTGAGCGATTGTCAAATTGTGAGGGATCCATCGAGAACAAACCTTTTTTACGGCCAGGTGTTCATGCAATATCGAATGTATGCTGGTGGGAGATATGCCCAGGGATGCCTCTATCTCACGGTATATCACATGACGATCTTGCATTATCAGTTCACGCAAGGCATCAATGTTCTCTGGCGCAACGGCCGTTTTTGGACGACCTTCACGGAATTCGTCTTTGAGCGACCGTCGGCCATGACTGAATTCATTTAACCAGTTTTTCACACTGCTATAGGATGGCGCTTTATCGCCAAACAAAGATTTAAGTTCATCAATGCACTCTTATCGTGATAATCTACGTCGAAAGTTGTGAAAAATGATCGCACGAAAGTGTTCACGAGTTAAAATCATTTTTTTGCCGAGATGAATTCTTCAAGTCTCTGTAAATAAAACAATTCACGATTATATGACAACACGCTCTAAGTGATGTCAAACTTTCCAATGGAAATGTCAGATTGCAAATGACTTAGTGTTGCCCTGGCCAGAAATATATCTAGCAGCCTACTTACCGGATACGGACACGAATTTGTATCCCATGTATGTATCCCCGCATGTCAACATGCTCTACATGTTCATTCAATATTAAAGGACAAACAAAAATAAATTTGTGGGGTAGTTAGCCTTAGCTGACGACGAAACTGACCTGATTTATTATGCATTACAGGACAAAATACTGTGTTATAAAGGACAGACTTGTTCAGGAGGTAAGATTTGTTAATTACGGCTGACAGTGCTCTTAAGCGTCAATATGTGTGGTGAAAAAATTAAGCCACTCATCAAGGTGAAAAAAAGCCATCAAGCCATCAAATGCTTCAATGGAATTCCTTTTGAATTTGTGACAGTAGATTGGAAAGCGAATCAAAAGGCGTGAATGACAACTCCTATAATAACAGAATGGTTGAAGCACCTAGACGTAGACCTTGAAAATTTTGTTGTAAAGTTGAACTTTCTTCCTTCGAACATTACGTTAACAACTCAGCCGATGAATCAAGGCATAATTTAAAATTTTAAGATAGCTGCGGATTGTTGCGGAAATTTTAAAGACTATTTATCCAGCAGCAAGTTCTACTTCCTGCG